>OW388298.1:67787116-68522384 GCA_936450465.1 Gibbula magus | reverse complement strand
AATATCGAAGTACTGCTGCCGGAGAAAGTCGGTTTTAATGCATTTTGAAGGGACATGAATTGTAAAGAGGTACCCACGGTTTCATATATCAGAATATAACATTTATATGTTTGTACTTGTTCAAGTACAATTGGCGTGCTAAAATCGCTTTCTCAAAATCGTGTTTGGCCAGAATGTTTGGCATTTAACATAAAACTTCATAAGATGTAGAATTTTAGTTAAGAAATGATGTGGTCGACATAAATAACATTCTTGGACTTAAATTTGTTGACGCGTCTTTCCTGTAGAACGTCTAGTCAAAAACGACGATTTTTAAAACGAATGTTTCTCAGGAAATTTTAACAGATATTGTTTTGAAATTTCAAATTTCAAATTAAGTTGAGTTGGCTTCTCGAGACATGATGTAACTCAGTTTCAGTCGTGTTTATCACTCGTTGATTGAATTATCTTGTATTTTGTATGGTGACGTTTCTTTTGCGGTTGAGTATACGATTCCTGGTTTTCTTCCTCTGCTACAGTTTCTTGTTTTCTTCTTTTCATCTCTTGTATCCTCATCTTGAGTTTTTATGCGTGATTTTTCTCTGCAGGAATCTCTTGTGGTCTCCACCCAGTCGTGCTCCACGCTGACGTCACAAGCCTATCCATGACGTACAACTCCTCTGTGACCTACATCTGTCACCTCGGGTACAGACCGGAAGACAGCAGTATAACTACCCGGTGTATCGAGGATGGATCGTGGAGTCTGCCATCCGGCTCCTGTACACGTAAGTGGAAGAGGCGTATAGGTTTGGGCTCCGTCCTTCCGTGAGTGTGTCCGTCACTCCGTCCTTCCGTGAGTGTGTCCGTCACTCCGTCCTTCCGTGAGTGTGTCCGTCACTCCGTCCTTCCCAGTCTGATTAAAATCGACCTTGTTCCGAGGAATACAAATTTGCAAAATAATGCATCTCCCGGGATACGAACAGGTTCTGTAGATTCCTCGCCACAACGTCTGACACCACCCCGTATAGGCGTGTGTTCCGAACCAGTTTAGCGCAACCAAAGCCTAGTCAAATAGCTGACCAATCACATCATAGTTTTAAACGGTCTCTGTTTGAATGCATTCAGAAAAAGACGAAAGAATAACTGTTTGGAGTTATCTGCCCCTAGCTTCTCGCACCGAAAGCTTTTGTTGGACGTCATGTGATTGGTTAATTGAATTGCGTCAGAACACGGAAGTCTACGGGCTGTTATCAGACGGTTTTGCGTGGAAACTCCTGAACGATATGAGTTCGTATCCCCACTGTGTATCATCGTACACCGGGTGTAGAGAGGTGTACATCGATGATATGTTTGTAGAGAGGAGTAAAATGGCTACATGTTCAGCTTAATTTGGAAATAACACAAAGGACGGGTAATTATCACAAGCAAATTTTCCTTGTATTTTTACCATGTACATATAAATAAAGAACAACATTACAACTGGGTGATTGTATAAACATAATATATCATTGTTTTTTCGCGTTACTCAGTCTGGAGGTTTTATTTTGTGTCGCAAATGTTCACATATTTTAGTAATTTAATAAATATAAATGTCACATTCCAATTCACTCCAATTCTACCAGTATCCTATTCAAGTTTGTTATTTCTGCCCGTAAATAATCGGTGTGGATTTTCCTTTGTGTACAGTTTGTAGATATTTTGTGTACCGTCGGTAGTATGTTTTGGGCAGAACATACTGAATAAGGTAAATCATGTATATCATCTGTCTCCTTCATTTCCAGGTGTTAAATAAGTGACAAATTTATATCAATTATATAAAGTATTTAGAACCGTGAAAAGGAGGATATAATTTTATGACAACCATACCATTGATACACACTCTGAAAGAGATTTTCCGTGATTCGGAAAATATTGAGTGAAGGCTTTAAAACAGACAGAATAATATCAGAAATATGTCCTTAACGGTGGAGGCATATTTCCTTAAATGTAGATCAAAAATATATCCGTGTTTCCAGAGTACACTTCTCCAGTCTATTGTTATCTTGAAATAAAACTGGCACTTATCTTTACATGAAAGTTCACGATATTATTTTCGCAATTATAAATCTGTTTTAGAACCCGCGTCGGACCTGTTTAATGTAATAAAACTGTCCGAAATATTTTCAGCGTTTTAGACTTGGCTTAAATAATGTATCTATAAATCAAGGAAGAAATGGAGATGATTTTACAAAGAAAAGAAGCATTGATGAAATGTGAGTTAGATTAGATTCTAATCTAATTAGATTCTATAAAGTTCATAACAATGTGTAGATTATTAAAATGCCGATCAGGAACATCGCAGTTTTACTGGGGTTTTTTTTAAGTTTTTAGATGGTGTTCGCTGGTCTGATATTATTTTGTGGAAATATTTTACAAATATATGAATCATAGGTTTTCGTAGTGAAAACCTTTCCACCAATGAGTCAAACCTAAATGGTGTTACTTTATCGAGAAGTACCGACTGTTACCGAAAACAACTAATTTGATGATAGTAGAGTTAGCATATTGACGATATGAAGGTAAAAGTAGTGATTTCTGATCGAAAACCGGACAATGCACGTGTGGCGCGCGTCAATGAGTCAAACGTAATTTTGGAATATTATTTATAACAGAAAAAAGACAAATTTTAGTTGATAATATTTAATGTTGATGGTGTTACTCAATTTTAATTGGAAACAAGTAATTACGATATATTTGGCGATTGATAAATATGCAAGCTGGGTGAATTTATTTGTATTGTAGACAGCACATGTGGTGAATTGGTACGTATTAAAGCCAAATAAAATTTTATGAAACACAATGGATGCATCTTTAAGTTCCCTCTACTGTGGGTACCTCTTTAACCTAGTTTGGCTCTATCTGTGATTGATCGATGATCTGTCTTTGAAACTTGGTATAATGGCTTTCCTTGACACAAGACCATGAATTAACCCCGTACCCTTTGACTTCCTACCTTGACCTTGATGAAAGATTTAACAAAATTTAACCTTCACCTTTACTTTGAAATCGTTTGCTTTTTTTGGTGATAGTGTCAACCTTATTGTTTATCATATATCATTTTACACGGGGCAGTGACATCCTTAATTTCGTAATCTCGTTCAGTAGCCTTTACACTTACAAAGAAAACATCCACCAGACAAAAATATCACACTTTCTCTTAGTTTTTAGTGGAACAACAAAACATATTTGTACAAACTCTAAATTCTAAATTCTATCCGCTAACATATATGAAACGAGTGAATAGCGCGGTGGTCGATCGACTAACGTAAATTGTGCTCGCTAATCCGAATGTGGGGGGAAACCGATTGAGTGTCCGGTTTTTACTCTCCAAATAGTCAAGTTCGCCACTAGGTGCAGCGCTTGCGCTTAACCGAGCGTTGGATCCGAAGTTAAAGCAAGGCGCGTAGGGATCCTATTATTTTCGGATCCGCATGCTGTGCAATTCATAAATCCGACGAATGTACGAAACCGCTTGCTGAGGACAGATTGATTTCAACAAATTATTTTGTGTGACGAAACCAGTTACCTCTTTCCGAAAACAGATACATCGCCTTTTGGCTTACAACAAATTACTTATATGCAGCATTTGATGGCAATGTATGCTGATCTCATAGATAGAAAAACGATCCGAAGTTATGATCAGAACGTCCGCGTGTGCTCGTTATTCTGACAATAATTTCACAACATAAAGAGCAGGTTTGCTTATCTCTAACCATTCGTACGTGAACCCGAGTCTAAATGTTAAACTATCTCTATCACTAGAGCTTGAGGTGAGGTGAAGTGATTTGGGGTTAAACGCCGCTGTCAAGAGTATTTCACTTGTATCACGGCTGCTAGTATTATGAAAGAAAGCCCACAACGCCATTTGGCTATGCATTGCTGTGAAACCTGCGAGCATTGGCTGGAACTAGCGAACCATGAGTGGAATGAATGAATGAAGATTACGCTGATATTCAGTGTAGCATTGTACCCAAACCTCACTGCGTGTAGAAACAGTTCTCTACTGCAGATAAAGTTGGCGTGCCCCTGGCGGGATTCGAACCCCTGAGAGTTTGAAGGCTTCCTCTCACTCAGACATGAGTTCTGAGACCCATTGGGTAAGACATATACCCCAAATGAATTTGAATTATGTAGTGTAACAATTAACCAAGCGTTTAAAGTGCAATGGTTGCCAGGAAGTTGAGAATGAAATGGAAAGAGTAATCTTCCCACGGCAAGGTGAAAATGTATCGGGGAAAGTGTAGGCCTATGTCCTTGACGGTAAGGCATAACTCTTGCCAGTCTCAAATTACTCGCTTATTTAGGCCTTGCAGTATTTCGTTAGGATATCTGTGCTTGGAAATTGGGATCCACTACGCATTTCAGGTGCAGCGACCCGCTGTCTTGGCACGACATAGCAAGGGAAATACTGCTTTTGGAAGTTGTTATCATGCTTGTGTGCGCGTTTTAAATATGCACTATAAATGACATATCAAAGCCAATTCCCAAATATATGTATTTTGACAAAATTAGTATGCTTGAATCTGTGTTTTTAACATGGGGCGATTAATAGAGAATCTCCGCCAAGTGTCTTCTGATATCAAATATATCAAAACAAGGTTTTAAAAGTTAGAAATATCCGAGGCTTGCCGATTTTTACTTTTATCAACGAGTGTTGATATATTCACACCCTGTAATACGGTACTGCGTGAGGATGTTTGCTAGTGGTCGTTACGGTTTGCTATGGTCACAGCAACGGCTAACTATGGTTATGTCAATTGTTTTAGTTGTGTTGCCTCAGAAATTGTAAGGAAAGCCATAATTTTACCTTCTTTGAGAAATATTTACTATGATGGCCGAGAGGGGACATCGCTCTTTCGCCCTCTGGCACCAACGCGACAAAGCGAAAGAGCGATATTGCCACACGACAAAGCGATATGGCCACACGACAAAGCGATATAGCCATACGACAAAGCGAAATGGTCACACGACAAAGCGATAACGCCGCACGACAAAGCGAAATGGTCACACGACAAAGCGATAACGCCGCACGACAAAGCGATAAGGCTACACGACAAAGCGATAACGCCGTACGACAAAGCCATAAGGCAACACGACAAAGCGATATAACAACGCGACAAAGCGATAATAAAACGCGATAAAGCGATAAAGCGAAAGAGCGATAAAGCGATAAAGCGAAAGAGCGAAAGAGCGATAAAGCGAAAGAGCGATAAAGCGATATAGTAGCGCGATAAAGCGATAAAGCGAAAGAGCGATAAAGCGATAAAGCGAAAACCGAAAGAGCGATAAAGCGAAAGAGCGATAGAGCGAAAGAGCGATAGAGCGAAAGAGCGATAAAGCGAAAGAGCGAAAGAGCGATAGAGCGAAAGAGCGATAGAGCGAAAGAGCGATAAAGCGAAAGACCGATAAAGCGAAAGAGCGATAAAGCGAAAGAGCGATAAAGCAAAAGAGCGATAAAGCAAAAGAGCGATAAAGCGAAAGAGCGAAAGAGCGAAAGAGCGATATTGACATGTCGACCCTTATCTTTTACATAACAATATAACACTGGTTTCATTCAATTTCTTTTCATTTGACTTGGTATTTGGATTCACATTACATAAGAATGATTTTGATAAATGATTCCACTTTAAATCCCCAAAGGTCGCTATTATATAAATATAATTAATACAAGTTTATTTTTTATTAAGAATTTGAATAAACATATAATGAGATTTCTCTATAAAACAACTTACGGTGAATAATTGAGAAATCCATGCTAATTAAAACAGACATCTGCAACTCTAATAGATTAATTCAAAACGCTGACATGGTGTGTCTAAACCTGTACATAAATACTTTCTTAGACATACTTTATGTGACTGGTTATTATAGTTTTAATTGAGCAAAACAAAGTGTATATAAATTTAAATCGGCGCACTCTGATTTCTTCTACTTACTCTATACTTTTACATATAAAAGCTGTCAAATATAGCTTAAAATAATTAAATATGTCTGACACTCGGCATCCCAAACAATGTTATTATATGATGTGAAAAGGTATAGAAAATAATAAAGTTAATTGGGCTTCGAAGTTTCGAGATTTATTTTACAGTTTGGGCTTGGTTTTGTTTGGGACCAACAATTTGTTTATCTGCCTACTTCGTTTTTCTCAAAATTTCTGTGTCGACTAAAATGTATTCATGAACAGAATTGGTATAGTTCACTTCAAAACGGCACCAACTCCATATCTTACTCTTATTTTAAAGCTTCACTGTCTAAGGAATTATATTTGAATGCGGTTGTTGCTAAAATGTTTAGAGTAGCATTCGCCCAATTTACGTGTTTTTCGCATCATTTAAGAATTGAAACGGGTCGGTTTTATAATATAGATAGAAATGATAGATTATGTTTAATTACAATGCGACGACGGCTAAAATTAATGATGAATACCATTTCCTTCTTGGGTATTCCAAATTTAAAGAACTCCGCCTGAATCATTTGCCGGAAACTGTTTGTACAAATCCAAATAAAACTAAATTTAAAATCCTCATGTCAACATCGAATTGTAAAATCCTCAATAATTTAGCAAGCTTTATTTTTCATGCCATGTACCAAAGATGTTAATTGAATGACTGTTGCTGTACACATCATGTCTTGTCATATATAACATATGTAGTTACGGGCCGATGGCCTACACTTCAGAAATAAAGAATTGAAATTGATAAAAACTTCTGATATATATTCATCAACATAATGTAAGATACAAGTTTGTAAATCTATTGTAACAACACTGGTATATTATTTAGACATTCACTAACAATTCAAAGGAAAGAATAAAATAATCTATCATTATCAAAATGAAATATATAATTTTATTTACTGAGTTATATTGTGCACATCATAACACTATCAGGCTACATCACAGTAGAATATTTGTGTGACATTGTATATTAATATGTGCGACAGGAATAATTCTAAAGGGTCTGATTCATGAAAAAGCACGTTTTGGGTAAATTTATTGAAAATGTTAACTCCGCGCATCGCCATGAATCATTAGTATGATGGTAATAGGTTGTACGCCTTCAGTGCATGGCGCCTAGCGACATTCGAATACGTATTTGAGGTTACAAAATCGTCTCTTTCACACTTGAATGGCTTCATTCTGCTCACATAAAGAAATAGTTTTAATGAGAAAGGAGGCCCATGGCATTATACAGTGCATAGTAGTAAAATACATTTTCCTGACTGGTGAGGACATCCTAGTTGTTAAAATCTATTTCGCTAAAGAGTTAAACAATTGAATAGATTTTTCATATCAAGGAATTTCATTGTAATATCTGGGTAAAGTCGTTCGTAAAACATTGAGAAATGGCTAAATAATACAAAATGGTATTCTGACTCAGTGCATGGGATAATACAAAATTGGCAAAGTATTTCAGAGTTACTCTGAGGGTGTGGGTTCGAATCCCGCATGGGACTCTGCCCGAAAAAAAACAATAATTTGTACTATTGAAGGTAACCTTGTTATATTTGTTCACTTTCTAAATAGCATGTATTTCTAATTATGTATATTCTGATGTTTACAATGGACAAGTAATGTTCACAGCCAAGAACAACTTTTGAAGTTTAGAATGTGTTGAAACAGTTTCTGAACACATTTGAGTATCAATAGATATACACCTCTCCTTAAAGGCTGCTATAAAAGAACAAATACAGACAAAATCTTCATGTTGCCACATACACCATAAACCTTATTCATAGAGAATATTTCTGACATTTAGAGCCCAACATTGAATACCTTCTTCTGCTATTATCAATTGTAAACAATAAGCATAAGCAAATTGCTGTTATTCTGCTATAGTACAATAATCTTAACCACTATTGAATTATAATTACATATTGCTCATTTCTAAATTAACAATGTCCACGTTCAACCCTTGCTACAAAATTGGGGATAATGTTACAGGGACATCAAAACTGCGAACTCTGTGCATGGTCATGACTTATTAATATGATGATAGGATGCGCGTCTTCAGAGTATGGAGCTTAGCTTACATTCGGATAATTATTGGAGGTTACACAGTCGTCTCTTTAACACTTGAATGGTTGGTTCAATCAGCTTACATATACTTATGAAACTAACTCAGTGTCTTTTTCAAATAAAATGCACATTATAAGTAGATGTAATTAGTAGATGAACAACAACTTCAGCAGTAGCGGAGGGAGATGGGGTGCGTCCTCATCGCTCATGCAACCCCCCTTCCCCTCTTCCGGAAATGTTTAACATTTTAAAATAAGAAGATATGAAACGCTTTTTCCTGGCTTTATTAACGGTGAAAACGCTTTGATTTTAATTACGAATTTTCAGATATTGTGGGTAGTTCTTTTCATAATAATGATATCATCGGATAAACTCGTTCTGTACGTAAATTTGAATAGAATAAGAACTTACGAACCAAAATATTCCAAACCATGTACTATTTTGCGATTTAATTTAATATAGCGTAATGATTTCACGGTATTCGTATATTAAAAAAATCACACAAGTATAGACTTTAAATATAAATCCAAATGTGGAGGCATATCATTAACTACCACCAGCACCAAATAAGGAAATAAATAGACATGAGGTGTTTTTAAAATAAATAGATGCGTTGTTTACACAATAAATAGGATTGATGTATGGGGCTATATATTGATTGATGACATTGATTGGATGTCAGTTAATATGTTATGTAATGTATAAGGAATACGAGATTGAGACTGATTGAAAGGCAACTAGATGTTTATTTAATAAATGAGCTTAGTACCTAGTATAGATAAAGTACACAAGAAAATGAAATATAACTATTTAATAAAATATGAAACTAATTGTACAATTACGTCAGTAAATGGTGATAAGCACTAGCTATATAGGAATGAAATATCCCATGTTTATATAGTTCCTCCAATTGTCTTCTTTCTCCTTATTACATTTATTTGCACAGCAAAAGGCCTACTTTAATGTTTTCTAAATTTGACAATTATTTTATCAGATTGTAAGTCGTTTTTAGAACTATTATCAAATTCATTATCAAAGAATTTTACTTGTAAAATTGAGGGTGTCAATTAATTAATCCATAAAGGTGTACTAGTTTGGTTATGTATTTGTAATGAATTTCGCATGCGGATATATACCTCGATTATTAGTAAGGCTTATTAATAACTTTAATGATTTAATGCCTATAAAGGCTCAAGATATGTTGGAACCGTGTGAATAATGGTATTAAATGAACAAATGTATATGAAAAGTGGGTATTTCGATCTACATTCTTTAAAATGGGAAAAAAGTTTTTTTTGCGGTACAGATGCTGTACAAATGATGTAAAATTACACAGCATAGTTAATACCAAGAAGGAGTTTAAACAATATGCAGTTTGTAAACGACGAGAATTGTGCATTTTGTAGAAAAGATAATGATAACATCTCTCTCGTTTTTCGAAAAATATGATCATATATAAAACAATTCTGCTTGACTGGAACTGTTTTTAAATACCTCTACGCATCTTGGTATTCTATTACAAAACATTGGTATTCTCTTTGTTTTTTCTGCTCAATTCAAGTTTTTGAATCAATTAAATCTTAATGAGCATAAAGCACATCTTTTGAAGTAGCCTTATCATCATTTAATTTAGTTAGAACATTAATAATTTCAGACAAGTACATGCAATAAAAAAGTTTAACTGCAAGAAGAGTACATAAAATCATTTCGTTTGAAAAAAATAATCTCTACTCTCAAATATTCCAAAAAGGTACATTGGCGCGAAAGAGCGAAAGAGCGAGAGAGCGAAAGAGCGAAAGAGCGAAAGAGCGAAAGAGCGAAAGAGCGAAAGAGCGATAAAGCGATAAAGCGATAGAGCGATAAAGCGATAAAGCGAAAGAGCGATAAAGCGATATAACTGCGCGACAAAGCGAAATGTTTTTGCGGCAATATCGCTTTGTCGTGCCGCCTTATCGCTTTGTCGCGCGACACTATCGCTTTGTCGTTCGACGTTCGCTTTGTCGTGTTGCTATATCGCTTTGTCGTGTGTCCATATCGTTCTTTCGCTTTATCGCGTTGTTGCCAGAGAGCGAAAGAGCGATGTCCCCTCTCGGCCATCATAATTTACCGTTATTGGTAAAATATTAATTAAGGAATAATTTGATCTGAAAAACTTACCAAATGAAACGGGAATTATGAAAAAATTCAATGTTATATGGTAAAGCATGGCATGCTATTGAAGAAATTACTTTTTTAATTGTCAAAACAACATACATTTCAGTAACAAATGTGGTAATATGAAAAACAGATATTACAGAAAGCATGTGTGTAAGTTTGTATAGATAATTTCAATCAAATACTGAAGTAATGAAGACATTTATAATTTGACATGTTACGGTTTCTAATGGTAAACCACATATGGGGCGATTAATAGAGAATCTCACATAAGTGTCTTCTGATATCAAATATATCAAAACAAGGTTTTAAAGGGGCAGTAGCACGTTTTTTCGCTGAAATAAGTCGATGAAATGTATTTGAAAAATAATGTCACCAATAGTAAAACATCCTTATCTCTTCGGAAAATCAAGTTAAGAATGAGTGTACATGGTTCGGTAAAGCCATGGGAATCGTTTTTGTACTTCGAAATAATAAATTGTGTTCACAATAAAATGACCGCCATGCAATTTTTGCTTTATACGCAACACCGTTATTACCACTACGGATAATTGGTTTGTTTAATAAGATGTTTTACCCTCTAAAGTAAATATAAATGACATAAACTATAAAATTTGCAAAAAACGTGCTACTGTCCCTTTAAAAGTTTGACATGTTACGGTTGCTAATGGTAAACCATATGTGAAAAAAGGGTTCACTACAATGAATGTTACGGGTTGCTATGCCACTGCAACATGAAATAAAACAAGCATAACAGTTATTCGAATTTGTGAATATACATTTAAGATCAAAACAGTAATTCAATATGAATCATTAGTGTATTAAACTTTCCGCATAAAGATATTTGCAAAAACAGCTACTGCAATTTTGATAAATGTATCTGAAAGATTCAACATGACTTTCAACATGAAATCACGAATCGATGAGATATTGCTTGTTCATGATTCTGTATCACTTATAATCACTACCGGTACTTGTCAGGATTCTATGGAAATCGTGTCACTTTCATTTACCCTGCAATTCCATGGAACATTACTTATGTCTTGGTTTTGATTTTCTTAGGCACAACTTTAAAAGTTCGTAGTTACATATTGTCAGTCACAATAAACGTACTGTTTGATTTTCAGTTCATTATCCACATGATTATCACAGAAATTGAGAAAATTTGATTGGGAGTGAAAAGGCACTCCCACTCAGACATCACCAGACCAACTCAACAGCAGAAGAAACAACTTCGGAAACAAAGTTTACTCTTCCAGGCACACCCACTCACATCAAGAGATAAATCACTAGACCAACTCAACAGCAGAAGAAACAACTTCGGAAACAAAGTTTACTCTTCCAGGCACTCCCACTCACATCAAGAGATAAATCACTAGACCAACTCAACAGCAGAAGAAACAACTTCGGAAACAAAGTTTACTCTTCCAGGCACACCCACTCACATCAAGAGATAAATCACTAGACCAACTCAACAGCAGAAGAAACAACTTCGGAAACAAAGTTTACTCTTCCAGGCACTCCCACTCACATCAAGAGATAAATCACTAGACCAACTCAACAGCAGAAGAAACAACTTCGGAAACAAAGTTTACTCTTCCAGGCACTCCCACTCACATCAAGAGATAAATCACTAGACCAACTCAACAGCAGAAGAAACAACTTCGGAAACAAAGTTTACTCTTCCAGGCACTCCCACTCACATCAAGAGATAAATCACCAGACCAATTCAACAGCAGAAGAAACAACTTCGGAAACAAAGTTTACTCTTCCAGGCACTCCCACTCACATCAAGAGATAAATCACCAGACCAATTCAACAGCAGAAGAAACAACTTCGGAAACAAAGTTTACTCTTCCAGGCACTCCCACTCACATCAAGAGATAAATCACTAGACCAACTCAACAGCAGAAGAAACAACTTCGGAAACAATTTCTCTTCCAGGCACACCCACTCACATCAAGAGATAAATCACTAGACCAACTCAACAGCAGAAGAAACAACTTCGGAAACAAAGTATACTCTTCCAGGCACTCCCACTCACATCAAGAGATAAATCACTAGACCAACTCAACAGCAGAAGAAACAACTTCGGAAACAAAGTTTACTCTTCCAGGCACTCCCACTCACATCAAGAGATAAATCACTAGACCAACTCAACAGCAGAAGAAACAACTTCGGAAACAAAGTTTACTCTTCCAGGCACTCCCACTCACATCAAGAGATAAATCACCAGACCAATTCAACAGCAGAAGAAACAACTTCGGAAACAAAGTTTACTCTTCCAGGCACTCCCACTCACATCAAGAGATAAATCACTAGACCAACTCAACAGCAGAAGAAACAACTTCGGAAACAAAGTTTACTCTTCCAGTCACTCCCACTCACATCAAGAGATAAATCACTAGACCAACTCAACAGCAGAAGAAACAACTTCGGAAACAAAGTTTACTCTTCCAGGCACTCCCACTCACATCAAGAGATAAATCACTAGACCAACTCAACAGCAGAAGAAACAACTTCGGAAACAAAGTTTACTCTTCCAGGCACTCCCACTCACATCAAGAGATAAATCACTAGACCAACTCAACATCAGAAGAAACAACTTCGGAAACAAAGTTTACTCTTCCAGGCACTCCCCCTCACATCAAGAGATAAATCACCAGACCAATTCAACAGCAGAAGAAACAACTTTGGAAACTAGTCTTCCTCCAGAATTGGAAATTACCAACGAGCACCCTCCAGAAGAGAATAAACCCACCTTTGAATATTCTTCAATTGAACGCCCAATCGCTGAGGAACAAACTGGATGAATTTAAAGTCTTCTTAGAAGAACATAAGGTAGACATAGCTTGCATATGCGAAACCAGACTATCAAAGGATGACTCAAAGGCGATCAAAACACCAGGATACACCATCAGCAATGCAGCCAGACCAGACAGGTGGAAGGAGGAGGAGTCTCGTTATAGCAAGAAACACCTTTGGCATCACCAACAATAAAACGTTCTACTCCCCAACTTGTGAATACATCATGGCAGACATCACAATAGATGCTCACTCCACATATAAGATCATCTCCTATATGCCCCACGTGGATGCAGAACATAGGGAAAGAAAAGGACAAGCTGAAGTTTCAAGACCATGCTATGCTTGTTGGAGACTTCGATGCAAAGTGTACCATGTGGGGAAGTACGAAAACCGACAAATCAGGTGAAAGTCTTCGAGACTGGATTACTGAAAATGACAAAGTACCCATGAACATCGACCAATACACGTATCAGAACCACACACAGACTCACTGGACATCACGCTAGTGACTCCAGATGTTGCAGCTCGCATAGTCAAGTAGCAAGTATTGAAGAGCGGCCACTACCCAATCCTCACAAGTATAGACAGACATGGCTCACCAACATCAAGCATACTTACACCTAGATGGAACATCAAGAAGGCCAATCGACAACTATACACCACTTGTACACAGCTTGCTGCAAGCAATCTTGAGAATGAATGGGATTCCAACAGCCCCCATGAGAAGGTCACTAAGCTGGCAGAATGCATTATAACTGCAGCTGAGGAAAGCTACCCAAGAAGGAAATCCAGAAACAAACCTCCCACACCATGGTACAACAAGGGCATCCATCTGGCTCGACAGGAAAAGACAAAGGCAAGAAGGAGATGGAAACGGAAAACATCCCTGGAAAACCTTATCAACCTCAAACGGCAGGCTGCGGTAGTCAAAAGGTTGATAACGTCCGCTAAACAAACATCGTGGAGAGAATATGTCAGCTCAATTAACCGGAACACTCACTCCAAGGTCATATGGAGTAAGATCAAATCTACCAAGGTAGCACACAATCAGAAAACCCGATTTTGGAGCATAATAGACACATGTTGACGGAAGCCAAAGATCAAGCGGAGGCCTGTGGAGAGTTCTATAACAACAAATGCACTAAAGCTGACACAAAACAAGATCCTAACACCTTCATGGATCTGGAAAACACGATCTTCAGCAACATAGGCCTCCTGGAAGGGACTAAAGATAAATGCGACAAGATCTAACAAAATAGAATTAGAAAATGCTTTAAACCGTTTGAAACACTCAGCGACTGGAGAAGACCAAATTCACAACCAGCTGCTGCAGGAAAGTCACCAAACATCTTCTCCTAGACACTCTGAACAGCATTTGGACTAATGGATCATACCCAGAGTCCTGGAAAACAAGCCTAGTCATCCCACTGTTGAAGCCCAGCAATGACAAGTATTCCATCAAATCATATCGCCCGGTAGCTCTTAGATCTTGCTTTTGCAAGTTGATGGAAAGAATGGTCAACACTAGGCTGACATGGATTCTCCACAGGGATGACATCTTCCATAGATCACAATGCGGATTCAGACCTAAATCTGGCACCATCCACGCACTTATCCAACTTACAGACAAATGCCATGATGTTCTCAATGGAAAGGCATTTTCAGCAGTAGTTATTCTGGATCTAGAAGGCTCATTCGATAAAGTCTGGTGGGAAGGAGTTGTTGCTAAGGCTGTCGGTATTGGTATCAAGGGACGTATGCTCAAGTGGATCAACAACTTCCTCAAAGATCGCTTCCTTAAAGTCCAAATAGGAGGAGCTACTTCCTGCAAATACCACATCAACTCTGGCACACCACAAGGTGCCGTCATCAGTCCTACTATCTTCAACATAATGATGTATGACCCTCCAATAGCAGTACCCCGAGGATGCAGTCAAGTCTCCTTCGCCTATGATGGGTCAATTTCCAAGAAAGACAAAAGCCTAAACGTCATCCCTAAAAAATCAACACTGCACTCGACAATGTCCAAAAATGTACTGAAAAATGGAAGTTGACGCTATCTGAAGAGAAGACTGAATATACCATCATAACCAAGAAGAGGAAACATTGAACACCTCTAGAAGATCTGAACATCCACATCAAGGGCAAGAAAATACGCTACAACAAGAACCCAAAGATCCTGGGACTGATACAAGACCCAACACTCAGCTGGAAGAACCACGTCTCAATGCTAGTAGAAACCTGCTAGAAACGGCTGAACCTGATGAAAGTAATCGCATCACAAGATTGGGGTTCTGATCTCACCTCTCTGCGGACGATATACATTGCCTACATCTGGAGTAAGATCAGAGTTATTGTCATCATGTGCAAGAACACATCTCGCAAAACTCAAAAAGGTCCAAAATACAGCTCTACGTCTAATGACCAGTGCACTGAGGACAACACCCATAGAAGCCATGGAAACAGAAGCAGACATTCTGCCCCTGGATCTCTACATCAACTCATGCGTTACAAAGAAGTTTGTAGCATGCCGATTCCTGTCATAGAAATGCCCGGCCACCTACGCCCTGCCGCAAGCCCAAATAGTTTCTACGCAAGAGCAAAACTCTCATGAGACGAACCTTAAGATCCCGAAAGTGCCCAAAGAGCTTCCTTTCACTGCTGTGATTAATGTGACACCCCCATGGGAATGGAGTCCCCGAGTAAATCTGATCAACACCAAGTACGTAGACCACCACAAGATCTACACAGATGGCTCCCTATCACTAGATGCAGGCATTGCAGGTGCAGGAGTCTACTTTCCAGCCGAGAAGAGTGAAATCATCATTCCGCTCCCTCCTTCGTCAATCCTTGAAGAACAACTGGTGTTAGAGCTCTCCAGGAGATCTAAGCCTGTAGTGCTGTAAGTGACGAAGATGCAAATTTTTTTATTTTGACAGACTCCAAGTCATCGCTCCAGTCTCTTTGTTCCTACCCTCCCACAGACTACTATCAACTCTGCCAGACAATTTCATTGGCTAAACCATTCTCTTCCCACTGAGGTTGCTCCCTTCAGATTACCGATCCTACCCTCTGTTGTTTTACGCTTGAAATCGGCAAACCAAGCAGCTTTAAACGGCCCAGTCCATCAACTCAATCAATCTCGTCCAAACCTCGTCAACAACATCGCAAAGTGCAACAACCGTCAGTGGATACAAAGATGGGCATCGTCGCAAAAAGGCAGGCAATACCACCAGCTCATAACGAAACATAACGGGTGCAGGTACCTTGACCAGGAAAGAACAGGTCCAGCTGACAAGATTGAACTTCCACCACTTCCCATGTCAGTCATACCTGTACCGTTTCAACCTTGCGGATGAACCAACCTGCCAACTATGTCAGGAAGCAGACGAAACAGTGAAACACATCATCTTGAAGTGTACTGCACTGAGCAATCACAGAATATTTCCACCCACGGATAACCTATTAGCCATATTTGAAAATAAAAACAATGAATGGAATTCAATACTCAACATCATAGAAGAAAGGAAGGAAAGGATACGAGTAAGGGCCAACGATGTCAGAAACTAGAATTAACAGAAGTAACAGAAGTAAGTAATATTTGATTTTGTCATAAAAAATCACTTTTAACACCGCAGTCGTGACAAATGTAGTTCATTGGCCTGCAAGACAAATTAAGTTTAGCTGCAAAAAACTGTAAAACAAGGCTAGCGAACCGTTTCATTCTACATGTAGCAACCGTAACATGCCAAATTATAAATGTCTTCATAACTTCATTATTTAATTGAATTTATCTATTCCAACGTACACACATGCTTTCTGTGAAAATTGTTTTCTATTACCACATTAGTAAGTGAAATGTATGTTTATTTTGACAATAAAAAAGGTCATTTCTTCCATTATATGCCATATTTTACCGTATAACATTCAGTATTTTCATAATTCCCGTTTCATTTGTAAGTTTTTCAGATCAAATTATTCCTTGATTAATATTTTCGCAAATAACGATAAATATGTCACAAAGAAGGTAAAATTGTGGCTTTATTTACACAATTTCTGAGGCAACACAACATCTCAAAAAGTAACATAACTCTGACTGTTGAGCTGTTGTGCTGTGACCATAGCAACCCGTAACGACCACTAGCAAACGTCCTCACGCAGTATACAGCGTATTACAGGGTGTGATATTTGATACCAGAAGACACGAGGGTGAGATTTGTATCATCCAAAATCATTCTTATTACGTTTAAGTGAAAATAGTGTACATCTCTGAGCATATCTCTGCCATTTGACTTCCAGTGCGGTGAGGTCATAGCATAGTGACGTCATCATAGTTATGACGTCATTGCATTGTGATGTCATTACTCGATTATGTATTGCATTGTGATGTCATGTAGTTGACGATGACAGGGCATTGTGGAAAAACTACTGCCAAAACTATATCTCCTAGGAGATATCGCTTGATATCTCCTACGACACAGTTTTGGGTGATGAACGTTAAGCGGAAGCGGATGGCGGGAGTATTATCCCAAACAGTTGGTGACCTTAAAGCATTTATCAAACATTTTCGTACAAGGACAATCGATATCTTTAAACAAGACTGGCAATTTAAAATCTGTTTTAGAACCCGAGCACCAATCGTATCTGTGTAACCTATGTTAAAACTCTCAGAAATGTCTTCATACTCTTCAGACTCTTGACAATATTACAAAATTGTATTCTATCTTCTCCCGAACATCATCCACAGTACAATATATATATATATATATATATATATCATATTTATACACCATGCACTTGTATTGAGAAGAGATTCAGTGAAGTATGTTGTACATATTGTAAATATTGTGTGTACCAAATTATCCTGTATATGGGCCTTTGTTGTGATGAATGCATTTCTGAGATAGTTATATCATTGTAGAGTTATGAAACAGTGAGTATTTCATACTTTGGAGTGCGATAATCGGTTTTATCAGTGAAATATCGTCACCCTACTGAGTGGTGATAAACTAGTACTGTATCGCCACTTGCGTGACGTCATTAGAACAATGTTATGACGTGATAGTGTCAATTTCCGAAGCTTACCGTCAAAATGACTCCATTTCAACATTAAACACACAAATAGTGATATAATAAATAGAATATGAGGTTGAAAAGTGAGGTAGAAAAGTTTATATTTCACTCGTGGCTGCGCAACTTGTGACGTATCTACGTTTCCGCCTCGCTCGATGAGTTAAACATGGTATTTGTCAAGGTAAGACAGATATCCTCTATATATTTGCAACTATTTCAGTAATATCGTGTGGACAACCAGAAAATATTACCAACGCTGAAGTTTATTACCAAGCAACAACGTACGGATCCACATCCACCTACACGTGTGACGTAGGCTACGGTTTTGAAGGAGGGGACCCGGAAACTGTCTGTACACTTTCTGGTGATTGGAGTGAACTGACAGGCTCTTGTGAAAGTAAGTTTAGGGAGCGTTTCATGAGTTGGGCACCAATATAATAACATCTATCTCTCATCGAGTAAATGGGTGGAGCCACACAAATAGCCTTTTCTGAAGTCATTTCAACTTAAGGTGAGGTGATATGATTTCTGTTTTAAAGCCGCTTTCAGTAGAATTTACTTTTTATCACTGGCTTAAAGGCAGGGAGAAAGCCCATAACACCATTGTGGCTATGCGTTGCGATGAAACCTGCGAGCATCGGCTGGAACTGACGAACCATGGGTGGTACTAGCCTGAAATTCAGTGTAGCATTGCAGCCAAACTTTACTGTGTATAGAACAATTCTCTCCTTTTTGGGGGGCGGGGGTGACTTTTTAGCTCATCTGGCCTGAAAGGACCGATGGGCTTATGGCATGGCATGGTGTCATGCGTTCGTCCGTCCATCCGTCCATCCGTCCGTCCGTCTGTAAACTTTTCACATTTTCATCTTCTTCTCCAGAACCACTTGGTCTAGGGAGCTGAAAGTTTGTGTGCAGACTCCTTGGCCAATGGGGATTCTAATTTGTAGATTTATGACCCCATGACCCCAAATGGGGTCACAGGGGTCACATCCATAAATACCTATTTTCATCTTCTTCTCCAGTGGCAAAAGGTCTAGAGAGCTGAAAAGTTGTGTGCAGACTCCTTGGCCTATGGGGACTCTAAATTGTAGATTTCGTGACCCCCGTGACCCCGTGACCCCAAATGGGGTCACAGGGGTCACATCCATTAAAACCTATAGTCATCTTCTTCTCCAGTTCCAAAAGGTCAAGAGAGCTGAAAAGTTGTGTGCAGACTCCTTGGCCAATGGGGATTCTAAATTGTAGATTGTATGACCCCAAATGGGGTCACAGGGGTCACATCCTTAAATACCTATTTTCATCTTCTTCTCCAGTTCCAAAAGGTCTGGAGGGCTGAAAAGTTGTGTGCAGACTCCTTGGCCAATGGGAATTCTTAATTGTAGATTTCGTGACCCTGTGACCCGTGACACCAAATGGGGTCACAGGGGTCACATCCTTAAAAACCTATTTTCATCTTCTTCTCAAGTTCCAAAAGGTCTAGAGAGCTGAACAGTTGTGTGCAGACTCCTTGGATAATGGGGATTCTAAATTGCAGATTTGGTGACCATGTGACCTCAATTGGGGTCACAGAGGTCATGACCGCAAAAGCTATTTTCATCTTGAGATTTCATGTGCTCTTCAAAGGGAGGTAATTAAACAACAGTATTGAATTAAATGTTCAAGTGTGTCTTTCTTTGAAGGGGATTTCATATCTGGCCTCAGAGATAGGTCAGAGGGGTAAGGACCTATTTCATCTCCTCCATTTAAAGTGCTTCCTATTTGTTGTACCTCTCACCTTGAAGTTGACATTTTGAATTAATAAAGCCTGATGAGCTACAGAGCCAGTGGCTCTATTTTTAAAAAAATTATTTGACTATTTTTATCGATGAGAGAGACACGTTCGCTCGTTCCGTAATGAAAATAATACTTGCCACTATTTCAGTAATATCGTGTGGACAACCCGAAGATATTACACACGCAAGAGTGTCCTACCCAGCAACAACATACGGATCCACAGCCACATACACGTGTGCTGAAGGCTACAGTTTTGAAGGAGGGAATCCGAAAATTGTCTGCACAGCAGCTGGTGAATGGAGTGAACTGACAGGCTCTTGTGAAAGTGAGTAACTGTTCATAGTATTGTTCCACCATCCACTATACTTCGCGCTGATAATGTGGTGTCACTTGTTCGCGTGTAAAGCTGGGTTGACTTCTATCGCTGAACTTCAGCAACAACGAGCGATGCTCGCAGGATGGGTGGGTGACCCGCTTCATTGTTGGATTATCTAAGAGTATGAAGAGCGAATCCCCTGTCCCACTCCGAGACATCAGTTGTGGTGTCACCCTGGGTAGTGGCTAGGGTAGGGTTCTGTCGCCATATTGGATATTTTGCATTACGTGAAATGAAAACACACTATATTGCATCCAATTTTGCAAGTTTTTGACAACTAAAGACATCCACTGATAGAGTATTCACATAATAATACATAACATGTAATAAAACTAATAAACACGTTGCTGTTATGCTGAAGCGAAGTTTTCCCGACTCGCAGCGCCGATGAATGGCTTCAGTTCTCATTGTTTTATTTTTCAACAAATATGCACTTGTGTTTATCAAGTTGTGAAATATAAAGTCATCGAAATATCACCTTCATTAATATGTTTCAATTTCACTATGTTTTAATCATGTATTAATAACATATATGTGTAAACAGGAATATCCTTCCGAATTTCGTTTCCACAAAAAATACCCCGATAGAACCCTCCTTTTAATTCCAAGTGTGACTTGTTCCGCCCCACAGTAAAGTGGGTACCTGGTATGATACGATGGTAGTCGAGTTTGAACCTTGAGTGCCTGACAGACTGTCGGTTTTATTCTGCAATATCGGCGATAGTAGGATCAACCTACCTCCGTATAATCGTTCATTTCGGACAGTTTTCTCAAGATCGTATCATATGGTTAGCATTGGTTACATTTCTGTATCACCCGTTACGAGGGACTTACAACGTCCCTCCAGAGGGTTTACAGAGACAATTGTAAACCCTCTTTGGAGAAATGACAATGATTGTAAACCCTGATATGTTTCCTAAGGGGATGATGTGAAAGCATAGAGCTGAAAAAGTTCTCAACTATATACAGTAGAATGAACCACAAATGTTTTGACGAAAGTGCGTCTCGAACCGTAAACAGTAAGACCTGTGTTTCATGAGCTAACGCTTTATTAGCCTATGGCGCCACGAAGGCAGAAGATGGACAATGGTATTTAATCGTGGCCGCAACCAGGATTTCAGGGATTTTACGAGCGACTCTTATATTTACCAGGTTTTTTGGATAACGCGATAACAAAGCGTCTTTTAAACTTAAAAACTTAAAAACGGTTGATAAGATGGACAAACCCCTCTATCTCGAACTTACCAGAGATTGTGGACCCTGAGAGTCGATTACATGTAACTTCCTCTCAAAGTCCACAATCTCTGATAAGTCCTCGAAATTGAGGTTTCTCCATTCCATAGCAGAAACTCCTCACATTACCGTTACGTCACTCCTGCGTCAAGCCTTCATTAATACTGCATTCGAGGCCGCCCTCGAACTAGCTCAAGTTGACCCAGCGTAACCATTATTTTTGATAGAATATCATAACTATATTTATCTTGTGTACGTAAATATACCATTTTCAAAGTTTATGCAAATGATAAATTAAGAGGTTTGAACAAATCGCGTTTCAGGCAGCCGCTATGTTCGCGCACTGATTTTGCTTGTTTACTTCCGTCTACCGACAGTGTTGTTACGGTACAACATAGTTCCAGATAACTTTGGCTATTTTTACAAATGTTAACCAGGTCTTTTAAGAACTAAATATCGGAATTATTTCGATAAAGTAAAGTCATTTTCATAACATTAATTTCATTATGTTATAACTTCTAGAAAGTGGTAAACTTCAATGGTCAGGAATCCTGACCAAGAGAGGCCGTGAACCCAGGAATGATAGTTGATTAGCCCTGGGCACGAGGTTAGGTAAATACAGAAACCTCTCCGTCATGTCGGAAGGAACAACGTTCCATTTTGAAGGGTCATCGATAATTTCCATCAATGTTTCGGTCTATGCCGGAAATGAATAAAATGGCGGCTGGCTCGTTTCAGTTTGTGATGTTTTTTCTCGATACTCTCCTATTTTAATATGCATTTAATTTTGAATACTTCTAGTGAAGGCGTATTGATATAAGGAACCATATGAGCTACAGATTATTGTCATGAAGATGTGTAATTACGGTTATATTGTTGATTAGTTCACGAAAGTTTACATCAAAAACAGGTGACGCCGTATCACGAACAGTGACACTTGTCGGCATCGATAATTACGCACGTATGCAAGACATTTCAGATTAAAGATTAATTTTACCTGGGTTGCTATGGCAACTGTGAAATTGACAAGCCTGCATGCATAGAAAACCCTCATGTGGTAAATCATAAACTGCGTAGAATGCAATTAAGGAAATTCGTTTAAAGACATCACATTCAACAACTGGCGCTTATCGTGTGTAGGTGTCTTTTAAACCAAATGTGATCAAAGCGTCTTGATATGAAATTGTTTGTCATAATTATGTCATGTTGTGGATGAAAGATTTCTCTAGCAATTAACATCATGAGGATATTTTGAAAATAATAAGTTGGATCACTAAACCAAGAGCACACTTACAATCATTACACTAAAGTTTTAGTATACCGTTTTCTTTTTTTTTCAAATTCAGATTATTATTACTGTAATATTTCTCGCCCATGGCCATAATCTATTCATAAGGAATGTGAAAAGGCGAAACAATCGTATCAGCTGATAGTTACTTGATGGACGCTTTTAAAAAAATTCAACGGAACTTCCTTATGAAAATGTATCCCAGCAATGATCAATTCCTGTTTATTGGTTCATATAGACTCCGGTTTATCAATGTTCACATTTACAATAAGGTTGAAATCAATAATTTGCTGTTAATGTCAATTATGCACTGACTGAACCTTGGTCAGTTTGTGGTACCCAATCTGGCGTTTATATGCAGTCCTTCATTCTAACCTTTGGACTGCGTTTTACTCAAATATCTTAAACACTTTATACTTAATGAATTCAATGTGAACAATATATATCTGCTACGTCAAGTAAACTAATTAACATACAATTTTAGAATTTTAGACCGATATGAAAACTAAATTAGATATTTAAGAAAAAGGCAGTCCCAAACTTTAAAGGCGCTGTAGCACGTTTTTCCGCTCAAATAAGTCGATGAAATGTAGTTAAAAAATAATGTAAACAATAGGAAAACACCCTTCTCTCTTCGGAAAATCAAGTTACAAATGAGTGTACATGGTTCAGGAAAAGCCATGGGAATAGTTTTTGTCATTCGAAATAATAAAATGTGTTCACAATAAAATGGCCGCCATGCATATTTTGCTTTATACGCATTGTCGTTATTACCACTACGGATAATTGGTTTGTGTAATGAGATGTTTTACCCTCTAAAGTAAATATAAATGACATAAACTATCATTATAAATGAGAAATTTGAAAAAATAAAATTTGCAAAAAACGTGCTACAGCGCCTTTAAAGGGACAGTAGCACGTTTTTTCGTTGAAATAAGTCGATGAAATGTATTTGAGGAATAATGTCACCAATAGTAAAACATCATTCTCTCTTCGGAAAATCAAGTTAAAAATGAGTGTCTATGATTCCGTGGGAATCGTTTTTGACATTCGAAATAATAAAAAGTGTTCACAATAAAATGGCCGCCATGCAATGTTTGCTTTATACGCTACACCTTTATTACCACTACGGATAATTGGTTTGTGTCATACGATGTTTTACTCTCTAAAGTCACTTTAAATGACATAAACTATCATTATAAATGGGAAATTTGAAAAAAAATTAATTTGAAAAAAACGTGCTATTGCCCCTTTTAGTTTACAGATTAAAGACGTGTCATATTTGATTGTTTTCAGTTGTATCGTGTGGAAGACCACCCGCTATTGCAAATGCTGACGTAGCATATTCAACAGCAACATATGGATCTAGTGCTGTCTACACGTGCAGAGAGAGCTACGTACTCAACGGGGAACTAGGTACTGACTGCACCTCGACCGGGGATTGGACAGCACTGACAGGCTCGTGTGAACGTGAGTTATCTAGTATATCTACCTAACTAGTTAACTGCTTATCAGTATGTACGTGTTATCAGGGGAGGATTTAAAAGGTGCGGGGCCCTTAAGGATGTCCGCTCATTCCTGTTGAACTTCAAAAATGAAATATGATTAAGTAAAGATTTTTTATCTTCTTTATTTACTTCATGATATTCTACATCATCTACATACTTTTAAAAAACAAATGAAATAAAGAAAATGTGACTGTAGAACCTCTAATAAGTGCTTAAACAGCATATATGGCCTAAATTTGACAAAATTTTCAGGTACATTTTGTGTCAAAGCTTTAAAAAAAACACTACCATATATATTTTTTCATCGATTTCGGTAGGGTAAAATGAACTTTGTAGCATAACTAAAAAGGAAAAAAAGTTTAATACTAGAAATGTAGTATTTTAAAGTTTTTAGCATTTTATTTTCTCATTTTCCCATAGACTCCCATGTTAAAATTGTACTTCACCCCACTATCTTACGTCATATATCAAAAAAAAAAACACTATCCCCTATTTTTTAATGCTGATTTTCCAATCATATACTTTGATATTTTAAAAAATATGAGTTAGAAAAAAAGTTTAAAATAGATTTGAGGAGCGAACATCCTTAACACCCCCTTTCCTCTCCTCCATCACATTTCGTATCATGTGTGAACGAATATTTTGTAAGTTACATGAATGTACAATTATTGTCAAAGCTTCAGATATTGACGGTGTAGGAACGAACAAACGCCCAAGATATTTTAAAACCTGAGCGAGCGAAATAAATAGCTTGCATTACATTATGTGCTCAAATATTATTTGGTATTATTAGATAAATTTGTTGAATTCTGATTGGTCAATAGCCAATACATACGAAACCTTATTACCCTTTAGATAATTTTGTTGAATTCTGATTGGTCAATAGCCAATGCATACGAAACCGTGTAGGCGGATTTGCCAGGGAGTATCATCCGTATGACCCGTGAAGACAGGTCATGTGACTAACTACACGGGTCTTACTGATGACCTTGACCTTAGATGGAATGCGGAAGTTAAACGGTTGTTCGACTCGGAATTTCTGAATCGAAACTTACCTTAAAAACACAAGTACGGTGATTTTAACCTATATACATTTTTTTATTTTGTTTGCGTCATAGAGAATCTCACCCAAGTGTCTTCTGATATCAAATATATCAACAAGAGTTGATTAAAGTTACAAATATCCGAGGCTTGCCGAGAATATTTCCACTTTATTCAACTAGTGTTGATATATTCAATTTTGATATCAGAAGACACAAGGGTGAGATTTTATTTATCATTCAAGATCATTCTTCAACTATTATTAGCAAAAACAATGAACAATATCTGCAACACAAAACTGCCATTTGACTACTTCAGCAGTGAGCTCAGTGAAGTCATAGCATTGTGACGTCATCGGCATTGTGGCATTATATAACATTGTTACGTCATCAATTTGTGACGTCATAACATTGTCAGCAGTGTTCTCAGTGATGTTAAAGCTTTGCAATCAACCTCCAAGTCAGGGCGCTCTCCCTCCGATTGGCTCTACGGTAGTATATATTAGTGGCGTCACGGAGCGGTAACTCGCTGTCTGGAGCTAGCCTTGCGATGTCAATAACTGGTGATGTAATAGGATTGTGACGATTTGTTTGTTGCGATATCTACACTGTAGATATCGGTTGATCTCACACAAGCGATCAACATCCAAGTCAGGGCGCTCTACCTCCGAGTAACTCTACGGTAGTGGCCCTGCCATCTTTCACGAGGGCAGTCAACCCAGTTGACAACAATTGAATATGACGTCACGTATAGCTAAGAACCAAAGGCTCAGTCAACATACCAAGCAATCGGTTCAAGGGTATGTTTTATGCGTTAGGCATATGAATATCTGTATAATGACCTCGGTAATTGAAGGAAAAATATATTATTTCAATAACGCGATGGAAAACCTACAATCGCAAACATATTAGTTTGACTAATTCAATATTTAAGAAAACATTCGTCTCTCTATTATTCTTCAGGTAATAATAAATTTAAAATCGATTACTTTTAGCCGCAGAATTATCTCCCTTGATGTAAAGCGGGAAACTCTTTACAGCGTTTTCGGTGTTTCACAGTGTGCAGAGTTTTTATCACAAACGGAAATAGCTATATAGCCTATATATTTGATCGGAAATGAGTGAAATAAGTACAAATAATAGCTCTAAAGAGTAATAAATTCGCAAATCCTAATATACTCTTATATTTATGTTTTTGCAGATATAAACGGAAACTGCTTTCAAGATAACGGTGACCGTATGTTGAACAGCTTTGGTTGGTACTCAACAACAATGACAATAGAAAAGTGTTTGGCGTTCTGCAAACAGAAACTACAAAAATACGCAGGTGTTCAGGTAATAATAAAAAATAACAAAATTGAATACAATTTGTTACGCCTTTAACTATATCGGGAGACCGGGGCAAAGTGCGCCCCCGGGGCAAAGTGACCAAACAGTTTATTTTTAGAATGAACAGCTGATGACACTATCAGTTTCTATCTACCCATCACAGATGACGTAAAGCAACGTACAAGTTGAGGACGTCATGAGCAGTCAG
This sequence comes from Gibbula magus, assembly GCA_936450465.1. NCBI lineage: Eukaryota > Metazoa > Mollusca > Gastropoda > Trochida > Trochidae > Gibbula > Gibbula magus. Next base: position 68,495,556 of record OW388298.1, on the reverse strand, counting down.
CGGCAAATCGACAGGACGAAAATTTTTATATTTAACGTTTTCATGTAAAAATCGGGAGAAAATATCATAACTGACACATTTTCTATCACCGGAGCTAAATAATCACTTTCTAGGTGAAAACAGATTATCTAAGCTTACAATTTTCATGTTTGTATCTACTTGGTGTCTGGTCTAATTTGTTCTATTTCAATTTTAAAAAGATATATGCTTTGGGGCAAAGCGCGCCGCCCCAAGCGCACTTTGCCCCAATGCAGAGTATATGTTAAATGTTAGGCCTTCAAAAGTATTTTCAGAATAAGCTAATCAGTGTCAGGTTAATATCTTTCCACCAATAATCAAACTAACTGAAAAAATTCTGTCACTTGGCATGGTGCAAGCTGAATATGTATTTTAAAAAATTCAAAGAAGAAAAGTGCATGTTACGGACCTTTTTCTGCAAAATGATATTTATTGTAGTAATGTCTCAAAACCGTCAGGGCACGCTTGTTTGATTTTGTTAGTTACTTAAGTAAACATTATGGTCATCATTCAGAGTTGTTCCATACAGTTAAAACTAAGTTCTCTTTGCCCCGGTCTCCTCTAACTCTTGACAATGCGGACATGAGCAACTTCCATCAATGTGTACAGTTGTAATTTTGTAAATATCCCAGCTTCAATAAATCTGTAAATGCAATAACTTTAATGTAAGTCCTTTATAATCCTTTTCATTTTCGGTTTCAACTTTAAATTGCATACATAGATCGTCTGTTTTCTTGTTTTCATGCTTTTCTTCCAGACGACGATTGGCTGGATCAGATGTGTTAAAAAATCTTAACTTTATTGCATGCCAGGTTCCAAAGATATAGCGATTATAATGAACTAAAGCTATTGAAACACGTTGATATTATTGACATCATTCAACGGAAAATATTCATAACTGACCAATTTTGGGACCAGCTTCTGTTGAAAAAGTACTGTCTGTCGAGAAAAAGGTCGTTGACGGCTGCCAACTTCCGGTTTAGCATGGACAATACTTACCCCCGTGCTTATAAATATTTAATGACAGTCATCGCCTTAGATCAGTTTTCAAAACTCGTTCTGGTCTCAGTATTGTGATTTTGAAGATATACTCAACCTCAAAAGAAACGTCACCACATTTTCAACACTGTGAAAAACGAATTATTGCAGCCGAAGAAAGCCGATTTTCAAAGCTTTTTTTTTTTTAATAGGGACATGGTTTTAAAAAGGTAGCCACAATTTCATACTTCAAAGTATAAGGCTTTAATTTGTATATATGTTGGAGTACACTTTGGCTTTTAAAATCACCGATATAGGCTACTCGTACATCATTTCCAATTTTGAAAACCACACTTTCATAGCAATTTTCTTTAATTTCGACCTGGTTCCTGAGTTATCTCCCCTTGAAGTTGAAACTTCAAACCTCAATAGCTCCAAAACTAATTAAGATAATTTCACAAAACCTTCACTAAATTGTGCGCAACAACATTCACCATCGATTAGGCGTATAACAGTTTTCGGCCGTAATAATAGATTTTTTGCTATTTCGACAAAACAGAAAAAGATGTCATCTTTTGCATATTGAGGATACGCGTCTTGAAAATTGTTCTCCTAAATAACGGCAACACATACAGGTATACGAGGGGATATCAAGAAGTTTTAATTATTTCAAAGAATGTACTGGTCAAAACGGACCAAATGGTCACTGTAACATAAGTGATACTTGTCTATTTCCTGGGTCAACAATAGTTTTTTTTCGCGACAGCCAGATTTACGTCTGTTGACCATATGGCACAGTACCCCCTATTATGGTGAAAATTGAAGCGCACCGTGTAATTTAGTTTTTAATTTGAAGGGATATACTGCACGTCAAATTCATGATGAGATCAAATCTGTTAATGACGATAACAGCCAATCCTATGACACTGTTGTGAGATGGAAAAGGAATTTCCAAACGGCCACATGTCCCTCGCAGATGAGCCAGGAAGTGGACGCCCCTCACTTACTGATGATATGGATGTCATCAAGAAGGTTGATAATGCATGAAACAGGTCTGAGTAATGGCAGTACATTGAACATACTCAATAACTAGTTGCATATGTCCAAAGTGTCAGCACGCTGGGTTCCCCGCTTACTGACTCCATTGCAAAAACAGAATCGAAGGGACATATCACGGCAGGCATTGGAGCTTCTGGAACAAGACTAAGAGGATTTCTTCAACGTCTGATGATAAGTACTGTCTATAAACGAAAAATAGCCGAAAATGACAACATCACTTCCCGGGGTGCGGGCATGACATTCAATCGAACCAATCAGAAGTCGTAAAATTATAACCGAATCGTGACGTCATAGCGTCCCCACGGCATCGAGAACATTTGTATCACTAGCGGGGGTCACATGCAGACAGAATTTCCAAGCGAGCAAACGCGTGCAATTCAATTTTAAAACTATTGCTTGGAGGTAAAACAATGGTTATAGTTTTATTTAAATTTCGTAGGACATCACGAATATATGGATCAAAAACACGATAGTACATTCTGCCTCGTTCATTCCAGAGAAGATGATGGTAGGATAGAGAGCTTGAGAGATTTTTTCTTAGCGCTCTTACGTCAATGCAAGGCGGCGATAAATACACTCACAGTCCCAGAGTCGAGTCGACAGGGGGGTTTGCGCTATTAGGGACGCGGGGAGAGAAGAGAATACAGAACCTAAAGCTTACTGTCATATTTCAACTGATGTTCGGGAGAAAATCCACCGACAGTATATTCCATAGGCTACACGCTTGTATCAGACGACACGTGGGGATAGTCATACACTCCTATCTAAACTCCAACTAAACGCATGGTAAAGTCCATATAGTGAGCGGTGTAAATAAGTTTATACGATAACCACATGCTTTTGTGATTGTTTTGAATCTAAATCAGTTAGTTATCTAATTTTCAATAAGCATTAGTAACTGATTATGTGTGTGAGCAGTGATACGCCGACAGCTGATTCAATCACAGTCCTATTAGTGAGGGGGCTGTTCTATTTATAGCAAAGAATCAGTATAGGTCACTGTACTGTTTAGGGCTATTCCGATTCACTGTTCCTTTCAAAATATAGAGCATTGCTCCGAATGTTACGCACACACAGAACAGTGTTCGAAGTCACTCCTTTCACTTCGTGCATGTAGGCCTACCGGACATTCGGAACAAGAACCAGGCAGTGAAAGGAGCATAGCAAAGATGTCCAATGTTATAATATGTATTATTTAATTGAGAATGATCAACCCGCACTTTTTCATTCGGGATGGACATTTTCTATATCTCCTGTGAGAAGGCACAGATCTTATTTAGTTGACACACTGACGACAGACAGAGAAAAGAAGATATGCTATTTATTAGGCTGGGTCTGTACGTAGACATTCACTATAAACAGTTCTTGTCCTGTAGGCACACAATATTGTGCCAGCATAGGTATGAAAGTACATGAAAAATGATATTGTAACATTCTCGCAAAATTTAATATCTTCATATATTCATATATTAAAAGTAATGTCCATTTGCGGTTGTGTACTACAGGAGATGCAGTCGTTTTAGCCTAACCTAGATCAGCACCTTCTGTAATTTGGTACATTTTAGAACCAAATAACATATCATTCGAAACTGATCACACATCTGTTAACATAGTTTATAACTATCGTATTTAAGTGTGCGTATAGCTTATTCATAACGGAAATACAACCATAATACAAGTCAGGGTCATGATCGAAAACTGGACAATTCACCTTGGCTTAAGATTCATTCATGAATTCAAACGTAATTTTTGAAACTTACATAAAGTAGATACGAAGAGAGGTTTGCTTCTATAGCTTTTAATAGGTCTTACTTCGAGTACATATGAGAGATATAGCCATAATTGTCGGCCCATGTACGAGTATGGTTTTCATCGAAACATATGCATAATGCATGATAAAAACAGAAGTTATATACATGATACATGTTGGTATGAGAGATAACATAAGTACTGTCATTCAAAAACAGCTTCACCTACACTGCTAATTTCTCATAGACAGTAAAACCGTAAGCTGCCAGTTAACCGGTGACAAACAATATGGTTGTACTCGATTCGGGCCCGCTGCGTTAGACGTCATACGCTTCGTTTTAAAACGACTGACGACAAGGGCCTACTCGATTCGGACTCCGTCACGTGAACCGGCATACGCTCCGTTTTGTTAAATGACCGGCGAACGGTGGTCAACAACTATTTTTCATGAGATTTCTTTTGAAAATTAACTGATGAAAAAAAATAAAATAATGATTATTGAACAATAATAAGTTAAATGATTTATTTTTTTAAATAAAAAAAAAAATCACGAACAAGGTATTGAGAAGAAAATGGAGTCACCTTTATTTAACCGAGGACAGTACGTAAACATGGTATGACATCTGATATTTTTTCTCCCACAGTCGTTTCATTTTCTGTTCGATCCATTTCTCAGTCTCTTCGAGGTCCTCTTACTCTCGACTCTGTTTCTCCATTTTATCTCTGCTTTGTTCTACTTCCACCTCCCACGTTTTGTCCAAGTAAAAATCTTCCCATCTTGTATCACTCCCATTACCTATCATCCTTTGTTTTTTCTGGATTTGATCGTTACCATTTTCATCTTCTAAGTCCCTTTTCAGATCCACATCGGGTATTCCAGGTGGCATTTTTTAGGACGATTTTTCCGGACACCAGGTTTTGATATGTTTCTGCAAGTCCTGCATGTTGATGAAGACAATACCGCAATCGTCACGAGAGGGCATGTCTGATTCTTCCTGTTCGTTCAGAAGGTCTTCCTCGCATGACTGTTCGCTCAGGAGGTCTGACTCGTAATGACTTGGTTTCGAATCACTCTCTTCCTTTATCGAAGGACGTGGCTCTATGTCCCTGTCTGCTGTTGTAGAAGGACGTGGCTCTATATCTCTGTTTCCCGTTGTAGAAAGACGTGGCTCAACACGATTTTCTACCATTATGAGTTTTGACATTTGCATCTCAGTAGAAAGAGAATTTACGCATAACAAATTGCGTTGGGTGTCTGCGGTTTCAAATCGATGAGTAAGTAACCATAAGGGACGGCTATGGCCTCGTTGTACTTCCTCATAAAATACTCAGTATTTCCGGGGTACATCTGTCGTGCCAACGTCATCGTAGACAATTTATCGACTGGGCTATTAAACAAAATAATATAAAACGAATTTCTACGTTGGGTCGAGTCCTTATTATAGAACATGTTTTGATTGATCGCGATGACAGAGAGATTCCTATGATGACTTCTTTCGGTGAAAAGCTCGGTGATACGGGGATCCTTACTCGCAGTCAACATAAGATCGTCGAGAACGATTACATTTCTAACTCGTGGGTCTATGAATTGGTCTTTTTCCAAATCTATTGGGATTCCCTGTATAAATTCTCCACGCGGTAGAACAGTTTTGCTAATGATGTCGTATAACGGTTGCCAACGCTTGTACAGCCATATGATTTTTTGGGGAAGTGGATATATTTTTTGCTCTTGTAATATATCTTTGACCAAAAAACTTTTTCAAGATCCCGTCGGGCCCGAAACGTTTAAAGTAAAGGGATGCCGTAATTTGAAATCTTGTCGTTCATCCTCGGCTGATTTGTTTAACTTTACAGATAACTGATGCATTGACAATGAAGGCGTCGCTAAATTTGTACGATGTGTATATCTCCTGTGTCTTAACATAGCATCTCTTCTCGAAAATGTTCTCCGACAATCTGGACATGTTGCTTCCATGATGACTCCGTGCTGAATGAGAAATATTCTGCGAATATATATACTTTGATTATGTCCCTAAGATGGACATGTCAGGGTGTCATTGTGATGGTTGTGGTGGTGGGTGTGGTGTGGGTGTGGGTGGTGGTGGTGGTGGTGGTGGTGGTGCTGGTGGTGGTGGTGGTGTGGGTGGTGATGGTGGTGGTGAGGGTGATGGTGGTGGTGGTGGGTGTGAGTGTGGGTATGGTTGCGAGTGTGGGTGTGGGTGGTGGTGGTGGTGGGTGCGGGTGTGGGTATGGTGTTGGTGTGGGTGGTGGATGTGGTGGTGGTGTGGGTGTGGGTGGTGGTGGTGGTGTATATCTCCTGTGTCTTAACATAGCATCTCTTCTCGAAAATGTCTTCCGACAATCTGGACATGTTGCTTCCATGATGACTCCGTACTGAATGAGAAATATTCTGCGAATATCGTTCTATATATATACTTTGATGATGTCCCTAAGATGGACATGTCAGGTTGTCATTGTGATGGTTGTGGTGGTGGGTGTGGTGTGGGTGGTGGTGGTGTGGGTGGTGGTGGTGGTGGTGGTGGTGGTGGTGGGTGTGAGTGTGGGTGTGGTGGTGCTGGTGGTGGTGGCTGTGTGAGTGGTGATGGTGGTGGTGTGGGTGATGGTGGTGGTGGTGGTTGGTGTGAGTGTGGGTATTGGTGCGAGTGTGGTGGTGGGTGTGGGTGTGGGTATGGTGTTGGTGTGGGTGGTGGTTGTGGTGGTGGTGGTGGTGTGGGTGGTGGTGGTGGTGGTGGTGGTGTATATCTCCTGTGTCTTAACATAGCATCTCTTCTTTAAAATGTTCTCCGACAATCTGGACATGTTGCTTCCATTGTGACTCCGTACTGAATGAGAAATATTCTGCGAATATCGTTCTATATATATATACTTTGATGATGTCCCTAAGATGGACATGTCAGGGTGTCATTGTGATGTTTGTGATGGTGGGTGTGGGTGGTGGTGGTGGTGGTGGGTGTGAGTGTGGGTGTGATGGTGGTGGTGTTGGTGTGGGTGGTGGTGGTGGTGTTTGTGGTGGTGGTGGTGGGTGTGAGTGTGGATGTGGATGCGAGTGTGGGTGGTGGTGGTGGTGTGGATGGTGGTGGTGGTTGTTGTGGTGGTGGTGGTGTGGGTGGTGGTTGTGTTGGTGGTGGTGTTGGTGTGGGTATGGGTGGTGGTGGTGGTGGTGTGGGTGGCGGTTGTGTTGGTGGTGGTGGTGGTGTGGGTTGTGGTGGTGGTGGTGTTGGTGGGTGTGGTGGTGGTGGTTGTGGTGGTGGTGTGGTGGGTGTGGATGTGGTGGTGGTGGTGTTGGTGGTGGTGGTGGTGGTGGGTGTGAGTGTAGGTATGAGTGTGGGTGTGGTGGTGGTGGTGGGGGTTGTTGGGGTTTGTTTATACAAAGAAAACAATACACCTGATTTATTCCTTAATATTTTTTATTGAAACTATGTTCATTTTCAAACTTCTTCAAGTTATTGCTGTCCGTATGAAACTATGACTGTTACTTCCTAGAGAGATAAGTCTTCTTTTTATGTACAGTTCTCCGTTTTTGATTCGCTCTCGGATGAGATGTGTTTCTTTTGCGTTTCATGGACCTTATCGTTGAAGGCCTAGAACCTCCTTTTATGGATTGAAGATCTCTTTCAATCAGGGCCTTGGCTTGTTCAACGGCTTGTTGAGTCGAAGTCACAAAGTTTATTTTTGGCCGATCATCGCTACACGACGTTTCGTTCTTCTTTCGCCAATGAGGATCGTACATTTCCAGTAAACGGATGCTATGCATGGACGCTCTTCCATTTCCTTTCATCACGTCGTAGTTAGGGCCTTATTTTCCTTCCGCCTGTAATGTGTAATATCAAATCCATTTCTCCGTGTCGGGGACGAACAGTTTAAGTTTTTGAGACATGATTGAAACCAAAATGAGGTCGATTTCAAATGTACCATATCCGTCAACGTCCTCTTGATAAATGAAGTCAAATGACTCATGCGATCCCTTATATAGCGCATGATGGGTACTTATTTGATCAGCCACGTCATTCACACATTCTCGGTTTCACGGTCAAAATGACATAATTATTATTTCCTACATGAATCCCTAGTTTCTTGGCTTGTTCCTGTTTCAGTAGATCTACGTCTTTATCGATTTGACTAACTCCACTTTTCAGTTCTAATGATTGAGTTAAACAAAAGTTCACACCTTTATCGAATGGAATTGGTCTTTGATTAATGATTTTATACTTTCCAACGTGAATAGAAAGGTTGTTTTCCCATATTGCACCTGCAGTATATATATTGTCTCCTAAGTCATAGTGAAAACCTTGTTCCATGTTGTCCTTGTAATGTCCATTATTGTCAGCGCATCTATACCCTTGCAATTCTCTTTTTCCAAATGATGCGAAATTTGAACCAGTGCTTATATAACCAACGAGAAAACTGTCAAGCGTCACTATTCATCCTGATTACTTCTATTGGTTCAGTTGCTAACTAGAAAATATTAAATCTCCACCGATTGGAGATATTTTGTGCTCTGAAGTATTCAATGCTGAGCTACAGTTGAAATAATCAGTCAACAACATTTCCACACCCTTGATATTACCCCACTGTTCAAGAGATAGACGTATTCCCGTCTTTGTAGGGTATAGTTTACCTTCGGGACTCCATGAATATTGACGGACGTCTATCTTCCAATCTCGACTCCAGTAGGTACTCTTAACGTAACGAGTGTTTCCTATATGAAACATGTCTTCTCTCTCCGTGTTTGTTCCAACAACAGTCTCTTCTTTTTCACATCCCTGCGACGGGGCTGGACTGTTCGTTGCCATGATTCTAGTAAGGTCGTGTGCTCCTCCAGGTAATAAGCAATCACGCTGAGAAAAGTGAATAACATGTGACTCTAAAGGATGTCTGGCTTGAACTGTTTGTGACGCTAAGTTATCGAGAAGACATACCGCACCTATATGACTAATTCGTATATATTACCTCATCCGTTCACGTACCGACGCTATGACGTCACGATTAGGTTATAATTTTACGACTTCTGATTGGTTCGATCGAATGTCATGCCCGCACCCCGGGAAGTGATGACGTCATTTTCGTCTATTTTTCGTTTATAGACAGTACTTATCATCCAACTTCTTTTTACCATGGATGAATGCTGGGTTTATCAATATGATCCTGGGACAAAAGAGATGAGCAAAGAGTGGAAACACGCTACGTCACCACCTCCCAAAAAGGCCAAGGTGCAAAAGTCTGCAGGAAAGGGCATGGTGTTTTTTGGGATTGTCGTGGAGTCATCTTGACGGATTATCTAGCTAAGGGTCAGACCATTACTGAAGCTTATTACTGCAACCTGCTGTGCAAGTTACGAGATGCCATTAAACAGAAGCGTCGCGATATGATCACCAAAGGTGTATGCCTGTTAGCTGACAATGCCACAGCTCACACTTGTCAAGCAGCTGCTGTGGAGGCACGGTGATGTGGCTTTGAAATATTATTGCATCCTCCCTATTCACCCGAATTTACACCAAGTGACATCTTCTTGTTCCCCGGGATGAAAAATGCACTTCGTGGACGTCGTTTTGAGGACACCAATGACATCATTCGAGAGGTAGAGGCTTGGTTTTCCATGAAATCAGGGGTCTTCTATTCAGACAGTCTGCGCAAGATCAAGAGGCGATGGGGAAAATGTGAACCTCTGGATGGTGACTATGTAGAGAAGTCTTGAAAACATGAGAACAAAATTAAGTTTGTACCCTTGATATGTGTTTGTGATAATTGAAACTTTTTTTATATCCCCTCGTATAGTGTAGCTCATGTTAAAGCTGAATCATTGCTGTTTATATGAATCTATAAACAGAAGATATACATTGAACCGTTTACTGGTTACAGAATTTTAAAAATTGAACTTTTTGAAAAAGGGATTTTCGGCCTTTGATTCTAAAGGGAGGTAACTCTGTCAGAAGTCGTTTGGTTTGTAGTCTGTTTCTTGTCTTCCGTTTATCATGGTTATCTTCACAACTCCACTACAAAACACTGTGATATAAAAGTTGATAGTTTTGGCACAATTTAAACAATTTTTAAGCAAAACGAAATATAATGATTTTGCAACTATTCGATGGGCCTTTTCTTTGAAGAATTATTGTTCTTCAATCAATAAGGATACAAACATGTTTATTATATCATTTTAAAGCGAAAACATATTGTATTAGGCACAATATTTTTCAAGTATGGATCTATAACGACTTACACGTGTAAGTCCATTGAATATTGCTATTTTTCGAAAATCGTCATTTTCAACGAACTTCAAACGATCACAGGTGCTTAATTAAATAAGCAATTTCAATATGACTTATGCTTACGCATGGCCAATTTCAAGAGCAACAACTTTTTTATTGAACCCTTTCATCAAAAAGTTAATAGTTAAGCTTCAAACATCACAAACGTCGTATTGGGGTCTGAAAACAAGCTTTTTTAGTATTGCATATTCAGAAGAACATAACATATTAATTATGTATGCAACCTCAATGATGACTACATCTACTTAAGAGGAAATTAAAGCACAACATGTTGTATGTCACACCTTAGTATAAAAATATTAAGCGTTTAATCTTAATCATGAGAAACATATTGTAGGGGCTTATTTTTTGCAATCCGTTGCCCAATGTTAGCCCAACAGATCACTGTCATATAAAAGTTGATAGTTACGGCTCAATTTGGACACATGAAGCTCATCTGTCAAGAAATGTTCATAATTGAAGGACAGTTACTTTTAGTTTACGAGTCGCCAATCACATTGCTCTAGACATGCCAATTTGAACAAGTATATGACGTCTCAGTTGAAAACGATTCATTGGGACGCTATAAATGCAGCCAATAACCTTGGGTAACCGAGGATGATGTATATGCAAAAAGGCACATTCCCAATCAACCAAGACCGCATGACAAGCAAATAAAGCTTGCCTGCTTGTCTACGTAGAGTCGAGTCGAGGATTAATTATATGTAATTGTAGAAAACAGAAAGTAAGTCTTGACCATGCAGCAGATTTTACTCGTCTGGGTGTGAAAGCTCCTTTAACGCAACCTCTACTTCAACTGTCGCACTTTTTCAACTCCCCTCTCCTCTGGATAGGTCAGACATCGTGATGAATAATTCTGTTGCCAAATTGCAAAGGAAAATTTCACAAACAACTTTTGCTGCATAAAATACCTGTCACCATCAACGTTTCTCCTACGTTTTTGACTCCAAACTAAATGCATATTGCCTTCTAAGGCTTCACTCACACCCTCACTGACAACGTTTCTCATTTCTTTTTGATTTCACAATGTTGAGGATATTGCTTCCATTGACTACAGACAAGTAATGGCCGGCTGAATCATGTTATCGTCGCTTGCGACTATATTTTCTTATTAATATTAGGGAGGGGTGCTTATTAATATTATGGAGGGGTGCTTATTAATATTAGATAGGTGCGCTTATTAATATTAGGGAGGGGCGCTTATTAATATTAGAGAGGTGCGCTTATTAATATTAGGGAGGGGCGCTTATTAATATTAGGGAGGGGTGCTTATTAATATTAGAGAGGTGCGCTTATTAATATTAGGGAGGGGCGCTTATTAATACATAGGCGGAGGAACAGGGGGGGGGCCCCCCACTTTTCACCCACGAAAAAAGTTCAATAGCGCCTTCTAGGAGCAAAAAGTCTGTGTCAATTTTGAAGAAAATTTCTTTTCTCATACTATTTTTTCAGAAACAGATAATATGACGAGTCCTCACCCTATTTTTAACACTAATATGGATGAAAATTTTGATCCTACAGCATCTTCTAGTGAAAATACGACATGGCAACCCCAATTTTCAGACGAAATTGAAAAGAATGTTGTTCCTATAGCTGTGTTTGGTGGGAGGAGGGTGCTTTGTTACGTTTTTAATACGTTTCAAAAATCGGAAAATGGGGATCTTAAATTGCCGAGTTTGTGGCCCTGGTGGTCCTCAGATGCCATGGCCCAAAAAACCTATTTTAGGCCTTTTCTCAAGAAGTAAGAGCTAGAAAGTTGAAATATCGACTCCTAAGACATTTGGGATTGAAATTGTACATTTGGTGACCATGTGACCCCTCGTAAGGGCAACATTGACCACTCCTGAAAACGTTTTTAGCTCATCAGACCTGACCTCAAAAACATAATTCGTCTTTCTTCTCTAGAACCAGCTCTGTAGTGACTACAGACAGTTGTCATCTCGTGTACATACTCCTACTGTCACTCCTTAGATCATGGATATCTTGATTAATAAGGGCCCAAGGAACAACAGCATTAAAACCTATTTTCGTCTTTTTCTCCAGAACCACTGATTCCAGAGAACTGGAATCATTAGTACAGTAAGCTTGGCAAGCGGAGATTCTGATGCATATGTTTGGTGACCTATTGATCCCTTATAAGGTCCTCAGGGGCCACAAACTCAAGGACTATATTTGTCTTTTTCTCCAGAACCAGTAACTCTAGAAAGTTGAAGTTCTGTGTACAGGCACCTTGGCAAGTGGGGATTATAATTAATAGATTTGGTAACTTTTGGGTGTCATGGTTTTATGACCTTCTACAGAATGAAAAGTCTTTGTATTGGTCTCTTGGATTATGAATTGTAATTTTTCAAACAATATGTCATTTTGGATGCTATTTCAGGATTAATTCTGATCGAACTGAGATATGAATGTTCTTTCTCCGTTTCTGGAACAAGTAAAATTTGTCGACTTTATTTCAATCCTATTTTATTTCCATTTTATCGTGACTTCCGTTGTCTTGTTTGCAAATATTGAAGCTCATACAAATCCCTTGCAATTACAACTATATGGTCCTGAGTACCCTAACACACGCACTCAAAAATTCCAAAATTGTTGCGATTATGGACTAATCGTGGCCTAGTGTAAACGCAGCATATGCAGATTAAACATTTGTAATGATTATTATCCGAAATATTAAGAACAAAAGAACTAGGAATATGATACATGCTAACTTTCAACTATCTCCCGAGTATAGGTCTCTGTCCCTTTCACAGCTAGGACATACTGTCCTTTCTCTCAAAATGAATGATTTCTATTATGATTTTTTAAAATTTCCGCCTTTAAAAATGTGTTAACGGTGCTTATTCTATTCAGGTGCATGTTTCAGTTCAAACACATTTTCAAATGTTCATTTCTGATTTGATCTGGGTACAATTTGGTGTATTTTCTTGACATAAAGTCGATTTTTTACAGCCACATCTGTGTCAAGTGACTTTTTTTGGCCTCAAAAGCAAGGTCACGTGACATTTTTGGCTTCCAAAGCAAGGTGACGTGACTTTTTTTGGCCCCAAAGTAAGGTCACGTGACCTTTTTTTGGCCCCAAAGCAAGGTCACGAGATTGTAAATTCAAATAATCAGTGAAACACGCTTTAAACCCCATCCAAAATGAGTAAGATTCCTCCCCCCCCCCCCTCCCCCTCCCCCTCCCCCCCCCCCCCTCCCCCTCCCCCTCCCCCTCCCCCCCCCCCCCCCCCCCCCCCCCCCCCCAACCAATCAAAACAGACGGGGTATTCTGACCCAAGCTCGATCTATTAATATTAGGGAGGGGCGCTTATTAATATTAGGGAGGGGTGCTTATTAATATTAGAGAGGTGCTTATTGATATTAGGGAGGGGTGCTTATTAATATTAAAGAGGTGCTTATTAATATTAGGGAGGGGTGCTTATTAATATTAGGGAGGGGTGCTTATTAATATTAGAGAGGTGCGCTTATTAATATTAGGGAGGTGCGCTTATTAATATTAGGGAGGGGCGTTTATTAATATTAGGGAGTGGTGCTTATTAATATTATGGAGGGGTGCTTATTAATATTAGGGAGGGGTGCTTATTAATATTAGGGAGGGGTGCTTATTAATATTAGGGAGGGATGCTTATTAATATTAGGGAGGTGCACTTATTAATATTAGGGAGGGGTGCTTATTAATATTAGGGAGGGGTGCTTATTAATATTAGGGAGGGATGCTTATTAATATTAGGGAGGTGCACTTATTAATATTAGGGAGGGGTGCTTATTAATATTAGGATGGGGTGCTTATTAATATTAGGGAGGGGTGCTTATTAATATTAGGGAGGGGCGCTTATTAATATTAGGGAGGTGTGCTTATTAATATTATGGAGGGGTGCTTATTAATATTAGGGAGGGGTGCTTATTAATATTAGGGAGGGGTGCTTATTGATATTAGGGAGGGGTGCTTATTAATATTAGGGAGGGGTGCTTATTAATATTAGGGAGGGGCGCTTATTAATATTAGGGAGGGGTGCTTATTAATATTAGAGAGGTGCGCTTATTAATATTAGGGAGGGGCGCTTATTAATATTAGGGAGGGGCGCTTATTAATATTAGGGAGGGGTGCTTATTAATATTAGAGAGGTGCGCTTATTAATATTAGGGAGGTGCGCTTATTAATATTAGGGAGGTGTGCTTATTAATATTAGGGAGTGGTGCTTATTAATATTATGGAGGGGTGCTTATTAATATTAGGGAGGGGTGCTTATTAATATTAGGGAGGGGTGCTTATTAATATTAGGGAGGGGTGCTTATTAATATTAGGGAGGTGCGCTTTTTAATATTAGGGAGGGGTGCTTATTAATATTAGGGAGGGGTGCTTATTAATATTAGGGAGGTGTGCTTATTAATATTAGGGAGGTGTGCTTATTAATATTAGGGAGGGGTGCTTATTAATATTAGGGAGGGGCGCTTATTAATATTAGGGAGGTGTGCTTATTAATATTAGGGAGTGGTGCTTGTTAATATAAGAGAGGGGAGCTTATTATATCCTTGGTTTGCTTATTAATATCAGGGAGGGGTGCTTATTGATATTAGGGAGGGGTGCTTATTAATATTAGGGAGGGGTGCTTATTAATATTAGGGAGGGGCGCTTATTAATATTAGAGAGGTGCGCTTATTAATATTAGGGAGGTGCACTTATTAATATTAGGGAGGGGTGCTTATTGATATTAGGGAGGGGTGCTTATTAATATTAGGGAGGTGCGCTTATTAATATTAGAGAGGGGCGCTAATTAATATTAGGGAGGTGCGCTTATTAATATAAGGGAGGTGCGCTTATTAATATTAGGGAGGGGTGCTTATTAATATTATGGAGGGTGCTTGTTATGGATGTGCTTATCAATATAAGGGAGAATTTACTATTATTATTTGGATAAATATCAGGAATGGGTGCATATAAATAATTAATATAAATAATTATTCATTAATAATTATGTCCTGGGTTTGTTTATTAATAATAGGGAGGGGCGCTTATTAATATTAGGGAGGGGTGCTTATTAATGTTAGAGAGGGGTGCTTATCAATATTAGGGAGGGGCGCTTATTAATATTAGGGAGGGGTGCTTACTATTGGTTTGCTTATTAATATTAGGGAGGGGATATAATAATGTCAGAAAAGTGAGAAGGCATATATTTTCTTTTTCAGTTTGGCAGCCAATGTTTCTGCGGTGGCTTCTGGGATACCACAAAGTTTCCTAGGGTCGCCTTGTCGCGCTGTTCAATGCGGTGTTCTGGAAACCCTCTACAATTTTGCGGGGATTCTTGGCACAGCAATGCCTATGAAGTGACATGAACACGAGTTATTTAAAGGGGCTGTAGCTCGTTTTTGGCAAATTTTATGTTTTCAAATTTCCCATTTATAATGATACTACACTGAAGTCAATTTAAAATGTTTTCGACGTTGTACTCTAAAACTGAAGAGGCAGTAGCACATTTTTGGCTCAAATAAGTCGATAAATTGTATTTGAAAAATGATGTCACCAATAGTAAAACGTGCTTCTCTCTTCAGAAAATCGAGTTAAAAAATGAGTGTACATGGTTCGGTAAAGTCATGCGAGTCGTTTTTGTAAATCGAAAAAATAAAACGTGGCATGGGAATGGGTTTTACTGTAATTCGAAACAATAAAATGTGTTCACAATAAAATGGCCGCCATGCAATTTTTGCCTTATACGCAACACCGTTATTACCAAAATGGATAATTGGTTGTAATGAGATGTTTTACCCTCTATAGTATTTATAAATGGCATAAACTATCATTATAAATGGGACATTTGAAAACATGAAATTTGCCCAAAACGTGCTACAGCTCCTTTAAATCTAAACACTATCCTGTATGGCAATTCACACCTATAACCCTCAGTCAAGGAAAACATATTTCATCATAAATTCATAGAAATGGGTAAAAAGATATTTTGAATTTGTATATTTGCTTTTTATGATTAATGAACCAATATCTTTTTTTTATGAATTATTGTATTGCTTTGAGTGAGTGTGTGTTTTTCGATTTCTTCTCGAGAACCATTTTCTCTATAGAACTCCAACTTTGTGTACAAACTCCTAGTCCACAGTTGACTTTTGTAGATTTGGTGGACCCAAATAAAGGCCTCACAGGACAATGAAGGAATATATGATTATTTATCACTTAAACTTTTTACAAATATCCCTAACTATTTTTGTCAAGTATATTAGGTTACGAAGGACAGTTAGAATTGATACGATTGTTTGTAAATAATCTTAACTAAAATTCATATCAATTATATGTCGACACTTACAGAATCTGATTGTATTTTATTAATTTGTTATTTATAATGTACCCAGAAATTGTACTGGTTTTCGATGGTGATTCTCTTGACATATATACGATTCGCGTTGTTCACATTTTTTTGATTAAACTGATTTTCTACATTACAGTCAGATTAGTTGTATGTGTTATATACTTATACCCCCGCTACGCAGTAAGCGGGGGTATATATCGGTCATTCCGTCCGTCCGTCGCGTCCGGTCAATTTTCTCAAAAACAGTCAAAGGTACATCAACCAAACTTTGTACAGTTGTGAACCATGTTCTTGCCCTCGCTCACAGACAATTTTTAGTTTTCTGATATTTTTTTTTTTGTCGTTTCCATGGAAAGGTCCCTTTTTGGACTTAGATTTATTATGTTCATTCCGGACACAGTTTTCTCGGAAACTATTAAACTTAGGTGAATGAAATTTTGGTTGGGAGTAATCATGACCATACCCTTTATCGAGTTTTAAAACCAGTTCTGATATAGTATTTTGTACGGAGTTATGGCCCTTGAATCCGAAATTGAACTTGGTACCAAAATCGCTGTGATGCTCCAATTGGGCCAAGTTTTCTCGGAAACTAGTACATCTAGCTGAATGAAATTTAACATGTAGGTAGTCCAGATGATACTATTCAAAGTCCAGTTCCGAAATATTATTTTTTACGGAGTTAATACCCTTGAATCTGTAATTGAAATAGGTACCAGTTAACGCTGTGATGCTCTAATGGGAACAAGTAAGTACCTGAAAAATATTACATCTGGGTGAATGAAATTTTGTAATAACGAAGCCAGTTATGATGCTTGAATCTGTTTTTTAAACATTGTACCCTTGACATCTATAATGCTCAATGGACGGATAGCGGATGGCGGGGGTATGTGAGCCATGCTCACTTTTGTCTTGTTTGTAAAAAAATAATAATTTAAATACAGGTTTGCAATACTCAATGAACTACAGAAAAAAATGTCTCCACACCATATATAGGACAAACGTTTTATCTAGAGTACAGTGTTTGAACCGGGGATGTAGCTCAGTTAGTAGAGCGTCTGCTTATCCATTCGATTTCGGGTTCCATTCCCGGCCGCGTCCTACCAAAAGACGTTAAAGGGGCAGTAGCACGTTTTTCCCGTGAAATAAGTCGGTGAAATGTAATTGAAAATTAATCTCACCAACTGTAAAACACCCTTCCCTCTTCGGAAAATAAATCTAAAAAATGAGTGTACATGGTTCGTAAAACCATGGGAATCGTTTTTTTGTCATTCGAAATAATAAATTGTGTTCACAATAAAATGGCCGCCATGCAATTTTGGCTTTATACGCAACACTGTTATTACCATTACGGATACTTGGTTTGTGTAATAAGATGTTTACCCTCTAAAGTAAATATAAATGATATAAACTATCATTATAAATGAGAAATTTGAAAAAAAAAACGTGCTACAGCGCCTTTAAATGATGGGAGTTAATTCTTCCTTGCTTGGCACTCACCATTATAGGCCTAAGGACAGAACAACGCTTGAACTGGCGCTGCACTGTGGCTGCCGGGTGCCCTGGGCACAACATAAATTTCCAATTTACTTTGTATTGAGGACAATAAAGTGTTAAATTATTATAGTGGATGTCGTTCTCTTTCAACTAAAGTTACTCGCATCAGATTGTCTATCGTCACCTCGGTTACATATGGCCGATATTTCACTATTCTCCCCTAGCGATGAAAGTTTGCATTTCTTGCAAGTTCTTATTTCGTCCAATATTCAGACATTGTTTTACATGAAATTACATCTACGACCGAATTCTCGTTCTTGTAAACAATATCTGCGTATCGCACGGATGACGCAACTCTGTTCAGTCTATCTAGTTTTCTCGAACGTTCAGTTTGACAGAACATCGCTGACTGAACAACTAACTTCTAATGCGGCCAATCAGGATTCTCTTCTTCTAAGCGAGAAAATTTCGATAATATGTTACAGAGGTTACTATAGAAAACCTAATAGAACGAGGATTAGACAGAGATGTACATGACTTCTGGTTTCTGAGACCTATTAAGGGAACGCCGCGGTTCTGATTATGAAAAGTGTTGCCCGTATACAGCTGATTAATTCTCAAGTGCGATTACGGTCCCCAAAAGATTGATTCAATAACATCAAATGATGGGTTTTTGTTTTTTTTAATTAAAAGTGACTTGAAATGTCAACATATTTTCTTAATGTTTGGCATTTGAACTGTAACGTTTCATTTACCTGGGAATGAGAGAAGACCTATGTGTCCTCTACTACTGGGCGGGATAGCTTGAACCGCACGTGAACAACGTGCAATATATGGTATTGACTGTCAATCACATCGCTCTGCATGGAAAACTTGCGCTGCACGTGTTTCGATTTCACTAGGATCGCAACTTCCAAACGCAAGGCATAACTCTTGCCAGTTTGCATTACTGGCTGATTTAACCCTTGCGGTATTTCCCTCCCTTTGTTGTGTCAACACAGTGAATCGCTGCACAAGAAATGCATAGCGGGCCTGGATTTCTAAACACAGATTTCTTAAGGAAATACTGCAAGGCCTAAATCAGCCAGTAATTGAGACTGACAAGAGTTATGCCTTGCATTGGGAAGTTGCTAAGATCGTAGTTCATAACGTGTTTCATAAAGAAATAGATTTCATAATGTGTTTATTCATTTGCTTTTATTAGTTTGAACTATGCAATTTAAAGACCCATCAAGTGTGTTAGTGTTTCAAATACAACATTTTTAGAGAACATTCTTATGAAACCAATCGCTATGATAAACCTTTATCAACAACAAGACGGTCATATGATAACAATATAATTTTCATATCACGACAATCTCAATCAGATGGAATTTGGTTTCAAAGGCAAGTATTGAGTACCCCTTATACATTAACGTGCGTTAACGCAAATCAATAAAATCTGACGTCATAAAAATTCCCTTTTCTGCATATAAACGCACAACGTACAACAAGCGTTTCCGACGCATCTGGGCTTGTACACTTCACAAGTCGCTACAGCAACCCAGGAACTTTTCGTTTTTCTCAACTGTTTTCGCCCCTTGTCACACATTACTGAATGTGACGATTGCTATACACGTATTAGCATGTTTCTAAGTATCCTGTGAATATACAAATTACTGACATTTTACTAATTAAATGATATTTTGTGATCATACAAGCAAACTATACAAGCATCGTTATTATGTATAATTATATTCTCATTGATTATACAGTTCAAGCAAAATACATACATTGTAGTTGAGTGATAAATGTATTTCGACATACGTAGGAACTACATAATTCAATGAAATTGTGAGTAAATAAACGCCCAAAACTATTTATTTATTTGTTTCTAAGCGGACTCATAAACTGTGATTTTCTTTTATTTGTTTGTTTACAGTGCTTTGCGCTTGGAAATAGTAGATTTGACCTATATTTAGACTTGAAACCACCGTAACCAGTTATATTGCGATTTCTCCACTTAATTTAGGGTCGAAAAATCTGCGAAAAATTAAGTGTATATATTTCAATACGATAGAATCTTAGTATTTTTTCGGAAGTCTATCAATGATACTCGATGGCTCTTTAAAGGAACACTGAGTGTTTTGCATGAACTTTTATAGATTTGATACAAACAAAAATATCAAAAGTCCCGATTTACGTCCATATCATCTCACTCTACGTGCATATGTATCCCCTAACGTACGCCACATATCTGACAAACTATAACTTGCTTTCAATGAAACTCGAGCAGCGGCTCGTGAGGTAGAAAAGTTAATGTATTACCCATAGGGTTGAAAATAACTAAGATAATATTATTGATATGAGCACATGTGCACATATCACGTTTGCCAAGCAACCATTGTTTCACTGCGACATCCCGTCTGTGACGTCATAAAACGATAGGCCTAGTTCCTGACGCCACTGTAGCTTGTCCACGCAAGAGAAGTTGACTGTTTCCTGGTTAATTTTACGTGAATCAAATGGAGTAGAATGGATAATAAAGAATTATTACACTAGAAAGTGTGCCATGACTTTTACGAAACTCGTGCAATACAAAAATTTCGTAAAAGTCATATGACACAGTTCCTCGGGTAATAATCTCTTTTTACGTCCAAAACTGCTTCAATTGAGCATATGTGTGTTCACATTAAAATGGCCGCTCAAGTGATCTGACTAATGACCGATAGCTAAATACTCAAAGTGGGGAGGCCCGATAAAAAATCAAGACGTTCTTTGAAAATGTCTCTTTTCGCCGATCATATTCGGGAGACATGAGGCGAAGAACTAAACTGTTTTAAACTAGTTCAGCTTTTTGTCTTCAACGTGTTCAAAATAGCGAGTTATAATAATGTCTTATCAACATAATTAAGACAACTTTAGGGTCATGGGCCGATGTAAATTTTATCCGCATTGGAAATAAAGCTATAAAATAAGATAAGATAAACTTTGTTATCCCATATTGGAAATTCGTCTTACATTCAAAGAGACTTTGGTAGTACACAATACAAAATAACAATACATGAATACAATATATATATATTATAGATCTCATTCCTGCCCGTCAGGTTTTGAAACGACGTCCCAATGCAAGGGGCATAACTCTTGCCAGTTTCCATTACTGACTGATTTAGGCCTTCTTAAATCAGCCAGTAATGCAGACAGGCAAGAGTTATGCCTTGCGTTTAGAAGTTGTCCAGATGGTAGAAATTCATAATATTCATTTAGAAAGTGCGATGGGTCTGATTAAATGACTAGAGTCTTTTTTTTAACTCTATAATCAAACTGGAATGAAAGATGCTCAAAATTGAAGCCGCAAATTTTACTGGAGGTGTTAACAATTTTGTGAAAAAAAAAGTTTTTCTTTTTGTCTTAGAGGAAGATTTACATACCATGCATGGAACCAGAAATTCGTAATGCTATTGATAAAGGTTTGGTAGAATAATCTCAGAATATTGCGGTCTACATCGAAAGATCGTAATTTTCGCAGGAAGAAAAGCCTGTGTTGTGCCTTTAGCATGTACACGGTGTGAATTAGATTTCCATGAAAGTTTGTCGTCAATTATCGTACCCAGATATTTATACTCGTCTACTATTTCAACTTCCTGCCCGTCAATATTAACTGGCTCTAGTTTTTCCTTTTTCGTATACGGTAATAAATTATCATTTCCTTTGTTTTACTAATATTCAGAGAAAGGAAATTTTCTTTACACCATATACTGAAGGATTCAATATTTTCTCTATACTCTAATTCCGACTGATGAATAAAGCCCCCCCCCCCCCCCCCCCCAAAGCAGCATCATCTGCAAATTTGAAATTCAAACAAGAGGATAATTGAGATACACAGTTATTTGCATAGAGAGTGAAGAGGACGGAGACAGGACACATCCTTGAGGAGCACCGGTACTTAGGAGATTGGTATCAGAGAGTGTAGAATTCACTCGAACACGTAGAGGACGATTAACCAAGAAAGCTTCTACCCATTTGATGATGTTACTGTTTACTCCCATGTGGAATAATTTTGTTATCATAAGATGTGGCTGGATTGTATTAAAGGCAGAAGAAAAGTCTGCAAATAGTATATTTACATATGATTTTGAATTCTCTAGATGATTATAGATCTTATGCAAAAGAGAAATGAGTGCATCCTCAACACCGCGCCCAGCCCTATAAGCAAACTGAAGAGGGTCCATTAGATGTCAAGTATGTTTTCTCATCAGGTTCAGGATAATACGCTCGAAACATTTCATGATTATTGGGGTTAGAGTCATTAAGGATTGGAGGTTTGGACTTTTTCGGAACTGGGATTATATGGGGAAGGCTACCGGAAAAGGGACCACATGGTCGATCCTGGTTTAGGAGAAATAGGCTCTAAAAGATTGTTTGTACATTAAATTTTTAATTTTCATTTTCATTTGTTTAATGCTAGTGCAATAATGGTTCATTAACATCTCTTCTTTAAGTTCAAAGTCTCCAATTGCCTTCTTTGCTTCTATAAAATCCTGAAAAACATTGATATTAAAAGGTACCAAAAAGGTGCCACATGGTCGGATCAACTGTTTATGCTGCATATCACTTTATTTTGAAGCTGTCGAGCTGTTGGTCTAGCAGATATTTTACGGTCTTTGAGCATGAGTTATTGCTGTTTGCAGCGTAACAACGTTCTCAGTGACCGCCACTTGGCAGGTACATACTTCCGGAGTAGTATGTTTATACTAGTCAGCATTTAAACGTCACTAATCCAACATAAATACCACTATGCTGTTGTAAATATGGTTTATATATGTCAGGAACAATACAAATAAAGTTGTATATGTAAATGATTTACATTGTTGATTGATTTAAATCGTTTATTCAGATAAAATAAACACACTGCTTTATACGACCAAGTTGTCCCTTTATAATAGAAATTGATTTCGTTTTGTTCTTTGTGATTCACCTTACAATAAGCTTTAAAATCGAAATATGTCTTCTTAATTGTATTTTTATGATTTGATTTTCAGCTTGATCACGACTCTCAATAGCATGAATAGAATTGTATGCTGATTTGGTGGTTTACACTTGACACCACGCCGCATAAGTAACGTAGAACATATGCGCAACATTTTGACAGAATCGGATCAATAGTTTTGCAATAGGTTATATTTCATGAAAATGACTTAGTTCAATATACAGAAATATACGTAACAATGCAGAACTTCGAACAAAAAATTGTTGTTTGACATTACATGAGTAGACCCTGATGTAGAATTGTTGTGCAACGTTTTAACAAAATCGGATGAGTAGTTCTGTAGTTTTTTCTGTAGCAGGTCGCACAAAGTTCTAAATATATAAAATAAATTGGAACAAAATTATAAATTCACGAAAGTCATTTCAACTTGGCAATGGACTCCACTGAATAAAGTAGAAGACATGTGCCAAATTTTACAGAATTGGATGATTAGTTTTTCTCTCATAGGTCGGACAAGATTATGGAACGGAAACGTTTGTACTTCAGTATAGGCTGGGTCGGTGGTTCAATACAGTTCACAACTAAAGTTAACATATTTCGTCTTTCAACTATTCAATAACAATATCTAAATTTTCGTTTTTGGGTTTATCAACGTGTTTTATAAGCCTATGACCTTATGCTGATCTGAAGAAAAAGGACCACATCGACCATTACACATGCACGTGCATATTAACAATATGCAAAACACTTTTGTTCTTCACACACATACGTTAACACCGGTTGAAACAAATTCTGATACACACACCGTAACTTCGTGTTTGATAATTTGTTATGGTTAAAGGGGCAGTAGCACGTTTTTTCGCTCAAATAAGTTGATGAAATGTATTTGAAAAATAATTTCACCAATAGTAAAACATCCTTCTCTCTTCGAAAATTAAAGTTCAAAATGAGTGTACATGTTTCGGTAAAACCATGAGCATCGTTTTTGTAATACAAAATAATAAATTGTGTTCACAATAAAATGGCCGCCATGCAATTTTTGCTTTATACGCAACATAGTTTTTACCACTACAGATAATTGGTTTGTGTAATTAGATGTTTTACCCTCTAAAGTTACTTTAAATGACATAAACTATCATTATAAATGGGAAATTTGAAAAAATAAAGTTTGCAAAAAACGTGCTACTGCCCCTTTAAAGGTACATCCATTGTGTTGTTGGGGGTCACATATTCCAAACGTTATAAATGATGTTACTGTATCGGGAAGTGCCGACTTTTACCGAAATTACCATTTTGATCTTAGTGAATTTAGTTGACGATATGAAGGTAAAAGTAGTGATTTCTGATCGAAAAACCGGACAATGTACCACGAAGGCGCGCGCCAATGAGTCAAACGTAATTTTGGAATCTTATTTATTACAGACAAACTGGTATATTTGGGTTGATTTTAATTGGAAACTAGTAATTATGATACATTTGGCGATTGGTAATGAATATACAAGCTGAGATAATTTATTTGCACTGTAAACAGCACTTATATTGAGTTGGAACGTATTAAAGACTAATAAAATTTTATCAAACCCAATTGATGCACCTTTAAATGAATACAAACAACAGTTGTAAGCTAGGTTTTCTCATTTGAAGTCATTTCCATAGTCCCAGATAATTTTTACCCTACCACTCTTTAACTGATCATCGCTTTTGCAATTTTTATCATAATTTGATGATTATATTTTTATTTTAAAAGGTAGACATCGTTTTTTTATGAACCTGTGCCTAACTCAATACCGACCAAGTGGTCCCTTTTCCGGTAGCCTTCCCCATATGTGTATATTATATATATTATTATAGGGCCGCAAATGTCGGTAAATTACGCTATATCTTACACTAAATGTCCATTTTAATCAAACATATTATAAAAAATATATGACATTTTTGTCACAGAGTCAGAAGTATCCGAAGCAATGATACGTACGTAGTTTAATCGATCTACATGACCAAACGAAAATAGCAGCGAAGCGCACATAAAATGATAACTTGCAGTCCTTTCCGATAAGGGTGTTATCTCCCTTTAGTAAGTTATCTCCCTTGACGCTGACGAGCAATGATCATCCAACATGGCTGCCATAGTGCAAACAGGCGTTGATAAACAGAGCGAAACCAATAACTTTGAGAGCTATTCGGTGCCTGATCTGAAAGTCTACTTGCGTGAGCGTGACTGTCAGCTTTCCGAGACAAAGGCTGAGTTGATAAAGTGGGCAACTGGACAAAAATGTTTATCCAAACAGAAAATAAACATCGAGTCTGAAGACGAAGGCAAACAGGTATGAACCCGGAAATGAAAGGGAGCAGGACAAAAGCCTCCCGGACAAAAGCCTCCCGGACAAAAGCCACCCGGACAAAAGCCTCCCGGACAAAAGCCACCTAGGACAAATGCCTCCTAGGACAAAAGCCTCCTAGGACATAAACCACCCACTTATTTGTTAATAATATAATAATAAAATGAAAATAAAATGATATTGGGTGATATTATATAGTCATAATATTCTATTACCAACCATTTTCTTATAATTTCTCAAGAAATTTCATTTACCAACCATTTTCTTATAATTTCTCAAGAATTTTTTTTTTTGTTAAAAGACATTTTACCCACATTCAATCATAAAAATAGTATATCATAGTTGTGTTATCTTTGAAATTATATATATATAGAGAGAAAATATCTTTGAAAATATATATAAGTTGATACACTGTGTAAACCTTTTTGTATGTTTTGATAGTTATAAAGATTCATTGAGAAGCAGTGGGCTTGGGTCTAATTAGTTAGACCAATCTTGATGTTGTTTCAGATAGGATTTAACTGTGTAGTTTGTGTTTGTAGATGAAATAGCTCCTTTCATAAACACTTTCCTTAGCTTGCAATATAATTGAGTAAGGTAACTTATATGGATTATGTATAATATGGATTATGGATTATGTTCAGAAGTACTACAGTATTTTTGTTGTTTTTTGAAAAATAATTTTTAAAAATTGGGTGGCTTTTGTCCGGGAGGCTTTTGTCTGGGGGGCTTTTGTCCTAGGAGGCAATTGTCCTAGGTGGCTTTTGTCCGGGAGGCTTTTGTCCGGGTGGCTTTTGTCCGGGAGGCTTTTGTCCGGGAGGCTTTTGTCCTAGACCCGAAATGAAAGGTGCGCGAAAATTGATGTCATAAACTTTACTTGACATAAAGAAATATCTACAAACTATGTCAGAAACGCAACTTTGATGTGAACATGAGTTAGAGAATGAGGAGATACAGACTCGTACCAATTTCGTGAAAATGTAGGTCAGGATTTAGAAATAATTTTCTGTCAGTAAACTGCCCTCTTATTACTGGTTTCCGTGGTAATGACTTCTCTGAACTTTAATCCTAATGATTGTGTCAAACATCCGAGACTTAGAGTGATAGATAACATTTTATGCCAGGTAAATAGTTCGTTTTTAGTCTGTTCACAATATTATATTATGGTTGGTAATCTGTAGTACCTTTTTACTGTTTTACCTGTTTTTCAAGGGTCACCTGTTTTCGTGGTATGTCTTAGATTTAAATTTACAACAACACAGCATAACCAACAATATTATTTTTACTGATTTCCAAGCACGGACTGATAGTGTAAATTATATAGAAAATTAAGATTGTTCATGTTTATTGGAAAAAGAAAACATATTAGCAGTCAAAGACATTGAAACAATAATGTAACCTCAAATTCCATATACCGGGTAAGCAATCCAAGCCATACGATTGATGAATAGTAATCATTTGCGGGTTGGGTCATTTCAAAACAACGGACTGACAAAATAAATGCTAACTGACAGGGATTATTAAGTGGTCAATGAGAAATAAATTTTAAGATAAGTGTATGTAGTTTTAAATGTTGCAGTGTTTAAAGTGTTATTCTTTGATATATGTAAATCAGACATGTAAAAACCAAACAGGAATAATATTTATAACTATTTTAGCCAACTGACAATTTTCTCACTGACTAAGTACATGTCAACGAGTAAAATTTACATTTGTCCAGGATTCAAGGGAAGTCGCATCTAGATTTACAATCCTTCTTGCAGAAGTAATTCCAGAACCATGAACAGTAAGTACCTGGCCCTGAGGGGACAAACGGTGAAGAGGATATTCCAGCTGTATGGTTCACTGGTCTGTATATCTCGTACTGAACAAGAAAATAACTTCTCCAGCAAATCCACAAAAGCAAAGAGACAATTCCATGTTACTGCATTTTTACAGAGCTCTTCTCTCACAGAGTAAAACATGGGAAAATGCTGCTTTGACTCTGTACCAGTGGCCAAATACAAACTGTTATTCCTGTTGATGGGTTACCCAAAATAGTTTCAGAAGTCGGAAGCCTTCTTAATGTTGTATCACTGGAGCAGTAATTATTGTTGACTATTTGAAGTAGATTGTATGTTACTAAACCTGCATTTAGGCCAGACAGAATTAATTACTTGTTGATTACATGGTGATTGCTTTCCATACCTTGTAAAAAGACTGTAGGCAATCAATTGCAAAACAAATCAAGTATTAAAACCATAGTCAAGTCACAGATGGTTTATTGTACACAAGGCCAAAGACTAGAAGTATACAGACTTATTGTAGCTAAGGAATTCATACATACAGCCAAATTGTTTTACAAATGGTCAAGGAGACATGTATTACAGATATAAGTTAATGTAAGTCATCATTAAATGACAAAATCCAGCTATATTCCATTACAGTGTGTCACTGACATCTTTTAAGACTGCCCTCAAAACACATCTTTACAAGTGTCATTTTCCCTCCTAAGCGCACAGAGTATTGTATTGACTAGTGAATGTTGAGCTATATACATGCACCTTTTAATATTGTTATTATTTGATAGAACTGAATATGTACTAGTACATTAGCTCAGTTGAATATCTTGTTGGACATTACATCAATCTTAAATAAAATACAATAAATTTATCTTTAATAACCTGATACTTATTTGTTTTATTTGTTTAGTGGTTCATTATGAAAACACTGAATATTCTGATCTCTGTTTAATCATCTTAATCAAATGTAAGTGGTGGTTGCAATGATTGAGTCAATTTATGGCAGACTTTTATGGCCAATGTATAAGAAATGTCAGTTTATGTGAAAGATAACCTTATCCAATGGTTTGTTTTTAAACTGCAGGTGGACACTGAAATCTTGAAGCGATACGATAAGTCCTCAAGAAGTAGTCCGAGTCTCAATCGCATCACGACTAGAACAAACTCATCTACTAGCCAAAGACTCCTTGGTCGTCCAGTATTAATTCCATTTCCTTTGCGATTTGTGTGTTCCGCAGCATCATCCATCTCATCAAGCAGTAAATCAAATATCTTAACTTCTGGAATCTCTGTGTAAAACACAAACTTTTCATCACTTTGAATTACATCTTCGTATGTAATATCTGGTTTCTCTATCTGAATACCAATATCTTGAAAAGACTTGGTAGGCAGTGGCACTGGACTGTCAGCAGTTTCAGTTTGGGGAGCTACTGTTACAAATTTAACTTCTTGTACCTCTGTTTGTGTATTGATAGTACAGACAGTTACATCAGCTTGCTCACATTTACTCAGGGTTGTAAAAGGTGCTTGATCTGCAATTGCACAGTAGTCGGAAAATGTTTTCAGGAGTAAAATCACTTGATTGGGCAAGGTAGATATTTTCAGAAACACACTTGTTGTCTGAGTGATTCTCTGTGAAAGTTGTGCAGCATTCATCCCTCTTATTTGTAGGTGGCTTAGAGACTATCTGAAAGAAGGGAACATTGTTATTATCTTATTTATGAATATAAAAAATACTTTTCAAAAGGAACAGAGAAACATGTGACAAAGACATGAATGTAATACTTTTTATATGTTTTTAGCAACACATGACCTTGACAGAAACCTCGCATACTAACCAATGGGGATGCAAGTAGAGCCTCTTGATCTACACATGACCCTTATTATCATGATCTTAAACAAAGTATAAGCATCTCAAATTGGTAAAATGGTGATCTATATTTTTTTCTTAGTAGGTAAAATCATCTTAACTCAAATAAACTTAATCTTCATTGATATTATACATTTTAAAATATTACAAATAATATATATAGAGCACAAGATTTATATTTTAAAAAATACTTTTGTTTGTCTTGAATCTTCAATGAGATGCATGCTGCGAATTTCTAAAATTTAAACTATACAACACTGCAAATTAAAATCACAAAATGTTCAAGAAAATATAACTTTACATTTGATAGTTTTTACTGATTGAGATTCTGCTGTAATTTATCTGTTTATGTCATTTGATTATTATATTTTTAAAATAATTTGGTTTGGAAAAAAAAGCGTTTACGTTCTTAGTTGAATTAATATCACGAAAATAGGTTACACGGGGCACATTTAAAAACAAATAATATCATAAAACGTACCTTCGTGGAAGAAAATTTCCTCCATGCAGAATAAAAAGTTGTCGGCTCATTCTTCAGATCCAACTTTACGTTTCTTCTCCTAATTATGTGAAGCCATGCAGCTTTGAACTGATTTATCAGCAGGGAATCTATGTATACTAATAACTTTGTCACCTCGGAAATTTGCCACAAACACAGCAGTAATGTCGGTTAGATGTTTTCACTTCGTAAATACATGCAGTAGCCTGGTAGCAGTAGCCATATTGCTCGTCGGAAGTTGAGCTGTGCTGTTTTCACGACAAGAGAGTACTAAAGGGAGGTAATAATTCAGGGGAGATAACACCCTTATCGGAAAGGACTATACAGTAGGCTAGTTAATATGTGAATTATCGCATACCATGATTGACATTGATCATCAGGAAGAACAAAACATAACTCTTTTATCTGGAAGTGACATTTTGTTTATTCAAAAGTAAATTAGATAGATCATAGATCATGATATAAGCAATTATCAAGGTTAAAGTAATATCATTTATCTATTTCCATAACCAAATCAAATTATGGACACCTCATAAATCAAATGATTTCCCAAAGCGATATGTGTCCTAAGGCATATAAATTGCATCAGTTAGATATACAATCACCCATGCCCATCAAACCGGAAGTGTACGTGTGGATGTGGATACCTCGACCGGTTCCGGAAGTAGAAAATCAACCAATCAAATATCGCCACATTCGCAAACCCTGACAGTTGGTCTATCCGTCTGGCTTATCAAACAAGGAAAGAGTTCGATTTTACCAGAATTATCTTATATGAACGGCGTATAAACTTACCCGAGACGTAGATCAGGTATGTACGAATATTATGACTCAATTTTGAATTAATTGTAAGTGTACTTTTTATGTAAACAGATAATGTGTTGCCCACGTGGGTACAGCGTGCTGATTTTGACTGTTCGATCTGTACGATCAGCTGATGACACTGGTGTATTCATTTTCGAAAATTATCGATTTTGATATAAGCTATGATTTTTCACACATGCATGACTGGTAACTTTTAATTAAAGCAACCAAATTGACTTTTGAGAAGTTTAATTTATGATTATTTTATTATTCCTGAAATTATTAAACCCGAGTTGCCTATTTGAACACTCACAAATAATAGAATGACCAATGGCATTGTTGATCTATATCTACAGACTGGCTATTTAAAAACAAATAACTGCTCTACAAATTCACAATGACGTTTGGTGACTCTTTGATAATAGTCATATTCACTTATTCATGGTCTTGTGTATATATATATATATATATATATATATATAGGCCTATAACAAAAATTGAAAGGATAAATAATCAACATTTTTAAGATGCAAATCTCCAATAGTCGTTTTTCTTGTTTCAGCGTGAAGAACATGAAGGTTCCTATAGCGGCGATTGCAGCTGTCCTGTGTTCCTTCTTAGCACAGACAGGTGATTGAGAAATTTTTTGATATAAACCGTAAATCCTTGTATAATCGTCTAAGCCCTCTTTGAAATAATTGCCTGCTTTGAATAATCACTTGGTTAAATATAGCACATGTATTTAAACAAACTAGTTGGTATATCTCCTTTTAAAAATAATTTAGACATATTTTATAGGTATATTTATGCTATGTTTAATCTCATGGCAAGAACTTTGTTTACAATATTCATAATTTAAAATATATGGCAATGAATTAGAAATACATGGCAGGCCTAAAAAAAGCAACCAATTTAGGAGCATTTGCTCCCTATTTTTTCAGTTTGCTCCCTGTAATTGCTCCTTGGCAAATTGTGTTTCTTCACCAAAGTAAACCATCCATTACAATTGGGTATTGAATATTAGCTAGTTTATAGTTTTCATTAATTTATAGGTAATTTTAGCAATCTAAAAATGTTCTTTTGCTCCTAAGAGTATAATGTTAAGAGCTCCGCTTCTTGAAAAAATGTTTACTTTTAGGCCTTAGTCATTTAGATAGTGAACAATTATAACATGTTACATTTGGGATAACACTACCTTCAATAGTACAAATTCTTGTACTTTTTCGGGCCGAGTCCCTTGTGGAATTCGAACCCATTTTCGCAAGCACTGACTGTACCAACAGCTTACCACACAAGGCGAAGTGGTCAAATCCAAAATTTTGTTAATATATGTAGAGTAACTATAATGCCGTTTGAGCTACAGATCCCATGGCTCTATTTTTTTGTTATTATTAATCATAATATGTTTTGTTCAATAGGTGGAGTTGCAGTGATGTCAATAGATCTGGGAGCAGAGTTTATGAAAATTGCCATCGTTAAGGTTGGTTAAACTTTAAAAGAGGCAGTACTGTTGCCGATTGTACAACATGAATGAAAAATGCTATATTTTCACTAATTTTATTTTTTCAAAAAACCATATACATTGATGGAATATTCAAGTAACATATAACAGTATCATTAAACTAATCAACAATGTTGTGTTGTGCTGAATAAAGCTCTCCACGCTCGTAGCGCCAATGAAATGAATGAATGGCTTCACTTCTCATTGTATTTATATTTTAAAGAATGTGCGTTCGTCTTAATCAAATTTTCAAGTATAAAGTCATAAAGACATTACCCTCAGTAATATGTTTCACCTGGGTTGTGCAATAAGCATGTTTTAATAACATATATGAGTAAACAGGAATGTCCTCTCGAATTTAGTTTCCACGAAAAATACCAGAGAGAACCCTCTCTTTAAAGTAAAGTAAGTCAATTTTAAAAACTTAATATTGTCTCTAGGCCCCGACTTTAAAATGATCACTGCCATTGCCAGTATGATAAGCTTAAAAGGTAGCAATCCCAAAGATGTTATTTTTTCAGTCTAAAAAAAAAACCTTCCCAAAAATATTTCCTACCCTAGACCAGATTCCAGACTGTTGGACGAACCTCTTTCATACGCTGATTATAGGTTTCATCACAATGCACATTCTCAGTGATGGTGTAGGCTTTCTTACTCAATATGTCCTGAAATGTAGAGGTTTAGGTCCAGATCCCTCAGTAACTTTCATCCAGTGTGTGAAGATGTTTTCAGTGACATTATCCGGCAGTCTGATTAAAATCAAGTGTATTCTGTGAAATAAAAATTACAAAATAGTGCATCTACTGGGATACAAACTCATATATTGCTTTCGGTGCGACAACCTAGGGGCAGATAACTCCAAGCAGCTGTCCTTTCGTCTGTTATGAATGCTTTCAAAACATCGACCGTTTGAAAACTATCATGTGATTCGTCAGTTATTTGACTGGGATTTGTCTGCGCTAACCTGGTTCGGAACACGTACCTATACAGGGTGTCCTCAGACCTTGTGGCGAGGAATCTGTAGAACCTGTTCGTATCCTGTTAGATGCATTATTTTGCAAATTTTATTCCTCGGAACAAGGTCGATTTTGATCAGACTGCATTATCCCTTTTATGAAAGCTTGAAAACTAATAGTCCCAAAGATGTTATTTTATGAATTTAAACAGAAAAAAACTCAAAGTTACCTTACTCCGTTATATTTCAGAGCGTTGCATCCCTTTTGGAATAAATAACACTTGATATTTATTGTTTAATGCTGACAACAAATTCATTGAACTTTCTATTAACATTGTTTTCATCGCAGCCTGGCGTCCCAATGGAAATTGTTCTAAATAAAGATTCTGCTCGAAAAACTGCAACTCTCGTGGCATTCCGAGATGGGGAGCGACAGTTTGGAAATCAAGCTTTTACAACAGTGAGTACTAGAGCTTTAAAATACTCTGCTGAAACTCTAACTATAATAAAGAACAAACAATGATATAAAGAGAACTTTGAAACTTTAATACAATGAAGCATGACGCATACATAAGTGTCTTGAATAAGGTGCCGACATGCGGAGCAGGTAAAGTTAGACACTTAAGTGATACCCCCAACTATAGATCCTCATACCAATAATACTACTGGGAGGGTGGGCAGGGTGTTGCATGTCTGATGCCGTACTAGGCGGGAAAGCTAAGAGTAGGGGAGGTAACTCTATTGCTACTAGCGTCGGAGCAAAGGGAGGTTATTCGTATCATATGTCGTCTTAAAATCTATTTTTACTGCGTAAAAATACGTCAAAATTCATTCGTTTTGTGACAAAAAGTTTTATAGATGTCATTTTGTATGTTAAAGGGGCTTTTGCACATTTTATTTTTTTCAAATTTCCCATCTATAATGATAATAAACATTTATTTACTTTAGAGTGTAAAACATCTTATTACACAAACCAATTATCCTTATTGGTAATAATTGTTTCACATAAAGCAAAAATTGCATGGAGGCCATTTTAATGTGAACACATTTTCTTATTTCTAATTACAAAAACGATTCCCATGGCTTTACCAAACCATGTATACTAATTTTTTAACTTGATTTTCGAAAGAGAAAAGGGTGTCTTACTATGAGTGGCATTATTTTTCAAATACATTTCATCAACTTAGGGGGCGGGATAGCGCAGTGGTTAGCGCGTTCGGCTTCGGATCAAGAGGTCCGGGGTTCGAATCCCGCCAGGGGCACGGCAACTTTATCTGCAGTAGAGAACTGTTCTACACGCAGTCAGGTTTGGGTGCAATGCTACACTGAATTTCAGTGCAGTACCACCCATGGTTCGCTAGTTCCAGCCGATGCTCGCAGGTTTCACCGCAATGCATAGCCACATGGCGTTGCGGGCTTTCTCCCTGCCATAATACTAGCAGCCGCGATATAAGTGAAATACTCTTGAAAGCGGCGTTAAACCCCAACTCACCTCACCTCACCTTCATCAACTTATTTGAGCAAAAAAACATGCTTCTGCCCCTTTAAGGACCAAAAGGATTAATATATATGATAGAAGTGAGTTACCTCTGTTTGAGAAATCTCTATCTTGTGAGGTTGACAATTTTTCATTCAACTTTAAATTTTTCTACTTCACAAGAACACATAATTCTGCTAAAAACAGATCTTTCACATTTATTTTGTATTTCTATACAATTTTGAGAGTATTATTTCCTTCAAAAATTTACAAACGTCCATATGATGTCTTTTCAAATTTATTTCCCAGGCGGTCCGATTTCCCAAGAAAGGGTTTGGGTATTTAACGCACATTGTTGGCCGACACTATGACGACCCTCAAGTCCAGCTGTACAAGGAGCGTTTCCCGTACTACGATTTGATAAAGGACGAAGAAAGAGGGACGGCCTTGTTCAGATTAGAAGAGTAAGATTATTTTTAGTAAATTAAATTTTTCGTGGGAAATTGATCTTTTTTCCCCCCAATGGTCAAATATGTCAACGACTTATTTTATTTTTTTTTTTTTGGTTATCTATAATTTTGCTCTTTTCCCTAATGCCACAAGACATTGTGTAATGATACATTATTTGTTAGTCTGTGGATATTCTATCAATATATGTTTTTATTGATAAATAACGGCCATTTTCTCAATGCACAAATTGCACGAAAACAAAATGGTGGCTACACTGATAGAACCCTCTCTTTAAGAAATGTTATTGTATACGTACTGGTTGCAAATCAAGACTGCATTAATTCAATCCTACAAACAATTTGGACGAAAGAAAAATGGATGTTTTTTTTAAAAATTGTTCTGTTTGTTTATTTGCAGTGGCACCATCTACAGTCCAGAAGAGTTAATTGGGATGATCTTTGAGTCTGCCAGAGAATATGCTGAAGAATTTGCAGGTACTATCAACTTGATTACAACAAATGGTGTTAAAAGTCGTTGATACCATCAACTTGATTACCTCGCCGCTAATGGCTGCAATACTGCCGAAGCGGCGTTAAACAATAACTCACTCACTCACTCACTCACTCACTCACTCACTCACTCAACTTGATTACAGTCCCATATTGCTTTTGAGCATCATATAAAACTTCTTTTATTCGAACCGAGTGCTTGGTATGTTGACTAAGCCTTTGGTTCTTGGCTATCTGTGACGTGATATTCAATTGTTGTCAACTGGGTCGTGACTTGGAGGTTGAATCATTGTATATTATATATATATGTGACATTTATACAATAGATTGGGATGAGGAGAGTAATAGCTTAATTTGACAATTTTTGCCAGATAAAAGTTTTTAAAAGATACTTAATGTCACTTTTTTTTAGAGATTTCGTATTTCAACTTGTTAGGTTTTGAGGTTCAACCCTCAAGTAAACAAACTTGTTTTTATTTTGATTGAAATATACACTGATATTATTTATTCAATATTACAAATTTATTTCTGTCCATGCAGATCACCCGATTAAAGACGCAGTTATTACAGTCCCTGCTTACTTCAACCAGGCGGAGAGACGGTCAATCATCACCGCCGCTAATCTAGTGGGTCTCAATGTCTTACAGCTTATGAGTGATAATGCTGCAGGTAAGAGTTGCCTCCCTTGTTTGAAGAGGTATCTCCCTTATTTGTTTGTCCCGTGTTGTAGGCAATGGCTATTTAGCAGCTCCGACTAAGCTGCTATCAGTTTTTGTGCAGTTTCCGTCGCCGCCGCCGGCGCGTTTTGTATTCACTAGAAGGTTTTGAGAACTCATATACATAACTTCTTACTTATGCCCCTGGGGAATTTTTTTGACATGTTCATATTCAAGGTCAAAGGTCAAGGTCACGAGTTCTGAAATCGCTAAAAAATTCCTTGTAAACACGATAACTTGAAAAATATTTGTACTATCAGGCTCTTATTTGGTGTATATCAACTATGGATAAAGGCCAAGATTTGAAATGGTTTTCGCTAACATCCGTCAAAGGTCAAGGTCACAGCAAGGGCACGACTTAAGCATGCTTTTGCGAAAATGTCTTATTTCAAATATTGATACTTTGAATCATTAAATGATTGTTATACACAATGAAAAGTGATCACTGATTGTGTGACCTTGAATTTTAAAGGTCAAGGTCATGAGAGAGGGTCAAGGTCACCAGTTCTGAAATCACTAAATAACCTTTTCCCAAGAAGGTATCAACACCTCATATAATTAGCTTCTTTATTGTACACCTGGGGAAATATTTTGACATGCTCACATTCAAGGTCAAAGGTCAAAGTCATGAGTTCTGAAATCTCTACTAAAATCCTTGTAAACACGATAACTTCAACAACTTCTGTGCTATCAGGCCCTTACTTAGTATATATCAACTATGGAGAAAGACCAAGATTTGAAAACGTTTTCGCTAAAATCTGTCAAAGGTCAAGGTCACAGCAAGGTCACAACTTAAGCGTGCTATTGTGAATATGCCTTATGTTAACAATGAACACTTTGAGTCATTGCATGATTGTTATACACAATGAAAAGTAATCGTTGATGGTGTGACCTTGAAGGTCAAAGTTCAAGGTCATGAGATATTGGTTAAGGCCATGTTAATCTTTTGATCCAATTTTGAAATCAGAAATAGGTTTTAAGAACAAAGTTGTGAAAAGTGACCCCAGTGATGATTCAACTTGTTAGAATAACTTGAATAATGAACAAATTTTTGTCCAAAAAATTTCCATTTTATTTATGCTGAGGGGAAGGTGGAACAGGGAAAGGCGAGACCCAAAGTTTCGGAGCTGCTCTGCTTTTGCGGTGTCCCGCAAACGCTCTTCTAGTCTTGAATAGTTTAAGCAGCACATGCGTATGTGCTTTCCATATTACTGGCATATACTGTTCCCTGACCAGATACACTCCAAACAGCTATCCTTTCTTCTGTTACGAATGCTTTCAAAACGACAACTGTTTAAAAACTATGATGTGATTGGTCAAGGTCGATTTTTATCAGACTGATGAGTATTTTATCTCAATACAAAATATCCAACCCTATTGACGAAATGCCTTTGTTGATTTCAGTTGCACTGAACTACGGCGTGTTCCGAAGGAAGAACTTCAACTCGTCCATGCAGTATTATATCTTCTACGACATGGGGGCCACGAGCACCGTCGCTTCAGTAGTCGGTAAGACTTCCTTCACTATCAGGCTTGAATCCCGGCAGGGGCACAGCAACTTTATCTGCAGTAGAGAACTGTTCTACACGCAGTAAGGTTTGGGTGCAATGCTACACTGAAATTCAGCGTAGTACCACCCATGGTTTGCTAGTACGAGCCGATGCTCGCAGGTTTCACTGCAATTCATAGCCACATGGTGTTGCAGGCTTTCTCCCTATCATAATACTAGCAGCCAATAAATACTCTTGAAAGCGGCGTTAAACATCACCTCACCACACCTCATCTCACCTCACTTTCACTGACAAGATTGAAATGTAGCCTGATCTGTCAAACTGGCAAAAGAAGGAAATAATCCCAACAAGGATACCATCCAATTTTAGCTCATCAGGCCTGCAAGTCCCACATCATCAACAAACTGTTCACATTTTCACATTATCAGCTTGAAGTATTGTTAAGTCAGTTTATGAAATAAGCAAGAAAAGATGCCAGACCAAAAGGTGTTTTTTTTTATTACCTAAATGAAAATCTCAGCTACAAGGCCGGACTAAAAAATATTCACATTTCCTGGCTGGAGATTGGGCCTTATATCCTACACTGGTAAAGTGAGAGTGAAGGGTGTTCGATATGACAGGTGTTAAAATAGTGGTTTTAATTCTGAATGTTTTATTAGAGAAAGCTTGCTTTTAAAAAGGGGTGCTCAAAGTCGTTCCAACTCTGCTGTGCGTTAAAGGGGCAGTAGCACGTTTTTTCACTCAAATAAGTTGATGATATGTATTTGAAAAAATTATGTCACCAATGGTATAACACCCTCCTTTCTTCGGAAAATCTAGTTAAAAAATTCATGTACATGGTTCCGTATAGCCATGGGAGTCGTTTTTTGTCATTCAAAATAATAAAATGTGGTCATAATCGGCGCGTGACGTCACAATATTAGCTCCGCGACGTGTGACCTATTTGCAAGTGAGCTTCACTAAAGACGATTTTCTTGTAATTCAGCGCTATTTTTACATCATTGAATAATAGATAAAATACTAAACTCGGTCCTGTTTGATAACATGTTTATGAAACTCATGAATGGCATCGGTATATACCTTGCTTGCGCTCATTAAAATACCAAACCATTCACTCATTTCATAAACATGTTATCAAATGGGACATGCGTTTAGTATTGTATATATCACACATGACACGTATGTTTTCAGGCTACCAGGTGGTGAAGATGAAGGACGGCACCAGGATGGAGACTAACCCACAGGTCGTCGTCAAGGGAGTCGGGTAAGTAGTCTGTGAAAAAAGAAAACCCCACTAAATAATTAGAATATATGCATACAAGGCAAAATGCTCCATAACTTACATTGGTCTGTCCAAGTATTGCAGTCATTCTGTGTGCTCTCCATGTTAACTAGCTTTCAATATTGAACTTCTAATTAGGTCCCGCTCACCAACCACCCTCTACCTACCCCACCAACCAACCCACAACCCGAACCACCCTTTACCTACCCCACAAACCAACCCACAACCCGAACCTCATATATAGCTGTGTCGGGTAAAGATACACGGAGGCTAAAGATACGCACTGCCTCAAATAAAACCATAAATAAATGTAGATAATGTACTGACTTCAAATATTGTTCTTTGAAACATTTGAGAAGATATCGCATTGTTTTTACAGGGTGAAAGTTTTTAGAATGCTGTTTATTGTCCAAAACTGAAAATTGAAAAAGATAAGATTGACAAGATATCATAAAGCATTTTGCTCTCTCACATACAAAATGAAACAAACATAACCTACTTCCTTCTAGTCCTTTAATCAGCTTCTGGAAATACTTTAAACATTTATAATTATCGTAAAATTGGAAGTGAATGATATAGTCAAAAGTCTGACTGCGTATCTTTAGCCTACAATTATTTATCCATGGAAATAGGGGGTTATTTGATTACTTTCAGTGTCAATGCCTTAAGCAATTATACTTAAAATTTCTACATTAATGTGATTACTAAAAGTCTAAACTTTCATCTTGTGATAGATTGTTTACTTGTGAAATATCTTACTGTTATAAATGTTGCGTAGCTTTACCCGACAGCACAGTATATAGTATCATCCAATTAAAAATAAATATGTATAGCAACCCTTGTGATTTTAGAACAGCATACAACATACATTTTGTATTGTCCAAATCTAGGAAACCTGTATTGCAACCCTGGTTTTCAGGTTTGACCGTACGCTAGGTGGACTGGACATCACATTGAAACTGCGTGACCATCTCGCCAAGGTGTTCAATAACCAGAAGAAGACGAAGACGGATGTCTTCACGAATGACCGAGCCTTGGCCAAACTGCTGAAGGAGGCCAACAGAGTGAAACACGTGCTTAGCGCCAACGCTGAGCACTACGCCCAGGTAAATAAGAAAACCTGACAAAATCTTGCCTCATTTATGAAATGTAATATAAAGTTAATAATTCACCTAAAGGGATATTTGTCTGAAAAAGTATATTTTATTCGTACCTGTTGCAGGTTGAAGGTTTGTTGGATGAGAAGGATTTCCGTGCGAAAGTATCGAGAGAGGAACTGGAGGAAATGTGCAAGGAGTACTGGCCCAGAGTTGTCAAACCGATTCAGGATGCCTTGAAAATTTCTGAAATTACAATGGTAAGTTTGTAGAAATATGTGCCAGAGTGATAGAACGAATAGTGAACAAATTGCATTGTGATATACAGTCAAGCTACGATAATCCGGCCACCAATAATCAGAATCTCGCAGTTTCCGAACGGTAGGAAGATGTAACCAAACTAATCTCTTTAGTATTCCCCAGTACTCAGTAGTCCGAACATTTCACTATCCGAACGTTTTTGATGAAAAACGGAATCGTTCGGATTATCGAGGCCTGACTGTATTGGTTTCTTTAAATGCATAATACAAATTCTTGGATGTTATTCGATCCCTTGAAGGATTTGAACCAAATGCTTGTAAGGTCACCATGGATTATGTTGGTACTGTTACTGCAGGGCTCCAGATAATTATTTTATTCACGGGTATTTCACTCATCCAATTTTAAATCGAGACGTAAAATAACAAATGAAAAACATATATAGGAGTATTTCATCACTTTTATGATTTTATTTTTGTGAGACAACTTACTGCTGCTTAATTGCTTAATGAATGTTGTGATAGTAACGTTGTTTCAGGGCTTGTTATAAAAGAAAGTGTTCCCAGAACATGGTATATTAAACGTTTATATATATATATTAGCATGTTTTTTGCAAAATTCATTTTTTTCAAATTTCCCATTTATAATGATAGTTTATGTCATTTAAATTAACTTTAGAGGATAAAACATCTTATTACACAAACCAATTATCTGTAGTGGTAAAAACTTTGTTGCGTATAAAGCAAAAATTGCATGGCGGCCATTTTATTGTGAACACAATTTATTATTTTGTATTACAAAAACGATTCACATGGCTTTACGGAAGCATTTACACTGATTTTGAAATTTATTTTCCGAAGAGAAGAGGATGTTTTACTTTTGGTGAAATTATTTTTCAAATACATTTCATCAACTTATTTGAGCAAAACAACGTGCTACTGCCCCTTTAACAAACACTGATTTAGAAAAAGTCATCTTCACTTCTATATAGATAATTAATGCTAATATGTTATGGAAAGACAAGGATATTTATGGATGAGCAACTTCTTTATTTCACAATGGCGAAGTTTCCGTATATAGATCCTCATATCTTTATCAAGCATATTAATCGATTTAATGATCAGAAGTAGTGAATCCCTATTTAACAATAACGTTCGCGCATGTAAATGAAACCAGAGTCCAACTCAAAGGAACCTGTGTGTATCTGTCATTGATTTTAATTTTTTAGGAGAAAATTGAATTATCCATGCATATTTTACACAGATCTTATCTCGATCCCTGAGTTAGTGCTGGCAAGGGGTGCCTGACTCTTAAGGTGTGGTTTCAGATCCAACAAGACACTTATACTTTCCCAATGTTGCATAACCTCAATTGCATATCAGGCTTTCTGTCTTCAATATCTGCGGAGATATTTATAAGCAAATACTTTGGAAAACGGTATGAAATCCCAACTCTCCAACTCTCCATACATTCAAAAAGTTATACTTCAACTGATGCATTTGTTTTTCAGGGTGAAATATCCGAGTTCATCCTAATGGGCGGAGCTACAAGATTACCCAAGGTGCAAGAGGAGCTGGAGAAATTCCTCGGAGGGTACGTCACAATTTGTTTTACATGATGGGTTGACTAATACATAAAACATTGCTGACATCATAGACAGTTATTATTACACGTTTGAGTTAATGCTGGAACATGGCATCTTTTAAAGGTTTTATTAATTTTATTTGAAGTCCAATCATTCCATTTGGCAATTTACAGGAATTTAAACTTTTTCTCAAGGGAGATAATCCAGGATTGATGATGAGAAATTTTAATATTGGTTATTAGTTTTCATTGGTCAGTCCTTTGATACTTCATGTCAGTCTGATGAAAATAAACCGTTTCTGAGGAATTAAAAGTCGCAATGTAGTATATCTACCGGGATATGAAATCATATCGATTTTAAGTTTTCTCACCAAACTGTCTGATAACAATATGCTCGCATGTTCTGACACAATTCAGTTAACCAATCACAAGACCTCCAACAAAATCTTTCGGTGAGAGAATCTAGGAGCAGATTACTAAACAAGTAACAATTGAAACATGTTAATGAGTGATTCAGAACGGCAACCAGTTATAAACTATGGTGTGATTGGTCAACTTTTTGACTGGGCTTTGTCTGCACTTAATTGGTATGGAACGCGCACCTATACAGGGTGTCCTCAGACCTTGCAGCGAGGAATCTATAGGATCTGTTGGTGACCCGATATGAAGTATTTTTCAGATTTAACATGGTCGATTTTAATTAGACTGCACTTTATATGTGCATCAAGAGACCTTTCAGATGAGATCATACTATTTACCCCCTCATAACCTTTAATTCATAAATGATAGTTTATGTGCATTTGAAGTTAACTTTATAGGGTAAACAATGTTATTACACTAACCAATTATCCATTGTGGCCATTTTATTGTGAACACAATTTATTATTTGAATTACAAAAATGATTCCCATGGCTTTACCGAACCATGTATACTCATTTTTATACTTGATTTTCCAAAGAGAGATGGGTGTTTTACTATTGGTGTTATTATTTTTCAAATTCAT
This sequence comes from Gibbula magus, assembly GCA_936450465.1. Lineage (NCBI taxonomy): Eukaryota > Metazoa > Mollusca > Gastropoda > Trochida > Trochidae > Gibbula > Gibbula magus. Next base: position 68,453,043 of record OW388298.1, on the reverse strand, counting down.
TTCGACTTATTTGAGTGAAAAAACTTGCTATTACCCCTTTAATACTAAACCGTATCATTCACATGAGGTGGTAGGAATACGTTGAACATTTTGATCTTTGCATCAAAACTATGGGGGACATCAGTGTTGAGCAGACGCATCTTGTGTTCATTGATATAATTTGCTACTGTTTACAGCAAGGAGCTGGGTAAAAGCATCAACACGGACGAATCCGCAGCTATGGGCGCAGTCTACCAGGCCGCATATCTCGGCAAGGGCTTCAAAGTGAAGACGTTCTCCGTCAAGGAGGGAAATTTATACCCCATTGTAGTAAGAATGAGAAATTTAGGAAAGCTTAATATTTTACTGAACAAATGCAACCTTTAGGACAAACAAATAAGGGAGATAACTCTTCAAACAAGGGAGGTAACTCTCTAAACAAGGGAGGTAACTCTTCAAACAAGGGAGGTAACTCTTACCTGCAGCATTATGACTCATAAGCTGTAAGACATTGAGACCCACTAGATTAGCGGCGGTGATAATGAGGATGTTGTTGGTAATGATGATGGTGCTGATTATGATGATGATTGTTACTTGACGAATAATGGTGGGATCATGATTTAATGGTTTTATAATCATTTGTCATCAATGAAATTTGAACGCAAGGCAACTGAAAATTGTCTGCTCTGTTTACAGAAGATGAAGCTTGCAGCTACAGGCCACATTTGATAAAAATAATAAAACAATATAAATGATAAAATAATTTTTCTAAATAACATGTGCTTAACGTTTGATATTCTAGGATTTAACAAAAGATTTTTTGTGATTTCTTGGACAATTCATTTATCTTATTTTCCTTTGTCAGGTGGAGTTTGACAAACACAAAGCGAGTGAGGATGGGGGCGAAACGTCCAAGAAAGTTCGCCGCACACTTTTCGGACGTATGAACCCATTTCCCCAAAAGAAAGTTATGACTTTCAATAAGCACTTTTCCGATTTCTCCTTTACGGTCGGATATGGAGATATCGACTTCCTATCAGAGGAGGATAAACAGTAAGTTATTGTGTTTTGTTCGTATACTTTTACGTAAGGGTGGTGCAGTAGATATGACGGGATCACAGTAGATATGATGGGATCGCAGTAGATATAGTTGGATCACAGTAGATATTGTTCGATCACAGTAGATATGGTTGGATCACAGTAGATATGATGGGATCACAGTAGATATGGTTGGATCACAGTAGATATGACGGGATCACAGTAGATATGGTTGGATCACAGTAGATATGACGGGATCACAGTAGATATGATGGGATCACAGTAGATATGATGGGATCACAGTAGATATGGTTGGATCACAGTAGATATGACGGGATCACAGTAGATATGACGGGATCACAGTAGATATGGTTGGATCACAGTAGATATGATGGGATCACAGTAGATATGGTTGGATCACAGTAGATATGGTTGGATCACAGTAGATATGATGGGATCACAGTAGATATGATGGGATCACAGTAGATATGGTTGGATCACAGTAGATATGGTTGGATCACAGTAGATATGGTTGGATCACAGTAGATATGGTTGGATCAGTAGATATGATGGGATCGCAGTAGATATGGTTGGATCACAGTAGATATGGTAGGATCACAGTAGATATGGTTGGATCACAGTAGATATGACGGGATCACAGTAGATATGGTTAGATCACAGTAGATATGGTTGGATCACAGTAGATATGGTTGGATCACAGTAGATATGGTTGGATCACAGTAGATATGGTTGGATCACAGTAGATATGGTTGGATCACAGTAGATATGGTTGGATCACAGTAGATATGGTTGGATCACAGTAGATATGATGGGATCACAGTAGATATGGTTGGATCACAGTAGATATGATGGGATCACAGTAGATATGGTTGGATCGCAGTAGATATGGTTGGATCACAGTAGATATGGTTGGATCACAGTAGATATGGTTGGATCACAGTAGATATGACGGGATCACAGTAGATATGGTTGGATCACAGTAGATATGGTTGGATCACAGTAGATATGATGGGATCACAGTAGATATGGTTGGATCACAGTAGATATGGTTGGATCACAGTAGATATGGTTGGATCACAGTAGATATGGTTGGATCACAGTAGATATGGTTGGATCACAGTAGATATGGTTGGATCACAGTAGATATGGTTGGATCGCAGTAGATATGACGGGATCGCAGTAGATATGGTTGGATCACAGTAGATATGGTTGGATCACAGTAGATATGGTTGGATCACAGTAGATATGGTTGGATCACAGTAGATATGATGGGATCACAGTAGATATGGTTGGATCGCAGTAGATATGGTTGGATCGCAGTAGATATGGTTGGATCGCAGTAGATATGGTTGGATCACAGTAGATATGGTTGGATCACAGTAGATATGGTTGGATCACAGTAGATATGGTTGGATCACAGTAGATATGGTTGGATCACAGTAGATATTGTTGGATCACAGTAGATATGGTTGGATCACAGTAGATATGGTTGGATCACAGTAGATATGGTAGGATCACAGTAGATATGGTTGGATCGCAGTAGATATGGTTGGATCGCAGTAGATATGGTTTGATCGCAGTAGATATGGTTGGATCGCAGTAGATATGACGGGATCGCAGTAGATATGGTTGGATCACAGTAGATATGGTTGGATCACAGTAGATATGGTGGGATCACAGTAGATATGGTTGGATCACAGTAGATATGATGGGATCGCAGTAGATATGGTGGGATCACAGTAGATATGGTTGGATCACAGTAGATATGACGGGATCGCAGTAGATATGGTTGGATCACAGTAGATATGACGGGATCACAGTAGATATGGTTGGATCACAGTAGATATGGTTGAATCACAGTAGATATGGTTGGATCACAGTAGATATGATGGGATCACAGTAGATATGGTTAGATCACAGTAGATATGGTTAGATCAAAGTAGATATGGTTGGATCACAGTAGATATGGTTGGATCACAGTAGATATGACGGAATCACAGTAGATATGGCGGGATCACAGTAGATATGGTTGGATCACAGTAGATATGACGGGATCACAGTAGATATGGTTGGATCGCAGTAGATATGATGGGATCACAGTAGATATGGTTGGATCACAGTAGATATGGTTGGATCACAGTAGATATGACGGGATCACAGTAGATATGGTTGGATCGCAGTAGATATGACGGGATCACAGTAGATATGGTTGGATCACAGTAGATATGGTTGGATCACAGTAGATATGGTTGGATCACAGTAGATATGGCGGGATCACAGTAGATATGGTTGGATCACAGTAGATATGACGGGATCACAGTAGATATGGTTGGATCGCAGTAGATATGGTTTGATCGCAGTAGATATGACGGGATCACAGTAGATATGACGGGATCACAGTAGATATGGTTGGATCGCAGTAGATATGACGGGATCACAGTAGATATGGTTGGATCGCAGTAGATATGATGGGATCGCAGTAGATATGGTGGGATCACAGTAGATATGGTTGGATCGCAGTAGATATGACGGGATCGCAGTAGATATAGTTAGATCACAGTAGATATGACGGGATCACAGTAGATATGGTTGGATCACAGTAGATATGATTGGATCACAGTAGATATGGTTGGATCACAGTAGATATGATGGGATCGCAGTAGATATGGTGGGATCACAGTAGATATGGTTGGATCACAGTAGATATGACGGGATCACAGTAGATATGGTTGGATCGCAGTAGATATGGTTGGATCGCAGTAGATATGACGGGATCGCAGTAGATATGGTTAGATCACAGTTGATATGACGGGATCACAGTAGATATGGTTGGATCACAGTAGATATGGTTGGATCACAGTAGATATGATTGGATCACAGTAGATATGGTTGGATCACAGTAGATATGACGGGATCACAGTAGATATGGTTGGATCACAGTAGATATGATTGGATCACAGTAGATATGGTTGGATCACAGTAGATATGATGGGATCACAGTAGATATGGTTGGATCACAGTAGATATGGTTGGATCACAGTAGATATGACGGAATCACAGTAGATATGGTTGGATCGCAGTAGATATGGTTGGATCGCAGTAGATATGACGGGATCGCAGTAGATATGGTTAGATCACAGTTGATATGACGGGATCACAGTAGATATGGTTGGATCACAGTAGATATGGTTGGATCACAGTAGATATGATTGGATCACAGTAGATATGGTTGGATCACAGTAGATATGACGGGATCGCAGTAGATATGGTTGGATCACAGTAGATATGGTTGGATCACAGTAGATATGGTTGGATCACAGTAGATATGGTTGGATCACAGTAGATATGGTTGGATCACAGTAGATATGACGGGATCACAGTAGATATGGTTGGATCGCAGTAGATATGGTTGGATCGCAGTAGATATGACGGGATCGCAGTAGATATGGTTGGATCACAGTAGATATGGTTGGATCACAGTAGATATGATGGGATCACAGTAGATATGGTTGGATCACAGTAGATATGGTTGGATCACAGTAGATATGATGGGATCACAGTAGATATGATGGGATCACAGTAGATATGGTTGGATCACAGTAGATATGGTTGGATCACAGTAGATATGGTTGGATCACAGTAGATATGGTTGGATCAGTAGATATGATGGGATCGCAGTAGATATGGTTGGATCACAGTAGATATGGTAGGATCACAGTAGATATGGTTGGATCACAGTAGATATGACGGGATCACAGTAGATATGGTTGGATCACAGTAGATATGGTTGGATCACAGTAGATATGGTTGGATCACAGTAGATATGGTTGGATCACAGTAGATATGGTTGGATCACAGTAGATATGGTTGGATCACAGTAGATATGGTTGGATCACAGTAGATATGGTTGGATCACAGTAGATATGATGGGATCACAGTAGATATGGTTGGATCACAGTAGATATGATGGGATCACAGTAGATATGGTTGGATCGCAGTAGATATGGTTGGATCACAGTAGATATGGTTGGATCACAGTAGATATGGTTGGATCACAGTAGATATGACGGGATCACAGTAGATATGGTTGGATCACAGTAGATATGGTTGGATCACAGTAGATATGATGGGATCACAGTAGAAATGGTTAGATCACAGTAGATATGGTTAGATCACAGTAGATATGGTTGGATCACAGTAGATATGGTTGGATCACAGTAGATATGGTTGGATCACAGTAGATATGGTTGGATCACAGTAGATATGGTTGGATCGCAGTAGATATGACGGGATCGCAGTAGATATGGTTGGATCACAGTAGATATGGTTGGATCACAGTAGATATGGTTGGATCACAGTAGATATGGTTGGATCACAGTAGATATGATGGGATCACAGTAGATATGGTTGGATCGCAGTAGATATGGTTGGATCGCAGTAGATATGGTTGGATCGCAGTAGATATGGTTGGATCACAGTAGATATGGTTGGATCACAGTAGATATGGTTGGATCACAGTAGATATGGTTGGATCACAGTAGATATGGTTGAATCACAGTAGATATGGTTGGATCACAGTAGATATGGTTGGATCACAGTAGATATGGTTGGATCACAGTAGATATGGTAGGATCACAGTAGATATGGTTGGATCGCAGTAGATATGGTTGGATCGCAGTAGATATGGTTTGATCGCAGTAGATATGGTTGGATCGCAGTAGATATGACGGGATCGCAGTAGATATGGTTGGATCACAGTAGATATGGTTGGATCACAGTAGATATGGTGGGATCACAGTAGATATGGTTGGATCACAGTAGATATGATGGGATCGCAGTAGATATGGTGGGATCACAGTAGATATGGTTGGATCACAGTAGATATGACGGGATCGCAGTAGATATGGTTGGATCACAGTAGATATGACGGGATCACAGTAGATATGGTTGGATCACAGTAGATATGGTTGAATCACAGTAGATATGGTTGGATCACAGTAGATATGATGGGATCACAGTAGATATGGTTAGATCACAGTAGATATGGTTAGATCAAAGTAGATATGGTTGGATCACAGTAGATATGGTTGGATCACAGTAGATATGGTTGGATCACAGTAGATATGACGGAATCACAGTAGATATGGCGGGATCACAGTAGATATGGTTGGATCACAGTAGATATGACGGGATCACAGTAGATATGGTTGGATCGCAGTAGATATGATGGGATCACAGTAGATATGGTGGGATCACAGTAGATATGGTTGGATCACAGTAGATATGACGGGATCACAGTAGATATGGTTGGATCGCAGTAGATATGACGGGATCACAGTAGATATGGTTGGATCACAGTAGATATGGTTGGATCACAGTAGATATGGTTGGATCACAGTAGATATGGCGGGATCACAGTAGATATGGTTGGATCACAGTAGATATGACGGGATCACAGTAGATATGGTTGGATCGCAGTAGATATGGTTTGATCGCAGTAGATATGACGGGATCACAGTAGATATGACGGGATCACAGTAGATATGGTTGGATCGCAGTAGATATGACGGGATCACAGTAGATATGGTTGGATCGCAGTAGATATGATGGGATCGCAGTAGATATGGTGGGATCACAGTAGATATGGTTGGATCGCAGTAGATATGACGGGATCGCAGTAGATATAGTTAGATCACAGTAGATATGACGGGATCACAGTAGATATGGTTGGATCACAGTAGATATGATTGGATCACAGTAGATATGGTTGGATCACAGTAGATATGATGGGATCGCAGTATATATGGTGGGATCACAGTAGATATGGTTGGATCACAGTAGATATGACGGGATCACAGTAGATATGGTTGGATCGCAGTAGATATGGTTGGATCGCAGTAGATATGACGGGATCGCAGTAGATATGGTTAGATCACAGTTGATATGACGGGATCACAGTAGATATGGTTGGATCACAGTAGATATGGTTGGATCACAGTAGATATGATTGGATCACAGTAGATATGGTTGGATCACAGTAGATATGACGGGATCACAGTAGATATGGTTGGATCACAGTAGATATGATTGGATCACAGTAGATATGGTTGGATCACAGTAGATATGATGGGATCACAGTAGATATGGTTGGATCACAGTAGATATGGTTGGATCACAGTAGATATGACGGGATCACAGTAGATATGATTGGATCACAGTAGATATGGTTGGATCGCAGTAGATATGACGGGATCGCAGTAGATATGGTTAGATCACAGTTGATATGACGGGATCACAGTAGATATGGTTGGATCACAGTAGATATGGTTGGATCACAGTAGATATGATTGGATCACAGTAGATATGGTTGGATCACAGTAGATATGACGGGATCGCAGTAGATATGGTTGGATCACAGTAGATATGGTTGGATCACAGTAGATATGGTTGGATCACAGTAGATATGGTTGGATCACAGTAGATATGGTTGGATCACAGTAGATATGACGGGATCACAGTAGATATGGTTGGATCGCAGTAGATATGGTTGGATCGCAGTAGATATGACGGGATCGCAGTAGATATGGTTGGATCACAGTAGATATGGTTGGATCACAGTAGATATGGTTGGATCACAGTAGATATGATGGGATCACAGTAGATATGGTTGGATCACAGTAGATATGATGGGATCGCAGTAGATATGGTTGGATCACAGTAGATATGGTTGGATCACAGTAGATATGGTTGGATCACAGTTGATATGATGGGATCGCAGTAGATATGGTGGGATCACAGTAGATATGGTTGGATCGCAGTAGATATGATGGGATCACAGTAGATATGGTTGGATCACAGTAGATATGGTTGGATCGCAGTAGATATGATGGGATCACAGTAGATATGGTTGGATCACAGTAGATATGGTTGGATCACAGTAGATATGGTGGGATCACAGTAGATATGGTTGGATCACAGTAGATATGACGGGATCACAGTAGATATGGTTGGATCGCAGTAGATATGGTTGGATCGCAGTAGATATGACGGGATCGCAGTAGATATGGTTGGATCACAGTAGATATGGTTGGATCACAGTAGATATGGTTGGATCACAGTAGATATGGTGGGATCACAGTAGATATGGTTGGATCACAGTAGATATGACGGGATCACAGTAGAAATGGTTGGATCGCAGAAGATATGGTTGGATCGCAGTAGATATGGTTGGATCGCAGTAGATATGGTTGGATCACAGTAGATATGGTTGGATCACAGTAGATATGGTTGGATCACAGTAGATATGGTTGGATCACAGTAGATATGGCGGGATCACAGTAGATATGGTTGGATCACAGTAGATATGACGGGATCACAGTAGATATGGTTGGATCGCAGTAGATATGGTTTGATCGCAGTAGATATGACGGGATCACAGTAGATATGACGGGATCACAGTAGATATGGTTGGATCGCAGTAGATATGACGGGATCACAGTAGATATGGTTGGATCACAGTAGATATGATTGGATCACAGTAGATATGGTTGGATCACAGTAGATATGATGGGATCGCAGTAGATATGGTGGGATCACAGTAGATATGGTTGGATCGCAGTAGATATGACGGGATCGCAGTAGATATGGTTAGATCACAGTTGATATGACGGGATCACAGTAGATATGGTTGGATCACAGTAGATATGGTTGGATCACAGTAGATATGATTGGATCACAGTAGATATGGTTGGATCACAGTAGATATGACGGGATCACAGTAGATATGGTTGGATCACAGTAGATATGATTGGATCACAGTAGATATGGTTGGATCACAGTAGATATGATGGGATCACAGTAGATATGGTTGGATCACAGTAGATATGGTTGGATCACAGTAGATATGACGGAATCACAGTAGATATGGTTGGATCGCAGTAGATATGGTTGGATCGCAGTAGATATGACGGGATCGCAGTAGATATGGTTAGATCACAGTTGATATGACGGGATCACAGTAGATATGGTTGGATCACAGTAGATATAGTTGGATCACAGTAGATATGATTGGATCACAGTAGATATGGTTGGATCACAGTAGATATGACGGGATCGCAGTAGATATGGTTGGATCACAGTAGATATGGTTGGATCACAGTAGATATGGTTGGATCACAGTAGATATGGTTGGATCACAGTAGATATGGTTGGATCACAGTAGATATGACGGGATCACAGTAGATATGGTTGGATCGCAGTAGATATGGTTGGATCGCAGTAGATATGACGGGATCGCAGTAGATATTGTTGGATCACAGTAGATATGGTTGGATCACAGTAGATATGGTTGGATCACAGTAGATATGATGGGATCACAGTAGATATGGTTGGATCACAGTAGATATGATGGGATCGCAGTAGATATGGTTGGATCACAGTAGATATGGTTGGATCACAGTAGATATGGTTGGATCACAGTAGATATGATGGGATCGCAGTAGATATGGTGGGATCACAGTAGATATGGTTGGATCGCAGTAGATATGATGGGATCACAGTAGATATGGTTGGATCACAGTAGATATGGTTGGATCGCAGTAGATATGATGGGATCACAGTAGATATGGTTGGATCACAGTAGATATGGTTGGATCACAGTAGATATGGTGGGATCACAGTAGATATGGTTGGATCACAGTAGATATGACGGGATCACAGTAGATATGGTTGGATCGCAGTAGATATGGTTGGATCGCAGTAGATATGACGGGATCGCAGTAGATATGGTTGGATCACAGTAGATATGGTTGGATCACAGTAGATATGGTTGGATCACAGTAGATATGGTGGGATCACAGTAGATATGGTTGGATCACAGTAGATATGACGGGATCACAGTAGAAATGGTTGGATCGCAGAAGATATGGTTGGATCGCAGTAGATATGGTTGGATCGCAGTAGATATGGTTGGATCACAGTAGATATGGTTGGATCACAGTAGATATGGTTGGATCACAGTAGATATGGTTGGATCACAGTAGATATGGCGGGATCACAGTAGATATGGTTGGATCACAGTAGATATGACGGGATCACAGTAGATATGGTTGGATCGCAGTAGATATGGTTTGATCGCAGTAGATATGACGGGATCACAGTAGATATGACGGGATCACAGTAGATATGGTTGGATCGCAGTAGATATGACGGGATCACAGTAGATATGGTTGGATCACAGTAGATATGGTTGGATCACAGTAGATATGGTTGGATCACAGTAGATATGATGGGATCGCAGTAGATATGGTGGGATCACAGTAGATATGGTTGGATCACAGTAGATATGACGGGATCACAGTAGATATGGTTGGATCGCAGTAGATATGGTTGGATCGCAGTAGATATGACGGGATCGCAGTAGATATGGTTAGATCACAGTTGATATGACGGGATCACAGTAGATATGGTTGGATCACAGTAGATATGGTTGGATCACAGTAGATATGATTGGATCACAGTAGATATGGTTGGATCACAGTAGATATGACGGGATCGCAGTAGATATGGTTGGATCACAGTAGATATGGTTGGATCACAGTAGATATGGTTGGATCACAGTAGATATGACGGGATCACAGTAGATATGGTTGGATCGCAGTAGATATGGTTGGATCGCAGGAGATATGACGGGATCGCAGTAGATATTGTTGGATCACAGTAGATATGGTTGGATCGCAGTAGATATTGTTGGATCACAGTAGATATGGTTGGATCACAGTAGATATGGTTGGATCACAGTAGATATGGTTGGATCACAGTAGATATGATGGGATCACAGTAGATATGGTTGGATCACAGTAGATATGATGGGATCGCAGTAGATATGGTTGGATCACAGTAGATATGGTTGGATCACAGTAGATATGGTTGGATCACAGTTGATATGATGGGATCGCAGTAGATATGGTGGGATCACAGTAGATATAGTTGGATCGCAGTAGATATGATGGGATCACAGTAGATATGGTTGGATCACAGTAGATATGGTTGGATCACAGTAGATATGGTTGGATCGCAGTAGATATGATGGGATCACAGTAGATATGGTTGGATCACAGTAGATATGGTTGGATCACAGTAGATATGGTGGGATCACAGTAGATATGGTTGGATCACAGTAGATATGACGGGATCACAGTAGATATGGTTGGATCGCAGTAGATATGGTTGGATTGCAGTAGATATGACGGGATCGCAGTAGATATGGTTGGATCACTGTAGATATGGTTGGATCACAGTAGATATGGTTGGATCACAGTAGATATGGTGGGATCACAGTAGATATGGTTGGATCACAGTAGATATGACGGGATCACAGTAGATATGGTTGGATCGCAGAAGATATGGTTGGATCGCAGTAGATATGGTTGGATCGCAGTAGATATGGTTGGATCGCAGTAGATATGACGGGATCGCAGTAGATATGGTTGGATCACAGTAGATATTGTTGGATCACAGTAGATATGGTTGGATCACAGTAGATATGGCGGGATCACAGTAGATATGGTTGGATCACAGTAGATATGACGGGATCACAGTAGATATGGTTGGATCGCAGTAGATATGGTTTGATCGCAGTAGATTTGACGGGATCACAGTAGATATGACGGGATCACAGTAGATATGGTTGGATCGCAGTAGATATGACGGGATCACAGTAGATATGGTTGGATCGCAGTAGATATGGTTGGATCACAGTAGATATGGTTGGATCACAGTAGATATGACGGGATCACAGTAGATATGGTTGGATCGCAGTAGATATGGTTGGATCGCAGTAGATATGACGGGATCGCAGTAGATATGGTTAGATCACAGTTGATATGACGGGATCACAGTAGATATGGTTGGATCACAGTAGATATGGTTGGATCACAGTAGATATGATTGGATCACAGTAGATATGGTTGGATCACAGTAGATATGACGGGATCGCAGTAGATATGGTTGGATCACAGTAGATATGGTTGGATCACAGTAGATTTGGTTGGATCACAGTAGATATGGTTGGATCACAGTAGATATGGTTGGATCACAGTAGATATGACGGGATCACAGTAGATATGGTTGGATCGCAGTAGATATGGTTGGATCGCAGTAGATATGACGGGATCGTAGTAGATATTGTTGGATCACAGTAGATATGGTTGGATCACAGTAGATATGGTTGGATCACAGTAGATATGATGGGATCACAGTAGATATGGTTGGATCACAGTAGATATGATGGGATCGCAGTAGATATGGTTGGATCACAGTAGATATAGTTGGATCACAGTAGATATGGTTGGATCACAGTTGATATGATGGGATCGCAGTAGATATGGTGGGATCACAGTAGATTTGGTTGGATCGCAGTAGATATGATGGGATCACAGTAGATATGGTTGGATCACAGTAGATATGGTTGGATCACAGTAGATATGGTTGGATCGCAGTAGATATGATGGGATCACAGTAGATATGGTTGGATCACAGTAGATATGGTTGGATCACAGTAGATATGGTGGGATCACAGTAGATATGGTTGGATCACAGTAGATATGACGGGATCACAGTAGATATGGTTGGATCGCAGTAGATATGGTTGGATCACAGTAGATATGGTTGGATCACAGTAGATATGACGGGATCACAGTAGATATGACGGGATCACAGTAGATATGGTTGGATCACAGTAGATATGGTTGGATCACAGTAGATATGGTTGGATCACAGTAGATATGATGGGATCGCAGTAGATATGATGGGATCACAGTAGATATGACGGGATCACAGTAGATATGGTTGGATCACAGTAGATATGATGGGATCTCAGTAGATATGATTGGATCACAGTAGATATGGTTGGATCACAGTAGATATGGTTGGATCACAGTAGATATGACGGGATCACAGTAGATATGGTTGGATCACAGTAGATATGACGGGATCACAGTAGATATGATGGGATCACAGTAGATATGACGGGATCACAGTAGATATTGTTGGATCACAGTAGATATGGTTGGATCGCAGTAGATATGACGGGATCGCAGTAGATATGGTTGGATCACAGTAGATATGGTTGGATCACAGTAGATATGGTTGGATCACAGTAGATATGATGGGATCACAGTAGATATGGTTGGATCACAGTAGATATGATGGGATCGCAGTAGATATGGTTGGATCACAGTAGATATGGTTGGATCACAGTAGATAGGGTTGGATCACAGTAGATATGGTTGGATCACAGTAGATATGACGGGATCACAGTAGATATGGTTGGATCACAGTAGATATGGTTGGATCACAGTAGATATGGTTGGATCACAGCAGATATGGTTGGATCACAGCAGATATGGTTGGATCACAGTAGATATGGTTGGATCACAGTAGATATGGTTGGATGACAGTAGATATGGTTGGATCACAGTAGATATGATGGGATCACAGTAGATATGGTTGGATCACAGTAGATATGGTTGGATCACAGTAGATATGATGGGATCACAGTAGATTTGGTTGGATCACAGTAGATATGATGGGATCACAGTAGATATGATGGGATCACAGTAGATATGGTTGGATCACAGTAGATATGGTTGGATCACAGTAGATGTGACGGGATCACAGTAGATATGGTTGGATCACAGTATATATGGTTGGATCACAGTAGATATGATGGGATCACAGTTGATATGGTTGGATCACAGTAGATATAGTTGGATCACAGTAGATATGGTTGGATCACAGTAGATATGGTTGGATCACAGTAGAAATGGTTGGATCACAGTAGATATGGTTGGATCACAGCAGATATGGTTGGATCACAGTAGATATGGTAGATATGGTTGGATCACAGTATATATGATGGGATCACAGTAGATATGGTTGGATCACAGTAGATATGGTTGGATCACAGTAGATATGGTTGGATCACAGCAGATATGGTTGGATCACAGTAGATATGGTTGGATCACAGTAGATATGGTTGGATCACAGTAGATATGGTTGGATCACAGTAGATATGATGGGATCACAGTAGATATGGTTGGATCACAGTAGATATGGTTGGATCACAGTAGATATGATGGGATCACAGTAGATTTGGTTGGATCACAGTAGATATGATGGGATCACAGTAGATATGATGGGATCACAGTAGATGTGGTTGGATCACAGTAGATATGGTTGGATCACAGTAGATATGGTTGGATCACAGTAGATATGGTTGGATCACAGTAGATATGGTTGGATCACAGTAGATATGATGGGATCACAGTAGATATGGTTGGATCGCAGTAGATATGGTTGGATCGCAGTAGATATGGTTCGATCACAGTAGATATGGTTCGATCACAGTAGATATGGTTGGATCACAGTAGATATGGTGGGATCACAGTAGATATGATGGGATCGCAGTAGATATGGTTGGATCACAGTAGATATGGTTGGATCACAGTAGATATGGTTGGATCACAGTAGATATGGTTGGATCACAGTAGATATGATGGGATCACAGTAGATATGGTTGGATCACAGTAGATATGGTTGGATCACAGTAGATATGGTTGGATCACAGTAGATATGGTTGGATCACAGTAGATATGATGGGATCACAGTAGATATGGTTGGATCACAGTAGATATGGTTGGATCACAGTAGATATGATGGGATCACAGTAGATATGGTTGGATCACAGTAGATATGATGGGATCACAGTAGATATGATGGGATCACAGTAGATATGGTTGGATCACAGTAGATATGGTTGGATCACAGTAGATATGGTTGGATCACAGTAGATATGGTTGGATCACAGTAGATATGGTTGGATCACAGTAGATATGATGGGATCACAGTAGATATGGTTGGATCGCAGTAGATATGGTTGGATCGCAGTAGATATGGTTGGATCACAGTAGATATGGTTGGATCACAGTAGATATGGTTGGATCACAGTAGATATGGTGGGATCACAGTAGATATGATGGGATCGCAGTAGATATGGTTGGATCACAGTAGATATGGTTGGATCACAGTAGATATGGTTGGATCACAGTAGATATGGTTGGATCACAGTAGATATGATGGGATCACAGTAGATATGGTTGGATCACAGTAGATATGGTTGGATCACAGTAGATATGGTTGGATCACAGTAGATATGGTTGGATCACAGTAGATATGGTTGGATCACAGTAGATATGGTTGGATCACAGTAGATATGGTTGGATCGCAGTAGATATGGTTGGATCGCAGTAGATATGGTTGGATTGCAGTAGATATGGTTGGATCGCAGTAGATATGACGGGATCACAGTAGATATAGTTGGATCACAGTAGATATGGTTGGATCACAGTAGATATGGTTGGATCACAGTAGATATGATGGGATCACAGTAGATATGGTTGGATCACAGTAGATATGGTTGGATCACAGTAGATATGGTTGGATCACAGTAGATTTGGTTGGATCACAGTAGATATGATGGGATCACAGTAGATATGATGGGATCACAGTAGATATGGTTGGATCACAGTAGATATGGTTGGATCACAGTAGATATGGTTGGATCACAGTAGATATGGTTGGATCACAGTAGATATGGTTGGATCACAGTAGATATGGTTGGATCACAGTAGATATGGTTGGATCGCAGTAGATATGATGGGATCACAGTAGATATGATGGGATCACAGTAGATATGGTTGGATCACAGTAGATATGGTTGGATCACAGTAGATATGATGGGATCACAGTAGATATGATGGGATCACAGTAGATATGGTTGGATCACAGTAGATATGGTTGGATCACAGTAGATATGGTTGGATCACAGTAGATATGGTTGGATCACAGTAGATATGACGGAATCACAGTAGATATGGTTGGATCGCAGTAGATATGGTTGGATCGCAGTAGATATGACGGGATCGCAGTAGATATGGTTAGATCACAGTTGATATGACGGGATCACAGTAGATATGGTTGGATCACAGTAGATATAGTTGGATCACAGTAGATATGATTGGATCACAGTAGATATGGTTGGATCACAGTAGATATGACGGGATCGCAGTAGATATGGTTGGATCACAGTAGATATGGTTGGATCACAGTAGATATGGTTGGATCACAGTAGATATGGTTGGATCACAGTAGATATGGTTGGATCACAGTAGATATGACGGGATCACAGTAGATATGGTTGGATCGCAGTAGATATGGTTGGATCGCAGTAGATATGACGGGATCGCAGTAGATATTGTTGGATCACAGTAGATATGGTTGGATCACAGTAGATATGATGGGATCACAGTAGATATGGTTGGATCACAGTAGATATGGTTGGATCACAGTAGATATGATGGGATCACAGTAGATATGATGGGATCACAGTAGATATGGTTGGATCACAGTAGATATGGTTGGATCACAGTAGATATGGTTGGATCACAGTAGATATGGTTGGATCAGTAGATATGATGGGATCGCAGTAGATATGGTTGGATCACAGTAGATATGGTAGGATCACAGTAGATATGGTTGGATCACAGTAGATATGACGGGATCACAGTAGATATGGTTGGATCACAGTAGATATGGTTGGATCACAGTAGATATGGTTGGATCACAGTAGATATGGTTGGATCACAGTAGATATGGTTGGATCACAGTAGATATGGTTGGATCACAGTAGATATGGTTGGATCACAGTAGATATGGTTGGATCACAGTAGATATGATGGGATCACAGTAGATATGGTTGGATCACAGTAGATATGATGGGATCACAGTAGATATGGTTGGATCGCAGTAGATATGGTTGGATCACAGTAGATATGGTTGGATCACAGTAGATATGGTTGGATCACAGTAGATATGACGGGATCACAGTAGATATGGTTGGATCACAGTAGATATGGTTGGATCACAGTAGATATGATGGGATCACAGTAGATATGGTTGGATCACAGTAGATATGGTTAGATCACAGTAGATATGGTTGGATCACAGTAGATATGGTTGGATCACAGTAGATATGGTTGGATCACAGTAGATATGGTTGGATCACAGTAGATATGGTTGGATCGCAGTAGATATGACGGGATCGCAGTAGATATGGTTGGATCACAGTAGATATGGTTGGATCACAGTAGATATGGTTGGATCACAGTAGATATGGTTGGATCACAGTAGATATGATGGGATCACAGTAGATATGGTTGGATCGCAGTAGATATGGTTGGATCGCAGTAGATATGGTTGGATCGCAGTAGATATGGTTGGATCACAGTAGATATGGTTGGATCACAGTAGATATGGTTGGATCACAGTAGATATGGTTGGATCACAGTAGATATGGTTGGATCACAGTAGATATGGTTGGATCACAGTAGATATGGTTGGATCACAGTAGATATGGTTGGATCACAGTAGATATGGTTGGATCACAGTAGATATGGTTGGATCGCAGTAGATATGGTTGGATCGCAGTAGATATGGTTTGATCGCAGTAGATATGGTTGGATCGCAGTAGATATGACGGGATCGCAGTAGATATGGTTGGATCACAGTAGATATGGTTGGATCACAGTAGATATGGTGGGATCACAGTAGATATGGTTGGATCACAGTAGATATGATGGGATCGCAGTAGATATGGTGGGATCACAGTAGATATGGTTGGATCACAGTAGATATGACGGGATCGCAGTAGATATGGTTGGATCACAGTAGATATGACGGGATCACAGTAGATATGGTTGGATCACAGTAGATATGGTTGAATCACAGTAGATATGGTTTGATCACAGTAGATATGATGGGATCACAGTAGATATGGTTAGATCACAGTAGATATGGTTAGATCAAAGTAGATATGGTTGGATCACAGTAGATATGGTTGGATCACAGTAGATATGGTTGGATCACAGTAGATATGACGGAATCACAGTAGATATGGCGGGATCACAGTAGATATGGTTGGATCACAGTAGATATGACGGGATCACAGTAGATATGGTTGGATCGCAGTAGATATGATGGGATCACAGTAGATATGGTGGGATCACAGTAGATATGGTTGGATCACAGTAGATATGACGGGATCACAGTAGATATGGTTGGATCGCAGTAGATATGACGGGATCACAGTAGATATGGTTGGATCACAGTAGATATGGTTGGATCACAGTAGATATGGTTGGATCACAGTAGATATGGCGGGATCACAGTAGATATGGTTGGATCACAGTAGATATGACGGGATCACAGTAGATATGGTTGGATCGCAGTAGATATGGTTTGATCGCAGTAGATATGACGGGATCACAGTAGATATGACGGGATCACAGTAGATATGGTTGGATCGCAGTAGATATGACGGGATCACAGTAGATATGGTTGGATCGCAGTAGATATGATGGGATCGCAGTAGATATGGTGGGATCACAGTAGATATGGTTGGATCGCAGTAGATATGACGGGATCGCAGTAGATATAGTTAGATCACAGTAGATATGACGGGATCACAGTAGATATGGTTGGATCACAGTAGATATGATTGGATCACAGTAGATATGGTTGGATCACAGTAGATATGATGGGATCGCAGTAGATATGGTGGGATCACAGTAGATATGGTTGGATCACAGTAGATATGACGGGATCACAGTAGATATGGTTGGATCGCAGTAGATATGGTTGGATCGCAGTAGATATGACGGGATCGCAGTAGATATGGTTAGATCACAGTTGATATGACGGGATCACAGTAGATATGGTTGGATCACAGTAGATATGGTTGGATCACAGTAGATATGATTGGATCACAGTAGATATGGTTGGATCACAGTAGATATGACGGGATCACAGTAGATATGGTTGGATCACAGTAGATATGATTGGATCACAGTAGATATGGTTGGATCACAGTAGATATGATGGGATCACAGTAGATATGGTTGGATCACAGTAGATATGGTTGGATCACAGTAGATATGACGGAATCACAGTAGATATGGTTGGATCGCAGTAGATATGGTTGGATCGCAGTAGATATGACGGGATCGCAGTAGATATGGTTAGATCACAGTTGATATGACGGGATCACAGTAGATATGGTTGGATCACAGTAGATATAGTTGGATCACAGTAGATATGATTGGATCACAGTAGATATGGCGGGATCACAGTAGATATGGTTGGATCACAGTAGATATGACGGGATCACAGTAGATATGGTTGGATCGCAGTAGATATGATGGGATCACAGTAGATATGGTGGGATCACAGTAGATATGGTTGGATCACAGTAGATATGACGGGATCACAGTAGATATGGTTGGATCGCAGTAGATATGACGGGATCACAGTAGATATGGTTGGATCACAGTAGATATGGTTGGATCACAGTAGATATGGTTGGATCACAGTAGATATGGCGGGATCACAGTAGATATGGTTGGATCACAGTAGATATGACGGGATCACAGTAGATATGGTTGGATCGCAGTAGATATGGTTTGATCGCAGTAGATATGACGGGATCACAGTAGATATGACGGGATCACAGTAGATATGGTTGGATCGCAGTAGATATGACGGGATCACAGTAGATATGGTTGGATCGCAGTAGATATGATGGGATCGCAGTAGATATGGTGGGATCACAGTAGATATGGTTGGATCGCAGTAGATATGACGGGATCGCAGTAGATATAGTTAGATCACAGTAGATATGACGGGATCACAGTAGATATGGTTGGATCACAGTAGATATGATTGGATCACAGTAGATATGGTTGGATCACAGTAGATATGATGGGATCGCAGTAGATATGGTGGGATCACAGTAGATATGGTTGGATCACAGTAGATATGACGGGATCACAGTAGATATGGTTGGATCGCAGTAGATATGGTTGGATCGCAGTAGATATGACGGGATCGCAGTAGATATGGTTAGATCACAGTTGATATGACGGGATCACAGTAGATATGGTTGGATCACAGTAGATATGGTTGGATCACAGTAGATATGGTTGGATCACAGTAGATATGGTTGGATCACAGTAGATATGACGGGATCACAGTAGATATGGTTGGATCACAGTAGATATGATTGGATCACAGTAGATATGGTTGGATCACAGTAGATATGATGGGATCACAGTAGATATGGTTGGATCACAGTAGATATGGTTGGATCACAGTAGATATGACGGGATCACAGTAGATATGGTTGGATCGCAGTAGATATGGTTGGATCGCAGTAGATATGACGGGATCGCAGTAGATATGGTTAGATCACAGTTGATATGACGGGATCACAGTAGATATGGTTGGATCACAGTAGATATGGTTGGATCACAGTAGATATGATTGGATCACAGTAGATATGGTTGGATCACAGTAGATATGACGGGATCGCAGTAGATATGGTTGGATCACAGTAGATATGGTTGGATCACAGTAGATATGGTTGGATCACAGTAGATATGGTTGGATCACAGTAGATATGGTTGGATCACAGTAGATATGACGGGATCACAGTAGATATGGTTGGATCGCAGTAGATATGGTTGGATCGCAGTAGATATGACGGGATCGCAGTAGATATTGTTGGATCACAGTAGATATGGTTGGATCACAGTAGATATGGTTGGATCACAGTAGATATGATGGGATCACAGTAGATATGGTTGGATCACAGTAGATATGATGGGATCGCAGTAGATATGGTTGGATCACAGTAGATATGGTTGGATCACAGTAGATATGGTTGGATCACAGTTGATATGATGGGATCGCAGTAGATATGGTGGGATCACAGTAGATATGGTTGGATCGCAGTAGATATGATGGGATCACAGTAGATATGGTTGGATCACAGTAGATATGGTATGATCGCAGTAGATATGATGGGATCACAGTAGATATGGTTGGATCACAGTAGATATGGTTGGATCACAGTAGATATGGTGGGATCACAGTAGATATGGTTGGATCACAGTAGATATGACGGGATCACAGTAGATATGGTTGGATCGCAGTAGATATGGTTGGATTGCAGTAGATATGACGGGATCGCAGTAGATATGGTTGGATCACAGTAGATATGGTTGGATCACAGTAGATATGGTTGGATCACAGTAGATATGGTGGGATCACAGTAGATATGGTTGGATCACAGTAGATATGACGGGATCACAGTAGAAATGGTTGGATCGCAGAAGATATGGTTGGATCGCAGTAGATATGGTTGGATCGCAGTAGATATGGTTGGATCGCAGTAGATATGACGGGATCACAGTAGATATGGTTGGATCACAGTAGATATGGTTGGATCACAGTAGATATGGTTGGATCACAGTAGATATGGCGGGATCACAGTAGATATGGTTGGATCACAGTAGATATGACGGGATCACAGTAGATATGGTTGGATCGCAGTAGATATGGTTTGATCGCAGTAGATATGACGGGATCACAGTAGATATGACGGGATCACAGTAGATATGGTTGGATCGCAGTAGATATGACGGGATCACAGTAGATATGGTTGGATCACAGTAGATATGATTGGATCACAGTAGATATGGTTGGATCACAGTAGATATGATGGGATCGCAGTAGATATGGTGGGATCACAGTAGATATGGTTGGATCACAGTAGATATGACGGGATCACAGTAGATATGGTTGGATCGCAGTAGATATGGTTGGATCGCAGTAGATATGACGGGATCGCAGTAGATATGGTTAGATCACAGTTGATATGACGGGATCACAGTAGATATGGTTGGATCACAGTAGATATGGTTGGATCACAGTAGATATGATTGGATCACAGTAGATATGGTTGGATCACAGTAGATATGACGGGATCGCAGTAGATATGGTTGGATCACAGTAGATATGGTTGGATCACAGTAGATATGGTTGGATCACAGTAGATATGACGGGATCACAGTAGATATGGTTGGATCGCAGTAGATATGGTTGGATCGCAGGAGATATGACGGGATCGCAGTAGATATTGTTGGATCACAGTAGATATGGTTGGATCGCAGTAGATATTGTTGGATCACAGTAGATATGGTTGGATCACAGTAGATATGGTTGGATCACAGTAGATATGGTTGGATCACAGTAGATATGATGGGATCACAGTAGATATGGTTGGATCACAGTAGATATGATGGGATCGCAGTAGATATGGTTGGATCACAGTAGATATGGTTGGATCACAGTAGATATGGTTGGATCACAGTTGATATGATGGGATCGCAGTAGATATGGTGGGATCACAGTAGATATGGTTGGATCGCAGTAGATATGATGGGATCACAGTAGATATGGTTGGATCACAGTAGATATGGTTGGATCACAGTAGATATGGTTGGATCGCAGTAGATATGATGGGATCACAGTAGATATGGTTGGATCACAGTAGATATGGTTGGATCACAGTAGATATGGTGGGATCACAGTAGATATGGTTGGATCACAGTAGATATGACGGGATCACAGTAGATATGGTTGGATCGCAGTAGATATGGTTGGATTGCAGTAGATATGACGGGATCGCAGTAGATATGGTTGGATCACAGTAGATATGGTTGGATCACAGTAGATATGGTTGGATCACAGTAGATATGGTGGGATCACAGTAGATATGGTTGGATCACAGTAGATATGACGGGATCACAGTAGATATGGTTGGATCGCAGAAGATATGGTTGGATCGCAGTAGATATGGTTGGATCGCAGTAGATATGGTTGGATCGCAGTAGATATGACGGGATCGCAGTAGATATGGTTGGATCACAGTAGATATTGTTGGATCACAGTAGATATGGTTGGATCACAGTAGATATGGCGGGATCACAGTAGATATGGTTGGATCACAGTAGATATGACGGGATCACAGTAGATATGGTTGGATCGCAGTAGATATGGTTTGATCGCAGTAGATTTGACGGGATCACAGTAGATATGACGGGATCACAGTAGATATGGTTGGATCGCAGTAGATATGACGGGATCACAGTAGATATGGTTGGATCGCAGTAGATATGGTTGGATCACAGTAGATATGGTTGGATCACAGTAGATATGACGGGATCACTGTAGATATGGTTGGATCGCAGTAGATATGGTTGGATCGCAGTAGATATGACGGGATCGCAGTAGATATGGTTAGATCACAGTTGATATGACGGGATCACAGTAGATATGGTTGGATCACAGTAGATATGGTTGGATCACAGTAGATATGATTGGATCACAGTAGATATGGTTGGATCACAGTAGATATGACGGGATCGCAGTAGATATGGTTGGATCACAGTAGATATGGTTGGATCACAGTAGATATGGTTGGATCACAGTAGATATGGTTGGATCACAGTAGATATGGTTGGATCACAGTAGATATGACGGGATCACAGTAGATATGGTTGGATCGCAGTAGATATGGTTGGATCGCAGTAGATATGACGGGATCGTAGTAGATATTGTTGGATCACAGTAGATATGGTTGGATCACAGTAGATATGGTTGGATCACAGTAGATATGATGGGATCACAGTAGATATGGTTGGATCACAGTAGATATGATGGGATCGCAGTAGATATGGTTGGATCACAGTAGATATAGTTGGATCACAGTAGATATGGTTGGATCACAGTTGATATGATGGGATCGCAGTAGATATGGTGGGATCACAGTAGATATGGTTGGATCGCAGTAGATATGATGGGATCACAGTAGATATGGTTGGATCACAGTAGATATGGTTGGATCACAGTAGATATGGTTGGATCGCAGTAGATATGATGGGATCACAGTAGATATGGTTGGATCACAGTAGATATGGTTGGATCACAGTAGATATGGTGGGATCACAGTAGATATGGTTGGATCACAGTAGATATGACGGGATCACAGTAGATATGGTTGGATCGCAGTAGATATGGTTGGATCACAGTAGATATGGTTGGATCACAGTAGATATGACGGGATCACAGTAGATATGACGGGATCACAGTAGATATGGTTGGATCACAGTAGATATGGTTGGATCACAGTAGATATGGTTGGATCACAGTAGATATGATGGGATCACAGTAGATTTGGTTGGATCACAGTAGATATGATGGGATCACAGTAGATATGATGGGATCACAGTAGATATGGTTGGATCACAGTAGATATGGTTGGATCACAGTAGATATGGTTGGATCACAGTAGATATGGTTGGATCACAGTAGATATGACGGGATCACAGTAGATATGGTTGGATCACAGTAGATATGACGGGATCACAGTAGATATGATGGGATCACAGTAGATATGACGGGATCACAGTAGATATTGTTGGATCACAGTAGATATGGTTGGATCGCAGTAGATATGACGGGATCGCAGTAGATATGGTTGGATCACAGTAGATATGGTTGGATCACAGTAGATATGGTTGGATCACAGTAGATATGATGGGATCACAGTAGATATGGTTGGATCACAGTAGATATGATGGGATCGCAGTAGATATGGTTGGATCACAGTAGATATGGTTGGATCACAGTAGATATGGTTGGATCACAGTAGATATGGTTGGATCACAGTAGATATGACGGGATCACAGTAGATATGGTTGGATCACAGTAGATATGGTTGGATCACAGTAGATATGGTTGGATCACAGCAGATATGGTTGGATCACAGCAGATATGGTTGGATCACAGTAGATATGGTTGGATCACAGTAGATATGGTTGGATGACAGTAGATATGGTTGGATCACAGTAGATATGATGGGATCACAGTAGATATGGTTGGATCACAGTAGATATGGTTGGATCACAGTAGATATGATGGGATCACAGTAGATTTGGTTGGATCACAGTAGATATGATGGGATCACAGTAGATATGATGGGATCACAGTAGATATGGTTGGATCACAGTAGATATGGTTGGATCACAGTAGATATGACGGGATCACAGTAGATATGGTTGGATCACAGTATATATGGTTGGATCACAGTAGATATGATGGGATCACAGTTGATATGGTTGGATCACAGTAGATATAGTTGGATCACAGTAGATATGGTTGGATCACAGTAGATATGGTTGGATCACAGTAGAAATGGTTGGATCACAGTAGATATGGTTGGATCACAGCAGATATGGTTGGATCACAGTAGATATGGTAGATATGGTTGGATCACAGTATATATGATGGGATCACAGTAGATATGGTTGGATCACAGTAGATATGGTTGGATCACAGTAGATATGGTTGGATCACAGCAGATATGGTTGGATCACAGTAGATATGGTTGGATCACAGTAGATATGGTTGGATGACAGTAGATATGGTTGGATCACAGTAGATATGATGGGATCACAGTAGATATGGTTGGATCACAGTAGATATGGTTGGATCACAGTAGATATGATGGGATCACAGTAGATTTGGTTGGATCACAGTAGATATGATGGGATCACAGTAGATATGATGGGATCACAGTAGATATGGTTGGATCACAGTAGATATGGTTGGATCACAGTAGATATGGTTGGATCACAGTAGATATGGTTGGATCACAGTAGATATGGTTGGATCACAGTAGATATGATGGGATCACAGTAGATATGGTTGGATCGCAGTAGATATGGTTGGATCGCAGTAGATATGGTTCGATCACAGTAGATATGGTTCGATCACAGTAGATATGGTTGGATCACAGTAGATATGGTGGGATCACAGTAGATATGATGGGATCGCAGTAGATATGGTTGGATCACAGTAGATATGGTTGGATCACAGTAGATATGGTTGGATCACAGTAGATATGGTTGGATCACAGTAGATATGATGGGATCACAGTAGATATGGTTGGATCACAGTAGATATGGTTGGATCACAGTAGATATGGTTGGATCACAGTAGATATGGTTGGATCACAGTAGATATGATGGGATCACAGTAGATATGGTTGGATCACAGTAGATATGGTTGGATCACAGTAGATATGATGGGATCACAGTAGATATGGTTGGATCACAGTAGATATGATGGGATCACAGTAGATATGATGGGATCACAGTAGATATGGTTGGATCACAGTAGATATGGTTGGATCACAGTAGATATGGTTGGATCACAGTAGATATGGTTGGATCACAGTAGATATGGTTGGATCACAGTAGATATGATGGGATCACAGTAGATATGGTTGGATCGCAGTAGATATGGTTGGATCGCAGTAGATATGGTTGGATCACAGTAGATATGGTTGGATCACAGTAGATATGGTTGGATCACAGTAGATATGGTGGGATCACAGTAGATATGATGGGATCGCAGTAGATATGGTTGGATCACAGTAGATATGGTTGGATCACAGTAGATATGGTTGGATCACAGTAGATATGGTTGGATCACAGTAGATATGATGGGATCACAGTAGATATGGTTGGATCACAGTAGATATGGTTGGATCACAGTAGATATGGTTGGATCACAGTAGATATGGTTGGATCACAGTAGATATGGTTGGATCACAGTAGATATGGTTGGATCACAGTAGATATGGTTGGATCGCAGTAGATATGGTTGGATCGCAGTAGATATGGTTGGATTGCAGTAGATATGGTTGGATCGCAGTAGATATGACGGGATCACAGTAGATATGGTTGGATCACAGTAGATATGGTTGGATCACAGTAGATATGGTTGGATCACAGTAGATATGATGGGATCACAGTAGATATGGTTGGATCACAGTAGATATGGTTGGATCACAGTAGATATGGTTGGATCACAGTAGATATGGTTGGATCACAGTAGATATGATGGGATCACAGTAGATATGATGGGATCACAGTAGATATGGTTGGATCACAGTAGATATGGTTGGATCACAGTAGATATGGTTGGATCACAGTAGATATGGTTGGATCACAGTAGATATGGTTGGATCACAGTAGATATGGTTGGATCACAGTAGATATGGTTGGATCGCAGTAGATATGATGGGATCACAGTAGATATGGTTGGATCACAGTAGATATGATGGGATCACAGTAGATATGGTTGGATAACAGTAGATATGGTTGGATCGCAGTAGATATGACGGGATCGCAGTAGATATGGTTGGATCGCAGTAGATTTGACGGGATCGCAGTGATTGTTCTCTAACAGTTTTATTTCCTTTCATAGCAACAATTTCATGACAGAAAAATGATGTCACTTTAATTTTCAACGTTGTAGCCTTAACTATGGCAAAACGTTGACCTATATTAATATGTCATAACAGTAATGGCATACTTAAAGAGGGTCTTTTGGTTATTTCTAGTAAAAAGAAATTCAAGATGACTTTCTTGTTTACTCATTATTATGCTTATTGCACAATTCATGTGAAACACATTAATATATATACTTATTGCACAATCCATTTGAAACACATTACTGAGGACACTATTGTGTTAATGAACTGTACTTCACATAAACTGGCCCCGCAGACTGTTTGCCAATGATGATTTTAATGTTAATTGCGAATAGACAATAAGAGCAGTGGTACCACCTATGATTTGTCCATTACAGCCACTTCTCACAGTTTCATCGCAATGCATAGCCACAAATTGCCATTGAATGGCATGGTAGCTATGCATTGCGATTGTCATGGTTTTCCCTTGCAATTTAAGTGCAATGTTCTTGAAAGCGGTGTTAAACCCCAAAGATTTATAGGAGCTGTGATTGACATAAATTGGCACCACAGAATGTTTGACATTGAGTCAACATATAGAATGTTATGTCAGTTGAAAATACGATCGTAAAACGTTCCTGTTTGCAGATCATTCCGGCAGGCCGTGTTGTCCAACGTGTCGCTCAGCGGGGTCGCTGATGCGTACCAGAGACACCAGGAGGGCTCCGAAGCCAAAGGGATCAAAGCTCATTTTGTGATGGACGGCAGTGGCGTTCTTTATTTGGATAAGGTAAGCATCTTTTTATGCCCCCGAATCGGGGATCCCGGGGGTATATTGTTTTTCACCTGTCCGTCTGTCCGTCTGTCTGTGTGTTTGTCCACAAAAACTTTAACCTTGGCCATAACTTTGGATTGCTCAGAGCTAGGGCTTTCATACTTGGCATGTGCATACCTTGTGATGAGACCTTTCAGATGAGGTCATCATATTTGACCTTGTGACCTTGACCTTGCCGCAATTGACATTTTCAGAAAACTTTAACCTTGGCCATAAGTTTAGATTGCTCAGAGCTACGGCTTTCATACTTGGCATGTGCATACCTTGTGATGAGACCTTTCAGATGAGGTCATCATATTTGACCTTGTGACCTTGACCTTGCCGCAATGAAAATTTTCAGAAAACTTTAACCTTGGCCATAACTTTTGATTGTTAAGAGTTACAGCTTTCATACTTGGCATGTGCATACCTTATGATGAGACCTTCAGATGAGGTCATCATATTTGACCTTGTGACTTTGACCTTGCCGCAGTGGACATCTTCAGAAAATTTTAACCTTGGCCATAGCTTTGGGATTGCTCAGAGCTTCGGCTTTCATACCTTGTGACCTTGACCTATGTCAGTGGACAATATTCAGAAAACTTTAACCTTGGCCATAACTTTGGTATATCCGGGGGCATCCGTGTTTAACAAACACATCTTGTTGCAAGAAGAGTTTTATAGAGGACCAAGGATGCTACTATATCTGGAAGCAGAGAGACTAATTTTAACTGATTTCATCCATATCAATATTGTTATTTTAAAACAAGCAAATTTGTCAATTTTGGCCAATTCCACCAAGCCAAAAGGATTGGCAATTGTACCCAGCACACCCTTCAAATAAAACTGGTTTCATTTGATTTGCATACCAACTGATCAGTCGACTTACTGGCTGATCTGATGTCCAAATGTTCTCCGTCAGCAATCCTTGTTGTGAGATGGCAGTGACAAATTTACCCCCAATCCTGCATCAAATACCCATAGAATTTGGAAAGGACTCATTAAAAATTTAATCTGTGAGTCCCCTGGACTTAAAGGGGTTTTTGCTTGTTGTATTTGTTTACTTATTGAGGGACTCACTTATATCTGCTTTGACTCCCGATATCTTGTGGTAGCGAGGCGCTGGATTCTGCAGGTCATATTTGTAAATGTATCACTGGAATTGTTGGACAGTGTTGAAGTGTCGGCTTTTTGGCTTTGTGAGAATAGGTGTCAATACTATAACACTAAGCATAGGTGTTAAGACCCTCAAGATATTCTGATCATTTGATTGATTTTGATGATTTTTTTCAGGTTGAGTCTGTGTTTGAGAAGATTGGTGCTGTGGAAGACGAGAAAGATCAATCAGCCTGGTCTAGTATGTGTCAAGCTTTTCTATTGGCCGACATCACATCATTTATAACAAGCTTTTCTGTTTGTCAACATTGCATTTATAACAAGCTTTTCTATTGGTCGACATCACGTTTATAACAAGCTTTTCTATTGGTCGACATCACATTTACAACAAGCTTTTCTATTGGTCGACATCACATTTATAACAAGCTTTTCTATTGGTCGACATCACATTTATAACAAGCTTTTCTGTTTGTCATCACATTTATAACAAGCATTACTTTTGGTTCATTTCTAGATGTTTTAAGGAAATAAAAGTTCTATGGATTTACAACTTCTTTATTGCAATGAGGTGCACAAAGAAGTTTGACTATTTAAAACTTTATCCAAATTGCCTAGAAAAAAATCTTGAGTTAGATTTTGTCTATCCATGATGATCCATTGATGCAGCAAAAGTAGTTCCAACATATCAATGTGCAGTCTCGCCGCTAATGGCTGCAATACTGCCGAAGCGGCGTTAAACAATAACTCACTCACTCAATGTGCAGTAATTAGGCAATGCCACTTGAGGACCTGGGACATTAATTGACATTTAACCAATCAGATTCTGGGAATAAGTACTGTTTTCTTTACAACTGCTTATAACTAACCAGCTAATAAATGTAATTTATTCCAGAAATAGGGAGTGCCATCGGAGGTCTCTTTGGTGGATCTGAGAAGGAAGGAGAACAGGACGTGAAGACGGAAGAAATGGATGCTGTAAGACGACACGTTTTCATACGTTGTTTGATGTTTACATTCTCTTTCAATCATGTTGCTATTTGTGCGTACCAGCTGTTCATGTAAACATATCTTAAGTGGTACTCTGCTAAAATAATTTTAACTTTTCAAAATTTGTTCATCAATTGACATTGAAATTGTGAATATTGTGTAACGTATTTTGTTAAAGTTTGTTCTCTTGATATTGGTATTTAATTTTAGATTTTAATTTTGAAACAGGAGTAAAGGTTTATATTTTTCAAATTTCGGCTTTGAAATTTATAAACAAGGATTGATCGTTCTTTGAAAATTGTTCATCTTGCACATGTATCATGCTTTTCGTATTTCTGAATCTGCATGCTTCTATATGCATCATGCAGAGTTTGTAAAATAATGGTTTTAGTTTTTGAATTTACCTTCTCTACCAAGTTTGGCTCTTAAAGTCTGGATGAATAATACAGTGCGGAGTGCATTGACTTCGGGTTAAGAGATCTCAGGTCCAAATTTTCTCAGCACTGACCCTTTAATTTCAGTCTGATTAAAAAAGACATTTTTCAGAGTTATGAAAGTTGCAAAATAGTACATTTATCAGGATATGAACTCATATTTCGGACGTTTCCTCGCAAAACTGTCTGATAACAGCCCGTATGCTTGCATGTTCTGATGCAATTCAGTTAACAAATCACAAGACCTCCAACAAAAGCTTTCGGGGTGATAATCTAGGGGCAGATGACTCCAAATAACTATCCTGTCGTCTGGTCCGAATCCTTTCAAAACGGTGACCGTTTGAAAACTATCATGTGATTGGTCAGCTATTTGACTGGATTTTGTCTGTGCTGTGTGGAAAAATCTAAATTTTAAGTGTTAACATTGAATTAAGGCAACTTCCCAAGCATAACTCGCGCGTCTCATTCACCGGCAATTTAAGCCTTGCTGCATATTGATAACTTTTCTGTGTATGGCAGCACGCTGCAACTGGACTTCATAATGTGTAGTAGCCTTAGTAGCACAGAAAAGTTCACAAAATGCAGCAAGGTATAAATTAACCTCGACTTTGACTTGTGGAAAATTTTAATCTAAGGGGGTTTTAAAGTCATCCAAGCTTAAGATACAGTAAGGCTTTGGCACAATGCTGCACTGAATCCAGGGGTGTATAACCATGGTTTTCACTTGTTCAAGTCGGTGCTCGTAGGTTTCACCGCAATGAAAAGTCTTAATGATATCAATCTTTTGTCCTTATTGTCGTATTGCTAGCCAATACACGAACTAATCCTGTAGGGAACATTAGAAATAGAACTTAAAATATAATAAATTTTTGATAAAGTTTCTAGGGTTCTTTATTGCAATGAAAAATGTATTGCTAGATATTTAAAAGTCTGTTATGTGTGCAAGGTGAATAGGAATATTTTTTGCTTCAATGGTGCTTAATTTTTGTGTTTTCTTTGTTATTTGCTATTTCTTTCTTGGAATTGTAATTGAGCTTCACCATAAACTGGTACATAATTTTAGATTTAATTCCTTTTGTGATGATTTCAATTATAATTCTGATTTCATTATAATGAAACTCTTGAACTTCATTTCCAAAAAAAGTACAACTGTCAAAATTTCTCTTGAAAAAACTATCACACTTCTTTCAATACTTCAGTACTAGTTTCAATACTCAATCAATATTTCAAGTACTAGTTTCAATACTTCAAGTACTAGTTTATGGTGTCTGTTCAACAAATACTATTCTTTTTCCTCTCAAATTGTGAATGTGGCACTCCAGATCTCGAAGAATGACACGAAACCCGATGAAACGAACAACGAATCCAAAGACGACAAAGATAGCAAAAAGGAGTCTTCAGAAAAAACGTCCCAAAAAGAGGATAAAAAACCCGAGAAGCAAGAAAAGGAAAAGGTCTCAAGATTTACAGTTTTCTAGAAAGTAGAATGTAGATTGTAAAATCTGTTGGGATAAATTTGCTTGACTTGTTGGTTGGTGACGTGTAGAAATAGATTTCTGCTTCCTTATGTTTTTTTGTGTAGAAAATTGCAACCAAGCTTTTTCTGTGACCAAATACAATTAAAGTAACACATTTAAACCAGTTTTGGATAGATTGGTACTTAAAAATATATTTTGATGTTTTTGATATACGAAGACTATTGGTGATATTCCCTATCAGGGTTTGAAACTAGCAATAGTCCAGTAAACCATGGAGAGTGAAAATATTTAGTTAATATAATGGTTTGACTCGTAGTCCAAAAGGCTAGATTTAATTTAAATATGAAATGATCCTGGAGATAGTTATAGTGGCGGATCCAGAAATTGTGAAAGAGGAGTTGTTCATCCCCCAACCCCCTCTGCATCATGCACTGAATAAATTTGGCTTTCTGGAATGGCTTTGGATCGTACTTACCGGTATCTATAATTCAGGGGTGGGATAGCGCAGTGATTGGAGTGTTTGGCTTAGGGTAAAAAAGTTTGGGGTTTGAATACCTCCTGGGGCTTGACAACATTGTCTGCTATGGAGAAGTGTTCTATATGCAGTAAGGTGCAATGCAACACTGACTTTCAGCTAAGTACCACCCATGGTTTGTTAGTTACAGCTGATTCCTCGCAGGTTTCAATACATAGCCACCTTGGCATTGCAGACTTTCTCCCTGTAATAATACTAGCAAACTTGATATAAGTGAAATACTTGAAATAAGTGTTGTTAACTCCTATGCAACTCGACTCAGTTATCTACATTTCACAAGGAAATATTTCATTAACGCAGTCAGTGCTAAGATAGGTTTTTATTAAGGTGATAGTGAATATATAGCTTTCTCATGCTTTCATGGTATATCTTAGTATACATCATGTTGTGATTTGGTAGCTTAAATGTTGGAATCAATTTACATTCTGTGTTGTAGTATGTTTGATGTTGTAATTTGTTCTTCACAGGCTTTAATTGTGTAGCTGTTTTCATGTGAATTACCTGATATATCTAATTATCATTATTTTAAAAATCTAAAACCAATTACGAGTAGTCAATATGAACTGAGGGGTAATAGCCTTTGACAAATTTAAGATACCTATTAATAAATAATTATTTATAAACATTTAAACCCCTTTTTTTTTTCTTTGATGCAATAGACTACCCATAAATTATGAAGTTCCAATAAAATTGTTTTGTTTGTTTCAAAATTCAGCATTTATTTGATTCAGCATTTTATTTTAAAACAAATCCTACAAAAGCGAATTTGAATCTTTAATCATGATTTTCATAAAACTCAAACCCCAAATAGGAATGATCACGAACTATTTTTGTGTCAAAGTTCAAACTTCACTGCATTTATAAAACGTATAAAACTAAAAAAATATTCTTATAATTCACATTAATTTTTACTGAATATGAATATGAAATGTTCTTTCTCTTGTACGCAATAGACCACGGAAGACGAGAAAACAGAAGAAAGCACAAAGGAGGAATCAAAAGAAGAAAAAAGTGGAGATAAGAAAGATGAAAAGGACGACAAGAAATCCAAGGACAAGGATGGAAAGAAAGAAGGAAAGGACAAGGAAAAGAAGGAAGATAAGAAGGAAGAAGAAAAGAAACCCAAAATTGTGACAGCAAAAGAAGAAATTGCTTCAGCCATTGATGTCCTTGACCTTCCTGATCTGAGCAAG
The DNA here is from genome assembly GCA_936450465.1 of Gibbula magus. Lineage (NCBI taxonomy): Eukaryota > Metazoa > Mollusca > Gastropoda > Trochida > Trochidae > Gibbula > Gibbula magus. The sequence continues at coordinate 68,419,173 of OW388298.1, read as the reverse complement.
GACAAGGTCAAAGAATCCAAGAAAAGGTAATGCAAATTAATTCTTCTTTTGTGGTCATTATATGCATGTCGATCACTCATAGCATGCGCATGTTCTATTGTTAACCTTTTTAGCTCAAGGCCTAAAAGGCCCGATGGGCTTATGGCATTGCGTCCGCCGTCCGTCCTTCTGTCACTTTTTCAACTTCTTCTCCAGAACCAATAAATTTTATATGCTGACTCCTTGGCCAATAGGGATTCTAAATTGTAGAATAAGGGTCTCGCAGGCCATTACCTAAACACCGATTTTCATCTTCTTTCCCAGAACAAGAATAACTAGAAGGCTGTAATATTGTGTGTATACTTTTTAGCCAATGGGGATTCCCAATTGTAGATTTTGTGGCACTGTGGCCCCAAATAAGGGCCTCCTGGGCCATGACCTAAAAAAACTATTTTCATCTTCTTCTCCAGAACAAAAAGACCTAGAATGCTGTCATGTTGTATGCAAACTCTTTAGTCAATGGAGATTTTAAATTGTAGATTTGGTGACCTGTGGGGGGCGGGATAGCGCAGTGGTTAGCGCGTTCGGCTTCGGATCAAGAGATCTGGGGTTCGAATCCCGCCAGGGGCACGGCAACCTTGTCTGTAGTAGAGAACTGTTCTACACGCAGTAAGGTTTGGGTGCAATGCTACACTGAATTTCAGCGTAGTACCACCCATGGTTCGCTAGTTCCAGCCAATGCTCGCAGGTTTCACCGCAAAGCATAGCCACATGGCGTTGCGGGCTTTCTCCCTGCCATAATACTAGCAGCCGCGATATAAGTGAAATACTCTTGAAAGCGGCGTTAAACCCCAACTCACCTCACCTCACCTTGGTGACCTGTGGTGCCCCAAATAAGGGCCTCAAGGGTTATGACCTAAAAATCTATTTCAGTCTTCATTGTTTAACAATATAAACCCTGATGAGCTACAGAACCAGTGGCTATATTTCTTATAATTTACATTGTGATTTATTGATGTAACAATTTTCCTGCCATGAATTCTGAATACAAAAAAGAAATACTGACGGATTTCTACAGTTTTGTCTTTCAGTAAGCACATGGTCTGTATCAAAGTTGCTCGGAGACTTTAGCTCATCAGGCCTGATAAACTGGTTACAGATAATCACATGTTTTCACTATACGATAAACATACAATACAGCACCGAGTTTAAATGGAGTAACCTCCCTTTTGTTTTGGTTAGCGAAGAACATGTTACCTGGATTTTTGAAGGAGTATTATTGTTTTATCAACAGTTTTGGCAACAAATTTTGTTGAGTTGGATTCAGAGTAGCATTTCTTATTTTTGAATTTGAACAAATAATGTTGGATCAGAAAACAAATATTGAAATTGTTTTGGCCGAAAGTAGAAAATCCTTTATGAATTACCAATAGCTGCAATATCTTCCAAAAACCAACAATAACTCACTTTATTCCTCATATGGTGGAAAATAACTGAGTTCATGACATGAGCATTTGTCAACATATCGTGTTTGCCTAGCAACCATTGTTTCATTGTGACTTCCCCTATTTGGTCATCTGTAACATCCTAAAGGGATTGTTAGTGACGTCACTGTAAAAGAGAAGTGGGCTGTTTCCTGATTAATTTTACATGAATAAAATGAACTAGAATGAGCAATAAAGAAATTATTACACTCAAAAGTGTGCCATATGCCTTTACGAAACTTGTGCATATTTATGTATAACCCTCGCTCTTGCTCAGGCAATACAAAAAAAACACATTCATTTCTTAAAAATCACATGACACACTTTCTCGGGTTATCATCTTTATATATGTCGCCACTAATGGCTGCGGTACTGCCAAAGCGGTGTTAAACGATAACTCACTCACTATCATCTCTATCACTCAAATCTTTTATTTCAATACTGTAAGGCCACGGGCCTATTGGTACAAAAGCACCTCAGTGGTGCAGACTTACAGAAATGCTTAAATTGAAAAACATATGCAATTAATAAGACAAAATGCCCTTTCTTTTTTCAAATGCATAAAATAAATATTTAGCCGTGTTCAGCGAAACTTGCGGGCTTTGCGTTGATAACAGAGAATTGAATTTGGCTACATTTGGATAAACATAAAAATACGACAGTAAGTATTTATGTCTTAAATCAACGTAGGCTGGACAAATAAGCAAGAAATGATACTCATTTTCTATGAAACTAAAATTACACATTTTACATTTCCTGTTTTCTCTAGGAATTTTATGATATCGACCTCTTTCTATTTCTAAACTATGTGAACTCAGCCGAAATCGTGATAAACAAGATCTAAATTTCATTATATTAATATTGTGTAAATATAGTTCACATGATATTGTTAGTTTAAAGTTACAATATGTATGCATTTTAGGACTCTCAGATAAATCGCTATGCCAAACTTGCAAAAAATTATCTTTCAGTCGCTGAAAAAACATATTGACCAAGGCATCCTTATCACCATACGTATGCGAAAACCAAACGTCACCAAAACCTAACTTGAATATAACATTCCTCAATTTGGTAACCCAATTCACATGGCCTATCACTCATTGCCTGTCTTGTATCTGCAGACTGGCAGACCTCAAAGCAAAGGACAAAGAGAAGGTAGAGCTGGAGAAGGCTAAGAACGAGCTGGAGTCGTACGTGTTCGACATGCAGGACAAACTCTCGCAGGACCAGTACGTGGAGTGTTCAACGGAGACGGAGAGAGAGGAACTCAGCAAGGAGCTCTCGGAGGCGTCTGATTGGCTATACGAACAGCCGGACGATGCCAAGCGCGATGTAAGTACAAGATGATGGTCTCCTTGCCTTCATTCTCAACTGTTCACGGCTAATGGCTGTGATACTGCCGAAGCTGCGTTAAACAATAACTCACTCACTCATTCTCAACTGGGAGCTATTTCAAATTAAGGGGCAGAATAGTGCAGTGATTCGATTAAGAGGTAAGGGGTTCAAATCCCGCCAGGAGCCTAGCAACTTTGCCTGCTGTAGAGAACTGTTCTATACGCATTAAGGTTTGGGTACAATGCTACACTGAATTTCAGCGTAGTACCACCCATGGTTCGCTAGTACCAGCCGATGCAGGTTTCACCTCAATACATAACCACGGCAGTAAGTTTATTATGAACTTTGATCTGATTTTTACTCCTGTACAATTACAGCACCAGGTTGTATTAATACACACAGCATATTTATTTAAACAAAGGATCCATTTTTACATTTGCCAGGTTTTCACAGGCAAGTTAAAATCGTTGAAGAACAGTTTGAAAGAAGTTGTGCGGCGAGTGTACGAGGCGGAGGAACGCCCAAGAGCCCTTGACGCTCTAAAGTCTATGCTGAATCATTCCGTGTACTTCCTCAAATCCGTCAAGAATCTCTCCTCCACTGACGATCCTATCTTCACTGAGGTCGAGGTCACAACCCTTGAAAAACTCATCAACGAGACCACGGTAAGTTTTGGGATACAAACTAATTCCATTGGTTATACTTGAATCGTTTAATTGGCTTATCCACCGACCACTTGTCCGCGTATGCTGTTACTGGACCTGGCTTAAGTTGAAACAAGTGTATTGGCGTACAAACATCAATAGATGTCATCATCCCTTAATAAACATGTCATTTATATCATACAAGTAATTTTTTTAATTATTTCAAAACAAGTGTTAATGTTGTCCCTAAAGAAGATCCTGGGGACATTTGCCCACCTTTTTGGCTTGGTGTCCCTTAAAACTTGGAGAAATAGGATACCATTGCCAAGGGTCCCACTCGTTCAAAAATGGCCAAAATGACCCCCTCAGCAGATCACCTAGGAACAACACTGATGTGTTGATATTTTATTTACGTGTAATGCATTGTTTCAAAGAACCAGTAATATTTACAAATAAATCAGTCGGCTTTCTAATTGTCAAAAGCAAATTCATACAAAAATAGTTACTGAATGTCGCAATGATAACATTTGTCCGCCATTTCACGCCACCTTCTACCTTCATTTCCAACCGGAGCATTCGGAGTATGCCCCTCCATTGTACGCCAGGTCCGGAATCAAGCATAGCCATTAATCCCTCTGCACAAGGTCTGATGACACCCCGTATAGGCGCGTGTTCTCTAACAGTTTAGTGCAGACAAAACCCAGTCATTAGATGGCCAGTCACATCATAATTTTAAAATGATGACCATTTTGGAAACAGATGAAATGATGGCTGATTACTTGCCCCTAGTTTCTCGCACTGAAACCTTTTGTTGAATTATGTCAGAATACATGTTTGGAGAGAAAAAAAAACAATATGAGTTTGTATCCCAGTAGATATGCTATCCAAATTTGTTGCACAACAAAAATAATTTGTTTCTTGCTTCCGCCAGCATCAGTTTCAAGTTCTTGTTTTCTAGGTTTTAACGAAAGAAAGGGGCAGATAAATATAGAATACTAAACGATGTCCCGTTTGATGACATGTTTATTAAACGAGTGGATGGTTTGGTATTTTAACGATCAAAGGCGAGTTAAATACCCATGCCATTCACGAGTTTCATAAACATGTTATCAAACGGGACCGAGTTAGTATTTTATTTATTGCTCAATGATGTAAATAGCGCTGAATTGCAAGAAAATTGTTTTTAGCAACGCTGACTTGCAAATAGGTCTCCGACTATTGCAGTCGCGCGGCTTACATTGTGACGTCAACCAAAAACGACTATGACGTCACGCGCCGATTATGATGTTACGGCAGCACGCGGTGGTATCACACATGTGTGTAACCAACTCATTGTTGTCTAATGAGTGATCTCACCATGGTTGAGAAATAAGTCTAATTCTTTAGCCTCAGAAAACATTGGATATTGAAAATGGAGTGTTTGGGTGAGATTATTGACCAAATGGAATGGTAACACATATTTAAGAGGGTTTGTGCTTTATTTATATAAATAATTGTCTGAATTTGTTTTTAAAATTTATTATCTATTATTAAAGTTTATACAATATTTTGTAATGTCAGAGGGTAAAACATCTCATTACTCTACCCGATAAGCCATATGGTCCGATGTATAATGTGACATTGGTGTGGAACTCTTCAGTGTGGGAGATAGATTTGTAGGTCTCCTGCGACTTTGGTCAACCATCTTGCTGTCAGAATTTTCAATCTATCAATTGTACCATATTTAAAACTCTACTCTGAGTGTTTAGGTATTGCTACATCTCATGCAACCATTTTAATGTGAACACCTTAAAATAGCCATTCGATGGGAAATGGACTCGCATGGCTTAACCAAACCATGTATATTCATTTTAGACCTCTTTCTACTGATTAAGGAGTATTACTTAGCTATTTGTAACACTTATTATTTTGTTTATGAAAGCGCTTTATTTCAGTAAGTACGATGTGCTACAGTGCCTTTAAAAGTGTCATTTGGTTGACCTGTGCTAACTTCTGCCATGGTACGCTTAATGCATAGCGTAGAGGAGTCAAAATGTGTGGTAATGTCAATGAATTATTACAATTACAAATCTTCTCTCCCTACAGGCGTGGAGGAACTCCAACGTTAAGGAACAGAAGAAACTGAAGAACAGTGAGACCCCAAAACTTCTCGTTGAGGACATCGCGACGAAGATCCAAGCACTGGACCGTGAGGTGAAGTATTTGGTCAACAAAGCCAAATACTGGAAGCCCAAGATGAAACCAAAGACTGAGGAGAAGAAAGCCAATGGCACTAAGGCCAATGAAACGAAAACGGAGGATACAAAAACTGGGGATTCTAAAACAGAGGATACGAAAACCAAAAGTGAGGATTCTGAATCGACGGGATCAACGGAGACCCCAGAGACTCAGGGTAAGTTGTGTGGTATAGAAATATAGAAATATATAGAAGGCAAAGATTTATGGGTTATCAACTTGTTAATTATACCCCCGCTACGAAGTAATATTTTTATTAATTTTACAGAAGACTCGCCGCCGGAGTCGACCTCTGACACTAATGAAGAAACATCTGATAAAAAAGAAGAGGAAGAAGAAACATTACAAATAGGTGGGTACTGACAAAACTTTACAAATAGGTGAGTACTGACAAAACTTTACAAATAGGTGGGTACTGACAAAACATTACAAATAGGTGAGTACTGACAAAACATTACAAATAGGTGAGTACTGACAAAACATTACAAATAGGTGGGTACTGACAAAACATTACAAATAGGTGGGTACTGACAAAACATTACAAATAGGTGGGTACTGACAAAACTTTACAAATAGGTGGGTACTGACAAAACTTTACAAATAGGTGAGTACTGACAAAACATTACAAATAGGTGAGTACTGACAAAACATTACAAATAGGTGGGTACTGACAAAACTTTACAAATAGGTGGGTACTGACAAAACTTTACAAATAGGTGAGTACTGACAACACTTTACAAATAGGTGGGTACTGACAAAACTTTACAAATAGGTGAGTACTGACAAAACATTACAAATAGGTGAGTACTGACAAAACTTTACAAATAGGTGAGTACTGACAAAACTTTACAAATAGGTGAGTACTGACAAAACTTTACAAATAGGTGAGTACTGACAAAACTTTACAAATAGGTGGGTACTGACAAAACTTTACAAATAGGTGAGTACTGACAAAACTTTACAAATAGGTGAGTACTGACAAAACTTTACAAATAGGTGAGTACTGACAAAACTTTACAAATAGGTGGGTACTGACAAAACTTTACAAATAGGTGAGTACTGACAAAACATTACAAATAGGTGAGTACTGACAAAACATTACAAATAGGTGAGTACTGACAAAACTTTACAAATAGGTGGGTACTGACAACACTTTACAAATAGGTGGGTACTGACAAAACTTTACAAATAGGTGAGTACTGACAAAACATTACAAATAGGTGAGTACTGACAAAACTTTACAAATAGGTGGATACTGACAAAACTTTACAAATAGGTGAGTACTGACAAAACATTACAAATAGGTGGGTACTGACAAAACTTTACAAATAGGTGAGTACTGACAAAACATTACAAATAGGTGAGTACTGACAAAACTTTACAAATAGGTGGGTACTGACAAAACTTTACAAATAGGTGAGTACTGACAAAACATTACAAATAGGTGGGTACTGACAAAACTTTACAAATAGGTGGGTACTGACAAAACTTTACAAATAGGTGGGTACTGACAAAACTTTACAAATAGGTGGGTACTGACAAAACTTTACAAATAGGTGAGTACTGACAAAACTTTACAAATAGGTGAGTACTGACAAAACTTTACAAATAGGTGGGTACTGACAAAACTTTACAAATAGGTGAGTACTGACAAAACTTTACAAATAGGTGGGTACTGACAAAACTTTACAAATAGGTGAGTACTGACAAAACTTTACAAATAGGTGGGTACTGACAACACTTTACAAATAGGTGGGTACTGACAAAACTTTACAAATAGGTGGGTACTGACAAAACTTTACAAATAGGTGAGTACTGACAAAACTTTACAAATAGGTGAGTACTGACAAAACTTTACAAATAGGTGAGTACTGACAAAACTTTACAAATAGGTGGGTACTGACAACACTTTACAAATAGGTGGGTACTGACAAAACTTTACAAATAGGTGGGTACTGACAAAACTTTACAAATAGGTGAGTACTGACAAAACTTTACAAATAGGTGGGTACTGACAAAACTTTACAAATAGGTGGGTACTGACAACACTTTACAAATAGGTGGGTACTGACAAAACTTTACAAATAGGTGAGTACTGACAAAACATTACAAATAGGTGAGTACTGACAAAACTTTACAAATAGGTGAGTACTGACAAAACTTTACAAATAGGTGGGTACTGACAAAACTTTACAAATAGGTGAGTACTGACAAAACATTACAAATAGGTGAGTACTGACAAAACTTTACAAATAGGTGAGTACTGACAAAACTTTACAAATAGGTGAGTACTGACAAAACATTACAAATAGGTGAGTACTGACAAAACTTTACAAATAGGTGAGTACTGACAAAACATTACAAATAGGTGGGTACTGACAAAACTTTACAAATAGGTGGGTACTGACAAAACATTACAAATAGGTGAGTACTGACAAAACTTTACAAATAGGTGAGTACTGACAAAACTTTACAAATAGGTGGGTACTGACAAAACTTTACAAATAGGTGAGTACTGACAAAACATTACAAATAGGTGGGTACTGACAAAACTTTACAAATAGGTGAGTACTGACAAAACTTTACAAATAGGTGGGTACTGACAAAACTTTACAAATAGGTGGGTACTGACAAAACTTTACAAATCGGTGAGTACTGACAAAACATTACAAATAGGTGGGTACTGACAAAACTTTACAAATAGGTGAGTACTGACAAAACTTTACAAATCGGTGAGTACTGACAAAACTTTACAAATAGGTGGGTACTGACAACACTTTACAAATAGGTGGGTACTGACAAAACTTTACAAATCGGTGAGTACTGACAAAACATTACAAATAGGTGGGTACTGACAAAACTTTACAAATAGGTGAGTACTGACAAAACTTTACAAATAGGTGGGTACTGACAAAACTTTACAAATAGGTGAGTACTGACAAAACTTTACAAATAGGTGGGTACTGACAAAACTTTACAAATAGGTGAGTACTGACAAAACTTTACAAATAGGTGGGTACTGACAAAACTTTACAAATAGGTGAGTACTGACAAAACTTTACAAATAGGTGGGTACTGACAACACTTTACAAATAGGTGAGTACTGACAAAACTTTACAAAGAGGTGAGTACTGACAAAACTTTACAAATAGGTGAGTACTGACAAAACTTTACAAAGAGGTGAGTACTGACAAAACTTTACAAATAGGTGAGTACTGACAAAACTTTACACATAGGTGAGTACTGACAAAACTTTACAAAGAGGTGAGTACTGACAAAACATACAATACATACAAAACTTTACAAATAGGTGAGTACTGACAAAACTTTACAAATAGGTGAGTACTGACTTTACAAAGAGGATAAAGCCGCCATCATCGCATGGGGGGACAGAGACCAGAATATTGTGTTACATGGTTCGGGTATTAGACCCCCTTCACAAAGCCCTCTTCTAAACATTATGTCAAAGGGACATAATAATGTTGGTGAGGTCACATATATGTCCAACGTTATAATTTGTGTTATTTAATCGAAAATCATCAAATTTAACTGAGAGTAACCAGTTTAAGGTCATTCAGTTCAATATAACGAAAATACAACCATTCAAAGTCGTGGTCATGATCGAAAACCGGACAATGGACCTTGGCTTGCTACAGCCATTAAGTCAAACGTAATTTTTGAAACTTAATAAAGAAGATAGGAAAACAGATTTGCTTCTATAGCTTTTAATAGGTCTTATAACAAGTAGATAGAGCCATAATTGTCGGCTACTACACATGTATGAGACTGTTCCTTGGTTTTCATTGAAACATATATATATTTTATATATATTAAGCATTTGGGGGTGAATAGGAAAGTCGAATAAGAAGATATAACCTTACTATTACCATTATTATAATTCGGTACATTTTAGAATCAAATAAAATATCATGCTAAACTGACCATGCATCTTTAAACGCCTCATTGGATATAGTTTACTTACTAAACTTCACGTCAAATATTGAACATGCTGGAATGTTGGGATATAAAGCGATATACAGTGAGACCTTATTTAACCAGACCTCGTATATCCGGAAAACCTGACCATCCTTATTGTAGTATTTCAAATCTTCACTTTACATTTCTATGGAAATGGTGATTCGCTTAAACGCAAGCCTTGCTATCCGGACGATTTTCAACTGTAACCAAAGTGTCCGGATAAACGGGGTCTGACTGTATGTGTCGTTTATAATAATAGCTCATTGTATGTCGCCTTTTCGTGTATTATTACCCTGAAGCAATGGTACTTTCGGTGTCACTACTAAGTGCTCTGTCAGACTGTAAAGGTCTGTTCCTATTAACACCTATCTCACACACCATAGCACCCAATGTCTCCAAAAAATTGTATAGCCTATATTGGCAGATTATACATACACCATTCGACTTTGATGACATTGACCTTATTTTCATGATGCTTTGACCACTTATCAATCAGGCCAAGGGATTGGGAAAGACACCTTTGACAATGGGCCAATTTATGGGCATTAAATCATATTTGGAATTTTAAATGGGCCATTCCCATTTGTAGCAATAGTAAAATATGAAATTTTATTCGGCCATTTCAGGGATCGACACTCGCACTAGTCCGCTAGCCCGAGGCTAGTGAAAATTCATAAGGGCTAGTGAAATTTGTTTGTATCACTACAGATTAACATATGTCACTAGCCCGAAGAGCACTTCGGGCTAGTAAAGATTTCCAGCAAGCGTCTACCCCTGCATTTTTAATCCAATGTGCAAAATGGTACACGGCCCCTGCCTTTCCCAATCACTGCAGGCCATAGCCTATTTTGGCAGACAACTTCCTACGCAAGGCATAACTCTTGCCAGTATCTATTACTTGCTGATTTAAGCCTTACAGTAAATATTTCCCTCACTTTGCCATGCCAAGATAGTGGATTGCTGCAACTGAAATGCATAGTGAGCCCCGAATTCCTTGCACTGGGTTCTTACAGAAATACTGTAATGCCTCAATCAGCAAGTGATGGAGACTGGCAAGATGTGGCTTGCATTTGGCAGATAACACAGACACCAATCAAAATTGCTGACCTTGACATTATTTTCGAGGTCACACCCTTGCGAAAACAATAACTAATGAACTGGTTGTACCTTATGTCTCGAAATTTGATGACACTGTATGACAGTTATGTGGACACAAGTCACCATTTGTGACCTTGACCTTATTTTCAAGGTCACATTGTTATTCACGCGATATCTCATAACCCTCAGTACCCCATGTCTTCAAATGTGGTGATCATCGTAAAAAATGTTTACCAGTAGTGAAATAAATGGAGAATCACCTTTTGAACAAAATAAGATAAATGTGTCTCCTAGCTAGCGGCAGGGGACGTTGCCATGTCAGTGACAAACACTTGTCTCTCGTGCTGAATATATTCTATGTATTTCCTCTTCTGTTTCAGACGGTTCAGAAACAACAGATAAGAAAGAACACAGCGAGTTGTAACCTTGGCTGATCCCTCTAGGACCTTTATATTTATGAAGTGTTTGTCTGCGATATGTCTATTTTTGACAAGGATGCGAGTTGTATGGATGTTGTATAGTTACCTTAGTAAAATATTTCATGTTGAGAAAATCGAAAAAGAAAGCATCTTGCCTTTCTGATGTTCAACTTCTATATGCCATTCAAAGACTGGAAGGTTATCAAATGTTGTACAGTGCATATGGTAAAATATTTCATTTGTCAAATGATTTTAAGAGTTCATCAGTTATGTGATAAATTGCCTCAATATAAAAAATACTGGACAAAGAAGTTGAGGATATTTGATGTTTTATGATTAATATTTCATTGGTATGTCAAGTAATAAATACATGAGTAGTATTTATGATTTCAAAATTTCACTGATTAGTTTTGTCCAGAATATCAGGTTTTGTCTCGGCTACCTGAGTTCACCATCATGAGAAATGTTCATTCTTAGATTTCAATTATGTGAATCAAATTTTTAAATTAATAGTTTTTAGGTCTTCTGTTCTCATCACCTTGTAATACTGTTGAAAAAATTTCAAGCATCAGAAACATGTATTGTATGCATTTATCTAACAATCATTTATGCAGTTTGAACAGTTAAATAACTAGAGTTCCGCAGTCTGATTAAAATCAACCATTTTCTAAAGGATAAACGTTGCAAAATAACGCATCTACCAGGATACAAACTCGTATCATTCTGAGGTTTCCTTGCCAAACTTCTTATGACAGCCTGTAGACCAACTTCCCAATGCAAGGCATAACTCTTGCCAGTCTCCATTACTGGCTGATTTAGGCCTTGCAGTATTTCCTTAAGAAATCTGTGTTTAGAAATCCAGGCCCGCTGTGCATTTTTAGTGCAGCGATTCACTATTTTGACACAACATAGCGAGGGAAGTACCGCAAGGGTTTAATCAGCCAGTAATGCAGACTGGTAAGAGTTATGCCTTGTGTTTGGAAGTTGCCGTAGACTTTCATGTTTTGATGCTAAACAAGTAGCCATTCACAGAACGTCCAACAAAAAGTTTTTCGTACGACTAGCTAGAGGCAGGTAACTCCCAACAGTCATGAGGAACATGTTAACGAATGATTCTGAATGCTTTCAAAGCAGCGACCGTTAAAAACCATGATGTGATTGGTCAGCTATGTGACTGGATTTTCTCTGCATTAAACTGGTATAGAATGCACGCCAATACGGGTGTCCTCAGACCTTGTGGAGAGGAATCTACAGAACCTGTTCGTATCCTGGTAATCACATTATTTGACAAATTTATTCCTCAGGACAAGGTCGATTTTTATCAGACTGCAGCGTTCTGAAAGAATACATTTTGCCCCTGAATAAATAGCTGAGTCATCATCTGTTGTATAGTGTATAGTTAGGTCATGGAAGTATCACACGTACTCCATTCATGAACTATATGTTCTCGGATATCTGCTGTGGGAAAGTCGGGAAGTACAAATCTGAGTTTGAAACTTCCAGAACTGAGCCAATCATTAAATCATGGTATTTTAAATGGAAAATGTGTGGGGTATTATGTGTGTCAACAAAATTCAAATCCTTTCGACTTCCAAAGTGGTGTCAGACGTATCATATTTTTGGCGTTCAAAACACTGTATTCATAGGCTCAAAAAAGCCTTATTCTGGTAATATATGAGTAACCTTCCCTGACAAAATGACAACCATCTTAGCGGTGTTTGATTTGAGTACCGAGTTTGAACAAACGCGTGTTCTCTGCCAACTGGACTCTAGAGTCGAGCTAGAACATACTCCCCAATCTGTCGAGAACAACTCGAGTTTCTCTCCAAATGAGTCCCATAAAATGTTATGGATTGTGGAACAAACCAAAAAGACATCTTGATTCTTACTGCACTGAACCGAAGTAAAATATTACAGTTCCACTAATGTACTTACGAATCGTTTGACCCTAAACTTTTGACAGATAACACTTTTCAGCTTTACTTTTCCCAGTAACTAAAAGCAGTTTATTTCATGGTAGATCGTGAACAGAGATTACATTCCGTTAGATTAACAGGACTGTATGCAAATAAAATCACACGTCTTCGTATTTCTAATTAACAAAGAAAAATGAAAACAGAATTGCATCAAGGATTGAAACGTTCCCAAAAATCTGTTCATTTTCCCGATGAACGTAGACCAACCAGCAGGACCATTGCACCAAGAAGGGTTCAGGGGTGACTATCCCTCCCTCCTCACCCTGTATTTACATCTGAATTAAGTGCTCTTAGTTATTTATTTAACATTTTACAATCTTTGTTAATTGTAAATGTGAAGTTTCAAGTTTTTTCAAGAAATTGTCAGTTTTACAAATTCATTATGTAAAATTCATGTTCTGAGTTAACATTAATATGTTAAGTATGTATACTGGACAAAGTCAAATAAAATATATATATAATTTAATAAAACAAAATAAGGATATTGGATTTTTAATTATTAATATTTTGTTAGTATGTTAAGTAAAGAATACGTAATCATTCATAATTTCTAAATTAACAAATGCAAAATATGTATGAACAAAAATTAATGTAAGTAAATCTAAACACTAAATGTGCTCTATCAGATATTGTTGTACTATGGTACGTTCTTTGCACGTTTTATGTTTAAAAGTGTAGTTGTTGGACAGTCGTGTGAAGTTGTCTTTTTTTCTTATCATTGTATTTTTTTTATGCAAAGTTGCAACCAGGATTCCACTTTCACGAGCACATTGAAATATGAATTCTGTTTAAACTAAGAAGTACAAATTACGTAAACAAAATATGTAAGTTTACCTGAAAACAATGGCCAAGACTTTGGAGGCTTTCTCTGCACTAAGACTATCAAGTACTTTAATATTATTGTGTTACAAGAGCTTAGGAAACATGGGCCCGTGTACATTCTTTTGCTGGCTTTTATTGCAATAGTGCCCTGGAAAGTTACAATCTCTCTCTATTGACAACTGTCAATATGGGTTTTTTATTCAGTTGCTAAATATAACATTTTCAGACAAATTAATGATTTTAGAAAGTCAGGGAATTTTTAGCTTGTCATCTGATAGTGATTTGTTTCAATTTCTAAGGAAAGCAAGTGAGACAATCTGGTTAAGTTTAAAGTATGTAAATGTAGGAAGCAGAGTAATTCTGTGAAATTTGATTTTGTTTTGCTTTAACTGCTTGGGCCCAGACTTTCAAGGCTCTCTTAGTACTAATACAGTCTTAAGTACACTTACATTGGCTTAAGATCAGCTTAATGCTGAGAAAGCTTTGAAAATCTTGGTTTACTGACTTACCAGGATATCATACTTTTCGTAAACAAAACTTGAACAAACTTCAATTAGAGGAGGGAAAGTTTATTTAATTTAATTTAATTTGGTTAAAATTTAAGGTTTAATTTTACAACTTTTAGGTTTATATATTTTATATTCAACAAACAAAATGTTTAGAGCTTGGCCCCAAAATTCAATCTTATATTGACCATTACATGAACTTTTAAATACTTAGAAGATAAATCTCGTATCAACAGAGTTATCTGCAAAATGTTGCAGATGAGAATGTTAGATGTTTCGAAGGCCTTAACCTTCATCAGACAAAGTAATAAATACTTGGATATTGAAAATTGGGGTGCTCCTTAAATTTTGTTGTTAAGGTATGTCGACAATTTGTACATAGATGGGAGTCTGGTTAACTGAGGTGAGTCTGGTTAACTGAGGTTTGTATGGGGTAGCGGGTCACTGAGTGCAGAGATAAGTAAATGTACATATCTGTATCTATGTGTCATCACCTTCATTACCATTCACTCAATAAAAACATTGTTATTAATCTGTGTCTTTTTCTTCTTCTTCTCGTAAAAAGCTGTGCGTGATACACTGATGCAAGACGGACGTGTGACCATTAGATACTCATCTGATGCAGAGGTAGGGGTGCGTCAAGGATGTCTACTATCTCCCCAGCTTTTGTTTCCTACTGTTCAATAGTGCACACTATTATAGATTATCTACATTTTGTTAATAGTAGAGAATGACCCCACTTTCAAAGTGAGACATGCTGACAAGCTCTCAGATCCTTTTGATGCAGAGGTAGGGGTGCGTCAAGGATGTCTACTATCTCCCAAGCTTTTGTTTCCTACTTTTCAATATTGCACACTATTATCATCCTCGGTTACCCAGGGTTTTATATATGCTCCATTACTCTCCACTATATCTACAAGCTACAGACATCCACCAACAGATGTCTTAGAAACATCCTCCACATCAGATGGCCAGAAATTGTATAAAACCAACAATTGTGGGTCAGGACTAGACAAACCCCAATTTGAACTGAAACGGAAATGGGGACTGGAACCCACAAGGCAAGAGGAAAGTTGGTCGACCCAAACAGACTTGGCGGAGAAGTATTGATGCAAACTGGGGGTCACCAATACGCCAAACCTCAAGTGCCGTATCAACAAGGCAAAGTTTGCCTTCAACAATCTGGGGATCAACAGCCCTATCATCCATCCCACAACAAGATCCGGATATTTAATACCAACGTGAGGTATGCCTTCCTATATGGTTCAGAAACGTGGCGGGTAACAAAAAGAAACACCAACAAGCTACAGACATTCACCAACAGATGTCTTAGAAACATCCTCCACATCAGATGGCCAGAAATTGTATAAAACCAACAATTGTGGGACAGGACTAGACAAGCCCCAATTTGAAATGAGATCAAGAAACGGAAATGGGGATGGATTGGCCAGACGCTAGGTAAGCCTTATCTAACGTCACCAGGCAGGCACTGACTGGAACCCACACGGCAAGAGGAAAGCTGGTCGACCCAAACAGACTTGGCGGAGAAGTATTGACGCAAAGTGGATGTCACCAATACGCCATGGGCCGAACTAGGAAGGACTTGCCCAAACGTTGCGTCGAAGAAGTGTTGTTGCGGTTCCTCAAAGAACAAGAGGCATAAGTCAAGTCAAAGAAACAGCTTTGATGATCTGTGTTTTCAAGTTATGCCAAGGGGCGGGATAGCGCAGTGGTTAGCGCGTTCGGCTTCGGATCAAGGGGTCCGGGGTTCGAATCCCGCCAGGGGCACGGCAACTTTGTCTGCAGTAGAGAACTGTTCTACACGCAGTCAGGTTTGGGTGCAATGCTACACTGAATTTCAGTGCAGTACCACCCATGGTTCGCTAGTTCCAGCCGATGCTCGCAGGTTTCAGCGCAATGCATAGCCACATGGTGTTGCGGGCTTTCTCCCTGCCATAATACTAGCAGCCGCGATATAAGTGAAATACTCTTGAAAGCGGCGTTAAATCCCAACTCACCTCACCTCACCTCAAGTTATGCCAAGGACGTGTGTTTTATCTGGAGAATGATTTATTTTAGTCTGCAACATCAAATAGTACGAAGTATGACGAGCTACAGAGCCTATGACTCTATTTTAGCCTATATGAGCCTATTATAATGTGTTATGTCTAGTCATAACATGGGATTTTATATTGCCCTAAAACTATTGGACATATATACCATTTGGAATATGAGACGGTCTTTATCTATGTTGCAGTGTTTATACGTAAACATGTGGTCGCATTTCAGAAGACACAGACCGTGTTTATATATTTGATAAATAAAGCTGGTTATTAGTCACATAATATTAAAGTTGCATGGTCAGTTTTGCATGATATTTTATTTGGTTCTAAAGTGTATCAAATTACAATAGGTGTTGGTTTAGGTTATATCTTTCGACACGATTGTCATATTCACCCCCAAATGCTTAATTAAAGAGCCATCAAGGATGTTAGTGTTTCAAATACACAATTATTTGTGGAAAATATACCTTAAACGTCAATCAAACAGGTGGGCTTACAGCACAGGCCGTCGTCCGTTCACATATGACACTTTCGCCGTCTCAAGAACAGCAACATCCCCAAAAACTTGCATTTTTCGGGAGGTATCTTGCAAAATGAAATCTGCTTTTGCGTATAAATCTCGATTTTGGTCCCACCAACAAAATTCTTGCTGTGAAAAAGTGAATAAGTTTGACTTAATGGTTGCAGCAAGCCAAGGTCCATTGTCCTGTTTTCGATCATGACCAAGACTTTGAATGTTCGTTATACTGAGCAGATTGACCGTGAACTATTTTCGGTTAAAGTTGATAATTCTCAATTAAATAACACAAATAATATGATTTGGACATATATGTGATCTCACCAACATGATTAGATACAAAGGGACACAAACAACCATACCAAAATTTCAACAGAGTTAAACGCACAAATTTCTATTGAATAAAGTCGATTTTGGTGATGAGGATATATCCCGTAAAGAAATCGAGATACACACAATTCATGAGAACATGATACCTAATATGTTATAACTGTTTCATAATAATTAAATAACACATTTCGGGTGTTCACATTTCTATTTCAAAGTTTTTTTGGTTTTTTAATGTTTGGTTTTTAAGGGGAAATTTTATGAAATTATGTTAGAACAAAAGGGTCGGCTTAATGACAATGAACCTTCTTTTTTTAAGTCGATGACGCATCGTTGCTATAGGATGTCATTAAACCATATTTCACTCTCCTATATGGGATTTCAAAACGACGATTTTCGTTTTTTTCAGAAACATGAAGAGAATGATAATGTTTTAAAAGAAATACAAATTAAGTTCAATTAGCTTTAAGAAACATGCAACTATACTACTGTCCATGCAAAGGAACGTTGATAACGTCTTCAAAACAACCCTGAAGACATTCAGGATAAAAGAGCTCTTTATTTCGCAAGAAAAATCACTTTTCTGCAAAAATGTTTAATTTCATTACAATATACATTGTAACAAATCGCTACGAATACAAGGCAAGGTCTCATGGGATCCAAAATCGAAGTTTTGTTTTATGCTTGGCCACTAAAAAAGATCACAATCAATCTTACACATAACACAAAATGGTGGTTTCTCCGGCTAGAGTTAATATCGAGTATGTCCTCCTTTGGCGTCAATACATAACTGGGAACGACGACGCATCGACGTTGTCCAACGTCGAATGACGTTAGGGGTGATGATTTGTCATTCTCTTTGCACTGTAGATAATCAATCAAGGCAATTTTTCGAGTGCTTTTTGCTTCTGCGTTCTGAACGTGTCTCATCTGTTACTTTATATGCTTTTGTGCACGTGCATTTCGTGATTATCGACTTAAAGACATGGTTTTCATTCTTACCATTTTTTGACAATGTTTATTGACTAAAGTGCGTTTTGTCGATATTTTTCGTTTTGTTGGTGACATTTTCATTTTGAATATGGAAAATACCTCAAACAAGTTTTTTGTGATTGTCAACTTTCTTTTGAACATCAGTATATATATAGTCAGTCGTATCTATCCCTCACGAATTAGAATGTCATGTTTGTTGCTATCGTTTTGACCCTCGGATTGTTGGTTTCCCCAGACGCATTTTGTTATTCTTGGTAAAAGATGTAATTATTGGTTATTTAACAAACAAAAATCCTAATGCACAAGTTTGAACTTTTCGATGGAGTCCCGTTTCATATGTTAAATAATTGAATACAAATATCTAAGCATATATATCAGTGATGTCTGTATGTTAATCTACTCAAATTAATGTGCTTAATCTGTACCTAAACCAATGAACAACGAACCCAGAGAATTCTGAAATTTGGAAAGAATTAAGTTTAATTATTCTTACACTTACTTTACGATTTTAAAGCGCTTCCAGCGGAACTGATTTCGCATATGTTCTGCAGAATAGGCCTATCAAATATGACCAAAACGTTAACTTTATTAGAAGAGATTAGGTGATTTGGAAGCCAAGTGATTGAATAATAAATAATAATTTTAAAAAAGTCAGATGAAAATAAGAAAGAATACACAGGCTATTCCTAGTCTTACACTCAGACTCCGAAAAAAACGTTATTCTGAAAATATCACCATTTTATTAAATATTGAAAAGGAGACTGTAAGAAATGGAATTTCCAGAAAGAAAGAGGGCTCCTTTTTAATATTTTCTTCAATAATTTTTTTTTCAGATATAAATTTTTTTTCTTCAAAATCTAATTCGAAGACTAAGTCTATTCCATATTTAATTATTTATACCCAAACCTGTACACGTGAGTTCAGCGCGATATGTCCTGGGCCGACCCGTGTTTACTTTGTCAGTAGCAGATGATTGACAGCTGTCATTCAGCGCGGAGTGACGAACCACACACAGCCAACGAAACAGAGTAAGTCGGTCACTAGTCCATAAACAGTATTGTTCCAATATAGACAGACAGACAGACAGACAGACATACATGGTTTATTATAGTGTCACATGTATGTACACATATAAAAAACATAAATATTTACAAAGGTAAAATATACATACACCCAGCCTACAAAGGCTTATGAGACACTGTTAGATAAAAATGTCAATAAAACAGGAGCAAATAGAAAAACTGCATGTCAAAAAAGTAAAATGTAAAACATTAAGAAAACATTTCTCTATATATAGGGCGATAATGATTTCTATGTAAATAAAAAGCAAGATAATCTTGGATCAAAATACTCAGTGCTACTTAAAACATTAAAGGGACAGTAGCACGTTTTTTTCAAATTTTATTTTTTTATTATTTCCTATTTATATTGATAGTTTATGTCATTTATATTAACTTTAGAGGGTAAAATATCTTATTACACAAACCAATTATCTGTAGTGGTAATAACTGTGTTGCGTATTTAGCAAAGATTGCATGGCGGCCATTTTATTGTGAACACAATTTAATCATTTCGCATTACAAAAACGATTCCCATGGCTTTATCTGACCATGTACAATCATTTTTAACTTGATTTTCCGAAGAGAGAATGGTCTTTTACTATTGGTGACATTATTTTTCAAATACATTTCATCGACTTATTTGTACGAAAAAACGTGCTACTGCCCTGCTACTGCACGGTAGACCTAAACTTACGACCATTACAGTTTACAAGTAACACTTGTAAATGAGTTTTAAATGATAAAACGAAAGATTTAAAGGGGCAGTAGCACGTTTTTTTGCAAAATTTATTTTTTCAAATTTCTAAAACTTAGACATAAACTAAAACTTAAAACATCCTATATAACCAATTATCCGTAGTAGTGATAACGATGTTGCGTAAAAAGCAAAAATTGCATGGCGGCCAATTTATTGTGAACACATTTTATTATTTCAAATGACAAAAACGATCCCCGTGGCTTTACTGAGCCATGGACACTCATTTTCTGAAGAGAGAAGGGTGTTTTACGATTGATGAAATTATTATTCAAATACATTTCATCGACTTATTTGAGCAAAGAAAAGTGCTACTGCTCACTAAGATTGAGTTTCACGTGTTATTTGTTTGAAAGGTACCCAAACTACAGACTGTATCTGTGTCCATAACATAAGTTTGAGACTCTTCATGCATGGAAGCTGTGAGATGCTTTCCACGTGCTGCACGTGCGACATGCTCTTATAACGAAAGATGTGCATCTGTCATGCATTCCACGTGCAACATGAATTTCACTTAATTTTGAAATTGTATGTTTCACCAGACAGGACGTGTAAGGCGGGGTGACACTACGTCCGAATAAATCTCATTGCGTTGACGCATGCGATTTGGGGATTTACACTACACGCGTTTTGCATGCGATTTTAATGCGAATATCATATAAGTGCGATTGTTTTAGTTCCATATGTTATGTATGTACATGTATATGTATGTATGTCTAGATGCATGAAATTACTGTAGGTGTGTGTACAATGGGTGTATGTACAGGTTTTAATGTATAGAATCTGATGTATGTACTGTGTATACAAATGTATGTATGTTGGTACAGATATATATATACATGTGCACATGTGTGTATGTATACAAGTCTAAATGTATGTTTGTGTACAGATGTCTGTTGACAAACTTTTTGAACGTCTGCTTTGTCTACACGTGGGGGAAATATTCCTTCAGATGATGAAATATGACGTCATGTAGGGAATTCCAATGCGATTGTGAATGCGATGCGAATAAAATAGAACAGGTTCTATGTTGTTCGCATCGCAACGCATGAAAAAAACGGACGTAGTGTATGTCAACCCATTGAAAATAACGTGTTGCGTTCTGATACGATTATTTTTAACGCATCGCATCCAAAAAACGGACGTAGTGTAAACCCCGTCTTACATGCGTTTCGCACGCTTTAACGTTTCACGCGCATTTCACGTGTTTCACTGCGATGTGCATTTCTGCTTTGTCTACACGTGGGGGAAATATTCCTTCAGATGATGAAATATGACGTCATATAGGGAATTCCAATGCGATTGTGAATGCGATGCGAATAAAATAGAACAGGTTCTATGTTGTTCGCATCGCAACGCATGAAAAAAACGGACGTAGTGTATGTCAACCCATTGAAAATAACGTGTTGCGTTCTGATGCGATTATTTTTAACGCATCGCATCCAAAAAACGGACGTAGTGTAAACCCCGTCTTACATGCGTTTCGCACGCTTTAACGTTTCACGCGCATTTCACGTGTTTCACTGCGATGTGCATTTCTCATATCTGCATTCTTGAGTTTTTATTTTAGTTTAGTTATACAACTAGGTAATTCCGCAGATGACAATTACATAATTATTGCATAAACATGTGTTTTTGGCGATTTACCACAACACATAAATTCAACTAGCGGTACTGTTGATCATCATTAACTAATTATTGAGGCTTCGCGGACATGCTGTCTTGTGGGGGCTACTCAATCTCAAGGATTGTCTTCAAAGCGGATCGCCGCGCTGATTGCGGCATTGTTAAAATGGGTAAATTACAATTTACTCAATTGCAAGTGTATATTGTCTCGATTTTATGCTCAAATGTTTCAGATATATAATGTAATATTCTGTCATTCTTGAGAAAAAATGCATTCCACGTGTACTTTAAAGGTTAGGAGATTCTGATACAAAGGTAGTACATCAGAAATAAATATATAATAACTATCAAATATTGTAGATACTACATTCATATATAGATTATGATAAGTTTTAAAGAGAAAGTATTGTAAAGGAAGCATTTCTTACTTGTAAAGCTAATGTTTCACACGATTTGGACCAGTTTAATATGTCAAACAATTCCAAGAGTTTTGTAATAAGATAAGACATTTTTATTTCCTTTTGTTGTCATCATGTTTCCATTTCACCATGTCACATTCCGGGTTGCTTATGTCCTTGATTATATTACAAATATGTCTCTGTTCATGCTGTTTTTCCAAGAAGAAATACAAAATATAGTCGCAAGCGACGACAAGCGGATTCTGCGCTTACATATTTAATTTAATTCAAAGATAATGAATTAGGAGATCTTGATTTGATAATGATGATCTTGATAATAATGTTTGAATAAAAAGAAAAGAGAAGGAATAGAATTGAAATAGTTTAGAATTGCAAGGACAATGAATCTGTACAGCACGGTATTAAACTGTTAGAAAGGGTAGAATAAATGTTTGTGTATATGAGACAATGATGACTCAAATCCGTTACCCTTGGCTGGTTATAGAATACGCATTGAATGGTTACAGTTTGTATACTTAGGGAAAGACTGGCTTAAAACAAGGGTAGTTTCATTGATGAGTTTGTTAGTCAATTGTCGCATGCGTAATGCATGAATGATGCAAGCCGGACTATTTTGACGGAGGCAAATACCATCTCGCCTTATATGGAAGTAGCTTACTATGACAATAGTAAAATCTTGTTTATGAATCTATGAAGCGTTAATTCGTTGACTCGTGCTACGTTCCTTAATAATTCTCTATTATGTAAAGATAACAAATTGCATACCAATGTCTGTGTGCATTACACTCAATGTGAATCCTATAACATATTTGAAGAACCGAAACTACAGCCCGATTTACATGCACAGATCTTTCAAGCATAATCAACCTAGATTTGTCTTTTGTCTTTGGCTGATAGATTTGCGGTAATCGTGATGCAGTGTCCAGTTTTCGACCAGAACTACTTTTACATATATATCGTCACTATACTGAGTCGACTGTCTTCAAATTGGTCATTTTCGGCAATATTCAGTACTTCTACGTACAATAGCACCATATATAACAGACCTGACCCCCAACAACACAATGTGAGCCAAAACTAAAGTGTGAATTTCCTGTTCACACTTCAAAATGAAAGTCGAATTTGATGAACTTATATTTAAAACTCATAAGTCATATAAATTATCATGCTAATGGACCTTTTTCCATTTAGGGTGATATTGCGTCTATCTGGTGTTGTCAGTCTTGCATACTCACAGCATCGTAGAGTGGTCAAGGGGAACTAACTCTTCCACATGACGCTTCAATAAAATCCTCATCATATCCAACATGTTCACGTTACACACAATGTTACTTGCTTTCCCCAATGCTTCAGCGGCATATAAATATAAGTTGTATCGCTTCGATGCAAATACCTTAAAAGTGGTGTAACGATTTGATTAAGTATAGACCTTTTAAGCGAAATAATTATAATTCTCCCATTTATAATGAACCTATGCCGGGAGTACAACAACTACCCGTATGATATGTACCATTCATTCAAACAGTACAGACAAATCCATTTGGCATACGAAGTCTGACTTGGAAGACATAGACCAACGTGTACATGAAGTCACTACATCCTCATCCTACCTGCCATCGGGAACCACCCCCATTGACAATGTGTAGTCTACAACGCAGACAAAACATTACTACCTGATTTAACCCATGCAGTATTTCCCTCGCTTTGTTGTGCCAAGATAGTGAATCGCTGTACCAGAAATGCATAGCGGGCCTTGATTTCTAAACACAGATTTCTTAAATATATACTGTAAGGCCTAAATCATCCAGTAATGAAGACTGGCAAGAGTTATGCCTTGCATTGGGAAGTTGGATTTTGTATGTATTGCTGTAATTTAGGGGAAGATTTATGAAGACACGTACCCTAAAAACTGAGAAAGTGGATTTTCTTTGAGATTTAAATGTTTAACTTATTAGACCCAAATCTCATTAAAGAAGTCGAAAATTCAAAATCGGCAAAACGACAAACGTACCAAAATATTTCAAGACATCATCTTAAATTATTGGTTGCATGTAGAGAACTATTAAAAAATACAACCCAAAAACGTAGCCAGTACGCTAATGTTGACAGTGTTGCCAGTATGAATTTTTAGATGAAAAAAAGTTCAAAAACAATTCAAAACAAATTAACATACAAAACAAAATAAGTTTTGAACATTTAAAATTATATTTAAGTCAAAAAAGTTTTTCATTGGTGGATTTGAACTCCTCCTGTTACATGTCGCTGGATTAGAAATCCGACACTCTACCATGAGACCACGAGTCCGATTCAACTAACAAACGAAAATTAGTGATTATATTTATACATCTATAAGACACTGTTTTGTTCGGATAATATTTATCGAAATTAAGGGAATTTATGTAGCTTTTGTTGATATTTTGTCCAAGATCATTTCTTTGCTCTTTGGAGTATCATTATGCATTGATGCAACTACGTCAACATACACTGTACAGCAAACGTGTAGGTTATTTCAGCATGAGCGACAATTAACATCATTATGGTAGGGTGCCCTAAGTTCGTTAGTATCCTAAGTTCGTGACGTCATTTACACATGTGCGCGCTCCATTATGACTCGCGCAAAATATCTGAAACGCCCGGACTATTGTTTCAAAACACAAACAAAATTGATTTATACAACTTGCAGTAGCATATAACTAATTAAACATTTACAATGCCAATTTTGTCAACAAATGTGCTCAAAATCACTGTTTATTCTACCTCAAAAATGTCTTGATTTTCAAAAGTCGATCATTTTTTTCAGAATTATGTAATAATTTCATTTCATGTCGTCTGCTTTCCAAAAGTAGGTCATGTGGCAGTGTGCCAACAATCAAATACTGGTCGTCACACAACTTATTTTATTAAGCCAGAGAAGTCGTCTGTTGGATTGTCAAAATATTCATAGAGATGTTAACAAATAATAATTTCAAAATAAGTTACTTGAGAAAAATATTTATCATTATTTAATTTCATATTCATTTATTTGAGCATTGGTTATTTCTTCACAAGGTGTTGTCAGTCAATCAATGTATAAAGTTGTTTGTGAATCAAATATTCTCAAAATAAATATTAAGCAAGTTTGTCATAATTTTTTGGGAAAATAAATACATTAAGAGTTTTCTTACCTCTACAATAACAAAATATATTAAATTGTATAAATAATGCCTTCAATTCAGAAAGAAAAATATGTCAGGTCAACAGATGACCATACTTGACTAATCATACATAATTAATCTTGAAGAAAACAGCATTAAATCAAAGGTCACGAACTTGTGTCCCAAGGCCACTACACTCGTTTTTTGACAGCAAATGTTTCTCCTTGGTCAAAGCTTCTGTTATAATATAAAATATCCACCTGATCCTGTCAGGTAATTCATAAAATGTTATAATTTTGCTGTAAACTTTCAAACTAGGCTGACATGCATTTATTGAAGAGAAATTATTGATAGATGCTTAGGGCCACGAACTTTGGGCACTCGAGGATATAAATATTCAGAACCGAAACTACACGTCCCATTGACATGCACAGGCCTTTAAAACAATATCAACCTACACTGTCGTGTTTGTGTGTTTTAAATGGGTTTCCCATATCAAATTCGATCGTCTAATAGATTTGCGTTAATCGTGGTGCAGTGTCCGGTTTTCGATCAGAACTACTTTTACATATTGGCCTATATTGTCATTATTCTGAGTCGACTATCTTCAAATTGGTAATTTTCGGCAACAGTCAACATTTCTCGATACAATAACACCATCTATAATCTTTAGCAGGACTGATCCCCCAGCAAAACAATTATTTCAAAACGAAAGTAGGAATTTCCTATGTTTACACATCAAAATGAAATGGACTGCATTGTCTCCTAATTGCTTCCGGGTTGAAGTAAAAGTTCTTAGCTATGTCCGATGCCTCGACAATAGAAATTACTTAAAATCAAATTATGAGTGGTCTATTGTCTAGTGACGCTTCAATAAAATCTTCATCAAGTCAGTTCAAATCAGACTTATTAAAATATTCAAAATGACCATACTTTGAAACGTGATTGTGAAACAAGTATTAGGAGTTTACTCAAAATATAACAAACTTGTTATTCGCGAATACTTCAGCTGCATATAAATCTAAGATTCAGCGTTCAGATGCAACTGTCTTCAAAGTGGTGTTTCCGCAAAAGTGCATAATCAAAAAAGGTTAAAATTCAATATGGCGTCGAAACCACGTGACCTTCGACTTCGCAATGGTAACATATTTTGCTTGTCTAGTTATTAAGCATCTTTTAAAACAAGTTGCGAGTCTCTAGTATGTCACTGGGATTATTTAGACCCAAATTTAACATTTCAAAGTCAGACAAATTTTAAGAAAATCAAAATGGCGGCTTAACCACGTGACCTACGATTTGGTCATGGTTTACTTTTGTGCTTGTATTGTTCCTGCGGATCTTTTGAAACAAGTTTCGAGTCTCTATGTGGATTTTGAAGATTTTCCCCATGTTAAAGTTTTTCTTTATTATGACCGGAAATGACTGTTCGCGAGCGATTTTATTATTGATTCATAAAGACCATAGTCCTGTCTTACTCTCCTGAAAAAATCGTTCAATTCCATTAATAGGTTTTTGAATTATGGCCCTTTGAAGTTTGCGATTTTAAAAAATTGTCGGACTTTGAAAGGTCACTGTGAAAAAAGTATAAGAGGTACGCTAATGGTTTGGAGTATCGTTTAATCACCAACCCTTTAGCTACACATATATGCAAGTTTGAGCTCTTAGATGCTAGTATCTTCAGAGGAGAAGATTGCCAAAGGTGCATGGGGTCAGAAAATTGTAAAATGCGTCTAAAATCAAAATGGCGGAAAAACCACGTGACTTACGAATTCGCCATGATTTACTTTTTTGCTCGCATGGTCATTGCGCATCTTTTGCAAAAAATTCCAAGTCTCTAAGTGCATTTTGAAAAAATGTCCCATGTTAAAAATCGAAATTTGGAATCGAACTGGACCTTTAATGGCTGAAACGATTGGGCCCAAAAGCTTGCTGTGTCGTGTGGTTAGTGAGGGCTGTCAGACTGCAAAGTTTGGTTGAATTATCTGCAGCGGTTTTGGTTGAATTGCTGTCACAAGATCGGTGCAAATAATAATAAAAAAAAACAAAAAACACGCCAATAACAATAAGGATTCTGCCCCAAAGGGCAGAATCCTTAAAAACACGCCAATAACAATAAGGATTCTGCCCCAAAGGGCAGAATCCTTAATTATTAATTTGTTTGTACCAGGCGATCATGTGTACATGTACCAGGCGATCATTTGTACCAGGCGATCATTTGTACCAGGCAATCAATTGTATCTTTACCAGGCGACCATTTGTACAAGTACCAGACCATCATGTGTACAAGTACCAGGCGATCATTTGTACCAGGCGATCATTTGTACCAGACGATCATGTGTACAAGTACCAGACGATCATGTGTACAAGTACCAGACGATCATGTGTACAAGTACCAGGCGATCATTTGCGGACGTGAAGCGCACTGAAAATATATCAACGCATTGCCATTGACATTACACATTTTACGCATATGTAGGCCTAGGCTACTTCCTGTAAGATGCACTGTATTCAAATCTTCCTTTTGATCGTTAGATTCTCAAACGCACAATTTTTCCAATATTCTTAGTAAATTATTTACTACAGTTGATGTTGCAAACTTGTTTTTGTTTAAACTTTAACTGTAAAAAAATATGCTTTTAAGACTTCGGTCCTTAAACTTACTTAAACTTCTACTTCTTTTACCGTTTACTTATCTCTTGTTATGGATGGCGTTTTTAACAGTCTTTAGCCCCGTTCATGCGCCAAAAAATTGCACCGTATGCAAAAATACACACTATGTAAATATACTCAGGTGTGTATATGCAAAATTTGCTATGCGTTCATGCGCCATCTGATGGTATGTATTTTGATAGAGTAAATTTTCAGTTTCCATCATTTAAGCGCAAGCCTTGGTCATGTAGACACTGGTGTACTGCGGAGACAAAGGAGATGTGTCCCTTTATGATGATGACATAGATGGCCATCAGTAAGAGCAGGAGTTGGGATATCTTTCAGAAACAGTTCTAAGAACCCATTCTCCTCCCACAGAGGTTACTCCCTTCAGATTTCCGATCCTAACCTCTGTTGTTTTTCGCTTGAAATCGAGAGCAGAACCAAAGTCCCCTAGCGTTGGAAAGAGAAATCTCATACCGTATCCCTGCTTCTTAACAAATGAAAACTCATCTTTAAGTGGCCATGTCAACCGAGTGACTTCAGAGATCTAGGAATTTTACTCTGAAGGGTCTTGCTCATTAGCATGTGTCATTCGAATATGTCTGATGTAAATAACGCAAATGAACTGTTATGGGTATTTGTTTCTGGTTTGGTCTTCTTTATTTATAAGTATGTTTATGATCAATAGTTTTCACAAAATCAAATAGCATTTTTCGAGGAAAACTCAGAAAACACAGGAAAACGAGAAAACGTTGGCCTTACGTTTATTTTATCATTATGACGTATGCATTGGCAAATGTCACTTTTACAACGGCATCGCTGATTGCACAACTATAGTCTGCAATGCTTTGATGGAGAAGATGGCGCCTGAAGTCATCAAGTTTCCAGAAGGGGGTGAACTGCGGGAGGTTCTGATGGATTCTGAGCAGATTTGGGGTTTTCCACATTGTTCAGGGTCCATAGATGGGTTACACATCCCTATTATTGCACCTTCACAGAATCGAAGGGGTTTTATTCGATTGTGTTGCACGTTGTCTGTGATTTTGTATAATGGTGGGCTATCTCGGAAGAGCATATTATGCTCGTATCTTTGCAAACTCTGAGATCTTGGAAAGGTAAATACAGTAGACGGAATGAAAACAAAATATAGGATGTCCTGATCCTTGTGTTGAAAACATAATTAAAATGTCTCTCAGTCACTTATTCATAACATACGTGCTTTGATCCTGAATGAAACTTGTATACAAGTCTATTGTAGGTTTTCATTTAACAATTCGCATAATCATCATGAGATATGTTGGTTTACATGTAGGTTCCCCTCCCTGCTGCCATTGATATGATGATATGATGGCTGTGCTAGACCAGTCATGACCATGTTCATCATTCGGTACCCTCTCTCTCTTTGCTTATGTGTGTAAATCAGTATTTGCGTTCATGCGCCAAATATGCATAGGCCTACTGTGCAAAATTGCACATGTGCAAAAATACATTTGCACTTCCTCTTGACTCAGTGCAAATTTGCATACCATGCAAATATACACATATATGTAATTGCGTTCATGCGCCACGTTTACATACCTATGTAAATATACATATATGTGTATTTCTGCACATGTATGTAAACAGCGGCGCATGAACGGGGCTTTTGATAAACCGAATAACATATATGTTAAACATATTTTAGTTTCTTTATGTCATATTTACAATGATGTACATGTTTAACTTGTGATACCTTGATAAATTATTACTGTCTGTCATGTATATCCTTATACTCGTGTTTACGTAATTATTTCCAATAATTATTTAATTTTTTATATATATGTTTATTTATGTATATATTTCTTATTCTCATGTACGTACTACCATTGGTTGGTGAGAAGTTAAATGTTCTATCTGTCTGTCTGTCTATCTGTCTGTCTGTCTGACAAATTTGGCGAAAAATGCTACTCATAAATTCTCCCCATTAAAATATTGCCTTACCGACGAACTAAACCTATTCGCCCCCCCCCCCCCCCCCCCCCCTTTTGACAATTGAATTAGAAACAAAGATTAAACATCATAAACATCCCATAACGTTTAATAATCCCACTAGTATTGCTATACTTTATAATAATAAACTATAGGCTACTGTTACAAGTAAAATGTAAACTTTTCATAACAGACAGTTCTTGTCAAATGGCTATACTAGCTTGGATTCTAAAATAGATTGCATCGCCCATACGATCATACATAAAGTTGAATATTTCCGAGAGCATACTTCAAGTGTATCACAGAACCTTCCGTTTAAATACAACACGACTCTTGTGTTGCAAGCACAGCGAATGTCGTTTAAATTTAGAAGTGAAATTTCCATTATCAGCTTGTCTATTTCAAGCCGCCCACCCCAGATAGGAGAATGGACTGACCCAGATCAGAACTTGGCGCTTTTCCAGCATGTCGCTTCTGTAGTGTTGTCATATGGAAATAGCTCGATCGTTAATATTACTCATCTAAAACCACTCCTCAATAGTTTCCCTAAAAAAGTCACTTGTAAGGATTTGTACCCGTGTCAAAAGTCGTCGATTCATCTCAAGGATTATACGTGGATGTTTGTTGTGAAAGTTAAAAAGTTAAATTTTAACTTTTTTCAAGTTCGACTCGTCGAAAACGAGGTAAGTTGATCACGCTACTTCAGTATTTGATATCCCCATATTTTTGTTTGTTTTGTTTAGGCGTATTCTAAACACCGCCTAGTAATGATTAGATCAATTTGTATAATGTTCATAACTTGTTAGAGATCGAATAACGATTGTGCATTCGTGCCTCCAAGCACGTTTTATGTTGTGACTTTTGCACCCAGTGGCCTGGGGATTATCTTTCACGAGCTGATGTATAAATCTGCAGCTGTAGGCCATGGTGTATTTACACTCTAGGTATCTTAAAAATCCATGTTCGTGAAAAATATTGACCTAATTTCACTGAAAGTATGATAATTTCTGTTCCTCGAGATGACAAAATTGACACCTGTCGTTCCGAATGATCGGGCACCTGTTTGGACGAGTCTACTTTGACAGACATTATGACTTGACCACCGTGAAAAATGACCCCAAGATAAAGTTCAAAGCACCGTTTCCTTTGTAGTAGCTGCCACGCTTGACTGACCATGTCACCCTGACCTGGGTGTCTACTGAAGTTGAACACTTTCACATTAAATTGTTTACATTTGACAAATTATTTACAAGATGTGAGGAAATTCATGACATTGGTCATTTAACATACTCTAACAATGTTTCTCTATTGAACTTTTAAAGATTCTATTATTGGGGAAAGAATTTTGACTTTGGTTTAAAAGTTGTTGTTTTTTCTGTTAAACTTGTATATATGTATATTCACTCAACTCACTGTTGTATTCATTGTTAGTAAAATAAACTCTGATACAAAAATATTATCCAGATAAAATTTTATGCCTGGCCACTAAAAAATATACTTAGGTTAATACTTTGACGACTTTATGTTTGTCGATTTGATATAGACTAGCACATGTTCATTAAAAATGAGAACTGAAGCTATTCATTGGCGCTATGAATGCGGAAAGCATTGCTACCGCTTAGAAGGACACTGTTGAACTGTTTTATGATAAATTGTTTGGTACAGTAACTTTATGGATATTCTATAAATTTATATGTTTTATTATTAAGATGTAAATTTAATAAACATATAATGTTTTCTCATTTCATGTAATGCACAGAATCAAAATGGTGGATAGACCTAATGTAACTTGCTCTTTAAAGGGGCTGTAGCACGTTATTTTTCAAAAATAATTTTTTCAAATTTCCCATTTATAATGATGATTTATGTCATATAATTTAGTAAAATTTCTTACTACACAAACCAGTTATCGGCAATGGTAATAAAGATGTTGCGTGAAAAGAAAAATGCGTGGTGGCCATTTTATTGTGAACACATTTTATTATTTCGATTCCATTCTGCTTCCCATTGCTTTACCGAACCATGTACACTCATATTTAACTTAAGTTTCTGAAGAGAGAAGGATGTTTTACTATTTGTGACATTATTTTTCATCGACCCATTTGAGCGGAAAAAAAACGTGCTAATGCCTCTTAAAAAAACTTTTAATTTTATTGTGTTTTTGAAGATAGCTAAAAGGAGTTATGGAAAAATTAGGAGTGTAATAATAGATCAAACTATCGATTTATCGCAGTAGTTACTATGTCAATAGTACTCTATCGATAGTAACTTTTAAAAACAATCAATAGCATTGATAGCATGGCTAACTATCGATAGTTTCAATAGTTTGTTCAATCAAGTTGTTGACTTGATTTTAAAAGTAAATTTGCACACAAATGCGGCCTTTAGATTTGAAAAATGCTGGAACACTCCAAACAGATCACGGAGCGGTAAAATAACAACAGGAAGATGTTAGAGTCATCATTCTTGTTGCTTTTGCACTTTATTCAGTCAATAGCCACTATCGCTATTTGATAACATTATATATGGTATGCAGTACAAAAATGATAACATTATATATGGTATGCAATACAAAAATGAAAATACACTTGATATACGATGCACCGAACAGAAACAAAATATCACAGTTTAACTACCGGTAATATTGACTTTTGTGAACATTTAACAAGAGATATTATATCATGTGCATATATCAAAAGTATGACATGAGTTATGTTTCTCAACAAGAAAAATAATTTAATAAACTAAACACAAAGTTGTATACAAACCTATAAATAGTTGAAATCGCAAATTAGATTTAAATCAAATCAAATTCTACCTTGAACTTTAAAAGGTTTCATTTATGGTTCACACACGTTATGCAAATGAGTGACTTCATTTCATTTTGCTTGTTTAATAATGAATAAATGAGCATAACTTTTAAAAATTGACACTTAAATGCCTCTAAAATAACATCTCATTGCCGAAGCCTTAAGGTTCATATGAACTTTGTTTTATTCTTGTATTAATAGCAAATATGCATTACAAAAAAATTTCCCTGAAATTTTGTCTATTGAAGTACTTTCTGTCAATTTCAAAAATGAAATCATGTAATATCTGCTGCAATTGAGTATGACTAAAAGGTCAAAGGTTGAATTACTGCATGATTTATCAATGACATGTTTTAGGTTAATATTTAAAGAGCTTGAAATTGGGGGTCAAACGTCGTTCTGTAAATTATCTGTAAAATCGTAACGACCTCATTAATCTTTGACGTGTAATCGCTGAGCTCTTAACAGGGTATGTACTGATCGTTATGGGTAATTCTACCCGTCTCCGTTTGACTGAAACCCACTTCTGTAGTGGTGGAACAATGCAATGACTCCTGGGTAATCTGACGGATTAAAACAACAATGGGTAAAAGGATTGGTCAAGAGAGTTAAGTTTCACAACAGTTGCGAAGAAGGCTGGGAGTAGTCTAGGGTGCTTGACAAGAGCTTATTCCAAGATCATTGTCTGAGCTTGTGATATTCTCACCATTTAAAGAGAGGATTATTTCTGTTATTTCTCTAGTTATCTGCGTAATTTTCAGTGGTTAGCTCGCTGGGCTTCCGATTTAAGAAACAGGGTTTGAATCCCGCCAGGGGCTCGGCAACGTTGTTTATAGGTTTGGGTGCAATGCTACAGTGAATTTCAGTGTAGTACCACCCATGGTTTGCTGGTTCCAACTAACAGGTTTCACCGCAGTGCATAGCCACCATGGTGTTGCAGACTTTCTCCCTGCGATAATACTAGCAGCCGTGATATAAGTGAAATGCTTCTGTATTTGAGGAAAATGACGTACTAAAAGGAATTCTTCAGCGTGAGAGGTAGAGTTTTGATCTCATGAGATTTTGAGATTTCAGACAGCAAGATTGTTGACCGCTCCATGATTCTGCCATATTTCAAACTCTACTCCGAGTGTTTAGGTACTACACTTGAACTACCTTCAAGCGGCCATTTTAAAGTGTACAACTTAAAATGGCCGCTCGAAGGGAAATTAACTCTTTATATTGATTCAGGAGTATTATTTAGCCATTTGTACCACTTACCTTTGTGTGAGATCACTTTATTTCAGTAAGGAAAGCGTGCTGCAGCGTCTTTAAAGAAAATATTCAAAGAAATACCAGTCCGAACCAAACGTTACCACATTATAGGCTGTCAGTTTGACTGTATTTCATAAACTGTTAAATCATGTTAACTGTTGCTGAAAATGACTGTTTTTATGACAATATAATGGTGAAACTAGTGATTCTGATTGAAAACTGGACAATCTGGCGCTTCATAAAAAGTAATATTTCGTGATTTTTGTTTGACTCGTTTTTTACAGAACAACATTTTCAAAGAAATTGTGAATAAAAGAATTAAATGCTTAAGTTTTTAGTTGGAAATTTGTTTACCTTGTTTAACGATCATAGTTTTTATAATCAATAACTGATTGAAATGTATGTTGTTTCTTCATCTAGGTTTTAGTTCATCACTGTCTACTTCAACTGTATTTTAACAAGTTCTCTTGAAAAATAGTAAAACAATTTACAAAGAAATAGATAAATTATTGAACAAGCTGATCTTTTTTGTTAAAACTCAATTCTGTAGGTCTCAATGATTATAAATGTTTCTTGGGCATTGTCACACCACTTTTATTTGTGCGCGTGACAATTTTGTTTATTGTCATGTGAAAATATAAACCAATGGTACAGATTGCTGTATCATTTTGGCTAAACCTGAA
This sequence comes from Gibbula magus, assembly GCA_936450465.1. NCBI lineage: Eukaryota > Metazoa > Mollusca > Gastropoda > Trochida > Trochidae > Gibbula > Gibbula magus. The sequence goes on along the minus strand of OW388298.1, from coordinate 68,384,436 downwards.
TCATTTTTCCACCAAATATATGGGTCTACAGGATTCTTTTGTTTTGTATATCTGGTAGTGGTTCTTCTGCCACTTCCAGACTAAATATTGATGGGAAAAAAAATTAAAATTAACTCCTCCCGCTTCGTTATTTTTATCAACCAAAAATAAAAAGAAAGTCCAACCGCTCTCTTCACTTTTGAAAAAAATGTGCCCGATAAACATTTAATTAACTTTATTATGCAGCCTAAGTGATGACTTTCAATTATCTGTTTCTGAATACACCTATATTTTTTCAGTCCGCTGTAGGTGTAAATTTTGTCATCACTCATGTCAAAAGGTAAACAGGTTTTAAATTATTTCTATTTTAAGAGTTGCCCAAAGCAATCAATGTTCAATAAAGTATGCAATGAATACTTGACACTGAGATTCACCGAGGCGTGAAATGTTGAAATATAATTTATTAGTTTGTACTGCCTGGTCCGAATAAGATCTCGTTAAAACAATATAGATTATTGAGGGGATTTTAATTGTTTTAATTTTGTGCAATTCACATTTATGAAATATCTTTTTGAAGATATTTGAAGATCTGCTTAAAAGGAAATTTGGTGCCTATTTGAGGATATATACTTAACTTTAATCCCCAATCATGAAAATCAATATTGAAGATATTTAAAGGGAAGGTTCTATCGGTGTTTATTTGTGGAAACAAAATTAGACGGGACATTGCTGTTTATATACAGAGATTTAAGTTGTTTTAATTCACAATTATGAAATATAATATTTTGAAAATATTTTGGGGAAGATTCTGTCATGTATATTTCTGGAAACAAAATTAGACGGGACATCGATTATATGCCGTGTGAAATGGTCACCTGTTTCCAGCGACCTGACAGGGTGAAGGTTGTGTTTACCCTTGCCGCTGTACTGGCCATTCGTAGTGAAAGAGTTAATAAATGATTGTGACACAATGTAGTTAAATATGGATAATATTTTGATAACTTCAGATTACCGCAGTGGACATTTTCAGGAAACTTTAACTTTGGCCATAACTTTGGATTGCTCAGAGCTGAGGCTTTCATACTTGGCATGTGCATACCTTGTGATGAGACCTTCAGATGAGGTCATCATATTTGACCTTGTGACCTTGACCTTGCCGCAGTGGACATCTCCAGAAAACTTTAACCTTGGCCATAACTTTGGCATATCCGGGGGCATCCGTGTTTAACAAACACATCTTGTTGTAATTCGAAAAAATAAAATGTGTGCACAATTTTATGGCTACCATGAAATTTTTGTTTTATACACAACAGCGTTATTACCAATACGGATACTTGGTTTGTGTAATAAGTTGTTTTTTCCCTCGAAAGTAAATTTAAATGACATAAACTATCATTATAAATTGAAAATTGAAAATATAAATTTTGCAAAAAACGTGCTACAGCCCCTTTAATTGGGAGACTTGACGAGGATGAGAGATAGTGATTTATGGCTGGTGTTGAGGGCTCAAAGAGAATACAGGAAAAACTCATTATACAGAGGAAATTCATCGCACACTGACTCAAACATGGAAGCCATAGCTTACCATATGCCGGGGGTCGTCTCAAAAGTCAACTTGTGCTTTCAAAGATTAGTCATTTTGTATACTAAAGGCACTGTTGCATTTTTTTTTATAAATTTTGTTTTCTCAAATTGTCCATTTATTGTTGAAGTTTATACGATAAATTGTTACGCTAGAGGGTAAAACATCTCATTGCACGACCCTATAAACTGTATCCATAGAAAATGGTTATCCTTACTGGAAGAAATTGTGCAACGTATACAGCGTCAGTCTCGTGCAAATTTGAGAGTTCAGACTGCAAGATGAATGACCATTCAAACATGGTGCCATTATTAAATTTTTACTCTTAGTGTTTAGTTATAGCTACAACAGTTGGATCACTTGAACTAACTCCGAGCGGCCATATTAATGTGATCACTTTAAAATGGCCATTCGAAGGCATGTACATTCGTTTTAGAACTCTCTTTATGGATTGAGGAGTATTATCTGGCCATTGGTAACACTTATTTACCTTTTAGTGAGATCACTTTATTTCAGTAAGCAGAACGTGCTACAGCGCCTTTAAAATGTAGTTTTTGCAAGAATCTGTCAGGGTATTTTGTTCCTCATCTCTGCTACAGATACCCTAATTGCTTTTGACTTACATACTTAATGGCTGCTTACTTGTTGGCAGGCAGCATATATTTGCTTCCAATGAAATGTCGTGATTAAATTGGAAGTTAATGATCGTTCAAGGGCATTCTAATCCAGACACTTGAATTGTCTTGAATTGAAGTCATTTTATAATCTGGTTATTTTTGTGTTATTTGTCAAAAGTGTATAAAACAATCAGGATATTTGTAGCAGAATCGAGAAATAAATACACTTATGGAGCAGAGAGGGAGAAAGTCTGCAACACATCATCCTCGGTTACCCAAGGTTTAATATATGCTCCGTTACTCTCCACTATATCACCCATGGGAAACTCTGTCAGCGTAATCTGTACTAAAATTACCCGCCCTTGGCTGGCATGACGAAGTCAGTAACCAAAGAAAATAGTCAATACGATAAGAAGGAAATGGTCAAGGGAGATAACCGGTGACGGATGGCTAACAAAATGACCTCGCGTGCTTTGCAACGAAGTGATATGAATTGTCATTGGCTCGCAGGTCCAAGCTGCGTAGCGGTTTGATTGGCTCACGCCGGCCAAGGACGGGTAATTTGAGTACAGATTTCTCTGATGAAATTTCCCATGGGTGATATAGTGGAGAGAAACGGAGCATATATAAAACCCTGGGTAACCGAGGATTGCAACACATTTGTGACAGTGAATTTCCAATGAAACGTTTTAACAAACCAGGGGTGTCCTGCAAATTCAAACTGTTATTTTTGAAATTTAGAATTTAATTTTCTTTACAAAATCAAATAAAAGTACTTTACATTTGAACAAACAATCCCCTAAAGAAAAGTAAAGAATGTTTTCTCCAATATAAATTTCAAAAAAATATGTTTGAACAAATATGCAAATTATATTTTAGAACATACATTAGTAGAATATAAAATATCTTTGTCTGGCCACCAAAGTTTAAGAAATCAATGACTTTAACACAAATTAATTATTAAAGCAGATGTTTAAGTTATAAATTCATCCAAATTATTTTGAGACACACCATTCTCCAGCTTATATTATTACTTAATCACATTTCTTCTGATCAGCAAATAAAAAAAATCAGCATCTAAAGCAAACAACAATTGTCATAACTTTAAATGTGCACAAAAAGCTTTTGAGATGACCCCTTTTCTTACTGACACCTACTCTCACTATATGAATGAATCATAGGGAAATACAGGAATTTGGTGACTCTTGTGTGAGAAACACAGAGCTTGTATTGTAGTCATAATTCCCTAATTACTACTTGTGTGGGTTGAACTTTAAAAAATAGCCCAAACTTTTGAGGATAACAGAATTTGTATTATGTGAATTATCAGAATAACAGAAACTTGTGTGATATTTTGTAAGCGGTATGTTCGTATGTTCGTATGTTCGTATGTTCGTATGTTCAATGGATGTATAAACGTTTAGCATTCCTTTTGAGATATTTCACAGCGGATACAGTATAGGTTTGGGTGCAATGCTACCCTGAATTTCAGTGCAATACCACCCATAGTTTGATAGTTCCAGCCGATGCTCGCATGTTTCACCGCAATGCATACCCAGCATATGCTGTTGAGGGATTTCTACCTGTAGCTGTATGTCAAAGTCAAAGTCAAAGTCAAAGTTCTTTATTGTATTCGAGGCCTCTGGCCCATATACATTTGAGTTACATGCATTATTAATCACAGTTCAATAACAAATTTAACGGATACAAAGGTGATTGATTTAAACTTATCATCTCGATGAGATATGGCATAGGTAACATATTGTGCAAGTCTAAGAATGCTGTTATTGTTATCAGAAGAAAGAATTTGTTTAAATGCTAAAGCAGGAGGCTTGGAAAGATAATAATCATGGATTAACTTTTTCCGTAAATCGTCGTAAGATTGACAAACAAATAGAAAATGGATTTTGTCTTCAACGGCTACTTTACACAATGGACATATTCTATTGCTTTTGTCGATCGATTTGTACCTACCTTCATTAATCATTAAATTTGACCTACCTAATCTGAATCGTATCAATGAATACCTTAACTTCTTAACGTATGTCTAATAACATTAATCAGTGCAAAATCTGCTAAATCATAAAATCATTTGCATACATTGGTTCGTAGTCCATTATTACAAGGGGGAGTTGGGTTGAATAAGGCACAGTCGTTAAAATGAAACCTGCTTCTAGATTATCTGAACAAATAAAATCCTAACCATTTATTAATGATGCATTTTTCACACCATTTATTCATTTTCCAATTTGTATATCAATTACCTCATTAAAAATTCATTATAATTATCAACAATATTTATGAGCTGTTTCAAGCACCTGTTCATTGCTACCCAGTTAACTGATGACTCATAGCAATATACAATGTAAGTGTTGATATATGTGACCTCAGGTCATAGGTTAAAGGTCAAATAAGGACAGCTGACTAGTAATTTTACAAGACTGTGTCACCGTCTGTTGAATCATAAATAATAATCACTATTCATGGTTTTCTCAGCCACATGCCCACAGCACATATCCTTTCAATAATGCAATTAAGTGATTCATACAATTTAATAGCAAAAAATATATATTTTGGCAAATTTATATAAGTAGATTGGTGATTTGAAGGCATAAGTAATATTTCAATGTAGAATGTATAATCTTTATATATACTTCGTCCTTAAGTTTGACAAAGGCACAGCGGACAAGTATATTAGATCGATTTTTTATTAAAGGCATTATCTGCATAAGCAGTTCTTGACGTCGCGTCTATATGCGCATTCGTCGCTCCAATTCGATCATTGATGGTGACCACATCTAAATTTCGGCTAATGTTTGCTTCAGTGGCGGTGAGGTGATTTGTGAGAGTTCAGCAATAGTGATCACGGCTGGTGCAGTGGCGGATTTATTGAGAAATACGTATCACCTATTTTTCCATATGAGCTTTATCTAATATAAATTTGAGACAATTCTTCAGGGAAAATGTTGGATGACTCTATCTTATCTCATAATAGTGAGTATATCCGGAATTTCGACAGTCAGCGAGTGTATGATGTTTTTGGACATCTGATTGGTCGATACCAAAAAGGGATATCCCAAGCTATTTATGAAACTTTCGTTGACCCAGAATATAAAAAAATGCAAAGACAATGAAGAAATTTTGTCGGCAGCCAGTATGACTTGTTAGCAGCTCCGACTAAGTCGGAGCTGCTATCAGTTTTTGTGCAGTTTCCATCGCCGCCGCCGCCGCGTTTTGTATTCGCTATAACTTTTTTCCTATTAGGTTTTGAGAACTCATATACATAACTTCTTACTTATGCCCCTTGGGAATGTTTTTGACATGTTCACATTCAAGGTCAAAGGTCAAGGTCACGAGTTCTGAAATCGCTAAAAAAAATCCTTGTAAACACGATAACTTGAAAAATATTTGTGCTATCAGGCTCTTCTTTGGTGTATAAGAAAGGCCGAAATTTGAAAAGGTTTTCGCTAACATCCGTCAAAGGTCAAGGTCATAGTGAGGTCACAACTTAAGCATGCTTTTGCGAAAATGTCTTCTTTCAACTATTAACACTTTGAATCATTACATGATCATGATACACAATGAAAAGTGATCACTGATTGTGTGACCTTGAATTTTAAAAGTCAAGGTCACGAGATAGGGTCATGGTCACCAGTTCTGAAATCACTATGTAACTTTTTTTCATGAAGGTATCTAAACCTCATATATATAGCTTCTTTCTTGTACACCTGTGGAATTATTTTGACATGCTCATATTCAAGGTCAAAGGTCAAGGTCATGAGTTCTGAAATCACTAAAAAAATCCTTGTAAACACGATAACTTCAACAACTTCTGTGCTATCAGGCCCTTACTTGGTATATATCAACTATGGAGAAAGACTGAGATTTGAAAAGGTTTTCGCTAAAATCTGTCCAAGGTCAAGGTCACAGCGAGGTCACAACTTAAGCATGCAGTTGCGAACAGTGGTGACCAGTTCTGAAATCTGTAAATAACTTTTTTCCAAGAAGGTATTAACATCTCATATACATAGCTTCTTTCTTATAAATCTGGTGAATGATTTTGACATGTTCACATTCAAGGTCAAAAGTCAAGGTCATGAGTTCTTAAATAACTACAATAATCCTTGTAGACATGATAACTTCAAACATTTTTGTGCTGTCAGGCTCTTATTTGGTATATATCAACTATGGAGAAAGACCAAGATCTGAAAACGTTTTCGCTAAAATCTGTCAACGGTCAAGGTCACAGCAAGGTCACAACTTAAGCATGCTGTTGTGAATATGCCTTATGTTAACAATGAACACTTTGAGTCATTGCATGATTGTTATACACAATGAAAAGTAATCATTGATGGTGTGACCTTGAAGGTCAAAGGTCAAGGTCATGAGATATTGGTTAATTTTAAAATCAGAAATAGGTTTTAAGAACAAGTTTGTGAAAAGTGACCCCGGTGATGATTGAACGTGTTAGAATAACTTGAATAATAAACAAATTTTTGCCAAAAAAAATTCTCATTTTATTTATGCTGAGGAGAAGGCGGAACAGGGAAAGGCGAGACCCAAAGTTTCGGAGCTGCTCTGCTGTTGCGGTGTCCCGCAAACGCTCATCTAGTTTAAATTATCAAATTGTCAACTTTTTCATAACATGCAAAATGTAGTTCAGGATAGAGATAGATTTTAAGCTTAAGAGTGAAGTTTTTATGATATTGCAAATCTTAGGAAGTTTCACATGAATCAATTTGTTATTCTGACGGCTATAGCGGAGACCTCCCCTTTGCATTGATGATGTCACATGGCTACAAATATGAAAAACTACTCGAATGTGAGCCATCCGAAAAACAAGTTGGTCTGAAAACCTAGTCTGTCATCCAAACCGTAGAGCCAAATATTCAATTGACGACCAACTAAGTCTAGAAAATTATAGCAAGTCTAGCTAATTAAGGCATCTTTAGGGCTCCATTTTGTATAACTATTTGAATTGTTTTTAAAATGTTGGTGGTAAGAAAAAATAAAAAAACTTAGAAACTAAATGTTAATCTACCGAAAAACACGTACTTGGCGATATAAGTGGACAAGACTCGTCTGTTAGCTCAACTCCCCAGCAAGAACTAAGCAAGTCTAGAACGCAACAAGCAGTATAGGAAAAGGTCATGCAACTCACTAGCTAATTGCCATGACGACTAATTTGACAGGGCAGCATATCAGGTGCACAAATCTCCTCCCCCCCCCCCCCCCCCCCCCACACCCCATTTGGAGGGAAACATGCCACTGGGCAACTGGGCAGACTGACATATCACAGACAAAACAGACAACTTACAATATGGTGTAATTGGTTGGACCAAGAGAGTTGGAGGGTGGGTCACCTGGTTCCAAAGTTGATTTGATTTTTAGCTCAACAGAATAATAAAGAATAAAGAAATTGTATATCCATAAAACAGATCTTTATTCTTCTTCATCAGCTCTACTTTTAAAATACCTGTCAAAGATGAAATTATTACAAAATGTGAAAATTATTTTTTAAAAAATTCAAAATTATTACAAAATATTTCACAATTATTACAATAAATTGCTAAATTATTACCAAAAAAATTCAAAATCATTACAAATTATTACAAATGACTATAGTAATTATTAGAAATGATAAGAAATTATTTCTGAAATTCAGATTTTCAGATAGGTTTGCACTGATAAAATTAGCATATTATACTTATACTTATACTTATCTAAATCTTCTTCATTTCAAAGCGTAAGTCAAATTATTAATCATGACACTAACTAATATTTCCCTTCAATAAAGGTGGCTGGACAGTGGCATATATGCAGAATCAGATCCAGAAATTTTGAAAGGGGGGATCACTCATTGAAATGGGGGTGTGGGGATCCCCTCCAGAACTGAATCTGCAAAGGGGGATCACTCATTGAAATGGGGGTGTGGGGATCCCCTCCTCCAGGACTGAATCTGCAAAGGGGGATCACTCATTGAAATGGGGGTGTGGGGATCCCCTCCAGAACTGAATCTGCAAAGGGGGATCACTCATTGAAATGGGGGTGTGGGGATCCCCTCCAGAACTGAATCTGCAAAGGGGGATCACTCATTGAAATGGGGGTGTGGGGATCCCCTCCAGAACTGAATCTGCAAAGGGGGATCACTCATTGAAATGGGGGTGTGGGGATCCCCTCCAGAACTGAATCTGCAAAGGGGGATCAATCATTGAAATGGGGGTGTGGGGATCCCCTCCTCCAGGACTGAATCTGCAAAGGGGGGATCACTCATTGAAATGGGGGTGTGGGGATCCCCTCCTCCAGAACTGAATCTGCAAAGAGTGGACTAGTACCTGAATGAAGATTCGATTGTAATTCAGTGTAAGGGAGCACATGGTTCGTTGGTTCCAGTCAATGCTTGCAGGTTTCACCACAATGTATAGTCACAATTGTGCTGCAGGCTTTCTCCCTGCAGTAATATTATCTGCTTCCTTGCATGTGAGTGAAATACTTTTGAAACCTCCACACCCATTTCCTGTGTATGTAATACATGTATTCATTGAAAAGAGAGTAATGACTTTATAAAGTTGAACTTATTTCAAAGTGTCACGCCATGAACTATAGTTCACATGTAGACTTGCGCGCGTCTGGATAAAAACTTTAAAAAAAACTAAATTTACAGAATCTTGTGAACCACAATTGAAACTTGTTAAATTTCAGTTAATTAAAACGTTTGAAAGATAATAATAAAATTATTAATGATGCTGCAGTAGATTGTTTGTTAAGTGTTGAAAAATTAATGTTTGTTGAAACTGTTCGATGTAGGAACTGGTGTGGTGATCAGTTGTGTCTCAGGTAAGACTTGGATGTAGTTAGAAGGGCGAGTTAAACTTTAAAGATTAAAGATTGTGTCAATGTATTTAGCTGGAAAATGTAGTACTGTTAGTACAGATACATATACAGTTTATTTTGATAACTGACAGGACAACATTTGTGTGACTGCAATGGAAAACAAGTTTGATGTCATTTTGTTGATGGAACACTGTCTGATTAAAATCAACAGCTTTCCGTGGAATAAAATTGGAAAATAGTGCATCTACCGGGATACGAAATCACACCGTTCGAATGTTTCCTCGCAAAAACGTCTGATAACAGCCCGTAGACTCCCATGTTCTGACGCAATTCAGTTAACCAATCACAAGACCTCTAACAAAAGCTTTCGGTGCTATATATGTTCTGAATGTTTTCATTACGGCGACCGTTCAAAAACTATGATGTTATTGGTCAGATATTTGACAGGGCTTTGTCTGCGCTAAACTGGTTCAGAACACGTGCCTATACCAGGTGTCCTCAGACCTTGTGGCGAGGAATCTACAGAACCTGTTCGAATCCCGGTAGATGCATTATTTTGCAAATTTTATTTTTCCGAACAAGGTCGATTTTAATCAGACATGCTGGATGGAACATAAAAGAAAACTGATTCAGATTGGTCAATTTTCAGAGGAGTCCTCACCTCTTTAAAGCAAAATATATTAGCCTTATCAATTATCAGTCAGTAATGGTCTGTGGGCTTCTTCCGTAAAAAGAGGATATTTTGGGGTTAATTTATTATAGGGAAAAATCAAAGGAGTGTAATGTATGAGCTATGGTCATTATCATTTGATGTCTTTAGTGACCTTTAAAAATACTTTTGTTTTATCAGAATATTCACCTTCGGTCACTAGTTTTAGTATCTGCCACAAATATTTTGGTGGTCCTCTTTGAGCAAGAAAGTAGACTTATCTCCCCTTTCAGTCATGGCCAGTGCTGTCCTGATGTATCTATGTGACTGGAGAATCTATTTAAGCAAAATATATTGCTTTTATCTCCCTGGTCATTTCTGGTCAGTGGCTTTGTGATATTTTAACAAGCGGAAATAGAACTTGCAGTAACTCTCATAGATTGCTTTAAGCCATGAGTTAATAAATCTTGTCAATGTCAGTACGTCATAGAGTTAAAGAAGTTTGTTCCACTAAAGTCACAGAGTCAGGTCTGGAAGTTCTACAACTTTGTTAGTTATGGTTTTGAAAAAGAGGCAAGTCACTGACTTTTGGGTGATTTATTGGGCAAGTCCAAGTCAAAATTTGAAATGTCAGTGACCCCGGATTAACCAGCTCCATTCTGTCTTGCAGAATTTCTCTAGTTCCAAAATATTATTAGCTCATCAGGCCTGAAAGGCCCGATGGGCTTATGGCATGGCATGGCGTCCGGCGTCCGTCCGTCCGTCCATCCCTCCGTCCATCCGTTCGTAAACTTTGCACATTTTCGACTTCTTCTCCAGAACCAATGACTCCACAGAGCTAAAATTTTATGTGCAGACTCCTTGGCCAATGGGGATTCTAAATTGTAGATTTCGTGACCCCGTGACCCCAAATGGGGTCACAGGGGTCACATCCTTAAAAACCTATTTTCATCTTCTTCTGCAGTTCCAAAAGGTCTAGAGAGCTGAAAAGTTGTGTACAGACTCCTTGGCCAATGGGGATACTAAATTGTAGATTTCGTGACCCCATGACCCCAAATGGGGTCACAGGGGTCACATCCTTAAAAACCTATTTTCATCTTCTTCTCCAGCTCCAAAAGGTCAAGAGAGCTGAAAAGTTGTGTACAGACTCCTTGGCCAATGGGGATTCTAAATTGTAGATTTCGTGACCCCATGACCCCAAATGGGGTCACAGGGGTCACATCCTTAAAAACCTATTTTCATCTTCTTCTCCAGTTCCAAAAGGTCTAGAGAGCTGAAAAGTTGTGTGCAGACTCCTTGTCCAATGGGGATTCAAAATTGTAGATTTTGTGACCCTGTGACCCAATCTAGGTCACGGGTCATGACCCAAATATTTTCATCTTTATCTTAAGTACGTAAAGCTGTAGAAAGGTGAAATTGTAATTGTAGGATTGGTGACCCTGTGACTCCAAAGTTGGGTCACAGGAGTCATGGTCTAAAAAACCTATTTTTTTCTTGATAACAATGTATTACTTTATATAACTTAGATAGTCAACCTTAGATAATAATCAATGAAATCTTGATGAGCTACAGAGCCCATGGCTCTATTTTTTTTTAGGCAGTTATTGTCCTTATATCTGTAATTGAACTTGTTGAATGAATAACTGCTGTGATGCTTCAATGGGGACAAGTTTTCCCCGAAAAATGTTACACAAAGGTGTGTGAAATTTTGTCATATGAAATATGTGACTTTTAAAACTTTTTTAAGGACGGTTCCTTGTAGTTAGTTGTCAGTTGATTTATTAGGCCAGATGGAATCCTGCAGCTTGACCGATCTGGCAGTTTTATAGGAGTGTCCGGTTCCGGTCAGTATCTTCTTCTTAAGGAGATGACCCATGGACATACGGAGAGTTAATCAGGAACTGTGGCGGCAACCATATATCTTCCTACATTATCAGAAAAGTAGAGGATACCTGCCATTAATAAAATTCTTTGAAACCGAGTTAATGGTTTTGTAATAAACGGGCGGAAGCAAGTTTATTATCTAATCATTCATGAGTTTAATGAACATTTTATAAAGGCTAGTACACATTCAATATAAAAATTAAAACAATGAGAAGTGAACCCTTTCATTGGCGCTATGAGTGTGCAAAAACTTTGCTATGTTGCCACTGTGTTGCCACTGTGTTGCCACTGTGTTGCCACTGTGTTGCCTGGTTTAACTATACGTTATTTGTTGCCTAGTTTAACTATACGTTATTTGTTGCTTTGTGAATATTCTATCAATGCTATACATATGTTTTATTGTCTTAAAACATAAAACAATTGTGAAAATGCAGCGTTTTTCATTCCACATAAGAAATAAAAATGGCGGACAGTTCGCAATGGAACTTGCACTTTAAATTATTTATTATCGCTGACATGAATGCAAAAAAATCCTTTTGCAACTGAATTAGATCATTATGAATACGACACTCGTAAGCTTACAAGGAAGAAGTATCGTATGTCTTGTCACGAATTGTCCTTAATTTAACTAACTAGACTTTCTGTTAATAAGTCTGGTGTTCGTGAACTTTTTGTAGTGAATGCTTGAAAACTAGCCAGCCTGAAAATTTTAACTTAATGATTCTAATTTCAAATTAAAGAAAACCTTAAAGGGGCAGTAGCATGATTTTTGCAAATTTTATTTTTTCAAATTTCCCTTTATAGGTCTATGTCATTTTATATTTACTTTAGAGGGTAAGTCATCTTATTACACAAACCAATAATCCGTAGTGGTAATAACGGTGTTGCGTATAAAGCATTGATTGCATGGCGGCCATTTTAATGTGATCAAATTTTATTATTTCGAATGAAAAACGATTCCAATGGCTGTACCGAATCAAGTACACTCATTTTTTAACTTGATTTTCCAAAGAGAGAAGGGTGTTTGACTATTGGAGACATTATTTTTCAAATTCATTTCATCGACGAATTTCAGCGAAAAAATGTGCGACTGCCCCTTTAAAAGTTATCAGTCAAAAGCAAATGTTTTTATCTGTCGGACAGGCTTATTTCATAAACTGTTTTTTGCATTTTCAATTTTATCCTCTTAACTACTGGACTCCCAAGGTGATTATGTTTATAGGGGATCAAGACTTTTGCATTTGTCCCTCTCAAACCTTACTACTGACATGTTTGACTTCTTCTATGAAACCAATAGGCACCGTCAGCTCAAATTAAAGATTTGTTTACTTAATCAAGAGCTTTCGTGCAGAGCCTGACAGACTGCAGAGTCCATGATTAAAGGGAGGGTTCTATCATGGTATTTTTTGTTAAATGAACCTTGAGGGGATAATGATGATAATAGTTCATTTATATATTGAGAATATTATATGAGTGTCTATGTCATACTATGTTTACGACACTAGTGCCTGAATAATTGTATTTCCCAAGCGAGAGCAAGTTATATTCCGATATTCAGGCACGAATGACGTAAATATAGTATGACATAGACACGAATGTAATATTCTGTTTATTACCAAAGTCGTAAAATTAATGAAAATACGCAAAAATCCACTCTCAACCATAGGCTGGCGACCCGCTGCCATATTTAGAACGCAACTTCATAGACGAAGCGTGATGTCATAGCATTGACCATAACAAAGTGCTATTTTGCCCTTGGGCATCGTATGAAAAATATGAACCCTGATATGACTGCCCTATGATTGAGGTAATAAAGCGCATATATCCATGCACATGGCCAACATATTACCCCTGATCAGCATGTGCATATAATCATTAAAAAAAAATTCAAAGTGAAGCCATTCGTTGGCAGTATTAGTGTGGAAAGTTTGCTACTGCATACCACAACATTGTTTAACAGTCTAATGATGAATTAATTGTTGCTTTCTGTGTGTATATTCTATAAGTATATATTTTAGCATCAAAAAGCTTTAAAATTAAAAGAAATACAGCATCATGATGCACATAAACAAAATGGCAGATATTATTTCCCTCATTTTTAATATAATTATTAAAATTTAATCCATGCAAAACTTCACTGTTTTCCAAGGAATCATATTATTTGATTAAACATGTGACTGTGACTGTGTTTGGATTGAAAATATAAACTAAGACCATTTTCTTAGTCATCAAACTCATTTAAATTTAAACATTTTTATTTTTGAGGAAAATAATGAAGAGGAGAGCAGAGAGTGAAGCACCTTGTCACAGACCAATTTCAAACAATGAAACCTAAATAGAGAGCTTCTATTGTCATTAATCTTTTAGTACAGCCCTTTGTGTAGTTATATCAATTACATTAGTGGGTCGTAATGTCTAGCTGTGATCCAGACTTGCTTTTAGTCTCTAGTCTCTGTTTCTTGATCAAGGAATTTTCAAAGGGGGGAGTGGTGGTGAGTGGGGGGGGGGGGGATGGAGACATTTTGCCCTCATTAGACAACCTAGTAATATTTTTTGTAGAGTTAGAATATATTTGAATACACATTTCATTCAAGTGCTTCCTTTTGTAATTAATCTGTGAGGGTAACTTCCCAAAACTTCTACATGTCAAAACTTCTACAGACTTAAAACAACACAGTTCAGGGTCCACTGCACATGGACATTACCTCAAGTAAAAATGGACTAGTCCGATTAATGTGCCAATATACTTCTACCTCTGTGAGTGGTACCAGTTGCGTTGTTATCTCAAATTACATCAGTGGGTCACTGTGTTAAGCTTATTTCTTCTGAACTTAGAAGTAGCGTAGTGGTCAGAGCATTAGGCTTCATGTCGGGGTCCAACTTCCAAACGCAAGGCATAACTCTTGCCAGTCTGCATTACTGGCTGATTTAACCCTTGCGGTATTTCCCTAGCTTTCTTGTGTCGAGGCAGTGAATCGCTGCACTGGAAATGCATAGCGGGCCTGGATTTCTAAACACAGATTTCTTAGGGAAATACTGCAAGGCCTAAATCAGCCAGTAAAGGAGACTGGCAAGAGTTATGCCTTGCATGCGGAAGTTGGTCGGGGTCTTGGCAACTTTGTCTGCTGTAGAGAACTGTTCTACACGCAGTAAGGTTTTGGTGCAATGCTGCACTAAATTTCACTGTATTATCACCCATGGTTCGCTAGTACTACTTGTTTCTCGCAGGTTTCACCGCAATGCATAGCTACCATATTGTTGCAGGGTTTCTCCCTGTAATAATAGCATCACTTGTGATTTAAGTGAAATACTTATATAAGGTTAAATAAGTGAAACTGACTTTAAACCCGAAATCTCCTCACCTAAAATCATTTTTGGATTCTGAGACAAGGAAAGGCTTCTTTTTTTTACCAAAACTAGAAAATTATTTTGGTATTTTCAGGAACAGATAAGAATTTCAGAAAGCCTCTTGCCATTTAAAAAAATAATTCACAAATGATGCAAATAGAGTTATTATATTTTCAAAAGGAGATAGTCTCAAGTCTAGCCAACCAAAGGTAAAATCAACTGGCATGGTGGTATACAGTAATTACTGTTGATGTTCTACAGATCTCTGGTAACTGACTGCTAATCACCGCTAACTAGACGAGATATCTTGAGAGTTGTAGTTCCTCCAGCAAACATGCAAAGTAAATTCTTGAGTCGTTGACCGACCTCTTAAAGGTAAGGCTGGTCCATGCAAAGTTTACCAATCTTGTCCTCAAATGTCTGAGTTTGTGTTTAAGATACTTTAAAGGAGCTGTCAGACTGGTTTTTTGGAAGAGAAGGTTTGGATTCTGAAGTGTAGATTTGCAAATAAGGGCCTCACAGGCCATAACCTATTTTCATCTTCTTCTCCAGAACATAAAGACCTTGAAGGCTGAAATGTTGTGTGTAGACTCTCAAGCCAATGGAGATTCTAAATTGTAGATTTGGTGACCCTGTGGCCCCAAATAAGGGCCTCACAGGCCATTACCTAAAAACTTATTTTCATCTTCTTCTCCAGAACAAAAAGACCTAAAAGACTGTAATATTGTATAGGGATTGTACCTGTATATTAATTGGCAGGAACCCCTTTCTTCAAAGTCTTGTCATCCAATTTTATCAAAATATTGTGTTTCATGTTTTTGTTATTCACTGACAACTTCAATACTGAGATTTGTCAGGGTTAGGGATAGTGCATTATAATGATAGCAATCTATTTCAGTCTTCATCATCAAACAATACAAAACACTGTTGAGCTACAGAGCCCATGGCTCTATTTTTTTGTATTAGGTCACAGAGTTGTGCCTGCAAGTCTTCCCAATGTTGACAATTGAATGTTTTCAAAAGAGGCAAATCATTGACTTTTGGTTGATTTTTTTTGGCAAGTCAAAGGCAAAATTTGGTCAGTGACCCCTTTAAAAGGAGGGTTCTATCGAGGTATTTTTTGTGGAAACGAAATTTGAGAGGATATCCCCATTTACACAAATATGCTACTAATAAATTACTAAAACACAGTCAAGTTAAAGATATTAATAAAGGTATTATTTTGATGAATTTATATTTCACAACTTGATAAAGACAAGCACTAATTTGTTGAAAAATAAAAAACAATGAGAACTGAAGCCATTCATCGGCACTGCGAGTTGGGAAAAGTTGGCTACGGCCTTACAGCAAATTGTTTATTAGTTTTATGACACGCTATGTGTTACTATGTGAACTTTCTATCAGTGTATATCTTTTATCATTAAAATGTTGTAAAATTAGGTAAAATATAGCGTGCTTTCATTTTACGTAATGCACATGCCATGAAATGTACTCTGAATATCACTCAATATTATTAAAATTTCAATAGCAAGTGTTGCAGGAATCATGAATTCTAGAAAAATCTGTAAAAATGTACTCTGAATATCATTCATTATCACAGAAATTTCAATAGGATGTGTCTCCAGTGTCATAATTTCAAAGAATGTTTTTAAAAAATGTACTCTGAATATCACTCAATATCATTAAAATTTCAATAGGAAGTGTTGCAGGAATCATGAATTCTAGAAAAATCTGTAAAAATGTACTCTGAATATCACTCATTATCAACAAAATTTCAATAGGAACTCCGGTGTCATAATTTCAAAGAATGTTTTTAAAAAAAGTACTCGAAATATCACTCAATATCATTAAAATTTCAAAAGGAAGTGTTGCGGGAATCATAAATTCTAGAAAAATCTGTAAAAAAAAATATCACTCATTATCACTAAAATAGGATGTGTTTCAATACATGAATTCTTCTTTTCGGGAGAGTTCTAGAAAGTCTACAGTCCCAAGAGATATTATCTGCAGCGTACCTTTAGATACAAGCTGTGCATATCAGGTGCTCAATCCGTGCATTACATGCATCGCGAGGAACTGTCGTAATGCACACGCATTTATTTATCTACCTGCGACTCATATTACATCCTATCTTGATTCCAGACGCAAATAAAATCTTTGAAATCCATGTCTGGGGCTGATGATGTTTTCTACTTGGCCCTGATAGAAATGTTTCATACCAGACACAAATCTTATGTTTGCAATTTTTAATGTCCATGATAGGGGCAAATTACACTTTTTGCTTTGGCCCTAACTATGTGGAATTGTTTTTATTTCATCATTTGATGTCTACTGTTTTAGATTCTCTGATAAGAATTCATGTTTGGGGCTAGTGTTTGTAAGACATTTGTTAAAAGATAAAATGGAATAGTTATTTTGAAAATATTATTTGTAGAATAGTGTTTATTGTGAAAGTATTTTCAAAGCTATTTCCCTCCTGTTAAAAAAATTGTCTCCATTAATTTGTTCCTGATAATTAATCCATGACCTATATTTATCGACAATCAACGTTACATTTTCTAAAGAAGTCATTCATTGATTAACCCTACTTCTGCAGGTTCTTAACATTCCCATGGTTCGCTAGTTCCAGCCGATGCTCACAGGTTTCACCACAATGCATAGCCAACATGGGCTTCTGGAACAATACCAGCCGTGATATAAGTGAAATACTCTTGAAAGAGGCGTTAAATTAAACCCTAACTCACCTCACCTGAAATATTCAGCTTTTCTATAGTCAGTGGCCATTGCTGAATTGTTCTGTATCATTATCAGGTTTCATTCTTGTAAACTGACTAATGGTTTGGAATCTTTTAATTCAGCATGTTAAATGTTAAGATTTGTTATTATTTGTAACAACTTCTAAAACACCTCTTAAAAATTTGGACTCAAAAGGAACCATTCAAATGATAAGACTGTTGCATCACCAGGGTGAAATCCATGTTCAGGGCAGGTGGATTTTATTGACGTTGTGTCATCAATGTTTTCTTGCTAAACGGTACTTTTCTACTTTCATTGCTGAAGAGTTCATTTTGGTTGACTTCAAGGTAGGAAAGCTTGTTTGTGCGGCTGTTCTTTTTGTTTGGTGCCGAAAGACAATATTTGTTTATCTGTTGACTGCCGCCATGGTTTCCGGAAAGAAGCGAGAAATTTGGAGTCTGTGCAGAGGTATTACATGTTGAATTGAAGCCATCATTGAAGCCATCATCGAGTCGAGAGCAAATGAGAGTGGCCTTAATTTCTCTTCTCAGTTTTATCAATTTTATCAACACCGTCTGCCATCATTTGGGACCACATGCTCATATTCGGTCGATTAATGTCATATTGTTGTTTTATATTCAAATAAGATCATTCTTAAAACAAAGAATGATTTTACACAACACTCGTTGGGTAAACTAAACTAACTAAGTAACCTTAATAGACAGTCAGAATCTTTATTCAGTAATTTAGGCCATATCACGTACTTTAATAAAATAATTGTAAAGATCAATATTCAGTTTAGTATATTCATTTAATGAATTTATAAAAAAAAATTCTTCATTAATCATAGGTTTCTATAATTTGACAACAATAATATTGGATAGAATTATCAAAATTAAATCTTATAACAGAAATTAATTTTTTTTACAAAAGCCTAAAAATAGATTTTCAAAATTATTTCCAAAGGAAGACTTAAATTTGTATCTTTTTAAATATCTATCATATTGTAAATAGCTATCTAAACAGATCCGTAAATCTTGAAAGGTTAAAAAGAATGTAGGTCTGAGGTTGCTGCATGACTAAACCAAATTCAAAACTCCAGACATAGAGATTCTTACCCGAGGAAGTGTGTCATATGACTTTTACGAAACGAGTGTGAATTTTTTTATTGCCTGAGCGAGAGCGAGGGTTATACACAAATTCGCACGAGTTTCGTGAAAGTCATATGACACACTTTCGAGTGTAATAATTTCTTTAATACCCGTTCTATTCCATGTGATTCGCGTAAAAATAGTCAGAAAGCGGCCCACTTCTCTGGCGACGTCAAGCAACAGTGACGTCACGAACAATCGTTTTATGACGTCACAGACGACAAAATATGGCAAGCCGTGGTCAATCGTTGCTAGGCAAACGTGATATGTGCACATGTGCTTATATCAATAATATTAACTCGGTTATTTTCAACCATATGGGTACTAAATGACTTTCTGACTTATTGGATAAAACTGCTGGATTCGTGAGTTACTTACACTGAAAAGGTTTTTCAACCCCCTGATGCTATACAGTCTGGGGTCAAAATTATTTCCCCACACTTTGATTTTTTCCCATAGACTTACATGTTAATTAACCTTTGCAAAAATATTTTTCATCAGTTATGTTTTTATCAAATTGTTGTTAAATTTTGCAAAATTTTTTTAACTTATGTTAGCTGTGCATCTATAATTTCGTTCATATCTATGTTTATCACTCATTAAATGATATCTGCCTGAAGAACGTAAATACAAGTTCATGAACCAATGTCCAATTGGCCGCCATGTTAAATTATTGATGTATAATGTATATACTTTGCTTATATGAAAACAATTTTCTTGACACTCAACGGAAAATAACATGGAAATTGTGTATATATGTAGCTGAAGGTATTTCCTATAACCATTTCACTGAAAGTTTAATTATGAATATTATTTTTGCAACGGTTAATTAATTCTATGGAAAATGGGGAAGAGTGGGGAAGAACTCTTGGTCCCTGGGTGTATATATATATTTTAATTTATATATTAATTTGTGTAATTTTTTCCAGGAATGAAGCAGCCATACAGAGAATGATGTAGTCGTCACGGAGACATTCCAGATTGTCCGTTATCCTTGTCATCATGTCATCCAACGTCAAGAAATATCACGATGTCAACTCCAACCATAACCACATCAACTGCAACAACACTTCGCTCAAGTCAAATAAAATACAGGTAATTGTAATCAATAAAATACAGGTAATTGTAATCAATAAAAATATAGGTAATTGTAATAAATACAAAATACAGGTAATTGTAATCAATAAAAATACAGGTAATTGTAATCAATAAAAATGAAGGTAATTGTAATCATGAAAAGACAGGTAATTCTAATAAGTAAAAATACAGGTAATTGTAATCAATAATTATAGAGATAATTGTAATCAATAAATTTATAAAATGTTTTAATTTTATTTATATATTTATATATCTTAACCCATTTGAAAATCGCAGGACCAAAAGTGAATTTAGACAGAATGATCTCTTGTGCATGTGCTACACAACTTCTAATTAAGTGGAGCGGGATAGTGCTGTGGTTAGTGTGTTTGGCTTTGGATCATTAGGTCCTGGGTTTGAATCCATTCGTTTGCTGTAGAGGACTTTTCTGAGAGGCTGATTGCTAAGAATAATTTTTTGCAAGTAAAATTGATACCTGGATGCATTTGATCCACGTTTAAGGGTTAGCTCAGTTGTAGATCAGACCTGTGTTTGAGATGTGTATGGTATGCACATGACCCGTTGGTATCGTTAAAAAGTAATTATGTTTTCCTGCAGACATGCCCGAGGATAGACATCCTCACTATTTTATAATGCTCACTGGTCATATTTTATTTAGAATTACAATAATGTCAATCAACTGGTTCACAAACAAGCATAAGAGTCAACCGTAAAATCTTGATGTAGGGAGATAAAGTTAATAATAACCTTCACCAGAGGGACATTACTTGAATAATATCCCACACTAGAGGAACATTACTTGAAAAGAATCCCGCACCAGAGGGACATTACTTGAATAATATCCCTCACCAGAGGGACATTACTTGAATTATATCCCTCACCCGAGGGATGTTACTTGAATTATATCCCTCACCAGAGGGACATTACTTGAATAATACCCCGCAACAGAGGGACATTACTTGAATCATATCCCGCAACAGAGGGACATTACTTGAATTATATCCCTCACCAGAGGGACATTACTTGAATAATATCCCTCACCAGAGGAGCATTACTTGAATTATATCTCGCACCAGAGGGACATTACTTGAATAATATCCCTCACCAGAGGGACATTACTTGAATAATATCCCTCACCAGAGGGACATTACTTGAATAATATCCCTCACCAGAGGGACATTACTTGAATAATATCCCAAACTAGAGAAACATTACTTGAAAAGTATCCCGCACCAGAGGGAAATTACTTGAATAATATCCCGCAACAAAGGGACATTACTTGAATTATATCCCACACCAGAGGGACATTACTTGAATAATACCCCACAACAGAGGGACATTACTTGAATAATATCCTACACCAGAGGGACATTACTTGAGAAGTATCCCACACCAGAGGGACATTACTTGAATAGTATCCACCACCAGAGGGACATTACTTGAATTATATCCAAGCCCAGTAATTCGCCGGTCATTACGAGAAATGGTGCCCCACAAGAACAACAGCATGACGTCACTCGAGGTCAGTGAGTACAGTTGAGAGCAGCCCATCAAGAGTTAATCTGTGTTGCAGGATGTTGAGGTGACGGAGAGTGAGAACTCGATCCGAGTCCAGACCGAGGAGCCGCATCTCATCAGTCTGGGGAGCGGCCGGCTGTCTACTGCCGTTACCATCCTCTCCTTACCAGAAGGTACGTTTTTATTTACCATAATCTTTATATTACACAAATCTCTTCCTTTTACTCATTCACTGATTTCAGAAAATGAAGGATATACATACCCTGTCCACAGTTAGACATGCATAGAGAGCCTTGTACAACTCACTTTCTGAGAAATCCAACCAGCAGTTAAAGTGGGTACCTGGGTGGATGAGAATGATTTTTTAATTTCAAGCAGACATTGGTTTGTTTAGTTCCTAGGGATTTGAACAAGGACTCAAATGAGTCATGTTTGCTCTATGCATCGAAATAGAAAATAAAATTATTATTCTATGATTATTTCTTTCTGTAAAGGGCGGACAACCATTGGAACCAAACATGCACACATTCCACAAGACATTGTGATAGAAGGAACAGGAGTAGAGAAAGAACATTGTTTCCTTGACAACCATAATGGCGTCATCTCCTTGACGCCAGTTGCTAGGCAGTGTTCTGTGGACGGAGCGCTAGTGGATAAGACGACAAGACTTGCTCAAGGTAATCACAATTTTATTTTCAAACGTAAGTCAGGGTTCAAATCCAACTAGGGCCTAGAATCTTTTTAATATTTTTTATACGTTTTAAAGAAAGATTTTATGGATTTTATTTTTAAACCTTTTTATTTTATTTTCACAAATACAATGTTTGGAGTTTTCAATGGCCAATTGGTTTAGCTGTTGGGATAGTCGCTGCTGGCGAGTGGTGCCTGACTCTGAGGGTGTTGGTTTGAATCCTGCAAGGGACTTGTCCCAAGTACAGAATTTGTACTTTTGCAGATAATGTGATTGAAAATATAATTTTTTTAGACAAAGCCCTTGTCACCCTATAACTACCAACTTCTAGAATGCCTCTCAAACAGTTAAATGTCTGTTTGTAATACGTAATCAGACATTTAAGATTTAAAAGAAATACTTACAAGTTATTGTCCAGATCAGGCACTCGAAGGGTTAACTTACTAACCATGAAATTGCCTACGTGAAATGTCAACTGTCGTCTGTGGCATAGTATATACTATTTTCTATATTTTTTAATTTCATATTCAAAACATATGTTATGAAGATTCTATGTTAAATTAAGCTTTGCTTCTTATAACTTAAGATGTGAAAAGTTCGATGTCAAACAACATTCCAAACAGCCGTTCAGTAAAGATACTCATGTTTTGTACATACGGTTTGACCTAGATTTTGCTTGTCTGTGATATTTACAAACACAAGTGCAACAAAAACAAATTCCAGATAAACAGACATTGACAAAAATAAACAAAGAGCTGAGATGTATATATTTGTTGTGGCAAGACTGCCTCCCTTCTAGGTAATGAAAACATGGTGGTCAAGAACTGACCAATCGTCTGTTCTGTCGGTGTTTGGAGTGTGGAAAGTTTTCTACTGCATAACAAGACATTGTTGATTGTCTAATAACAAATTATCTGTTTCTTTGTGGAAATTCTGCCAATATATATGTTTATTTATTAAAAAGTTGTAAAATACAGCATATTTCACATTTCATGTATACACAAAAACAAAATGGCAGCCACTGGTGGAACCCTCTCTTTAAATGAGTAGTGGAAGGAGATATTTTTAGTGAGAAAGAAATTTTGAGGGGACATATAATATGTGATTTAACAATTCAGTTAAAATATTCTTAGGGTTTTGTTTAAGTCTTCTGGAATTAGTAAAGGAAAGTACCAATTTATTTTATAAAAAAATGGGCAGTGAAGTTAGAAATACCTTACAAGTGTGAACGCCTTGCTCCATCTTGACAAGAAACTGTAATGTTATGTTGAATATTCATTTTTTCAAGTAATTTGCATTCATGTCAATTCACCCAAAATATGTGTATATGTATATGTTGAATAATCCTTCGAGTAAATTTACATTCATGTGTATATAATTGTACATATGATATATCACAGGTTTGAGAAGCATATTTGAAAGAATACAGGGGGCGGGATAGTGCAGTGGTTAGCGCGTTCGGCTTTGGATCAAGAGGTCCGGGGTTCGAATCCCGCCAGGGGCACGGCAACTTTGTCTGCAGTAGAGATCTGTTCTACACGCAGTAAGGTTTGGGTGCAATGCTACACTGAATTTCAGCGTAGTACCACCTATGGTTCGCTAGTTCCAGCCGTTGCTCGCAGGTTTCACCGCAATGCATAGCCACATGACGTTGCGGGCTTTCTCCCTGCCGTAATACTAGCAGTCGCGATATAAGTGAAATACTCTAGAAAGCGGCATTAAACACCAACTCACCTCACCTCACCTTGAAAGAATACAATATATTTGGTCCTTCAGATGTTAATTATTTGTTTCTTGATGGATATTCTAAGTTCTAAAATATTTATAATTTTTTTTATCAGATTTCACGTATTTACAAAAACAAATTGCCGAAACCATTGATTAACAACGAGAGTAAACATCTGGCCTCAAAACTGAACGGCATACCACCCACATGGAAAAAAAATATTGAAAGTCTGGAAGCAATTTTTGACTGATCTCCCGCATAATGAAGTAATCATTACAAGAATGTAATTAATTAGCACACCTACACATACCTACGAGTACTGAAATAGCGCCTTCTCACCGTAAGCAATGATAATTGTCAGTGTTTGTAAACAAGTTATGATCATAATTCCCATCTTATGATGAAAAATAGCTACATATGTTTTCAATGATTTGACTTTGGTATTGGAGAAAGTGTGACTGTGATGTTTTTAACATATCTCGGATGTTTGATCAATATCATTTTGCTAGAAATTAAACAAATATTAAAATATTATATACAACATATATATTAAATTGTAAAATCAAAATTTAAAATTTAAAAATTTTAATGACTTATTTTAAAAATTAAATAATATTCCTTAGTTTGACATCATGTGTTATTCTATATGCTGTCAAATGTAGCCTGTCAATATCTTTAATCAACAAATTGTTTTTTTATATGCATAAGTGCATAACATATCAATATTCTTATGAAATTTGACATCTTAAAACAGAATTTGTTTTTTATTGATGCTATATTGCCAGAAACACCAGGTATACAATCCACTCAACACTCTTTTCAGTGTCAAAAGGTCTTGAATTAAAACAGTTTCTGCACTAATCAGGCCACAGAATCTGTAAGTCAAGTAAATTTGGTAGTTTTAAAAAAATAGGCATTAGCTTGGTTATTTTTTGGACTCAATGATAAAGTCAATGATAAAGTCAATAGTAAAATCAGTGATAAAGCCAATGATAAAATTCAATAATAAAGTCAATGGTAAATTCAATGACAAAGTCAATGATTAAAGTCAATGTTTAAAATCAATGATATAGTCAATGGTAAATTCAATGATAAAGTCAATGATTAAAGTCAATGTTTAAAATCAATGATAATGTCAATGATAAAGTCAATAGTAAATTATATGATAATGTCAATGATTAAAGTCAATGATAAAAATCAATAATAAAGTCAATGATAAAGTCAATAGTAAAGTCAATGATTAAGTCAATGATTAAAGTCAATGGTAAATTCAATGATAAAGTCAATAATAAAGCCAATGATAAAGTCAATAATAAAGTCAATGATAAAGTCAATGGTAAATTCAATGATAAAGTCAATGATTAAAGTCAATGATAAAAATCAATAATAAAGTCAATGGTAAATTCAATGATAAAGTCAATGGTAAATTCAATGATAAAGTCAATGATTAAAGTCAATGTTTAAAATCAATGATAATGTCAATGATAAAGTCCATAGTAAATTATATGATAAAGTCAATGATTAAAGTCAATGTTTAAAATCAATGATAATGTCAATGATAAAGTCAATAGTAAATTATATGATAATATCAATGATTAAAGTCAATGATAAAAATCAATAATAAAGTCAATGATAAAGTCAATAGTAAAGTCAATGATTAAATCAATGATTAAAGTCAATGATTAAAGTCAATGGTAAATTCAATGATAAAGTCAATAATAAAGCCAATGATAAAAATCAATAATAAAGTCAATGATAAAGTCAATGGTAAATTCAATGATAAATCAATGGTAAATTCAATGATAAAGTCAATGATTAAAGTCAATGATAAAAATCAATAATAAAGTCAATGGTAAATTCAATGATAAAGCCAATGGTAAATTCAATGATAAAGTAAATGATTAAAGTCAATGGTTAATTCAATGATAAAATCAATGGTAAATTCAATGATGAAGTCAATGATTAAAGTCAATGTTTAAAATCAATGATAATGTCAATGATAAAGTCAATAGAAAATTATATGATAATGTCAATGATTAAAGTCAATGGTAAATTCAATGATAAGGTCAACGGTAAATTCAATGATAAAGTCAATGATTAAAGTCAATGTTAAAAATCAATAGTAAATTCAATGATTAAGTCAATGATTAAAGTCAATGATTAAAGTCAATGATAAAAATCAATGATAAAGTCAATGGTAAATTCAATGATAAAGTTAATGATTAAAGTCAATGTTTAAAATCAATGATAATGTCAATGATAAAGTCCATAGTAAATTATATGATAAAGTCAATGATTAAAGTCAATGTTTAAAATCAATGATAATGTCAATGATAAAGTCAATAGTAAATTATATGATAATGTCAATGATTAAAGTCAATGATAAAAATCAATAATAAAGTCAATGATTAAAGTCAATGATTAAAATCAATGATTAAAGTCAATGATTAAGTCAATGATTAAAGTCAATGATTAAAGTCAATGATAAAGTCAATGATAAATCAGTGATAAATCAATGATAAATCAATGATAAGTCAATGATAAAGTCAATGATAAAGTCAATGATAAATCAATGATAAAGTCTATAGTAAAGCCAATGATAAAATCAATAATAATGTCAATGATAAAGTCAGTGATAAAGTCAGTGGTAAAATCAATGATTAAGTCAATGATAAAGTCAATGATTAAAATCAATGATTAAAGTCAATGATAAAGTCAATGATAAAGTCAATGATAAATCAATGATAAAGTCAATGATAAAGTCAATGATAAATCAATGATAAAGTCTATAGTAAAGCCAATGATAAAGTCAATGATAAAGTCAATGATAAAGTCAATGATTAAAGTCAATGATTAAAGTCAATGATTAAAGTCAATGATTAAAGTCAATGATTAAAATCAATGATTAAAGTCAATGATTAAAGTCAATGATTAAGTCAATGTTAAAGTCAATGATAAAGTCAATGATTAAAGTCAATGATTAAAGTCAATGATTAAAGTCAATGATTAAAGTCAATGATTAAAGTCAATGATTAAGTCAATGATAAAGTCAATGATAAAGTCAATGATAAATCAATGATAAAGTCTATAGTAAAGCCAATGATAAAATCAATAATAATGTCAATGATAAAGTCAGTGATAAAGTCAGTGGTAAAATCAATGATTAAAGTCAATGATTAAAGTCAATGATAAAGTCAATGATAAAGTCAATGATTAAAATCAATGATTAAAGTCAATGATTAAAGTCAATGATTAAAATCAATGATTAAAGTCAATGATAAAGTCAATGATAAAGTCAATGATAAATCAGTGATAAATCAACGATAAATCAATGATAAGTCAATGATAAAGTCAATGATAAATCAATGATAAAGTCTATAGTAAAGCCAATGATAAAATCAATAATAATGTCAATGATAAAGTCAGTGATAAAGTCAGTGATAAAGTCAGTGGTAAAATCAATGATTAAAGTCAATGATAAAGTCAATGATAAAGTCAATGATTAAAATCAATGATTAAAGTCAATGATAAAGTCAATGATAAATCAATGAAAAAGTCAATGATAAAGTCAATGATTAATCAATGATAAAGTCAATGATAAAGTCAATGATTAAAGTCAATGATTAAAGTCAATGATTAAAGTCAATGATTAAAATCAATGATAAATCAATGATAAAGTCAATGATAAAGTCAATGATTAAAGTCAATGATTAAAGTCAATGATTAAAGTCAATGATTAAAATCAATGATTAAAGTCAATGATTAAGTCAATGATTAAAGTCAATGATTAAAGTCAATGATTAAAGTCAATGATTAAAGTCAATGATTAAAGTCAATGATTAAAGTCAATGATTAAGTCAATGATAAAGTCAATGATAAAGTCAATGATAAATCAATGATAAAGTCTATAGTAAAGCCAATGATAAAATCAATAATAATGTCAATGATAAAGTCAGTGATAAAGTCAGTGGTAAAATCAATGATTAAAGTCAATGATTAAAGTCAATGATAAAGTCAATGATAAAGTCAATGATTAAAATCAATGATTAAAGTCAATGATTAAAGTCAATGATTAAAATCAATGATTAAAGTCAATGATAAAGTCAATGATAAATCAATGATAAAGTCAATGATAAATCAGTGATAAATCAACGATAAATCAATGATAAGTCAATGATAAAGTCAATGATAAATCAATGATAAAGTCTATAGTAAAGCCAATGATAAAATCAATAATAATGTCAATGATAAAGTCAGTGATAAAGTCAGTGATAAAGTCAGTGGTAAAATCAATGATTAAAGTCAATGATAAAGTCAATGATAAAGTCAATGATTAAAGTCAATGATTAAAATCAATAATAAAGTCAATGATAAATCAATGATAAAGTCAATAATAATGTCAATGATAAATCAATGATAATGTCAATGATAAATCAATGATAAAGTCAGTGGTAAAGTCATTATTAAAGTCAGTGGTAAAGTATATGACCTCAAACTTAGAGAAAGTAACTCCTGCATCTCAACAGAAATCATATTACTATATTATTCCCTTCAGAACACATAATACAACAGCAAATATTACACATTGAATTATTTTTATTTTCCTGTGTTCCTAGTTGACCTTAGATATATATTTTAGAGTCTGGCAGTAATAAATCAAGACAAGATTTCAATCTTTGTCTGCATCTGACAGTGCTAGTTTTCCATTTAATGTATTCCACCTCACCTGACGGCAAACTCTTGAAGCAGTTCCTTGCCATACCACATTCTAAATTTATATTCTCAGAAATAACTTTGAAATCTAAGGTCCCCATGTTGAAACTAACTGTTTTTGTCCAAATTGAAACCGATGTAGCCATCTAACCATTTACCTTCCCCAATTGGCGCCAAAGTCCTGAAGCTAAAATTATACGCTATGGTCCAGATTTAAAACTCTTTTTGCCAAGATAGTCATGCAAACAATACCACTAAGAAAAGTTTTGAAAATCAGATTGCCACATCTTCTTTCCATGCTTAAAAAAACTTCTTTTGTAAAGTTGAATACGAATTTACCATTTTTTTACAATCTGGCGCCAGAGACTTGATTGGCATACTTCACTCAAATCATATGCCAGGACCACAACTCTCCCTGTGCTAAGAAAGTTGTGTATACAGTAATACTACGAGAGCCTCTAGCCTTGGGTTCACAACTTCTTTCCATGCAAATATAAACATCTCTTGTAAATTATGAACAGCGCCATGTTACCATTTTCTCCCCACCTGGCACCAAAGTCTTGGAGCTTTAAAGTACTGATCTATAAGAGCCAGACAGGTGCTAACATATTTAAGTTGGCTGTCTTGGAGGAAATCTTGAATTACATCCAGGTGCTCTGTTCATTGGTTCTTGGTTTTGTGTTTAAAACTTTTAAGTTTCTTTCTGAAGAATATGTGTA
The DNA here is from genome assembly GCA_936450465.1 of Gibbula magus. NCBI lineage: Eukaryota > Metazoa > Mollusca > Gastropoda > Trochida > Trochidae > Gibbula > Gibbula magus. The sequence goes on along the minus strand of OW388298.1, from coordinate 68,355,191 downwards.
TTATTCTTATTGGTTTATGTTTTGTTTATGGTTTGTTTATGTTTTACAAAGCTATGTTGTACCAGTAGTTTTGATGAGGGAGACTGTGATAGTTTGAGAAACTATTTGCCAAAACAATAACTAAATTTCTTGTTCTTTCTTGTTCATTGTTGTTTTCGTTCTTTGATTCCATGATATGTTTTTAAACTTTTGTGTTTTTTTTTTCTAAAGAATATCAGTGAGCTTTAAGGTCTGGAAAAGCTTATTGCAAAATTATTGTGTCTTCAAATCAAGAGATTTGGGGTTCAAATCCCACTAGGGGTCCACAACTGTCGACTGTGGAGAAATGTTCTACATGCAGTAAGGTTTGGGTGTAATGCTACACTGAATGTTTACCGAGTTATTGCCCTTGTTCCGTTTTTTAACTGTTCCAGGTATCTTCAAAGGGGACAGTTTTTCTCAGAAACTGTTTAAAATCAAATCAATTGTGTGGCCTGAGGGTATCAATACCTTGATTGAATGAAAATTTATTGCCCTTGTTGTCCCCCGCCGCAACGCGGAACGGGGGACTATGTATTCAGCGGCGTCCGTCCGTCCATACCTCCGTCCGTACGTCCGTACGTCACATTTCTTGTTTACGCGATATCTTATGAAGCGTTGCATCCAAAGTCTTCAAATTTCATGTCTGCCTACATTGTGGGAAGACGCAGACACCAGTCAATTTTGGTGACCTTGGTCGTATTTTCAAGGTCACCACGACACTTTGACCACTTTTTGAACTCTTGTTTACGCGATATCTCATGAAGCGTTACATCCAAAGTCTTCAAATTTGGTTTCTGCCTACATTGTGGGAAGACGCAGACACCAGTCACTTTTGGTGACCTTGGCCTTATTTTCAAGGTCACCACGACACTTTGACCACTCTTTGAACTCTTGTTAAGGCGATATCTCATGAAACATTGCATCCAAAGTCTTCAAATTAGTTTTCAGCCTACATTGGGGTAAGACACAGACACCAGTTTATTTTGGTGACCTTGACCTTATTTTCAAGGTCACCGCAACACTTTGAGCACTTTTCTAACTCTTGTTATCACCATTTATTATGACCGGTTGGACCAAATGTTTTCAAATTTGGTGTCAGTCTACATTGGAGGATGACGCAGACGCCAGTCGATTTGGTGACCTTGACCTTATTTTCAAGGTCACTACAACACTTTGACCACTTTTAGAACTCTTATTAACACGATATATCATGAACCAAAGTAGCTCCAATGATGTGTCTTACTAACTCAATGTCACCGGCGGGGGACATTGCCATGTTAGTGGCAAACACTTGTTCCGATTTCTTGGGTCTGGCGGGGTATGTTGATGACTGTCTTCTTGTTTGTTTATGTTGTGGTTAGGTTTTTCAGAAGTAAGTTGTACAAGTTTGCCCCTAGGGTCTTGAAAGGAACTTTGAGGTTTAATGCAAAAATTTCTTTTCATTGTTTTGGCTTGCTTTTGCTTTATGTCATTTTACCGTTCTTATTTCGGCGATACCTTGATGATCTTATGTTTCTTTACTAACATCTGTTTTTATTACTTATTGTGATAGTCATATATATATAGATGCCTTTTATAAAATGAAAAAAGTACCCACCTTAATTTGTTTGTGTTTCAAAATATATTTTGTCTGATTTTCTTTTAGTCCATTGAAGTAAAAATGTCCAGTGTGAAATTGTTGGAAAATGAAGAATCAAGATATGCACATCTGAGAAAAATGTTAAATTTTACATTTAAGAATAAAAAAGGATTATTGTATAATTTTGATGACTTGGATCCAAACAATAGATCATGTCAACCAGGGATGTAGCTCAGTTGGTAGAGCGTCCGCCGATCACCCGGAAGGTCGGGGTTCGATTCCCGGCCTCGTCATACCAAAAAAGGTTAAAAGATGGGAGTTGTTTGCTTGGCACTCACCGTTATAAGGATAAAACAACGCTGAACTGGCGCTGCACTGTGGCTGCCGGGTGCCCAGGGCACAAAATGAATTTCCGATTTACTTTATATTGATGATAATAAAGTGTTATTATTATTATATTTTACCGGGGTATGTCTATGAAAGTGATGATATTCCGAAGTTTTGATGTATAACAGACAGTGGTATATGATAACGGTATGTATAGCACCCATATGTTATGAACATGAGAGATTTATTCCCACTTTCTCTTGACCGCTGGTCAAGGCTGTATTTTATTGGTCACACATGTCAAGCAGCTTGAATGGACATCATCTCCATATTCTCCAGTTATTAGGTTATTAATAACAGGCTTATGGCATTTAAAAGGCCTGTAGCACGTTTTTTGCAAAATTTATTTTTTCATATTTCCCATTTATAACGATTGTTTATGTCATTTGAATTTACTTTAGAGTAAAACATCTTATTACACAAGCCAATTATCTGTAGTGGTAATAACGGTGTTGCGTATAAAGCAAAAAATTGCATGGCGGCCATGAATGAACACAATTTATTGTTTCGAATTACAAAAAAAACCATTCCCATGGTTTTACTGAGCGATGTACACTCATTTTTAACTTGATTTTTCGAAGAGAGAAGGGCGTTTTACTGTTGGTGAAGTTATTTTTCAAATACATTTCATCGACTAATTTGAGCGAAAAAATGTGCTACTGCCCCTTTAAGAATAGCAGGATTATGGTATTTTGAAGAAGTGCAGCTGCTGTAAGTCAACTTGACTGCAAATGTGGAGAAAAACAATATTTTTTTACAGTTTAATTTTGTTGTATGATCTTGTGCCTTATAATCTTTAATAACATAAACAATTAGAAATTTGTAAACAAATTTTGTAGAATTTTAGAATTTAAGAAGTTTCCATGGCAACTCCCCCCAAATATTCCCAGTAAATATAGTACACCTGGACTAGAGTTTTATTCTCTCTCAGCACTGCATTAGTCATAAGCCAATGTTTAAGTATGGTACTTAAAGGGGCAGTAGCACGTTTTTTGGAAATTTTATTTTTTCAAATTTCTCATTTATAATGATAGTTTATGTCATTTATATTTACTTTAGAGGGTAAAACATCTTATTACACAAACCAATGTTCCACTGTGGTAAAAACGGTGTTTTGTATAATGCAAAAAATACATGGCGGCCATTTTATTGTGAACACATTTTATTATTTCGAATGACAAAAACTGTACCCATGGCTTTACGGAACCATAAACACTCATTTTGTAACTTGATTTTTCGAAGAATTAATGGTGTTTTACTATTGGTGACACTATTTTTCAAATACATTTCATCAACTTATTTCACTGAAAAAATGTGCTACTGCCCCTTTAAAGGGAGGGTTCTATCGGGATATATTTTGTGGAAACGATTCGAGAGGATAAGTTATTCCTGTTTATACATATAGGTTATTAATACGTTATTAAAACACAGTAAAAGTTAAAGATAGTAATAAAGGTATTATTTTGATATTTCACAACTTGATAAAGCCATGCAAGCACACATTTGTTGAAAAATAAAAACAATGAGAACTGAAGCCATTCATCGGCGGTTCGAGTGGGGTAAACTTCATTACTGCATAACAGCAAAGTGTTTATGACGTTATGTGTTACTATGTGAATACTCTATCAGTATATGTTGTGTTTTTATTTCACGTAATGCAAAAACAATCCAAGATGGCGACAGAACTCTCCCTTTAAGGCTATCTTAGCTCTAAGATAGCTTTGAAAATATAGACCCTGGTTATATAATTGGTCACTCACAAATATAGAGAAAAACATTATTATGATGTCTTTTTCAAATCCTACATTTCTTCATTGAAATCAAGTGTTTTAAACAACAAAAATAAATTTTGTACAATTTTAGATTTAAAAAGGTTTCCATGGTAACTAGGCCAGGATATCCCAGCAATGTGAGGAAGTGTATGGGGCAGCTGGTTATTTCATTAGTCTGAGAGGAAAGGTGTATGGTTCACTGACACAGAATGATAGGTAGATAATCACTACGATCTTCTCACCTGACGTCGTTCGTCAAATACAGGTGTAACATGGCATGAGGGGAACAAATATATGTTGAAGGGTTTGTCTTCTGTGGAAATAGAAATTACTGTCGTGAAATTTAATTTTGAAAATCCACAAAAATATTATGATGTATGCTTTGAAATCCAGGAAATTGACATGTATATATACTCTGTTAGTCCCTGATATTAAATTATGATTAAAAACATTTAAAATTGAAAAATAAACAAATAAATGAATGAATGAATGAATGAATGAATGAATGAATGAATGAATGAATGAATGAATGAATGAAAAACTACAAGTCCCATTTACATGCACAGTAGTTATAAGACCTATTAAACATTATCAGCTCAAAGTTTCCAAGGAATGATTCCAAGTAGTGATGGTTTATCTAAGCAGTCTGTATAGGGTCAATGCCAAGTTTGGTCTTCAAGGCGTTGTGTACCTTTACATGTCTTATTTGTAGGTATATATACCTATCCAATAGAACTACTTACCTATACCTATCCAATGGAACTACTTACCTATACCTATCCAATGGAACTACTTACCTATACCTATCCAATGGAACTACTTCTACCATTTCATGGCGGTAACATTCTGTTGTGGACATTGATGAATGCTCATTAGTTTTAGCAGATGATTATCGCCCCTGAAAACCTCCGAACAATGCGTTTATGTCGGAAAGACTACTTATTTAAAATGCAGTAGGTTTGTTTGGAATTGTTATTGCCTTCTTCATTATTACGGCATGATAGCACAATGGTTAGTGTTTTTGGCTTTGGGTTAATGGGTCCTGGTTTGCATCCTGCCAGAAGATAATATATGCATATTTTTGGGAAATTCTAATGGAACTTTCCTATCTGATGGTTGGCTAGCCCAGTAGTTAGTGCAGTGCTTCTTCTAAGAAGTCTGGGGCTCAAATCCTGCCATGACAGAAGACAACTTTGATGGAGTAGATTTATTTTTAAATAGTAGATGCAGTTCTGTTATTTTGGGTGGACTAGAGGTAGATTGTTTGATTTTCACCACATAGTAACTAAAATAAAAAAACTCTTGTTTGTGGGTAAAATATGGCGGGCATTGTCAGCAGTTTCGCACAAAATGCAAGCTTATCCTTCATTGCTTGCTGGGACAGTACAGTGGTTCTGATCAATATGTCTGGGTTTGAATTTTGTTCTGTAAAGGATTTATTTGAAATTTGTATAGCCATTTCCATTTCTGAAGTAATAGCACGATTGCATTTAACTTCTGAAGTGTTGGTTCGAATCCTGTCATAGGAAAACAGGTCTTCACTTATGGATTAGATTTCCTTGCTTTTGTCTCCATTCTTTTACTTGTGGGTCTTAAGTAAAATGGTTATCTTCTGTTAAAAATGGTCTGGGGTTTGAATCCTGTCAGGGTTTATTACAATAGAGAGCTGCAGTTTACCTACAGTTTGGTTTGGGAACAATGACACATTATTCAGGAATTTGTGGTTAGTGATTAGAAGTAATTGCAGGGCTTGACAAATAACATTTTAGTTACTGGTCACATTTGCCAGTGCCAGAAATTATTTACTGGCCAAAATATGATCCTCATGGCCAAAGAAAACACCAAATAACATATATGGTTTAATGTAAGTTCACATCATTAACCGTAGTAAAGTATTTAAAATAATACTTAATATAAACAACAATAAGCATGCATTTCAAAGTTGATTTTGTATTGTAGGCAGACCTTGTACAATATATCAATAATTATTTTAACTCTAAACATTATAATTCATTCATGTAAGTGATGTCTGAAAATGTAAATGGCCAGTTTGACCAACAAAAAAAATAAAATTTACTGGTCTTTGGTCAATTGTATTTGTCGAGCCCTGGTAATTGTTTGGCAGAGAGAGGCAGGAATCATGGTTAATGAAAGGACTCATAAGTAATTGTTATCACTGCTCATTCAGAAACACTAAATTAGATTGAAAATTTAAAAAATTTAGGTAAAAAATAATCAATTACCGGGTAGATTGAAAATTAAAAAAATTTAGGTAAAAAATAATCAATTACCCCGGTATCCTTCTACCCTTTCTAGGAGTCTACGTAATTGTTTGACAGGGAGAGGCAGGAATCATGGTTAATGAAAGAAGTAATTGTTTGACAGGGAGAGGCAGGAGTCATGGTTAATGAAAGAAGTAATTGTTTGACAGGGAGAGGCAGGAATCATGGTTAATGAAAGAAGTAATTGTTTGACAGGGAGAGGCAGGAGTCATGGTTAATGAAAGAAGTAATTGTTTGACAGGGAGAGGCAGGAATCATGGTTAATGAAAGAAGTAATTGTTTGACAGGGAGAGGCAGGAGTCATGGTTAATGAAAGAAGTAATTGTTTGACAGGGAGAGGCAGGAATCATGGTTAATGAAAGAAGTAATTGTTTGACAGGGAGAGGCAGGAATCATGGTTAATGAAAGAAGTAATTGTTTGACAGGGAGAGGCAGGAATCATGGTTAATGAAAGAAGTAATTGTTTGACAGGGAGAGGCAGGAATCATGGTTAATGAAAGAAGTAATTGTTTGACAGGGAGAGGCAGGAATCATGGTTAATGAAAGAAGTAATTGTTTGACAGGGAGAGGCAGGAGTCATGGTTAATGAAAGAAGTAATTGTTTGACAGGGAGAGGCAGGAATCATGGTTAATGAAAGAAGTAATTGTTTGACAGGGAGAGGCAGGAATCATGGTTAATGAAAGAAGTAATTGTTTGACAGGGAGAGGCAGGAGTCATGGTTAATGAAAGAAGTAATTGTTTGACAGGGAGAGGCAGGAATCATGGTTAATGAAAGAAGTAATTGTTTGACAGGGAGAGGCAGAAATCATGGTTAATGAAAGAAGTAATTGTTTGACAGGGAGAGGCAGGAGTCATGGTTAATGAAAGAAGTAATTGTTTGACAGGGAGAGGCAGGAATCATGGTTAATGAAAGTAGTAATTGTTTGACAGGGAGAGGCAGGAATCATGGTTAATGAAAGAAGTAATTGTTTGACAGGGAGAGGCAGGAGTCATGGTTAATGAAAGTAGTAATTGTTTGACAGGGAGAGGCAGGAATCATGGATAATGAAAGAAGTAATTGTTTGACAGGGAGAGGCAGGAATCATGGTTAATGAAAGAAGTAATTGTTTGACAGGGAGAGGCAGGAATCATGGTTAATGAAAGAAGTAATTGTTTGACAGGGAGAGGCAGAAATCATGGTTAATGAAAGAAGTAATTGTTTGACAGGGAGAGGCAGAAATCATGGTTAATGAAAGAAGTAATTGTTTGACAGGGAGAGGCAGGAATCATGGTTAATGAAAGAAGTAATTGTTTGACTGTGAGAGGCAGGAATCATGGTTAATGAAAGAAGTAATTGTTTGACAGGGAGAGGCAGGAATCATGGTTAATGAAAGAAGTAATTGTTTGACAGGGAGAGGCAGGAATCATGGTTAATGAAAGAAGTAATTGTTTGACAGGGAGAGGCAGGAATCATTGTTAATGAAAGCAGTAATTGTTTGACAGGGAGAGGCAGGAATCATGGTTAATGAAAGAAGTAATTGTTTGACAGGGAGAGGCAGGAATCATGGTTAATGAAAGAAGTAATTGTTTGACAGGGAGAGGCAGGAATCATTGTTAATGAAAGCAGTAATTGTTTGACAGGGAGAGGCAGGAATCATGGTTAATGAAAGAAGTAATTGTTATCACTGCTCATTCAGAAACACTAAAAATAATTTCAAAATTTGATTGAAAATTTTAGGTAAAAAAAGAATCAATTATCCTTCTACCATTTCTAGGAGTCTACGTGGGAGGTATCTCCTACAGGAGGAAATAACCAATCAAGTGTTCAATTATTTTCAAGATGGCTGCCCCTTGTGTTCAGAGATATAACTCTTCTGCTTTGAAGATACTTTTCTTTTTTTATCTCCCAAACAGAAGAATCACCTGTTTTATCTCATTGCTGATAAGAAGATGTCATGTCAGAAGTGATTTTGATTGAGAAAGAGTTTTTATGTCGATTGGGCTTCATTTAAGGGGCTGAGGCAATCTTCTATTCATAAGGTGATCTAGTTAATTTCATGTTTTCAAATTGGTGTAACTTCATCAAAAATGACAAAGGGATTTATGGGTAAGAGATGGAGAGTGGAGCAAAAATATTTAAAAACATTCCAATGATGAAACTTCTTGGAGCGTTTATCATCTGCCACAAAATGGAAGGGGGATATAAGTTTTATAGGGTTGGGGGCATAAACAGTTGACATGATACAGGTTAAGTAGAATAGTAGAATTAAAAAAATACACAAGTGCATTATCGGTGGAGGGGGTTGAAAATGGCATGAAGAGCCGTTTTTGGTAATTTACGGCTGCCTGCTTGTACGATTTTGGGGTATTTTGTACGCTTGACAGTCCTCAAATATGATTGTACACCAATGTTGCAAATTGTACACCTTTGTTATAATTTTTTGGGTTAATTTCATTATTTCAGAAGTCGCGATGGATCACTGAGCAGTTACAAGGTTAAATTATAATTACGTTTGATAATGAATAATTAATTAAATCCCAGAATAAACCCCAGTAAACAATGTTAGACATTGCTTAATGTTGTCAAACTTAAAAATTATCTTTGAACTATCATAGTAACACTTTCAGTTTTGAGCACCTAGAAATTACAAAAAACTCCAAAATTGCAATTTGTCTTCATCCTCCAAAAGGAGGGTACAGTTCTGGTAATTGCATCGGAAAGTAATCTGATGTTTTGAGGAGTAGTGGTGAAAATAACAGAGTGAGGGAGAGTGGAAGGTTGACTTGTGGTGGTGTGGGTGGGGGTGGTGTTGTCGGTGGGGGTGGTGTTGTCGGTGGGGGAGTAGCTTTTGAAATAAATGAGTTTAGAAGTATCTGGGCGTTGAATGGTTTTACTAATAGGTGAGGTGAAATTGAAGATAGAACAGATTTGTTTTCTAGTGTTCCACCTTTCTTCATGCCAGTCCAATAGTTTCTGACATATTTGACTTTCCTCCAAATTTTTGGGGGGCAAATTCAGTTATTTTTATTTAGGTCAGTGTGAGTTTAATTAAGTTTAATAGTCTGCGGAAGATTGTTTGACAAGACTTGGTTGCACACAATTTATTTCTAGAAAATTTAAAAAAAAAAAATTCTTCCCGAATAGTTCTTTATTCGGCATTTAGGCTTTTGTTGCCTCGATCATTAAAACTTGAAATTTGGGTTTTTCTAAAAATAAAATGATTTTCTTCAAATCAAATATTTTCAATTAATCTTTTTAATGAGGGGGCCAGAATTGCCCTTGTGTTAACAATAAGGATGCTGGCATACACAAAATTAATTGTCCTTTTATGCTCAAATTTAATATTTTATAAGCAATCTTGTTTCTGTGGATAAACAATACACTACCAATTTAAAAATATTTAATTAAGTTCTGATATGATCTTTACTATGATGGGTAAACAAAAATAAAATTTGATGCCAACATTTGAATGTTTATATCTGTATAAAAATGATAAATTTTCAATCTCTATATTTACTACTTTTACTCTTTTACCTCGTTTAGATCACAAGATATTAATTTCTGTCAATCTAATTAAGGTATATTTTTCCAAAAATGATATGCCAATTCACATGTTTTATTGATAAGTACTGTTAAACATGTTAAATGTATAAACATTTTCCAAACATGTTCACTCATGAAACTTTAGCGTAAAATAAACAAGTCACCTGGCAAAACATATCCTGGAATTCATTTCACAGAAACAGTAGGTGTAAGAAAACAGGTAAAATTTTCATTTTCACCGCTTCAAAATAATCTCTTTTTCTTCTGCACTGCTGTGATAAGATGGTGAAAACAATCTATTTTTGAGATGATAGACCTCAAACGTTTCAAAGTAGTTGCTGTGCAGAAACTGAATTATACCGCAGACAGGAAGTTGTTTGTTCAAAGGGTGTCATGCGGCGACCATCTTGGAAAATTTGTTCATCACAGGAAGTGACCCTTGAATTCTGGGTAATGGTTTAATTTCATTAGGAAATGAACATAAAGATCTGATCTTTTGGTATGACTTACCCTTATGTGCTTTTAAAACTTAGAACTATATCTCTTAGGTGGTGTATTATTATAATTTATATCTTCATCTTTTGTCCCCTATGGATTTGAACATGAAAATTTTAACATTTAACATTTAAAACAAGTTTAACTTTGATTGGGTTGTTCTTAAACAAATTGCAGGAGACATTCCTGTTAAGACATATATTCATGATTATAACACAATCCACTGGACAGATATATAGAATCCTCAGATATCTAACTCGGTAAATTCGCAAATGACAATTGCATGATTATTGTATAAACACGTGATTTCAAATACCCAACGATCTGATGTCATTCCAGTGACAATACGTATGGTACATACAGACAGGAGGCCAATCACTCAGTCACGTTTCAGTTTAGGCTAAATTTGAAGCTATTCTCAAACCGGGTTATAAAAATTGTCTTATTAATTACTTGCAAGTTTATTTAGTTCTATTTTATGCTCATTTGATTCCGATATACAATGTTCATACAGATAATAATCTGTCATTCTTTACAAAACTGAAGTACTTTAAGATTTGCAAAGAGCTGTGCTTGGTGTCTATATTGAATTGTGATGAAAAAGAAAGGATTTCATGGAATGAATGGACACAGTGTACATTTTGAGGATAGCATGTTTTCCCTCAAGTAAAGGCTCTTGCCAGAAGCAGAGGATTACAATCATTAGGAAATAAAACTCGATCATGTAGAGCTAGGCACAAGTTAGAGGTCTTGGATTTTTGAATTTATTGAAAGAAGATGTTATCTCAATTACATGGGAAAAGGAGGGGATAAGTATTTCAAGGTGTAACTACAGCGGGAGGGGGTGTTGAGGGAGGGGATGAGGGGGTGGCGAGAAAGGGGAGAGGGTGTTGAGGGAGGGGAGGAGGGGGTGGCAGGAGGGGGGAAGGGATGTTGAAAGAGGGAGGAGGGGTGATAGATGAGTTGCAGGACATAGGTAGGGTGGGGGGAGAGAATGAAAATTAAGGTTTGGAAAAAAGATGATTCTTAGATGAATAAACTTTGAATTAATAATACATAAAATTTCATAAATATATAAATATATATAAATATTTTCTGGTTATATGGATATGGGGATTAGGAATGAGAGCAAGTTGTGGTTGTCTGTTTGAGGGGGTAAGTAATTAGAGTGGGGGGGGGGGGGGAGGGTGGGGGGGGGGGTGGAGAAACTTGAGTAGGAGGATCAGACAGAGGGATGGAACGAGGGGATGGCGGTAAGTACGCATCAGTTAGTTCCTCCATTTCGTCCAAGTTAATTCCACACCGGCTTAGTTTTTCTGGCAGAAACTTGACACCGGCAATTATTGAGGAAGATTCACAGCATAGGTGAACTTCCTCTTGGATACCCATGCATAGGGAATCGGTCGTGCTTCAAGTCAGCAGGGGATTAATGACTCCCACGGACAGACGGACGGACGGACTGTGTTGAGTGTATCCTCCAGGACTAAGTATCCGTTCTGAGACTGGGTATCCACAAGAAGAATGTGCTCTTGTTAGAAGAATTGCTCGTTAAGTGTCCGGCAAGATGGATGTTGATATGCATTGCCCAAGAAGATGATCCTCCATGTACAGCTAGTATCCAAAGTATCCAGCAAGAATGTGTTATCTTGCAAGATGAATGGACCATTAAGAAAACCTCCAAGAATGTGTTATTATCTTGCAAGAGTCTCCATTTATTTATAGGGATGTGAGCATTGCTAGTTATCTTGCAAGAGAAATTGACCATTGCTGATTATCTTGCAAGAGAAACAAACATTGCTGATTATCTTGCAAGAGAAACAAACATTGCTGATTATCTTGCAAGAGTAACGGACATTGCTGATTATCTTGCAAGAGTCACGGACATTGCTGATTTATCTTGCAAGAGAAACAAACATTACGGTGTATCTTGCAAGAGAAACGGACATTGCTGATTTATCTTGCAAGAGTAAAGGACATTGCTGACTATCTTGCAAGAGAAATGGACATTGTTGATTATCCCAGGCATATTACTAGTTAGTGTCTTAACATTTCTACTTGAACAAATACTCTACCGGGAAATACCAGGAATTGCTCTTGACACGCAGTTGGTTACCGGGAATATTATTTGACTGCAGGAAGGTGAAGGGTTAGGTGACAATCAACGACAATGTATGACAACTGCCAGTTTCTGCGGAATCATTATCCTCCCCCTCGTTCTTTTGGGCCACGTTTCGAACCACCTTTCAAAAGGACGAGCAGTGAAAAAGGTGATTTGTTTTGCAATATGATTTAATGCATGTACTTACATATATGAATGTACTTGTTTAATCTCTGGCTTTGACATACACAAAACGTTGTTGGCATACTGAGAAACTATTTATTGAAATTGATCTTGGGTTTTTAATCATGCACAAACTTGAAGATAATGTCTATTGAATTTTTATCATAAATTAAATATTTAGATAAATATTTGTTTGTGACTTTACACTTGAACAAAACCTAAAGGAAGTTTAAATAGTTCTTGATAACTAAGATGATTGTGTCATTTATTTAAGTTGCCATTTTTTTGTCTTTAGAAATTTATATTTGAAAATGATAATTGATAATGATATATGATGTACTGATCATGAAAATTCATTTAAGAAACATGAAAATTGAGATTCATGCATGAAAAGATATGAACAATATTTAAAAGTTTAAATTTTAGTTTAGGCTTTTCTCTTAAGAGTTAAAATTTATTCCAATCCTTTCCTTGTATAATAACAATTAATGAAGAATAAACTACCATAATATATATCGTCAAATATTAAAGGTGTAGCATGCTGTTCTTAGTAAATAAAGTGCTAAAAAAAAGGTAAATAAGTGTTAGCAATGGCGAAATAATACTCCTGAATCAATAAAAAGAGTTCTTAACGAATGTACATGGTTCGGTTGAGCCCTGCGAGTCGATTTAATTCCCTTGTGCAGCGATTGTAAGGTGTTCACATTAAAATGACCGCTCAAAGGTAGTTCAAGTGATCTGACTGATGTAGCGATATACCAGGGATGCAGAAATCGGTCTATTTGCCTGACATGTCCGATTGTGAATCCAGTTTGTCCAAATGGCTAATTGACCTATCGGACATCAGTTGACCGATTGCAGAAAATAAAAGGAAAAGTAAACAAACACGGCTTACACGCATTAAATAAAGGCAAACATGTAGCCCTGCTTGTGTCAGTCATAATTGTTTGTGAAATTGAAAAATACACAGCATGATCTCACTCGAGGCGTGTACGACATCATCATTATCTCAGTAAATTATAATTGTCTGCAGAAACAACACTTTAATACCTTTTGATATTTAATTTATATTCTCAGTGAGACCAACTAATCTAGCTCTTACACCGAAAAGGTCCACAAAATTGTTGCCTTATATGTTTGCACCATTTTCATCCAATACGGATAATCGTTTTCTATGGATATACAGATTATTTGTCATTTTATGATATGTTTTACCCTCCAACGCAACAATATATTGTATAAACTTAAGTTGTTAATGCCAACTTGGAGAAAAAACAATATGCAAAAAACGTGCTACAGCACCTTTAAGGAAAATGTTTATAAAAAATCAGTCAATGCCTTGTGCACTCAGAACCATAATCTGTTATAACTGGTTGCATGTAAAAGCTGGAATGCATTAGGGTTATGTGTAAAACCTGGAATGGATATTACTGATGTGGACATGGTTTACATAATAAGGATCACGGTGCCGGAAATCTCCATGGAAACGGAATCTCTGGGAATTTCAATGCATTGTTTACATTTTAGAATAAAATTAAGTGCACTTGCTTTTGCAAGAAAATTATGGTCTCAAAACAAGAACTTTGGGGAACTTGAAGAATTGGTTTTCAGATATTAACACATTTGAAGAAGAAGATTATAGAATTTTGAAGAATAACAAATCTAGCTTTTGTGTAAGCTGGAAAAATGTTATAAGCTTTGCATTTGTTTAAAAAGAAAAATCTTAAAGTTTGATATCATGTGGAATTTTCTATTTGAAAAAATCTGCAATTAATCTGTGTCAGTTTGTTTCTTTTTACCTGCAGAAGAAAGATAAGTTCTTACATAATTAAAATAATTGCTTGTCGCCTTTTTGTGAAAAAGAGATAAGGGAATATAAGTAAAGCTACGAGAAAGAACACTCTGATTTATTTGGTAAAACATCTCTATTCTTCTGGTACCAGGTCACAGAACTGTTCAGATGAGTTTTATCTTTAATGTCTGTGCTTTTTGAGTAATAATGTCTGAAGCAAAAGATCAAGTTTGCAACTTAATCTGATTGTTTATATTTTTGCTAACAAATGCATCATGTTATAGAGATCAGTCCTGGCCAATGGCTGTAGAAAATAATTATAAGGGCCTTGTATACAGTCTTGGTCTTCATTTAGCCAGTCCAGGTAAACTGAATAAAGCTTACATATAAAATGAAATCACATTGATAAAGGGAAAGTACTTGTTAAATACCAAAGACAAACTTTTAGTCTATATAGAAATATTTCAGAGCTGATTGTTTTGAGGTAAAATGTTTGAGAAATATTTGCTTGTAAATGAAGTAGGTATATTACCTACCAGCCTCCCTATCTACATACCTAGCTATACCTACATATCTACCTATACATATACATACCTAGCTATACATATACATACCTAGCTATACCCACATATCTACCTATACATATACATACCTACCCAAGCTACTGACTTAAAATTACCACTTTAATTTAATATTCGGACATTAGTTAAAGGGACACCGAGTCGAGGATAAAAATGAGATCACTTTTTAGCTCATCAGGCCTGAAAGGCCCGATGGGCTTATGGCATGGGATGGCGTCCGTCCATCCGTCCGTCCGTCCGTAAACTTTCCACTTTTTCGACTTCTTCTCCAGAACCAATAACTCTAGAGAGCTGAAATTTTATGTACAGACTCCTTGGCCAATGGGGATTCTAAATTGTAGATTTGGTGACCCTGTGACCCCAAATAAGGGCCACAGGGGTCATAACCTAAAAAGCTATTTTCATCTTCTTCTCCAGAACCAATGACTCCAGAGAGCTGAAATTATATGTACATACTCCTTGGCCAATGGGGATTCTAAATTGTAGATTTGGTGACCCTGTGACCCCAAATAAGGGCCTCACTGGCCATTACCTAAAATCCTGTTTTCATCTTTTTCTCCGGAACAAAAAGATCTAGAAGGCTGTAATATTGTATGCAATCTCTTTAGCCAATGGGGATTCTAACTTGTAAATTTGGTGACCCTGTGACCCCAAATATGGGCCACAGCCTGAAAAACCTTTGAAAATGAATTTTGAACTGATATTTTATGTGCACTTCATTCACTTTATTTGAAATGTATACTTGAAATAACAATCTACATTGTGGACATGTTTGTCAAATTGATGTAATCACTGTGAAATGAGAACTATTGAATAGCCTATGAACTGAAAATTGTGACAAGGCATAAAGGACTAAATTGAAGAGGAGTTAAGAATTCTTTTATTTTACATGAGATATGTGAACTGCATATGACTGGTGATGAAATGATAAGATAAGATTATTTTCATCTTTTTCTCCAGAACAAAAAGATCTAGAAGGCTGTAATATTGTATGCAAACTCTTGAGCCAATGGGGATTCAAACTTGTAAATTTGGTGACCCTGTGACCCCAAATATGGGCCACAGCCTAAAAAACCCTTTGAAAATGAATTTTGAGCTGATATTTTATGACACTTCAATCACAATGATTTGAAATATATGTCGACTTGAGATAACAATCTACATTGTGGACATGTTTGTCAAATTGATGTAATCAATGTGAAATGAGAACTATTGAATAGCCTATGAACTGAAAATTGTGACAAGCCGCAAAGGACTAAATTGAAGAGGAGTTAAGAATTATTTTATTTTACATGAGATATGTGAACTGCATATGACTGGTTATGAAATGATAAGATAAGATTATTTTCATCTTTTCCTCCAGAACGAAAAGACCTAGAAGGTTGTCATGTTGTGTAAAGAGTCTTTAGCCAATGGAGATTCTAAATTGTAGATTTGGTGACCCAGTGGCCCCAAATAAGGGCCTCACAGGCCATTACCTAAAATCCTGTTTTCATCCAGAACAAACTAGAAGGAATATTTTGTTCAGAATGTTTAGATGTTTGGATGACAAGGCTTAGAACCGAGATTGTTTAGCCAAGGTGATTCTAAATTGTACTATGTACCATGAGATTCATCACATTGCCTGTTCTCTTTAAACCTTATACAGTTAGATCAGTGCTGCCAGTGTTTAGTGCAAGCAAGAGTCTATTACATAATTTGGCGGTAAAACACAAAAAACACAGCTGGCTTGTAACCAGAGCCAAGGGGTCAGAATATTGCATAATCTCCTGTGTGTTGACCTTGCTGAGTGCTCTCTCTCTCAATTTCAAGAATAAGATTTGTCAGGGTTAGGGATTGTACATTATATTGAGACAACATATTTCTGTCTTCATCATCAAACAAAATAAATTCTGATGAGCTACAGAGCCCATGGCTCTATTTTATCTACCTGTGCTGATTAACGTGTCTGCTAAGGAGTTACGCTTCGCTTCACTGTCTACATGGAGTAGTTTTTATTACTAATTACTTAAATTGTCTGAAATTTGGGGTCTGTGACTAGTTAGCAGACACGTTAATCAGCATAGGTAGATAAATCTGATTTCATATTTATCCTCGACGCGGTGTCCCTTAAAGTACATCACTTCACAGGTATCTTCCTACTGCTGCATGTTTAAAACATTATAGATATCTAGTTTTTAAACATTTATAGATCTAAATGTTGATTTTACAATTCTTACAAAACAAATTTAATTTATCCTGAACAATATATTTATTCATGTCTTTAAATGGCATTTAAAGGTGAAATTTACTTTACTATTTAAAAATATATATATACATAAAAAGTTTATATTCAATATCCACCTGATTGAAGAGTAAGTATAGTTTACACACCTCAAAATGTCTTGTTTGTTTCAATGCTGGGGAAATCTTTGGAAAGAACACTAGAGAATGTTTTTAAAAAAAAATAATTTTTATTTGAATTTTCCCAAAATTTAATCAGAATTATTTACATTTATAAACAACACGAAAGCCTCATGCAGTGTATTGCAATTACTTCTAAACCTAGGAACGGTTTCTCGCAGACAAATAACGTATGATGTCTGTGCACTCTTGTTGATGGAAGACAGAGGGAAATGTTGAAAGTAAAAACAGAAGCACAGTAATCAAGCCAGCACAACATGAGGGGAGAATTTTGAGGAAAACTCCTCACGTTGAGAAACATAGACTTACCCTGTCTGTGAAGATCTTTTTAAGGAAGTTCACATTTTTAGGCACTTTAAGAAAAATTTATCACTTTCAGAAATAAGAAGTATTTTATGGGAAATTTTAACTTGCGTCTTTGATGAACAAAATAATAACAATAATAACTTTAATCATGCATTAACACTTAGCCTGCCAATTTTATTTATGCATAAAAATCCTATCTTCATATCCAAAGTGGGGGCGGGATAGCGCAGTGGTTTGCTTTCGGCTTTGGATCAAGAGGTCCGGGGTTCGAATTCCCCAGGGGCACGGCAACTTTGTCTGCAGTAGAGAACTGTTCTATAGGCAGTAAGGTTTGGGTGCAATGCTACACTGATTTTCAGCATAGTACCACCCATGGTTCACTAGTTCCAGCCGTTGCTCGCAGGTGTCACTGTAATGCATAGAAACGTGGCATTGCAGGTTTTCTCCCTGCCATAATACTAGCAGCAGCGATATAAGTGGAATACGCGACGTTAAACCCCTCACCTCACCTCACCTCACCTCACCTCACCTCATATCCAAATAGTTGTAGCTCCAGTAACATTGGGTACACAGAATGGTTTGTTACTAATCAAGTCAGCAATTAAAGTGTTCAACTTCTTCAGATCCTGATATGCTTATTTTATTTTAATTTATTTAATTGCATTTTCAGATTGTTGAGTTAAGATTTCATTTCTTGAAGATGAAATTCTTACAGATATGATTAAAAAAGAAAATATCATCCAAGAGTTTTATGCAGTTTTTACCTTCTCATAATGTCCCTGCTGCACTTATTTTACTCTAATTTATTTACTTAATTAACTGCATGTTAAAGATTGTAGAGTCAGGACTCAGCTACTAGCAGTTGAAATTCAAGCTGACATGGTAACAAATATTCAAAGACCTTCATCCAGTCTACTCTAAGCAATACATCCTCGTCTACAAATACCACAGCATCGTCCTACGGTGATGTTTTTTCTGATCGTTTATCTGAGAGAAGCAGAGGGACTACTTTCTGTGAGGTCGAAGGTCAGGCAGAGGTAGTTCCCTGGAGTTGGGCAGTGGTCCTAAGATTGACCGGGCATGGCAGTTCTCAAAGAATTTGGACTTTGAAGTCTAAATGGCATTTCGAATGAGGACAACTCCCTTTAACCGAGGCAGTGAAGTTCTACTGGGGAGAGTCAGGTGAGCGTGACTTTCCCCGTGCATGGAAAAAATATAAATCGGCACCGCTGGATGTGAGTTGGATTGCGTGGAAGGAAGTGTTGATATTTACCACGGTGAGTTTGAAAATGAAATCAAGATTCGAGGAAATTCAAGCATTGGCAGTGTGGATATTTTAACTTTTAGGACAAGACACTCTTTGGTAGAGTATTGTTCAACTGAAGAATTGAACTGAAACTCTTATGCACTGATAGTTTTGAATATACAGTTAATTGGCTGTGAAGAACTTTGATTTAAAGTCAAGAATGTAAATGGTGATAATTATGAAGTGAGAAAACTCATAAATATCAACTTGAAAAATGAAGATTTTACAAAAGAAAATTTTGTCAGTTTGTTCAGTGGATCTAAGCAGTATGTATTGAATTGAAATAATTCTGATTTACAATATACCACGAAAAAAAACGTTTCAAGAATATTTAAGCAAGGTTATTTGAATATATCCTCTTACCCCCTCTGTTTATAGTTCTTGATTTAAAAACCCAACATTAGAAATAAATCAAGAACTGGACAAGAAAAATAGAACAAAGTGAATTGGAATACAACAGGGATATCTTCTCTTCCCTACTTTGTTATAGTTCTTGGGGAATACAAACCGAAATTGGAATGTTTTGACACATGTAGTGCCTCATGTGTCAAAAGAAGAGTCAGTGAAAACAAGACTTTCTTAACTCCCCATCTGGAGAAGGAATTCAAGGGAAGCTATCAGGTTTCATCTATTTTAGTCTGTGACATAACATGTGGGTGCTTCATAGTTTGTCATCATTCCCGGAAATTCTTGTGCAATATCTGACTTTGTCTTCTGGAATGGACTGAGTCAAGAAGGAAAAAATTATATGAATCATTTGAAATTTGTTGGACACAAGTTGTAGGAAAGTATTTTTTAACTGTGATTCATATAAAATTTTGTCACAAAGGAAGATAAGTTGCAGGAAAGTACTATTGTGAATTTGTGTTGACCATGTGTGCTTGTCAGATGGTGAAATAAGTGGTAGAAAAATAGTTTTAAACGAACAACTTTTTTTTATGGTATTGTATAATTCTGTAGATAAGAGGTTTTTGTAAAGTTTTAAAATTATTCCAACACGACTTCTGTGGATAACATTCAGGAACTTGTCACATGTTTCACTTCTGTTTCTAGTTTAGCAAACGGAAAGTCAAATTTGAGATAAACATTTGTGGAATAACAGGCTAATAGTGGTTTTTCATGGCAACAATACTCTTGATTAGCTGATAGCTAGAAACTTGTATTTTTCAAAAACTATTTTCTTGATAACATTTAATTAGATAAGAGGTACTTCTTATCATACTTCTATTGAAATTTCAGAATATTAGATAACCTTTTTAAAAATACTTTAGTACAAGGAGTGATTAAAATTTTACAAATATGACAATTTCAGATATATATTTTAAAAATATCTGAGAAAGATTTTATTAAAGGTTGATTCTATTAAATAAGAAATATCTTTTGATATAAAACTACAAGAGGGAACATAGCTCACATAAATTCAGAAAACATTTCAGAAATAACATACCGTCATAAAAAGTAGCTTCTCTCAAAAATAAAAAAGTAATTCACAAAATCATTTGAAGGCAAAGAATCTGCAGAAGTGGAACTCTAAACCTTTGTTATTTCTACCGACATATTCTTCCGGATGAATTGCAGGAAATGTGTTTACATTGACATCATTTCCGACTTGCGTGTATTTATATCTGGACGTTACTTAATTAACGCCACCTGGGGGCAGATACCTGAAGCTTAGGCTCTCACGTTAAAGAGACAGACTACTGAGTAGATGGGGAATTCACCAGACGGAAAGTTTTCGTGTTTTTTTGGAGGACATTTCATGATTTTTACAAAAACATTATTGTGATATTGTTGTGTCTGAGGTGTAGAAGGTAAACTCTTCCTGAGACTCAAGTTGTAGGGACAGAACATTGAGCAGACGCGAAAATCACCCCAGGACCTTCTGGGGGAGTATTCTATCATCTGGGGAGTATTCTATCTTGCACAAGGAAACATCTGGACGAAGTTCCTGCCCTCTTTGGTCGTTAACTCTGTGGAAGACTCAGATCCTCGTAAAAAGTTGATCTTTTCCTCCTGGAGATGATTTTGTGTCTGCTTGAAAGATATTAGTTGGACAGTGGTGGTGGTATCTGTTGGAAAAGGTTTCATGATTTGAGGTATTGTGAAAGTTCGCAGCTTCAAGGAAACTTCATAACTGGATTGAGGATTTAGTTAGACATATTGTTTCCTCCTGATGAGTGTTGGTGATTTTTAACTTTTGAAACTTGCAAAAGGATTTTGCATAAGTTTTGATAACAATTGTGGCAAACTTCATGATTACATCAGTGGTTTGGACATTGTCTTTTTTCTATGAAATTTGTGGATTGATTTTCTAATCATTTACAATTTGCGAAAAGGTTTGCATAAGTTTGGATAAAAATCCTTGATAATTGTTTTTTGGTGTTGCGCCAATCTGGATTAAATTTGGAAATAAATTCAAGATTTGACCAATGTTGATGAAAGTTTGGTGTCAGACAGACTCACTAATCCAAGAATCTGATTTTCACTCGATGCACAGACTGACATCGTTCAGGACTTGATTACATTCGGACAAGCTGATGAACGAAGACTTTAATTTCTAAACAGGAAGTACACATAATTTAGTTCAGCCAATTCGATTCCGAAGTGTACAGGAAACAAGCCTTAAAAGATTTGACTGACAAGTGTAAACACGGAAGATCATTTTGAAGAGACAGGTATGCTGTGATGGCGGTAGGCAAAAAAACAGATTCAAATTCTTGAAACAGAACAGGAGTGGAGATAGATCTTAGCTTTTAACAAGGTCAAGATAGTACTGAAAAAGTCCTCCATGATTGTCAAATTTTCCCCCCAAATTTTTTTTCAAATACTTGAATCAGAACAGGGTCCAACCTAGAAAGAATACATCCTCGTTATCATTGATGATTGACAAGATAACGCAAGAGTGAAATATTATCATCCAAACCGAATTTGGAAAAACCATCTGTACAGTAATCTCTGCTCCACTAACTGCAGTTTTCATGTTGAAGGAACATATGGCTCCCGTGTAACAAACTCGGGAAGAGATCTTCAGGATCAGTTTACGGGTTCTGTATGCTTGGGATTCATTGTCAGGGACAGGCTTTAGTTTGAGAAAACTACTGGATATTCGTTATTTGTTGATAACAAGTTTGTGATTGGTTTACAAATTTGTTAACCATCCACTTGCTGTTGGGCGGATAAGTTGCCGAGTGTAATCCTCCAGGTTGATGAATGAACTTTGGATTGACCAATGTAAGAAATTGGATGTCAAACGCCTGTTAATTGCTTCTGGGTGTTCATGGTTGTTCCTCTTTTGAACTCATTAACCCTTTCTAGGCAGGATAAATTTTGAAGTTTGTCGGTTAATCCGTGGATCGGAAATTATCAGAGGACACAGCAGGTAACTAACGATCCTGCGAGTTAATGGTTAATCCGTGGATCTGAACTTAACAAGTATTAATCCAGCGGTTTGACAGAGGCTCAGAGGATAACAAACTTTCAAAGGATACATCTGAATCCCCCGGATATTCTTAATTGAATTACAAGGGCTGATTATTCCTAATCACCCTAAATTGACCCTTCACTCTGTGACCATTGGCCAATTGGTCGGTTAACCTGGATGAAATGTCTAGCC
Source organism: Gibbula magus (assembly GCA_936450465.1). Taxonomy (NCBI): domain Eukaryota; kingdom Metazoa; phylum Mollusca; class Gastropoda; order Trochida; family Trochidae; genus Gibbula; species Gibbula magus. The sequence continues at coordinate 68,332,849 of OW388298.1, read as the reverse complement.
TCGGGCAGTAATTAACGCTTGCTATGTATTGAAAGGAAACTCCTGTCGAGGCTAATTCAACACAGACAAACACCCTACTGTTTCAAGAGATAGATGCAAGATTGTTCAAAAGACGGAATTGAGTGGAAACGAACATGGAATCCATGCTTTTGAGGTAAAAGGAGTTTATGAATTTTGGGGTAAAAATTGGAGAAAGAGGAGATAGAGGCTATATTTCAAGGAAGTTTTAATTGAAAAAATTATTGGATCAGAAATTTTATGAACAAACTGTTGAAAATTGTATTTCTCCTGGAAACTTCAATGTTCAAAGTTCAGTGATACCAGAACAAAATTCAATAATTGGATTTATCGAGAACATTCAAACTTTATTAGGACACCATTGAATGACAAAGCTAAGATTTTAATATAAAGTTGTTTAAAGTGATTTTGATTTCTGGAGACTTCAGAGTTTACGTTTGTCAACATGGATTGTGACCTCATCGTGTCCTTTGCGTTAACATTCAGGATGGAGATAAATGAATACTACTTCAAACGGATCATGGCACTTGGTGAGCCCATGTTTACAAATGTGCCCTTGGAATTGGTGATTGTAGCTAACAACCCATGCAAATGTGCATGAACATATGAATGCAAAGGGCAGATAACTCTATGTGAATCAACTCACTTTCATCATGTGACATTTATATTATCAGACTTCACCGAAGACAATTGAACAGATTTGTATGCATCCATATCATTATTGGAAACAGATTATCAGTGCAGTATTTGCTATTCTACGACATCCTAACTTTACGATATCGTCACTTTACGAATTCGTCAGTGAACCAACATTGGAAACTTGTATGTGTTGTGATAACACTTAAACATCAGTTTTTCCACAAAACTACGACATCGTAACTTCACGTAGTCGTAAGTGGATAAACACTGGAAACTTGTATGTGTTAGTGATAACACTTAATCATCAGTTTTTCCACAAAACTACGCCATCGTAACTTTACGTAGTCGTAAGTGGATCAACATTGGAAACTTGAATGTGTTAGTGATAACACTTAAACATAGGTCTCAAGAGACAAGTTTTTCCACAAAACTACGCCATCGTAACTTTGCGTAGTCGTAAGTGGATCAACACTGCCAGCAGGTGACTTCAATCTCACACTGAAAGCGTTCAAACAAAGCTGAACATTTGACGGCTTAAGTCACCGGAGAGCACCTCTACGTCATCGTAGATTTAAGTTAACGTAAGTGGTGCGTAACTTGGATGCCTGCTAAATGACTGAGAAACAAGGAAAGTCCAGTTTCTGGAGTTTTGCCAAGATGTGGCCGCGGAAGAAGAAGGCTCCAGGTTAGATGTGTGTTAATTAGTTTAATTATAGTAATTACTAATTAACTAAAGATAATTCATTTTATGATAACACATGATTCGTTTAATTGAAATAATTTGTATTTCATTACACTGTGGATTATGGTTTATAATGTGAAATATAACATACGATAGAAATAGAATGGAAAATTAAAAAGATTTTTAAAAGATTAATTGATTTAAACGGACAATGGAAATAAAATTAAAGGATACTTTTGTTTAATTATCATAGTATTGCTAATTAAAATATGATCCTAAGCTATATGTTTTAAATGTTTGATTATGCAACAAAAGCATAAATCAATTGCAAAAATACAGAATTATCACATTAATTTTGTTCTTAAAAAATCCATCATCCCATTGATATAAACGCTGGTTTACAAATGGAGGGTTCTATCAGGGTATTTTTTGTGGAAACAAATTCGGGAGGATATTCCTGTTTACACATATATGCTATTGATACATGATTAAAACACAGTCAACTTTCACAACTTGATAAAGACATGTGCACATTTGTTTAAAAATAAAAACGGTGAGAACTGAAGCCATTCATCGGTGCTGCGAGTCGGGGAAATTTTGCTACGGCCTAATAGCATATTGTTTATCAGTTTTATGATACGTTACGTGTTACTATGTGAATATTCTATCAGTGTGTATGTTTTATTATTACAAAAAATTAAAATTGGGTTAAATATAGCATGTTTTCATTTCACGAAATGCCAAGAAACCAAGATGGTCGATGCTGCCGATAGATAAGTGATAGAACTTTCCCTTTAAAATAGTTTTAGGGTATAATTCTGTTTGTTTTCTGATTGGGTAATTTGGGTGTCGTCATCCTTCAATCGACTGAAAAGAAGTCTGTTCTGGACGGTAAGAAGGACCAGATTTGGACAATCATAATTGCATGTGCTTTAACAGAGAACACAGGGTCATATTGTTTCAGGGGAAAAGTGTTTACCAGGCCTGATGTCTGGACAGGAAGTAGCTTGTCTAGCCCCGCAGTAAATGACTTCCAGAGCAGGCTCGAGATGAATAGATAAAAGTGCTCAGAGCAAAGGTGGAAAATTATGTGATATATAAACTATCCAGAATATTATGGGTCTGAAAAAAGGTTTTGGAAATGTGACAAAAAAGACAGTTTGTGTTGTTGAGTATTACTATGTACAGATGTGAAAAAAATAAAATTTGATAATTATGAACCTTTTCAATCATCAGTCATCTTGATTCTGAAAAAAAATAAAAAAATTATTGAAAATTTTATAAATAAATTGGCTTAAAATGAGAGCGGTTTGTTAAAGGATAAAATATTATTTTTCAGTAATATTTATTTGCACAAGAATTATCGAGGATTTCAAAGTATATACATATGAGGGCAATAGTTGGGCAATTAAAATAAAATATAATGTAATAAAATATACAGTAATAAACTATATCAACTGAAATCAATTGTGAATAAACTTGTAGAAACCTTCATGGCAATATTATTGAAGATTTTTAAGTAGTTTTTACTTATTATATGAGTATCATGTGATGATTAAGATAGACTTGTTATAAAATCATGTATAGTTAATTGGTTTCTGATAAGAAAATAAAACTGATTATTCTGACAGATTGTTGTTATTACCCAATAACAAACTAATTAGGACTTTGATATGAAACATGATTATATGAGTAAAACATGTTTCAACAATAAATATAGTTAATTTATAACAACTTTGAGTGAATTTAGTGTATCAAGTTTAAATAATGCGGCACATTGCAGGTATTAAACCAAAGTAAATATTAAAGAAGGATAATAATTTAATATTTCATGCCCTCTATATAAGGACCTCGTTTATCCGGACCTCGTTTATCCGGACCTCGTTTATCTCTGTCATCCGCACAAATCAAATCTTCTCTATGCATTTTCTCTATGAAAATGATTCGCTTAACCGCATGACAGTTTTCAACTGTAACCAAATTGTGCGGATAAACAGGATTTCATTGTAATTGAAAAAAATATTCTAAAAACATCTCCATGATAGATATTTCTGTCCATAAACATAGAAAACTCCAGTTTTAATATGCGTGATATCAAAACAGAGAATCCAAGTTTGGTCATCATTATTACAAATTTTGATAACAAGTTTTTTTGTTTCCATACTAAAAGTAAAAAACCCATTAAATTAAAAAAAACTGGACATGAGATAATATGAATTTCTTTGAGTGTAATTAAATTATAGATATAAGACGGTACAATTCTGATTACCGGTATATTGACATGGGTTTATGATCGTTATCATGTAAATTCTATACTTACCTACTTGATTGTTAACTACTATAATTGTTAAACAAGTCTCACTTCCTGATAACGAAGTGATGTCAATTTTGAGTCTACGATTTCTACTTGATGTTTATTGGTAGTTCATTTTCGTTAAGAAATTATTTCCGGTAAGTGTTCATGTTCTTATTAAAGGGATACTTTGACCGAAGTGTTTTACTTGAACGCAAAAGGCTACTTGGATTTCTAAACAGATTATTGCAATCATTCGGAGTTGCCATTTACAGGAACAAAGCGATTGTTAAAGCACTGGCCATTGGCTTGGATATGTTTTCCATGACTTGTAGGTAAAGGATAAAATAGGGGCTGTTTTTTTAATGTAAAAAAAATATAATTAAAAGGAGGTATCAGGTATTTTTTTTGTGGAAACGAACTTCGAGAGGATATTGCATGCTGTTTACACATATATACTATAATACTTGCTTAAAACACAGTCAAATTGAAGGTATTAATGAAGGTCATATTTTGATGACTTTATATTTGAATGTATAAAAATATGCAAGACGTCAGCTGTAGAATATTCTGACATCACGATTGCGACATGATACCTGAAAACCTTAATTAGCATCCACCTAATATTTTGATGATTAATTTAATCATTTTCTTGTTCTTTTTGTCACTTTAAATTTAATCACGATGCACATTTTCATTTCAAATTCCCAAATCAGTCAATTTCCTTATGTTTGGTTGGTAAACCAAAGTTCCAATTATAGGATCCTGACAGTACTGTACACTGGAGTGAGCTTAATAATATTTACAAGACAACTACTCTTGTACATCAAAGTTCTCAGACAGCTGGCAGACATCAAATAGGCATTTCCTGACAACTGACTTCCTATGTGTAAACCAGAAGCATACCTCAGACGAGAGAAGTACAGGTGAAAGCAGCAGGCTCAGTTTGGCCACATGAGGGTGGTCAGAATTGATGAGGCCTTGAAGTAGTTGATTGGGAAACGTTAGCTGCCGGTTCAAACTCCTTACAGTGGTGCTTTGATGTATGCCCCCTCCAGAGTAGACAGTACTTCCACCAATTGTGATGCTCAAAGCAAACTGCCTTGTAAATTAACCCTTTATGTGAGATGTTATATTCTGAGAATACCTTGCATTAACCCTTAGCTGGCAGTTAATCCAGTTGCTAAGGTTACATTTGAATTTTATCTCCAATTGTTGAATGTTAATGCACAAATAAAATAACCATAATCATAAGTTACTAAAGCATTTTATCATTTTAACACCTATCGCACCCGCGTTAACCATTAACATTGTGTTTTAAAAACAAATTATGACCTTAGTTTAAAAAACTGCTACGGTTAACTTAGGAATCTGTGTACTTCTGAAAAACTGATGATTTGAACATAGAACATCCTAGTGTCTTGTTATAATTATTTTGTGAAATACAAAACCCAAAAATGACAAGATTTCTAAAAAAAAAGTTACTGGTCGATTGATTCAATTATTTTTATGCTTTTATAGTTTCAGTACAAATGCAGTATTTTTTTAGAAAAATTGTCTGATATTTTTGTCTACATTTATGCTTAATACATTATTTAAATATTAGATGAATGAAAAAACAAGGCATATCCCCAAAAAATACCCGTGTCATTCTATCCCTTGTAAATATTTCAGTTTTAAACTTTAAAGATAGAGTTCAATTTGGCAGTTGGATAAAGACTACTGCACATACATCAAAAACATAAAAACAATGAGAAGTATGTTAATCTACGGCTAAATATGACAATTTTGATGAATTAAACTAATAATAAATCTATCAATACGTATGTTTTATTATTAAAAAGAAAATATATTGTTGTTTTCCATTTCACATAAGCATAAAAAACAAAATGGCGGTGCTCCCTAAAGAACCCTCACTTTAAAAGTTTATTAAAAGGGTAATCAGAGGGTACGAGAGACAATCTAGTTAAAACTAGCTGTGATGACTGACTTAGGGATCGACGTAGAACATTACAGCTAGTTTTAACTAGATTGGAGAAAGTTGGTCTATATAAGAATGTATTCTCCAACAAATTGTATCACCTGACAGGTGTGACATGGAGTAACAGGTAGGGGGTATCACTCCTCCCAGGTGATTTACCTGATATGCCACCGACCTTTGTTTTGGAAATGAAAGAAGATTTGTGATGAAGTTTTGATGTTTCGGAAGGTGATATATTCAGTGATTATTCTTAGCCCTGGAGACTTTAACCCTTAACCGGTAGCATAGAAATATTCTGGGTTCGCCCTCGGTCAATACCAAAAGCAGTCCTTAATTACTATTCAAACCCAGGCTTGAACCCCTCAAACCTTTGCAATAACTGTAACTGTATGAATTTGTATCCCTTTGTAATTTTTCTGATGTTTTCATTGTAACCTTTCCCTCCCCTCTTCCCACTCCCCCCACCTACCCCTCCTCTCCCCACTTCAAATAAGCAATAACTGTAAGTCATAAGCCATGTAAATCTTCATGGTGTTCGTAATTTATACAATCCAGTGGCATACATATGCTTTATAAACATTAATGACAAACAAAAATGACAAATGAATTACAAAGTTTGAGTCGTAGCCAAAGAAGCGATCATTTGAATATTTTTTGCATCTGGGGTTCCTAAAATTTGGATCTGGTGTCATTATTTAATTTGGGAACTGTTATACAGGCTAGATGGAGAGAAGGAGGAGCTGATATTTGAAGTGGACGTGGATGGTCAGAAGAGATAATGACGCTAATTGTTTCAGGCTGACAGCATGCTGTGTTACCTAATCCAGTACAGGTATTGATAGGAGTCAGAATTGCAGTCAGTTGTGAGGGAGATAGTTTCTTATTCTCCAGCCTGTTACTTCATGTACAGGAGTTTGATTTGATATTGAAAGATAAGATGAGTACAGGTATTGATAGGAGTCAGAATTGTAGTCAGTTGTGAGGGGGATAGTTTCTTATTCTCCAGCCTGTTATTTCATGTACAGGAGTTTGATTTGGTATTCAAAGATAAGATGAGTACAGGTATTGATAGGAGTCAGAATTGTAGTCAGTTGTGAGGGGGATAGTTTCTTATTCTCCAGCCTGTTATTTCATGTACAGGAGTTTGATTTGGTATTCAAAGATAAGATGAGTACAGGTATTGATAGGAGTCAGAATTGTAGTCAGTTGTGAGGGGGATAGTTTCTTATTCTCCAGCCTGTTATTTCATGTACAGGAGTTTGATTTGGTATTCAAAGATAAGATGAGTACAGGTATTGATAGGAGTCAGAATTGTAGTCAGTTGTGAGGGGGATAGTTTCTTATTCTCCAGCCTGTTATTTCATGTACAGGAGTTTGATTTGGTATTCAAAGATAAGATGAGTACAGGTATTGATAGGAGTCAGAATTGTAGTCAGTTGTGAGGGGGATAGTTTCTTATTCTCCAGCCTGTTATTTCATGTACAGGAGTTTGATTTGGTATTCAAAGATAAGATGAGTACAGGTATTGATAGGAGTCAGAATTGTAGTCAGTTGTGAGGGGGATAGTTTCTTATTCTCCAGCCTGTTATTTCATGTACAGGAGTTTGATTTGGTATTCAAAGATAAGATGAGTACAGGTATTGATAGGAGTCAGAATTGTAGTCAGTTGTGAGGGGGATAGTTTCTTATTCTCCAGCCTGTTATTTCATGTACAGGAGTTTGATTTGGTATTCAAAGATAAGATGAGTACAGGTATTGATAGGAGTCAAATTTTAGTCAGTTGTAAGGGAGATAGTTTTCAAGCTTCTTGCTTCCAGTTTGGTATTGATTTGAAGATAAATCACAAACGTTAATTTCAGTCCTTTCGTTGTTTAAACTGGAATCCAAAATGGAAGAGTTAATTGTGAAGAAACTAGTTGATCAATTCTTGGATTGTAATTAAAACTTCTGAAAATATTGGTTTTTTTGTTCAGTTCCTGAAAATACTTTCCTTTTGTCACATTTATTGAAACGTTTCCAAGAAACCCAGGCCATGAGATGTTGATGCAATGAGTATTTACTCTATCAGTGCATGTCAGTGTATGTCTTTTGTGATTACAAAGTTTTAAAATTAGGTACAATATAGCGTGTTTTCACTTCACGCAATGCAAAAAATCCAATATGGCGACAGAACCATCCCTTTAAGTTAGTCATTTATAATGTCATGAAATCTCCATGTTTTTTCCTCATAAAAGCAAAAGATACTATAATAAAAAATCTGTTGTCTTGAAAACAGTTTCCTGTTATCAACGTATACTGCAATCTGGAGTTGACTGAACATAGTGTGTTGTTAGGAACTCTTCAGAAGAAATGGCAAGGCAGCTCATTTTGTGGGTTCAAATCCCACCAAGGATTTGACAACTTTGCAGTGTTTCCTTGCATGAAAACCTTACAATGATGTTAGTTCGAAGCCAAAAATCTTTTAGGAAATCCTCCCCAGTCTTTTATGTGTCATCTGTTTTTGTTGAAAGTTTGTGCATATATATATATGCATCTTCCATTGGTTTCCATAGGCAACGGAATCCCAATGGGTAAATTTATAAATAAACTCACAAAACTACCATGAAGGATTCTCGTCAGATTATGTTCCCAAAATGTGTTGTGTTCCGATATCTGCAAACGTGACGTAAATCTTTGTTATCTTTTGTCTTTCACGTCAGTTTCACCCAAAGGCTAATAACACAGCTGCATTAAAGGCGCTGTAGCACGTTTTTTGCATATTATGTTTTCTCAAATTTACAATTTATTATTAAAGTTTATACAATATATTGTTACGTTGAATGGTGATACATCTCATTACATGACCGGGCAAGCCTTATTCATAGAAAACAATCATCCATATTGGAAGGAAATGGGTCGATAAAGCAACAATTTGTAGATTTGTTGCTCTCATGCGATATTGAGCAAGATGTTTGACTATTTCATCATTGTACCATATTTAGAACTTGACAGCTGTTCTGAGTATTGAGGTAACACTGCATCAGAAACAAATCCCACTGCAATATACAATATATTACACATATCCAATGCAATAAACAATATATTACACATATACATAAATATGTATGACAGTGTTATAGTAGGCAGATTGATTTAAAGATGCATAATGCATTTTTCTCAAGAATGACAGACTTACATTATGTATCTGAATCAATTGAGCATAAAATCGAGACAATTAATATACACTTGCAAATGATAATTAAGACGATTTTAATTTACCCATTTTAACAATGTCTCAATCACCGCCGCGATTTTAATGAATCCGAATGTGACCATATGTCATTACATCTATCGTTTTAAACCATTTCTTTTAAAAACTAACGTTCATAACAAAATGTTTATGTCACATCACTTACAAAATTACCGGCATCAACTTACTTATATCAAACCTACCAACGCACCTTCGCACGTGTTCTCCTTCATGGCGACCTGATCCCATGATTGCTAGAAGCGGGGTCGCCTTATATATGAGATACATGGTTTTTACAAGATTTTAGGGGTCTGAGAAAGGGGGTCGCCTTATACACAACATCGCCTTATACACAACAACCCCTTATACACAACATCGCCTTATACACAACATCGCCTTATACACAACAACCCCTTATACACAACAACCCCTTATACACAACATCGCCTTACACACAACATCGCCTTATACACAACATCGCCTTATACACAACATCGCCTTATACACAACATCGCCTTATACACAACATCGCCTTATACACAACATCGCCTTATACACAACATCGCCTTATACACAACATCGCCTTATACACAACAACCCCTTATACACAACATCGCCTTATACACAACATCGCCTTATACACAACATCGCCTTATACACAACATCGCCTTATACACAACATCGCCTTATACACAACATCGCCTTATACACAACAACCCCTTACACACAACATCGCCTTATACACAACATCGCCTTATACACAACATCGCCTTATACACAACATCGCCTTATACACAACAACCCCTTATACACAACATCGCCTTATACACAACATCGCCTTATACACAACAACCCCTTATACACAACATCGCCTTATACACAACATCGCCTTATACACAGTAATATATGGTAAGATTGAAGCAAAAATAGAGCCATTGGTTCTGTAAGCCTTTTGTCTAAGTTCATGAGCTAAATATTATTAAAATTTTCCTTTTAAAAAAACACATCTGTAGATCTATCCTGTAACAACATTGATTCATGTAATTAAAAGGACGGTTCTATCGGGATATTTTTCGTGGAATGAAACTCTCTGTTCTCACATGTCCATTTTTAAAACACAGTCAAATTAAAATGTATTAATGGAGGTAATATTTTGATGAATTTGTATTTCACAACTTGATCAAGACAAACACACATTTGTTGTTTGTGCAAACGAAGATCGAGAGGATATCCCAGTTGACACAAATATGCTACTAATACATGATTCAAACACAGTCAAATTAAAATGTATTAATGAAGGTTATATATATATTTTTTTATATTTCACAACTTGATAAAGACAAGCACTAATTTGTTGAAAAATAAAAACAATGAGAACTGAAGCCAAGCATTCATCAGCGCTACGAGCGGGGAAAAGTTCGAATGCTACCGCATGACAGCAAATTGTTTGTTAGTTTTATAACACATTACGTGTTAATATGTGAACATTCTATCAGTGAATATCTTTCATTTAAAAAGTTGTTAAATTAGGTACAAAAAAGCGTTTATATATCATTTAATGCAAAAAAACTAAATGGCAGATTTTGCCGATATGACGGCCACCTTACATGGAAAGAATAATTTTGTTTTATGTGTACTCAAAGGAATCTGTGTCCAATATGACAGATATGTACAGTATGCACTGGTAACAATATGACCGATATGTACAGTATGCGCTGATAACAATATGACCGATATGTACAGTATGCGCTGATAACAATATGACAGATATGTACAATATGCGCTGATAACAATATGACATATGTACAGTATGCACTGATAACAATATGACAGATATGTACAATATGCGCTGAAAACAATATGACAGATATGTACAGTATGCGCTGATAACAATATGACAGATATGAACAATATGCGCTGATAACAATATGACAGATATGTACAGTATGCGCTGATAACAATATGACAGATATGTACAATATGCGCTGATAACAATATGACATATGTACAGTATGCGCTGATAACAATATGACATATGTACAATATGCACTGATAACAATATGACATATGTACAATATGCACTGATAACAATATGACATATGTACAATATGCACTGATAACAATATGACATATGTACAATATGCGCTGATAACAAACAAGCAAGCAGGAACTATATCCAAGTGGAATATCCCCCTTACATCGAGGTCTGGGGTTATCTCGGAGGGGCTGTTATCGGAGGGGCTGTTATCGGTCTGGCGGACAGGTTTATGAGGGGGGATTTGTATACACTTATCTCAATACTGGCCAGGTGATAAATCACAGAGGGATATTTGACCTTTAACCTGCTGAATTTGTTTATTTAATTAAACAGCATTTGCTAACCTTGACAGTCTGTCTAAAATCTAGTTCTAATTCATATTACCCTCGAGTAACCTGTTTTCATGGGTCACCTGTTTTCGTGGTATTTACATATGACGTTAATTCTCCAAAACTACTCACTGGTTCCTGTCAGTTAGAACTTATTTTATCAATCAGTTGTTCTGCTTTGATCCAAGCAGCAAATCATCACTATTTCATCAATCACCTCAACTCCAGACTTCAGTAATGAAAATCAATGGTAATTTCATGCTTTTCACATAATTCACTTTTAGGACAATCTTTATTGATGATTTTATAAAATATATTCACTACTAAAGTTTCTCAATGGTGATATTCAGCAAGCTGACGGGACACTTATTCCCAGTCACATAACCTCTAAAGGGAATCACTGATCTATTTTAAAATCTTTGGAATCACAGAAAGGGTGTCTCTTATATATTTTTGGCCATTTTGTTAGATATCCCAGTGTAAAAAAAGAGCCGTATCGCTTGAACTGTTCAACTTTACTTGGATTGCTTGTGTACAATTTTAGGTAATAATATATTCAAGCTGTTTGTCGGATAGAAAATTTTCTGTTCACTTCTAATCTGAATGAATTCTTCAATTTACCGGTATATACGAAATAAAAAGTTTGTGCTTAATTTTGGTGACATAGTTACATAATTACATAGGAATCTAAAAACTTGATGACAATTGACAATTTTCATTTAAATGTAGTTGTACACTATCCATCTGTGTTTGGAAATCAGTAAAATATCGCATTGTGGCATATGTTGTGTTCTCGTAATTTGACCTAAGACAAATGCCATGAAAACAGGTGACACCAAAATAATGTAATACAAACTGTCACCTGTCAGAATATTGACAATCAAAATCAACAAAACAATAAAATACCTGTTTATTTGGCATCAAATATATGAAATATGTGTTGTCTATCACTTTATGATGTTAATAATGTTTGACATCACTATTGCTTAATTTCATAGAAGTTTCCTTCTTATAACCACGGAAACACGTAACACGAGGGTATATATAGCTATAGGTGACAAAAAGGGTTTTTGTTGAATTTGTTTATTTAATCATACAGCATTTGCTTACCTTGACAGTCTGTCGAAAACCTAGTTCTAATTCATATTATTTGTGACAAAAGGGTTTTTCAGCTCATCAGCCCTGAAAGGCTTATGGAATAGGTTGTTGTCAATAGACTTGTATGGTTTCAAGTTATCCTTAAAGGGAGGGTTCTATTGGGGTAATTTTTGTGGAAACGAAATTCAAGAGGATATCCCTGTTTACACAAATATGCTACTCATACATGATTAAAACACAGTCAAATTAAATGTATTAATGAAAGTAATATTTTGATGAATTTATATTTCACAACTTGATAAAGACAAGTACAAATTTGTTGAAAAATAAAAACAATGAGATACGTAAGTTTTATGACACAATATTATGTGTTAATATGTGAACATTCTATCAGTGTATATCTTTCATTATTAAAAATTTGTAAAATTAAGTACAATATACCGTTTTTTTATTTCACGTAATGCACATTATCATATAATGGAGTGTGTTATTGATGCAATAAAGCAATCTGATAAACTTGGTATCCAAATCTGATAAATATGCAAAACAGGCCAAAGGTCAAATACACGAACTACTTTCGCAGAATTCCACTCTTTTCATGCGAATCCTAAAACTGTTTACGCATCATTGAAAAGCGTAACCAGGAGTTTAACCGAGTATTTCCGCTTGAAAGAATGGATATTCGAAAACACGAAATCATCTGATATGGTACACTATGTGCATTTATAGTGTTAACAAAGTCAAGATAATTGGAGATTTGTTTTAAAAATCATTCAAAACTTCAGTGCGCTAACCAAAAGCAGCAGCAAGTAGATGCAGTGTCCTGTGTACAAAATGAATCTTGATGTGTCAGTGTGTGACATACCGACGCGCCTCGTCGATCGCACTAGCATTTTGGCAGTTCTTGAGGGCTGAGCATACGGTATTAGGTACTTTAAAAGGTACTTAAATTATTGTCATAAACAAAGGAAACAACCCCACCTCAAAAATAATTACCGTTTAAGTGCGAAAGATACTGTTATGCAGCAATCCGAATCAACCCGGCAACGCAGCTTCCAAAACGTCATAACTAGAGTTACTTCCCTTGTTCTAGCAATGTGACCAACTTATTTATGAGTGCTTTAGATAGATGCTTATGAACTGATTGAAGAGATCTCCATGAACAAGAAACCAGGGACCAACTGTTTATTTTTTTAAGAATCGCGCACATGTGTTTTTAAATTGTTTTAATTAAGAACTATTTTAGGCACTTCACAGCCGATGTCGTGACCATCACTTTGATGTACCGTCTGTGATATTACTCCGCTAAAACTAGGTCAATTCTCTTTCCACTTTTACTACAAAAACACGCTTATTTTAATAATGACAAATATGATAAAGAGATTATTAACCTTGTGTGTTTCCGTATCATTAATATCATATATTTGGAATAAAAAATAATGTATTATGCTCGCCAGAGGCTCGCATAATACAATTTTTATTCCAAAAATATGATATTAATGATACGGAAACACACTTGGTTAATAATCTCTATAGATTCAAGATGGCAAAGTAATTAAATTATTACCTCAAAGCACTTGGACTAACGTCCTCGTGCTTTAACTATAATAGTTCAGGGCAAAACTATACTTTATTACAAAACACATTGGGGTACAGCAAACTTTATTTCTTAAATATGAACATTAATAATAAAGAGAGATTTAATTTAGTTCACAACAGGTAAATATTCATGACAGACTATTTATTATGTACATAATTTACCGTTATAATCTACCGACCTTATATGTGTGTGAGAATGATTATCTCCCTTTGAAATCTAAATCTTGTACTGATTGACCTCTGCAAGATGAGGGTGTAAATATTGATATACCATATATCGCATGTTCAAAATATCCTATAAATATACTGATTTATCCTGAGGAATTACTTATTTCTGTTTTATTTTAAATAATTAAGATATGTTTTGATATCTGTCAATAGAGATTGAATTCCTTTAAATAATTTACTAAAATTAATTCCTGCTAATTTGAAATTTCCGGTTATTCATTATTTTTAACAGATCAAATTAGGTAAAAGAAGATCCGTGTGAATAAACTTTCGTAATTCAGTTTTCCATTTCTGATATTTTGAAATTCAATATTTAAATGATATGATTATTTTGACTTCATTTGAGGTTAATCTAATCATTGGCATTTGCATTAAATTTCAAGCCTATGCCATCATAAGTTTAACCCTTTATTTGCGTATTTCTAATTTACCCATTTTACCCATGCCCTCCAGCTCGTAGCCGTAATTTGGCTTAATTAAGCACTATAATAGGCACTGCTGGCGGAATATTCCAGTACAGTTTTTCCGAAGTATATCGCGTCTACATCAGGAAAACGGACTAAATACGGGTGCTTTATCCAATTCCAGGTTGCGGCAACTGTACACAAATGATTAATTCATACCTGCATCTTTGAATGAATTTTCTACGATTTAAATATTGTTTTTATTACTAATTCTGAAGATTGTCTTTAATCAGAAATATTTTATTTCACCTCCTGCCAACGAAGTAAAATAGTGTCAACTTGTTCCTTGGGTCAACATGAAAACATAACTCGAGCTTGCTTAATGTATGAACTTTTATTAAAAAGAGATTTTTATTCATATTTCAAGTAAATAAGTATCTATTGTTTCAAATAGTAAATTTGGACATTTCTCTTTGATTACCATTGTATATCTCATCGAGTGAAGTAGAAATGTTTATTTTGAGTGGTGCAATCATGACGCAAGACTTGATTTCTACTTCATGAGATGAGATATACATGGTATTTGATGAGAAATGTCAAATGTTCAATTTATCTATTTGATACTGTCCGTCCGCAACCAAGGAAACTGTTTCCGATAGGACAACCAAATTTGGTGTGTGGCTTGAGGGCATTAATACCTTAAGATCAAATCAGTTGGCTTGAGGGAATCGATACCTTGATAAAATTAAAATGAGAAGCGCACAATTATTTCTTCTCAAATGATTTTCCTTGTTTCGATTAACTGGCTGGTGATGTTGATGACTGTCTTCTTGTTCCTATTGATAAAGGCTAAATTCTAATAAATATTGTTTTTTATTCTCCAGGATCCATGATTTGTCTTGGCCGCTCCAACTATTTTCGTTTCAACCACCCAGAGGAAGCCAAGAAGATGAAGGACGCCATGCCCAACTGCCGCATCTCCTGTGTCCCGCTCAATTTCTTGCATGGTAGGCAAAACTTAATTATTCATCCATCCATTCATTCCTCCATCCATTTATTACTCGATCCTCTTCGAACCGTCATACCAAAGAAAAAATGCAATTGCATTGAAAAACATTAAAACATTGTGAGTCGAATTTGTATCACAATTTAGCTCAGTTTCTTGCCTTATAGGCAAAACTTGATGATTTATTCATCCATTCAGTCATCCATCATATCATTCCATCCAACCATATTCTAGGCTTCATCCATCATTCAATTTGAATATTTATAATGCTTAGAAGTTCCCAATGGTAGGGCATGCAACAGATAGAATATTTAGCTGAAATATTTACATGCCTTACGTAGCAATAAAATGGACTCATACCTAGACGTCAAAGTTGATACATGTATACATCCACTATTCTTTTACCTTTTTACAAACAAATAAAAACATTTTTAAAAACAGCTATGTCATCAAATATTTTGATAAATATATAAAATCTTGAAATACTCTAATGCTTCGGAGAGCTTTCTTGATGCAATCAATAAGAGATGAACTACAAGGTTGATGCATGCCTCCTGTTCTTTTACTTTTGAAGGCTCAAAACACACAGGGGGCTGGATAGTGCAGTGGTTAGCGCGTTTGACTTCGGATCAAGAGGTCTGGGGTTCGAATCCCGCCAGGGGCACGCCAACTTTGTCTGCAGTAGAGAACTGTTCTACACACAGTCAGGTTTGGGTGCAATGCTACACTGAATTTCAGTGCAGTACCACCCATGGTTCGCTAGCTCCAGTCGATGCTCGCAGGTTTCACCACAATGCATAGCCAAATGGCGTTGCGGGCTTTCTCCCTGCCGTAATACTAGCAGCCGCGATATAAGTGAAATACTCCTGAAAGTGGCGTTAAACACCATCTCACCTCACCTCACCTCACCTCACCTCAAAACACACAAAATGTTTTTCATAGAAACAACTACTGTAGAACACGGTTATAATGAACTCTAAGGGACGAAAGAATTCAGTTCGCTATATCCGATGTTTCCTATTCACATTACGCATGTTATAAATAGGGCTTATGACGGGACTTATATCCGTTTATTCGTTATATCCGTGTTCGCTATACCTGTGTTCTACTGTATGTCATTTGATATCTGACAAATATGCCAATGTTCTTGCATACTCCAGGGACCCTATTTTCGAAGCTCTCTTAGCGCTAAGATAGTCGTAAGTGCCATACAGTAACATTTACTTACGACTATCTTAGCACTAAGACCTTAGAGAACTTTCTACAGCAAAGAGGGGATGTCTACAGGGTTGATGCATATGTCCTATTCTTTTACCTTCACAGAAACAAATTCTAAGGAGCAATGTCATGTTAAATCATGACATAGAATTTTACTGACATTGACATTTTATTATTCTCAGCTATTGTTGAGATATGACTTGTCTTTTTGTGTAACAAGGGTATCAAATTATGTGCCGATATGCACTCGAACAATAGATGGGGTATAATGTTATACATTTGGGCAATTGGGACAAGAACACTTGACAAGTTCATTATGTTCAAGGTAGATTGGTGAGTAAGTGATTTATTACTTGAGGTGCTTTTAAACTGTACGATGAAGGAACAAAACCAAACTAAAGTTTATTTCTTATTGACTTCTTTGGCATTCATTAAAGTGCTCGGTTAGAGTGCTCAATGTAATAATAAAAAAAGAAGCGATAATGTTTGTTTCTTTTAAAAGTTTTTTTCCCCAGAAATATGATAGGAATTTTCTTCTGTTTAACTAGTATAAGATTTTCAAAAGTTTTATTTAAAAAATTCAATATGATGTATAGGATTGATATGTTTAGCATGTTCTTTTAAAGGTTACCTATCCTTTGATATGGAAGATGGTACTGTAGAAAAAAAATGACATGATGTCATTGTTCATGACATCGTGGCATTATTCATGACATCATGGCATTATTCATGACATCAGGGCATTGTTCATGACATCAGGGCATTATTCATGACATCAGGGCATTATTCATGACATCAGGGCATTGTTCATGACATCATGGCATTGTTCATGACATCACAGCATTGTTCATGACATGGCATTGTTCATGACATCATGGCATTATTCATGACATCAGGGCATTGTTTATGACATTAGGGCATTATTCATGACATCATGGTATATTCATGACATCACGGCATTGTTCATGACATCACAGCATTGTTCATGACATCATGGCATTGTTCATGACATCATGGCATTATTCATGACATCAGGGCATTGTTTATGACATTAGGGCATTATTCATGACATCAGGGCATTATTCATGATGTCACACCACTATTACAAAGTGATGTCTTGCTTGGATAAATCTTTGAAAAAAATATCAACTTTCATATGCCCTCGTAGATAATAAAATCATAAATTGAATACTAACATGTACATATCATGCAATTTGAGCCAAGATACATGATCTTTCTACTTGAGCAAGCATGTAATAGTGTAAATATATAAGTATACATAAATAGCATCTTGTTTACACGTAAGTCTTCTCTTTGTCTGGCATAGTCCTCCTCCACGGGGCGTCTCGTGGCATCTTTTGAATTTGGACGAAACAATTCAACCATGGGGCAACGCTTTACAGGATTATTCAACCACAGGGATACGGTTGATGGGATTATCCATGTATACCCTAACAAGGAGATACCTCCTGAATTTGAAGGGGGTTCGGGGAATTCTCCAAGAGATAACGTAATTAAAATCTGTAAAAATCAGACAAGGAATTTGATATGCCAATATACAGAACATACAAAATGTTTACACACCAAATTAGAGAGTTATCTATAATTTCTATGTGCCAAAATTTCTAGATAAAATCAAGGCAGACTTATGTGCTTACCTTTGGATATCATGGAATAGCCCAGGACTAACATTTAGTCCTGAAATAAAGTGTTTTTCTTATCAACAACACTATTTTACAAACAATTGAAATAGTTATACAAAGTGGAGCTCTGTAGATGACTGGAGCTGAGTAATCTAGACTTGCTATAATTTTCTAGAATTGGCTGGTCTTCAATTGAATAATTTGCTCAAAGGTCTCGATGGCAGACTGCCGAGGGCAAGTAGAGGTGACATATCAACTAATTATATATCTAAAAGCTTTTGTTACAATCAAGATCCATGCTTCTCTTGTACAATTTGACGAATATATTATACATTGTTTTAACTCAAACTCTTGTACAACTCACTAAGGCTACCTTAGTGTAATGCTAAAGAATGGGAGTTAAAGGGGCAGTAGCATGTTTTTTCGCTCAAATAAGTCGATGAAATGGATTTGAAAAATAATGTCACCAATGATAAAACATCCTTATGACTTTGGAAAATCAAGGCATATGTGGGAATTGTTTTTGTCATTCAAAAAAAATAAAATGTGTTCACAATAAAATGGCCGCCATGCAATTTTTGCTTTATACGCAACACCGTTTACACCACTACGGATAATTGGTTTGTATAATAATATGTTTTACCCTCTAAAGTAAATATATAAATGACATAAACTACAATGATAAATGGGAAATTTGAAAAAATAAAATTTGCAAAAAACGTGCTAAGGTTAACCTTAGTAAAGGTTGATTTGTGAAAGGGGACCCCGGTTGTGTTGTAATGAAGGAGATCAGGCAATGTCATCCCTCTTAGCCTTCTTTATTACTCGCCCGTGTGAGATACTGCAGTGCAATATTTATACGGCAATATTAAACTAGTGCTCAGCTCATATGTATACGTTTCTATGCCTTTTTACGAATGTATTATTGTATCCTTGGAAAGTGAATAAAAAAAAATTTATAATAAAGAAAAAAAAAAAAAAAATTAAACTAGTGTAATACCACCGCGTGTATGATGTCACAATAATTTGCAGGTTATGACGTCACAATTCGAGTTACGTCGTCACAATGGTATCAGACTTTTTCGCTTGATTATATGTTGGCGAGTAATAAGCAGAATACTAAACTCTCTTCTATTGGATACCATTTTTTTAAAACTCGTGAATGATTTCGGTATCAAAATCGCTTTCGCTCGTTTTATACAAAATCATTAACTCGTTTAATAAAAATGGTATTAAATAGAAGGTCGTTTAGTATCTCTATATATTAGCTAGTGCCAAACTATATTCCATATTCATCCCCCAATGTCAAATATTTGACAATAACTTGCTTCCTATGAAAATGAGCAACAGCTAAATGATGAGAAGCGAATTCATGCATCCCATTTACAATATATTATCCACTGAACAATACCAACAATGTCTCTCTTTGCTGCATAGAAGTTTTCAAAATTACGTTTGACCAATTGATGCTTGTTAGCCGAGGTTTATTGTCGGTTTTTCGATCATAACAACTAATCATCTTAATGTTATCACTTTATTAAATGACGAGCATATAAACTGTCTATCAAGCTATAGTGAAAATAACTTATATTTTCACTGCGAAAGGTGACTGATATAATTTGATGTCATAAAACAATGGTCTCGCGTGGCGATTTTGCTTATGACATCACACTGTTACTGTGGTGACGGGATGTTCCTTGCGGCTTGGCGTGAAAACGACCCTTTTCGGACGTAATTACATGGATAATATCATATAATAAATAGAATATCCGTCAATTCTTGACAAATACCATGTTTATCTCATCTCGTGAGGTAGAAAAGTTATATATTTTCACGAAAAGGCAGATATCCTCTATATACTGAATAGACACTAGAAATGTTTTTGAGAAGTCACTACCTCTTGATAAAATAACACCATTGGTAACTTACGACACATGTAACTACAATAACACACTGTGTGTCCCTTTAATTCTGTTGTCCTCAGTCAGCATGTATACACAAACTGAATACACACAGGGATAAAGGTACAGTCATTCTTAGAATAGACTAGATTTTAGTCTATCCCAATAGCAACTCAACTAGTGAAGGACATAATCTTCGGGGAGACATAATCTTCGGGGAGCATCACAGGAAATGAGAAGTTAGGAAGCAACTGGTCTGGTTGGAGGCCGGGGGAGGGAGTAGGTCTCGCCTCGCATACCTGGGCCATCTGGTAAACAGTGGAGTAGGAGCGTGTCCGCTTTAGTGTGTCGGCTGTACATGTAGGAGTGTGTTGGATACTATCTAGAACACATAGGGAGATCCCATTCATCGTGGCAAGCCCATAGAGCTCGTTGGGTTACTACTCACTGTCCTGACTGGATTCATAACTTACTATACAGGGTTTGGATACCTGGCGGACGACATATGTGAGATAAAATGGAGTGAAATATGTGAGTATTTGGTTTTGGTGGATGTTTTGGTGTCTGTTTGAGGGATTTTATACAAATATTGTTGAAAGTTCACTAAATAGGATACTGAATTTGATTTGGAACCTATAGCAGACGTCACAACATGTGAGATAAAATGGTGTGAAATATGTAAGTATTTGGTTTTGGTGGATGTTTTGATGACTGTTTGAGGGATTTTATACAAATATTGTTGGAAGTTCACTTAATAGGTTATTGAATTTGATTTGGAACCTATAGCAGACGTCACAACATGTGAGATAAAATGGTGTGAAATATGGAAGTGTTTGGTTTTGGTGGATGTTTTTGTGTCTGTATGAGGGATTTTATACAAATATTGTTGGAAGTTCACTAAATAGGATATTGAATTTGATTTGGAACCTATAGCAGACGTCACAACATGTGAGATAAAATGGTGTGAAATATGTGAGTATTTGGTTTTGGTTGATGTTTTGGTGTCTGTTTGAGGGATTTTATACAAATATTGTTGAAAGTTCACTAAATAGGATACTGAATTTGATTTGGAACCTATAGCAGACGTCACAACATGTGAGATAAAATGGTGTGAAATATGTAAGTATTTGGTTTTGGTGGATGTTTTGATGACTGTTTGAGGGATTTTATACAAATATTGTTGGAAGTTCACTAAATAGGTTATTGAATTTGATTTGGAACCTGTAGCAGACGTCACAACATGTGAGATAAAATGGTGTGAAATATAAGTATTTGGTTTTGGTGGATGTTTTGATGACTGTTTGAGGGATATTATACAAATATTGTTGGAAGTTTAAATAGGTTATTGAATTTGATTTGGAACCTATAGCAGACGTCACAACATGTGAGATAAAATGGTGTGAAATATGTAAGTATTTGGTTTTGGTGGATGTTTTGATGACTGTTTGAGGGAATTTATACAAATATTGTTGGAAGTTCACTAAATAGGTTATTGAATTTGATTTGGAACCTATAGCAGACGTCACAACATGTGAGGTAAAATGGAGTGAAATATGGAAGTGTTTGGTTTTGGTGGATGTTTTGATGACTGTTTGAGGGAATTTATACAAATATTGTTTAAAGTTCACTAAATAGGTTGTTGAATTTGATTTGGAACCTATAGCAGACGTAACAACATGTGAGATAAAATGGTGTGAAATATGGAAGTGTTTGGTTTTGGTGGATGTTTTGATGACTGTTTGAGGGATTTTATACAAATATTGTTGGAAGTTCACTAAATAGGTTATTGAATTTGATTTGGAACCTATAGCAGACGTCACAACATGTGAGATAAAATGGTGTGAAATATGTAAGTATTTGGTTTTGGTGGATGTTTTGATGACTGTTTGAGGGAATTTATACAAATATTGTTTAAAGTTCACTAAATAGGTTGTTGAATTTGATTTGGAACCTATAGCAGACGTCACAACATGTGAGATAAAATGGTGTGAAATATGGAAGTGTTTGGTTTTGGTGGATGTTTTGATGACTGTTTGAGGGATTTTATACAAATATTGTTGGAAGTTCACTTAATAGGTTATTGAATTTGATTTGGAACCTATAGCAGACGTCACAACATGTGAGATAAAATGGTGTGAAATATGGAAGTGTTTGGTTTTGGTGGATGTTTTGATGACTGTTTGAGGGAATTTATACAAATATTGTTTAAAGTTCACTAAATAGGTTGTTGAATTTGATTTGGAACCTATAGCAGACGTCACAAGATGTGAGATAAAATGGAGTGAAATATGGAAGTGTTTGGTTTTGGTGGATGTTTTGATGACTGTTTGAGGGAATTTATACAAATATTGTTTAAAGTTCACTAAATAGGTTATTGAATTTGATTTGGAACCTATAGCAGACGTCACAACATGTGAGATAAAATGGAGTGAAATATGGAAGTGTTTGGTTTTGGTTGATATCATTGTTTTGATGACTGTAAATACAAATATTGTTTAAAGTTCACTTGAAGACCTTGAACTTGAGTTTCGATACTTTGAAAGACGACATATGTGAGATGAAGTTGATGTTTTGGTGTCTGTTTGAGGGATTTTTTTCAAATATTGTTGAATGTTCACTTCATAGGACCTTGAATTTCATTTTGAACAGAAGTTGAAAGATGTGAATCGAGATTGAGTGAATTATGGAAGCATTTGGTTTCAGTGGATGTACTTTAGACTGTTTGAGGGATTTTTTATATTATTGAAAATTCACAAGATAGGACCTTGAACGTCAGTTTGAATACTTTGACAAATGACACATGTGAGATAAAATGGAGTATAATATGTAAGTATATATATTTGGTTTTTGTGGATGTTATTTTATCTGAGGGATTTTATACAAATATTATTGAAAGTTCACTAGATAGGACCTCGAACTGGAGTTTGGATATTTTGGCAGATGAGATATGGGAGATGAAATAATGTAAAATATGTAAGTATTTGGTTTCAATGGATGTTTTGGTGACTGTTTGAGGGAATTAATACAAATACGATTGAAGATATACATAGATATATATATATATATATGGTTTTTATGAATTGAGCTTTGATTATTTGAATAACTTCCTTCAAAGGTTTATCGTATGTACTGGACCAGCATGATACTGAACTACATTTGGAGAAATCTGAGCAGAAATTGTCACATATGGAAATTGTCACATGTGGGAGACGATGGATTAACATATTTTAGTCCTTGTGGATGAAACTTTAACTGTTGAAGAACAACCTTGTAGAATGTTTTGTTTCTTTAGAAATAGACATTCTACATTGAGTTTATTAACCCTTACGTTGCGTATATATATTTTACCCTTTTTAGCCCCTGTGGCGGAATTTACAGGCTCGCAGCTCGCAGCAGTAGTTTGAGCTTAGGCACTAACGAGCTCTGCTGGCGGAATTTCCAGGCGGCGATTCCGGTACCGTTTTTACGAAATATACCGCATCTACATGGCGAATACGGGCTATATACGGGCGTTGAATACAAATTCAAGTCGCGGCACCCGTACACAAATGGTTGCTTTATACCCGCATCTTTGAATTATTTTTTTACGATTTTTCTTTACTTTTCTATTACTTTGTAAAGATTGTCTTTAATTCGGGCCTTATAACATCATGAATTTGGAGCGCGCTACTGAAATTTTTATATGGACTTGAAGACCAGATGTTTGTCTTTACAATGATATAAAAAATATTAGAATGCGACCTATGGTTATAATTCTATTGTCATCTAAAGTTTGTCTTTATTTCCAGCTTCATGAAATCAAAACTCCTGAGCGCGCATATTGCGAAATTTATATGTGCTTGTAGATAGTTTATTCCTCTTTACAATGACATAAAAATTATTAGAATACGACTTATGGTTCAGAAAATATAACCAACCAAAGGAGAGTGACGCTACCCCGACAGTACCACGTGAATGGTCCCGACGCGCACCAAGTTACTGGCACTGCTTGGTCCCCCCGGGACTGTGCTAATTACAGTACCGTTACCTCCTCGAGACCTCCTCGAGACCTCCTCGAGGGTGCCAGAGCCGAGCGCGCGTGGAACTAATGGGTACTAATGAGCACAGCATACACTAATCACCGCGGCGAACGCAATACATGTTGCGCGGTGTAAAGTTTGTCTTTATTTCCAGCTTTATAAAATCGTAAATTATTTCGCGCGCATGCGAAACACGTATGTACTTGAAGACAATTTATTCCTCTTTACAATGATATAAAAATTATTGGAATACGTCAAATGGTTCGCAATATATGAAGAGCGTAAGGAAGGCACCCCCAGTACTTAGAAAATTCATTTTTGAAAAACTAACTTTTTGCGACATCTGGCGCATCATTTGCCGCATGTTTATTTTTCGCTGCGCATATACATGTGATACATGGAATTGAAGACAATTTATTGCTCTTTACGATGATGTAAAAAGAAAAAAAATGCGCAACTTCGTTCGGAAGCTATAGCGTGCCAAATGAAGGTACCCTCGGTACTTTGAGGCAACTTTTTGACTATCGCGCATATCGGGGCACGTGCCGCAACTTTAGTTTTTCGTGCGCATGTATAAATTTTATATTGAATCAAAGCCGAATCTTTCCTCTTTACCCCATGTAAGTTTTATGAAAATCGGCCACCCGGTTCAGCATTTATGGGTGTTTTTTATGATGCGGTTCTGGCTGAACTTCCAATGAAAGCTCGCATTCACTTTCTCTGTCTCTTTGATAAAATAAAGAATATTTTATTTGCAATGACATGTATTACAATGAAATTACAATGCATTTATGTACAAATATACACAATATTTACCTGCGGTTGTGCGCAGAACAGCTTTAGGGACCTAACAAGGTATGTATATAATGTGTATATACTAGTCCACACTTCGGCTCTCTTTACTTTCAATTTTCTTCTTCTTCATTCCCTTCTTCATTTCTTTCTTTTTCCGTGGCAGTGATGTAAGCCCTGGAATAGTCAGTGGCGGTGTGGTACAGTTTGAAGCATGGTGCGGCGCACAGAGAAACATTACAATCTGTACATTCATAAGAAGACTCTCTGCCTACTCGTTTTTTCTTCCTTGCTGGCCCATTGCCTTCTTCAATCTGTTTTGCGAGGACGGCGCGTTTTGCCTTAGAGCATACCACACACATCCTTGTGACGTTTTTCTTCCTTCCGACAGGCTCAATCTTCGTCGGAAAGTGACGTCCATGAAGACGAGTGACACTCTCGTCGCTCGTGCTCGGCCGACCACGGGGACGTCTGCAAAGTGATGGAACTTGTTCCTTGTCCGCAAATGTTACTATATGTTGCGCCAAAGCCTTCCTGTATTCCCGACTTGTTTTTAGAGGTTTATCTTTGCTGTATTCTTTATAAACGATGTAAGAGTTCAACATGGCAACGTTGAGAACGTGAAACCAAACCCGTTTCCACCACTTCAGGGTCTTCACTCGGAACGGCGTGTACGACAACATCTGGTCGGCCCGATCAACACCTCCCATGTACTTGTTGTACGTTGTTACAATGCGCGGCTTGAGAACTGGTTCCCCTGTTGCCCGGTTCTTCTTCCCTGTTTGTTCAAGTTGTGTATCTTCAACAGTAGACATGAGAAGCACTGATTTTCTATCTTCGTAGCGAAGAACGAGTAGGCCATGGTTGTGAGAAACTGTCATGTCCCCTTGCTTGGCTTTCTTTTTAGGTTTCTTGACTGAATCAGGAAGTCCCTTTCGATTGGCTCTCAACGTCCCCGTGGCACCTATTCCCCGCTCCCACAAATTTATGTACAGATTTGTGGACGAATAGTAGTTGTCCATAAAGATGTGATGCCCCTGTCCAACGTAGTCGTTCACCAAGTCCATGACTACATCATAAGTTTTGCCACCTTCAGAAACCGGTTCATTCGTTTTTCCAGTGTAGAGTTTGAACTTGCAAACGTATCCGTTGTGCGAGTCACACAACATGAAAGCCTTTATCCCATACTTCTTAGGCTTGTCGGGAAGATAAACTTTGAAAGATAAGTTACCTTTCCAGGGCACCATGCCCTCGTCGACTGAAATGTTTTGATGCGGTTTATACACTCTTGAAAAACGGTGAACTATCCGGTTATACAAGTGTCCCAGTTTATTTATTGGTGAAAAGCACGGGGTGTTACGGCCCGGCATCCTCCTGTTGTCAGCCAAGTGTAGGTAGGTTATAAGAAGCCAAAACCTGTCTCGGGGCATGCACTTGGCGAAGAAAGGCGTTGAGGTAACATCACTTGTTGACCAGTAATCAGCAAAGTTTCTCTGCACAACCAATGACATGGCAATTGTCATGGCTACAAATACCTTCATCTCTTCTGCATTAGTGTCTTGCCACTGTTGCATTCTTGAACGGGGTCTTAGAATTTTGTCCTCCATTGCTTGTTTGAAATATCTATTGGTTTCCGTTGCCATATCCTCATAGTCATCATTATGTATAAACAAATTGAAAAAGTCAATAGGTTCAGGGTTCTCAGGAAGTTCTATGAACTGGCGCAACCCAGTTTGACCAGTGAAAGGCAAGTTTACACGTGGCCGCGGACCATCCACCCACTCATCAAACGTCTGTGAATTATCATGATTATATTGTGGTATTTCGGCAAACTCCTCCTCAAAACCACTAAAGTCTTCTTCGGTGGAATTACCGGCGGCTAGAATCTTTCTGGCAATCTCTGTCTCTATATCACTCAGAGCATCTGTGTCACCATGTTCACTATCTATTACAGTGTCCCGATCATATGCATCATCACTGTCTAAACCACTGCTACCATCACTGTCAGTTGACTCCATATCAGAGGCTTCATCAGCATGGATCTCGTTGATGAAGTCGTCGTCGCTTGTAACGGCTTCAAAGCTGCGTGTCCTAGTATGCAACGTCCTAGGCCGTCGCAGGGCCTTGCGTCCACGTCCGCGCAGCATTCTGCTTCAACCTGTAAATGATTGAAAATGCGTTAGATGTATGCAACATATAACATGTGATTAGAGACAATAAACATACAGAGATAATGAATGTGAGCTTCATGGACGTTCATTTGCCAGTTTCAGAACCTCCCGGCGCATCTAGGACGACTGCGCCGCAAGCGCCGACGGCGCCGACGGCTTCTGACATCGCGCCGATTTTTCCGACGCATATGTCAAACGGACCATTTTCTGATTTCCTCGGCGACGTGTAGCACCGGGCGCGAGGCCCGGAAAATAAACTACTATGTCAGGGAAGCTCGGGTTGTCAGTTGCCGAATGACTTCTCTTTTCGAGAAGCAGAGCATCCAAGGAGCGGTCTCTCGAGGCGGAGCCCGGACCCATGGGAGCATACTCCCATGCTCTCCGGGAATTCCCGTCCCCGTCTTCCGCGGCGGACCCCGGATTCAATCGCGGGACAGGTTTCCCATGTTCTCTTTTGAGAACGAGAGACTCCGAGGAACAATCCTATGGGACGAACCCCGGATTCTATTGGGAATGGGTTCCCATGCCCTCTCGACATATATAGCAGAAACCTTCATACCTCGGAATGACACGAACCTTTATTTCAAAGTAGAAACAAAAAAATAATTTGCACAAAAAGTTTGGGGGGTGGCGACCAAAAGCGGGGGGGTCCGCGCACCCCCCGGTAGATATTTATACTTGTGGGTCGGTCCCGAAGATGACGGACCACGCCCATGTTCATGGGAATTTTTTCTCATTATGTCATGGCGAATCCCGTCGGAAATTCCCCTGCTCACGAAAAAACTAATACCTAAAAAAGTAATTGTGATACAAAAGAACTTTGGTAATAAAAGTGGTGAGGAATCAAATTCTCCATCTGCTCAGTTCAGTCCGCTACACATATAAATAATTCTTCAAATCTTATTGAATGAAACGTCTTTTATTCAATAATGTAAAAGATAAAATAATAAATTCAATTCAAATGGTTTGGAAAGGTGCGCCCTCGCATTTGAATTTTAGAAATAAAAACCTTTCGCAAATGGCATCAGTAACAAAAATGTTCACGCATTTTTAGAAACTCCGAAAAGTGAAATATTTTCCTGAGAAAATATTCCCACGAAAAGGCTTTTCCCCGAGAAGCGGGTCCCGTACTCAAATATATTTTCGTTTTTATGTAATATTTTTTTTTCCAAAACTGGAAACAAAATTCCGCCATGACAGTTGTTCATCGTTTATAAAGCTCTATATTTGCGTATCAAAAGAACAGTATTTTAGTTATATCTTATCATACTTCTTCACTTTTGCGTACATCAATATTGCGGCGCTTCGCGCATGCATAGTTCTTCTCAAAAACATGCGCATTATATCTGGAATTAAAGACAATGTTTTTCTCTTTACAATGATGTAAAAATTATAAAAATTGGACTTGCGGTTCAAAAGTTATGAAGTGCGAAAATTATACCTTTTGGCGCGGCGCATTGCGCATGCAGAGTTCTTCCCGAAAACATGCGCATTATACATGGAATTGAAGACAATGTTTTTCTCTTTACAATGATGTAAAAATTATAAAAATCGGACTTGCGGTTCACAAGTTATAAAGCCCGTAATGATGGTATATGCTAAGAGCGCCACTTATTCAAAGCCGAATATCACCTTCTGCGCGACACCTGGCGCATCAAAAGTTATTGCCGAAAATACACGTATTTTATATGGAATTGAAGACAATTCTTTTATCTATATACTGATAAAAAAATTATGAAAATATCCCAAGTAGTTTCTTAGAAATAGAGCGCCGAGGCATGTTGGGGTAAATGCGCCACATGTATCAAAATTCAAAAGTGCGAAAGTCGGCTATCTCTGTGCGATTGCTGTATTTTCAGTTATGTTAGCGCAATTGCGATTTTTATATGGGAATAAAGGCCATTCTTTCCTCTTTATTTTGGTATAAAAAAAAATGAAAACAACCAATTGGTTCATATGATACGAAGTGCGAGAGAAAGGTAGCTTATCGCAATATCTTCCCGTAATTAGAAGCTATCTGCCCATGTGGCGAGATGCGAGACAGATAAGCATAGGCTATCTGCCCATGTGGCGGGATGCGAGACAGATAAGCCTGTACGGGCCTATCTCACCCCGGGGCAGTGCAGACACTTAGGTGCTAATTAGCCGCCGGGCAGTGTAGCCATCGGAGCGAAGCAGGACAAAATTGGCCTTTTGTAAAGCTAATTATCGATGCGTTACGGGTCAACAATGCACACGCAAATTGGTGTGAATTTTGCTGGACGTTCTGACCAGACACTGAAGAAAGTTTTATTCTCATTGCGGGCTGCGAGGCATAAATACAGCCATTCTCATGCAGCGAGTCGCGGAAACAATCGACTCGGGACCCGGTATGGAGGCTAGCCCAGTACATAGACAGGCGTGAATTCTTCTAAGTAAGCGATCCGGGATCCGTACTGGAGTACCTACGAATCGCTTATAGCCCGCCCGGATTATTCCGTCGCCCGCATGTTAAGGGTTAACGCTTATATGGGTCAAATATGTAATGATTGGTCTGTATTTGTGACTGACATATTTTGAAAGGTTGCGGAGTTGTAGAGTGTGTACCGGATTCTCTCGAGTATAAGACCATCCCCACTTTTAGGAGGGTTGTCCTGGTTGGGGTTATTCTCAGGTTATAGCCCACCCCCAATATTGACAGATGTTCAATAGTCATGCATTACATATATCTATAATATTGTTTTAAGTAAAACCTATTCTAACTGTCTGAATGTCTTCAAGATGTTTGTTTGTCTGGCCCCCTGGTCTTATACAGATTAGCTTACAGATATGGATACAGCAAAGGGGCCCCACATGTGACGTAGAATTGAGTGGAAAAATAAATATATGGTCATTACAGATTTATCTTTGTACATGGGAAACAGTTTATACAGATATTATTGGAATTATAGTTGAGCTGTGTATCGTGGTCAGTGTGGTGATTAAATATATCATGATATTGGTTTATATATCAGTATATTGATAAGTAAGATGGGAGAAGATTATTATAACGATACATGGATGTTGATAAGATACATATCCTTGTTTATTACTTGAAATCGAGTGAATTCACCTACTGGTAAAATGTTAAAAATAGCCAACTTTAAATGTACTAATATCATTAATGGAAAACTGAACTAGCTGATGCAATCCACTTACAACTTGTCATTTTGAGATATTTAACTTTCTGACGTTTAAGGGATTTTTACAAGTACAATTAATTTTGAAGGAGAATTCCAAAAATTATTATTAACCCTTACGTTGCGTATTTCTATTTGACCCATTTTAGCCCCTAGCTGTGGCGGAATTTACAGACCCTCCAGCTCGCAGCAGTATTTTGGCTTAGGCACTAATTAGCTCTGCTGGCGGAATTTCCAGGCGCAATTCTGGTACCGTTTTTACGAGAATTCATAAAATTATTATTAATGGTAAGAAAATAATGTTGGGATTATATCATCATTGATGGTGATACACTGCTGTATTGCCAACCTTCTCTAGACTTGAATCACGATATATTGTCAAAAACTTTTTTGTATCAATACTAATAATGCGAGGTTCACAATGACAATATAGTGATACCACAATTTATTACATAATTTGAAAGTGAAAAAAACCCTCTTTCAAGCTACAGTGGCTATAACCTTTATCACCACTCGCGTGACGTCATCGGAACAATGTTGTGATGTCATATTGCGAAGTGGGGTAGATAGTGGGGCAAGGTGGTGTAGAAAAGTTAATATATTTTACTCGTGGCTGTGTCACTCGTGAAATATCTACTTTTCTACCTCACTTGATGAGATAACAATGGTATTTGCCAAGAAAAGACAGATATCCTCTATTTATTGTTACACCTTGAAACTGATCCCACTAAAAGCTGATGTAGACCTCGCCACTTTGGAGTATTAAGATATAAATATTTTGTCTTGACAAATATATCTTTGTATATTGAGGACAATTTAGACAAATTTTGTTTGAAGTTGAAGTCCAAATTGATTTAATTTAATCCATCAAACGTAATTTGAACATGAACCTTGATACAAAAATCAAATTTCAAATTAAAAAAAATAAAATATATTAGACTTTTTCCTTACTTTAATCATTCTACAAAAAAAATAAAAAATTGTACTAATTAGTTACATGGCAATTATGTGCATGCCATTTAAATTAAAATTTTCCGGTTTCTTCTTAAAGCCTTGAAAATGGAGGATTAAGATTGTCAGATTATAAATCAAATCGTCATGGTTACCGTCTAATTAAAGTAATGGAAAGATGTATCAGCCATGCTATATCAGTCCGTCTAGGTAAGGTAAGCTCGATTCAACAGCTGTTTGATTCTTTAATCAAGGATCCATAATGAAGTCTCCTCTATCACACCTGGACAGGTGTGCAGCGAGCTTCTGATTTAGTATCATAGGAAACTAACTTTCGATTTGATAGGGGCTGGATAGCGCAGTGGTTAGCGCGTTCAGCTTCAGATCAAGAGGTTTGTAGTTCGAATCCTGCTGCACGGCAAATTTGTCTGCAGTTGAGAACTGTTCTACACGCTGTAAGGTTTGGGTGCAATGCTACACTGAATTTCAGCGTAGTACGACCAATGGTTCACTAGTTCCTGCCGTTGCTTGCAGGTTTCACCGCAATACATAGCAACGTGGTGTTGCAGGCTTTCTCCCTGCATTAATATTAGCTATAGCAGCTAACCCCAACTCACCTCACCTTGATTAAATAACATTAAACAAAGTAATGAAAGGTATTGCAGTTTAGAGTTAATATAGATACAATTTTTGATTAAATAGGTAACAGTAATGAAAGGTATTGCATCTTCAAACAAAGTTAATATACTTTAACAGGTGTAAATATGGAGTAAAGTTTAATCAAACAACAAATTTAATGAACAATTTCTAAATGAAAAATAAATAAGAGAGCTAATCATTGCAAAACCGAAAAAGGAGTTCTTTAAAAAATATTTAAAAAATGAACTAAAGTTTGATTAAAAAATTTCCCAAGAAAAAAAGAAATATTAAAAAGTAACTCAAACACATGTACTCATTAACATTAGGATATTGTTTGTTTGTATATCTGTCTGAATATTAGTAATATTGTCAAATATAGACACAGCTAGTATAACTATAATGGAAGGTGTAAGGGATTTGACATGTTTCCATTTATTTTGTCAAACATTTTGTGTTTACAGTTAGAGTTTACATGTGTTGATAGTTACCCCATTACTTACCGTAATCAATCAAATTGACGCTCCTTCCTAATTAGGCTCCTATTTCAAATTCAAACATTGAGTTCCGCAGTCATGAATCAAATTCTGAAATGACAATTCATGTGCACAAATCATTGAATACTGCATAATATTATTCAATTCCTGGTAATCATGTGAATTTGTGACAGTAATAACATTTAGACTCTAATAATAAAATTGTGGGATCATATACGCTCAGCAAGATGTTTCCGCTGGATTGTGTTGTAATCATGTATAAGATATATTTATAAGGGAGGGGGTAAGCGCTTTTGACTTCGGATCAAGAAGTCATGGGTAAGGCTGTCCAATATTATTGCAATACCAATATATTGCAATACAGTGTTGTGCATTACACGTATTGCAATACGATTTTCATATCGCAATATATTGCACCAACAAATGTTAAGTCAAATTTATTCAATTATCTTGTAAAACTTAAAAAGGCACATTTACTGGCTTAACTTGTATTATAAAAATAATTTTGAAGTGCTGGAATGTGTGTTGGACTGTATTACAAATGATTTTTAAAGTTATGAAAGTCATTTTATCAAATGTGTTATGTTTAAACTGCAAAAAGAAGTATAAAAGTTCAATGTAGAGTTCATTTAGCATGTTGCACTGTCATTGACACTAGTTAAAATGGTTTCTAGAGAAATATCTCATTGTCAGAGGATCTTGCAATATATTGTGGTACGTATTGCAATACATTACAGTTCAGCAATACGTATCGCAATACAAAAATTGAGGCAATACATGGGTTTGAATCTCACTAGGGGTACAGCAACTTTGTCTGATTCTGGTAGGTTTCTAAGCAATACATAGCCACCATGGCCTTGAAGGCTTTCTCCCAACAATAAATCTATAAGTGAAATGCTCTTGAAAGTGGCATTAAACCCCAACTCACCTCACGATATGTTTATAAAGAGTGACCCTTGAATTCCATTTCCCCGATAGAACCATCCCTTTAACAAAAGGAATAGCCTGGGAGCAGCCACTGTGAACTATTCTGGGACCAGCTTGTAAAGGGTTAAGAGACAGCCATGTTCATTGTATCTAATATGAGGGGGAGATTTTAGTAGAAATGGGATGGAAGTTTTATTAATAGCGTTAGATATTATTTTAAAAAACAACAAAGGTTATGGGAGTGGTGACACATAGTGCAGGATTTATCATTTCAAAGAAGGTTTTGAATTGTAGAGAAAACAACTTGTGAATGATAATCTGAATTTCTTAGGTCGCTTTGTAAAGAGAAGATCAGAGAAGGAAAAATGGGTATGTCATAACTATGTGTAGCATTCTAAGAGTACAATTGAAGGGAAAGTTCTATCAGCAATCTATCAGCAATGCTGCCATCTTGGTTTTTTGGCATTATGCGAGTGAAAACACCCTATATTTTCCCTCATTTTATTATTTATTTATTATTAATAACATATACAATGATAAAATATCAACATAATAGGATATATAACATACAAAGAAACTAATCAACAATATGTTGTTATGCCGTAACAAAGTTTTTTTCCCACTGGTAGCGCCGATGAATGCATGGGTACATGCATGCACATATAGAAGTCACCAAAATATTACCTTCATTAATATCTTTCAATTTGAATGTGTTTTAATTAAGCCCTCAAACCCATCTTTTCAGACTCAATCAATCTCTCACAGACTCTTAACTATCCCTGTTCTACAGCGCCGTTGAGCAAATTGTTTTTTGGAAACAGGCGCTATATAAATCAATTATTATTATTATAAATCAATTATTATTATTTCATATTATTTTTTCTCAAATTTGTATACAAAATATTCTTACATAAGAAGGAAATACATCTCATAATACGACCCCATAAGCCGTATCCATAGAAAACGGTTTTCCATATTACAAGAAAATGGTTTATAAAGAGACAATTTTGTGGAACTCTTCAGTGTGAGAGGTAGATTTGTAGGTCTCATACGAGTTTGAGAGTTCAGACAGCAAGCAGATAGACCATTCCATCATTGTACCATACTTAAACTCTGAGTGTTTAGATATGGCTTCATCACTCAGATCACTTGAACTACCAATTTAAAGTGAGCACCTTAAAATGGCAGCTCTTTGGGAAATGAATTTAATGAATTAAAACTTTAGTGTCAGTGTTTAGGATCGCTACATCAGTGAGATCACTTGAACTATCTTCAAATGACCATTATAATGTGAACACCTTAAAATGGCAGCTCTTTGGGAAATGAATTTAATGAATTAAAACTTTAGTGTCAGTGTTCAGGATCGCTACATCAGTGAGATCACTTGAACTATCTTCAAATGACCATTATAATGTGAACACCTTAAAATGGCAGCTCTTTGGGAAATGAATTTAATGAATTAAAACTTTAGTGTCAGTGTTCAGGATCGCTACATCAGTGAGATCACTTGAACTACCTTCGAGTGACCATAATAATGTGAACACCTTAAAATGGCAGCTTTTTTGGAGATGTACCCATATGCATTTGTTTGATGTTATTGCATGTTATTGTTTCAATTGCAAGAGTTTAATATAATAATAATAATAATAACATAGCCATTGGTAAGTCTTATTTACTATTTTGTAAGAGCATTTTATTTCAGTAAGAACAGCGTGCTACAGCACCTTTAATGTGAGTCTCATGCTAATACATTATTCAAGCAGGTATTTAGTCCTACCTAGATTTACCTGTCTTCGTTAAAGGTATGTTATCACCAGGTGTGAGGTGTTAAAAGGGAACATACCTGAGATAAGCCCCCCTTTGTTGGTAACCAAACTATTTGTAAGATTTTGTTTACACTTACAGAAATATGCAGGGCAAAAGTCAACTGTTTGATCTCGGTTTAACTTGAAGCAAGTGGATATTTGTGGATTAAGATTATCAAAATATATAGGATTAAAAAAAGTTACTTTTATTATTTATTTATTTACCTGTATTATGATAGGGTTCAATGAATTACTGGTAAGAAAAATTAGAAACGACGGATTTGTCTTTTACATGAGAGTTACGTCATGGTGTACACTGATTTAATTGTCTAAATAAACAAATTAATTGAAAGGCAAAGCTAATTGATATTTAGATAATGAGCGGTTGTTTTCTGAATCTTCAATAATTTGCTAAACTTTGTTCATACAAGAATATTTTTTCGTAAAAGTTTTATTAAAATTTCAAAATTTCAAATCATAATTAAGATGCATCAAATGAATAGTTACAGTAGAAACTTCAGTAATATAAACATTTGTATTCAAGATAAAAACCATAAAATGATATCAGATTCATTTATGAAAATAGGAAGTTATATGATGTTTAAGTCAGCAGTTCTACTGCTTTATTTCCCGTTACCTGGAGGACTGTGGAATTGTGGGAGGTCGCAAGCGTGTCAGGGACAAAATCAAGTTTTACACCTATGTTTATTACCTGTCCTGTGGTTCGTCTGGTGTGACCTTGTTCATGCTAACACAAGCGTTTGGCGATACGTGTGATTTTGGATATTTGTCATTTGGGAATATTAATACTTTCAAGATGGATGGATCATGTTGAACAGGTAAAGTTTTAAAAATGTTGTTATTTTTTACTTTTTCGTACCCATCAAATAATTTGTCTTCTTTTTATGTATTGATATTTGACCTTTTCATTAAATTTGAATTTGTATGCAATTATTGTAACGTTCAGAAATATTTTGGATTTCAATTCCAAGATGAACATTTCACACTAAGAAGTCACAAGAAAATCAATTAATTCACCTGCTTATCTTAAATGTTGCCTTTTTGTCGTTTATTCCAAGGATCTGAATTTATAATAACTTTATCATTTTATCAACCCTTAATTAATGCTGAACTAACATGATGTGAACTATTTGTAATTTGAAAAGACAAACATTTTGTTACATCACCATAAGAAAAATCTTGTCATGGGTTATTGCATTTCTTTACAAGAATTTCAATTCATGTCATGTTCAAATTATCAAGATTTATATGTAAAAGAATTCATCTGAATAATGTGTGAATTAAAGGACAAAAGTTTTGGAATACGACACCAAGATATTTATACACCCGTCTAGGATACCTGTAACCTGTAATTATGTTGTTGATTCAAGGATTTGAATTTATGTCAAGTGCACCCCCAGTTTACTGCGATATTGTGTGATTTTAATGAGACGCGTGTGACCTTCACAACAAAATTTTATGCCTCAACCTTTTTTACGAGTTTTGAATTACGAATTTTCATGGATGAGTAAGTAGGTCAAGTTTCAATATGAACGAAGGCTTACTACCTTAAATTATAAGGGTAATGAATTTCTCCAAGCTCATGAATGCCTTTTGGCCACATATAAAATTAATATTCGCCTACTAGGCTACTTCCAATGTTTGCCTATTTAGGTTTATCACCTTGACAAACACCTACACATAAAAACCAGCAACAACCCCATTTCCTGTCAGCTTCAATGAATACACTGACATGTACGCCTGCCAGTTTGACCATAAAGATGGCCGACCTGTCGTAAATTGCATACCAGATGTTTCTATTTCAGCAGGGGTCCTACAGGGATCTTCTCTCTCTCCTTATGAGTTTGCAGACTTAACTGAGGTGGCCTAAATTTTTAGGTTTTATATTATCTTGTATTTATTCTTTTAAACTGATTTGGAGGCTAGAAGAAAGGCTAGAATCTCCAGTTCAGCTGCAGCTGTAGTCCCGACTAGTGGGATGTTTAGGAGGTAAATATAACATATATTACACCAAGGTGACATTTCTCTTAATTACATACGTGCAACAGTCTGGTGAAAAATCCAAGTAGCAGGACATTTTTCAAAAATTTTATGAATTAATTATTTTTTGGAAGAGGTGAGGGGTTGGCGGATGATGGGTATTTACCTGTAGATATAGATAATGATATACTTCATTGATAGGCATTTAAGATTTTGAAATATACCAGCTCTCTTTGAAAGTGATTATTATTAATCATGCTTCAATAGTTTTCTTCAAGACCAGCATTTCAGATTATATATTATTTATATGTTTAATAATGAAATCTAACTAAGTACTTGTTAAGTGTTGTGTGGGTTTCTAGCTCCTAGGTTGGGAGTTTTAAGCAAACAGACTGTGTTGTGGATTTTTGGAAGGGAACCCCAAAGAATGCCTACAATGTGTCTTTTGAAATGTGTTTGAAGTGCTAGTCCAAATGAAAGACACTTAATGTGACCAGACTCTTTTGTTCTTTGTGTAGGTTTTAAGATTTTCAAAGTTAGGTCATGTTTGAGAAATTAGTTGACACCCCAAATGTTAAACTGTTGTTGCATAAGTACATTCCAGTTTCATGGCATCTCTACAAATTTACCTACATACACATAGAACACTTATCACTTGTCTCTTAGCCCTTATCTGTTGTCCCTTATCTCTTATCCCTTGTCCCTTATTCCTTGTCTCTGATCCCATATACTTTATCCTTTGTCTCTTATTCCTTGTCCCTTATCTCTTATTCCTTTTCCCTTTCCCTTGTCCCTTATCCCTTGTCTCTTATCTCTTATCCCTTGTCCATTATTCCTTGTCTCTGATCCCATATACTTTATCCTTTGTCTCTTATTCCTTGTCCCTTATCTCTTATTCCTTTTCCCTTTTCCCTTGTCCCTTATCCCTTGTCTCTTATCTCTTATCCCTTGTCCCTTATTCCTTGTCTCTGATCCCATATACTTTATCCTTTGTCTCTTATTCCTTGTCCCTTATCTCTTATTCCTTTTCCCTTGTCCCTTGTCCCTTATCCCTTGTCTCTTATCTCTTATCCCTTGTCCCTTACTCCTTGTCTCTGATCACATATACTTTATCCTTTGTCTCTTATTCCTTGTCCCTTATCTCTTATTCCTTTTCCCTTTTCCCTTGTCCCTTATCCCTTGTCTCTTATCTCTTATCCCTTGTCCCTTATTCCTTGTCTCTGATCCCATATACTTTATCCTTTGTCTCTTATTCCTTGTCTCTTATCTCTTATTCCTTTTCCCTTTTCCCTTGTCCCTTATCCCTTGTCTCTTATTTCTTATCCCTTGTCCCTTATTCCTTGTCTCTGATCCCATATACTTTATCCTTTGTCTCTTATTCCTTGTCCCTTATCTCTTATTCCTTTTCCCTTTTCCC
Source organism: Gibbula magus (assembly GCA_936450465.1). Lineage (NCBI taxonomy): Eukaryota > Metazoa > Mollusca > Gastropoda > Trochida > Trochidae > Gibbula > Gibbula magus. The sequence continues at coordinate 68,294,169 of OW388298.1, read as the reverse complement.
TTGTCCCTTATCCCTTGTCTCTTATCTCTTATCCCTTGTCCCTTATTCCTTGTCTCTGATCCCATATACTTTATCCTTTGTCTCTTATTCCTTGTCCCTTATCTCTTATTCCTTTTCCCTTTTCCCGTTTCCCTTGTCCCTTATCCCTTGTCTCTTATCTCTTATCCCTTGTCCCTTACTCCTTGTCTCTGATCACATATACTTTATCCTTTGTCTCTTATTCCTTGTCCCTTATTTGTTATTCCTTGTCCCTTATCCCTTATCCCTTGTCTCTTGTCTCTTATCCCTTATACCTTGTCTCTTATCCCTTATTCTTGGGCGGGATAGCGCAGTGGTTAGCTTGTTCGGCTTCTGATCAAGAGGTCCTGGGTTCGAATCCCGCCATGGGGCAAGGCAACTTTGTCTGCAGTAGAGAACTGTTCTACACGCAATAAGGTTTGGGTGCAATGCTACACTGAATTTCAGCGTAGTACCACCCATGGTTCGCTAGTTCCAGCCGATGCTCGCAGGTTTCACCACAATTCATAGCCATATGGAGTTGCAGGCTTTCTCCCTGCCATAATACTAGCAGCCGCGATATAAGTGAAATACTCTTGAAAGCGGTGTTTAACCTCACCTCACCTCACCTCACCTCACCTCACCTCACCTCACCTCACCTCACCTCACCTCACCTACTGAGTGAAAAAACACTTTCAATCATATGACGTCATCGTAACAATAAGGTTGGGTCATGCGATGCCGTGGAAAAAAAGCCAATCTTGGATGCTCTATTCATAAAACGAACGTCATTTAGGAACTATCCATAATTTTTTAATATCGAATAAATAGAATATTTGACATTGCTTGTCGTATACCATGTAAATCTTATCTCGTGAAGTAGAAACATGTATTTATACTCCTGGCTGTACAACTTTTTGATGCTAAAGCATATATATTGATAGAGGATCCCTGAAATCACAACAAATCTGCAATAGATATTTATGTGTCTTGGGCCTCAACCATTTGCTCTGTTTTGAATTCATCTTTTCTTCGCAAGTATAAGCAAATCGCTGAAAATAATACGAACATGTCTTCGTATTTACATTTTTCTTGACCACGATACTATAAAACCCTCCTCGTGTTTATTACCCAAACAAATAAACAAATGGTAGAATATTGACCGAGTGAGGGTTTGTTTTGCGATGTTGATCCTCTCCGATTAATTTCCTCTTACACAGAGCACTATAGTAACAAGATCATAAACCTCTCTTTGAAGAAGGGCAATAGAGAAGCTAAGGAGGTCGTTTTGCCAATAATAATACCAATCCAATGTTGTAGGGACGTTTTTATACTCACATATATAATGTTGCTGAGTCGGTGTTCGGAAATATAACCGGTATGTTTAAAACTCTTTGCAATTATATTAATAATATCTGAGAATTGACAATATGTATTTGATGTTTGACAAACACATTAAACGTTGCTAAGTTCGTGATTGGAAGTCTGAGCAGTGTGTTAAGGGTTCCTTGTATACATCAATAATGACTCTTAAAGGGGCAGTAGCATGTTTATTCACTCAAATAAGTCAATGAAATGAATTTTTAAAATGATTTCATCAAAAGTTAAACACCCTCCTCTCTTCGGAATATCAAGGTGAAAATGAGTGTACATGTTTCGGTAAAGCAGTGGAAATAGTTTTTGTAATGCGAAATAATATAATGTGTTCACAATAAAATGGCCGCCATGCAATTTTTGCTTTATATGCAACATGGTTATTACCACTGCAGATAATTGGTTTATGTAATAAGATGTAAATTTAAATGACATAAACTATCATTATAAATGGGAAATTTGAAAAGAAAAAAAAAATTGCAAAAAATGTGCTACAGCCCCTTTAAAATGTCATGACTAAGCCAACAAGTTTTTATATTTATCAAGCTTATTTAAAATGTAGAACAGTTCTCTACTGCAGACGAAGTTGCCGTGCCCCTGGCGGGATTCGAACCCCGAGACTAGTTGTAGATTGATTGATAAAATTCACGCTGGTAATGAGAAGTTGATTTATCTCAAGTGAAGGCAAAATGATCATGAGGAGTAGGCAAATTAAGGATATGTTGGAAATAAATCGCTATATTAGATACGAGGAGTGGTTGATAACATTGAAAGGATCATTGATTACTAGTTTTGATGTCAATCCCAAGAAATTGATTTGTAATCAACAGAGTGAATCAATATGCCCATGTATTTAATTTTTTCCTGAAATGATCGAGGGACTATTTGAAGTCTGCGATCCAAAATATAGATTTTCATTAAAACCTCTTCAATATAAGTCTTTGCATGAACTAAACTGACCCAGTTTTTGGCCACAAGTTTGATATAAACCGATATAACATCATTTACTGGTAAGGACAATTTTACTTGGTTTGGAATTGATGCAAAGTCTTTGCGATAAATACAATTTTGAATTCAAGGGGAGAGAACTCTGTATCGTCTGCTGAAGGAAAAGTTTTTGGTATGCTTGATTTGTTTTGAAATTGCGTTGTTTTCATCAACAGAAGAGAACTCTTTCATTAAAGTTATAGCTGCTGTGTGGATAAATTCTTAGTGGTATGCACACAGCAACTTATGAGGGAGATAACTCTTAAAACTTTTCTGAATTCTCATATATCTAAGCAAAACAGATGTTATGATTATCCAAACTCTTCACAGTAAGCAACTCAAGATAAATCCGTTGTGTTCCATAACATTTTATTTCGCTTTAATACGTGCCAACATACGATATGTGCTGATTTCAGTTGAACCAATATCAACTTTCATATTCATCCCCAATCATCAAATATATCATTTTTACTTTCCAATTAAAATCGAGAAACATCATTATACTTGTGCAGAAACCGAAACTACACGCCCCATATACATGTACGTGGTTATAAGACCTATTAAACATTATCAACACAAATTTGTCATTTTGTCTGTTTTAAATAAGTTTCGAAAATTATGTTTGACTGATTGACGCGCGCCACACGCTGTGCATTGTCCGGTTTTCGATCAGGAATCGAAACTTTTACCTTTATTTCACTTGTATACTGAGTCATTTTATCAATTTTCGGCAAAAGTCAGTACTTCTCGATAACATAACACTATTTATAAGGTTTGGTATATGTGACCCCAAACAACACAATGGATGTAACTTTAATATTTTGTGCTTCATGATGAAAGTCGTACAAACTCTAATTGCCGGTATTGGTCCCTGATCCCACTGTTTGAAAGGGGAGAGAACTCTCTTTGGAAGTACAATTTGATTCTTCTCTGGTGTAGCGGATACAGGAAGTTTGAATGTGGGGGAGGGGGGGGGGGGGGGGGGGGGGGGGGGGAAATTCAGGGGTTTGGGGTCCATATTCTCCTGTTCACCGTTTGGACCTGTCTCTGCATACAGTCAGATCTTGTGTCCCCGGACCCTGTATGTCCATAAACCTGCCCATCCACGGAAGTATTCAAATCGTCTCTATGCATTTCTAACCCCCCACCCCTCAAAGAAGATTCTATTACCTCTATTACCTATTACTTCAAGTTTGAAGCGCGAACTAACCAAAGTTTCTTAAATGTCAGAACAGGGCATCTGTACTAGATAACACATGAGCATTGCACTGGGAATTTGAAGCGATGCGTTGAAATGTTGATCTTGACTTAAATTCGTCTTTTAAAATATAAAATTGAACTCTCAATATTCCACATGTTCCTTATGAATCCTTTAGCTGCGGAACTAATTTGATGTGGAATATATATGGAAAACGAAACATGTATATTGAAAATATAATGAAACATTATATTGAAAATATAATTAAACATGTATATTGATAAAATGTTCATGATTTATCAATCGACTGTTTTGCCGTTGCATATAGTACCGTTTTACCTTTAATAAGTGCCCGAACGTAATTGTGTAAATCAAAATGTCCCCTTGAATTTCATTTCCACTAAAAACTTGATAGAACCCTCTCTTTAATGACTAAATTACACAATCATTTGTATTCAATGTAAATTACTGTTCACTTGAATTTAGTTTTTAATTTCTCAAATACTAAATTTCGTTCTCGACCATATCTAATATTCTCTTGAAACTTTTTTATGCTACTTTTTCTTCATTCAATTACAGATTTTTACATAGTTGTTAATTATCAAACATCTTTCAATAATTTTAAAAACTATTTCATTAAAATTCCTGTTCATCCTTCAGTGATGAAAACATTTTTGTGGGGGGTGGGGGGGTGGACCCCCTCGATTCCCCCACTCCCCCTGGATCCACCACTGTCCTTATTTCAATTTAATTTTCGAAATTTAAAAATGTTGTCGTAAAATGCTAGCTGTCACCTTATATGCCTTATTTTCATTCATCCGATCTGTTCACTCTCATAAGCACTTCAGGTGTATTTACCCAGCTCAATATCTACTGTTTTTTTTGCAACCCTTGCATTATTATATTTGCACACATTTTTATCACTCCATTATCAAACAGTAGCCGTTTTGATAAATATTTGGTGAAGGATTGGTTATGTCAACACTTATAACATTGAAACAGGTCAGAGTAGCTCTCAGTATGAGGACAGCAACGCTGGAATGCTTCGTGAAGAAAGTGTGAAAGGTGTTAAGGAAATAAACCGACGTTTAACGTAATAGTGAACTTATTCGGATATGAGTGCATCAAAGTATGTCGTAATCGTGTATAAGTGATGAAATGTTTGTAATCGTGTATAAGTGATGAAATGTTTGTAATCGTGTACAAGTGATGAAATGTTTGTAATCGTGTATAAGTGATGAGATGTTTGTAATCGCGTGTAAGTGATGAAATGTTCCTAATCGCATGTAAGTGATGAAATGTTTGTAATCGCGTGTAAGTGATGAAATGTTCGTAATCGCATGTAAGTGATGAAATGTTTGTAATCGCGTATAAGTGATGAAATGTTCGTAATCGCGTATAAGTGATGAAATGTTTGTAATCGCGTATAAGTGATGAAATGTTCGTAATCGTGTATAAGTGATGAAATGTTTGTAATCGCGTTTAAGTGATGAAATGTTCGTAATCGCGTATAAGTGATGAAATGTTTTTAATCGCGTATAAGTGATGAAATGTTTGTAATCGTGTATAAGTGATGAAATGTTTGTAATCGCGTATAAGTGATGAAATGTTCGTAATCGCGTGTAAGTGATGAAATGTTCGTAATCGCGTGTAAGTGATGAAATGTTCGTAATCGCGTATAAGTGATGAAATGTTTGTAATCACGTATAAGTGATGAAATGTTTGTAATCGCGTATAAGTGATGAAATGTTTGTAATCAAGTATTGAAGATGAATATTGAAGAAATATTAAAGAAAAGAGTATTGAATGACTTATTGGAAGAATATTTTCATGATAGATGATAAAGTGAATATCATCTTAAAGAGAGCGTTGGGTATTTTTTGTGGAAACGAAATTCGAGAGGACATTCGTGTTTATACTCATATATGGTATTAATACATGCTTATTGCACAATCAATGTGGACAATATTACTGAGGGTAATGTATTTATTACTTTATATTAAAAAATGTATTACGGTAGGCGACCGCGGGGGCGGGATAGCGCAGTGGTTAGCACGTTTGGCTTCGGATCAAGAGGTCCTGGGTTTGAATCCCGCCAGGGGCATGGCAACTTTGTTTGCAGTAGAGAACTGTTCTACACGCAGTAAGGTTTGGTTGCAATGCTACACTGAATTTCAGCGTAGTACCACCCATGGTTCACTAGTTCCAGCCGATGCTTGCAGGTTTCACCGCAATGCATAGCCACATGGCGTTGCAGGCTTTCTTCCTGCCATAATACTAGAAGCCGCAATATAAGTGAAATACTCTTGAAAGCGACGTGAATTCCCAACTCACCTCACCTTACCTTTTAATGGGTCATTAAATTCCCCTTACATTTAAACTGCTTCTTTGGAGGATAAGGAACCCGGGGGTTCTTGTGCTCTCAGAGCACCCTTGTTGCCCTTGACTTTGAGTGCTCGATTTTCTGACTGTGGGTTAAACTTTAACTTAGCATGTCTCAAATGTTTTTGAATGTCTTTGAAACTTGAAATCTCTTAACTTGACCTTTTAATTTGTCAGCATTTGAAAATGTTATGTTTTAAATGTCACATAATCAGGTACATAACCTTTGACCTTGAGGATTATACATTTTGTAAGAAATGTTACCATGGCCATAATGTTTTATGCAACAATGATACAAGTGACACTCTCTTGAAATCAGATCACCTCAGATCACCTGACATGACGAGGTCATTCCTGTAAATTGGCAACCCAGAGTGGTGACGCACTATTTAGCAGCCCCGAGTTAGTCGGGCTGCTATCATTTTTTGCGCAATTTCCATCGCCATCGCCTCCGGCGCATTTTGTATTGGCTATAACTTTTTTCCTAGAAGGTATTAACACCTCATATACATAGCTTCTTTCTTATAAACCTGGTGAATGATTTTGACATGTTCACATTCAAGGTCAAAGGTCAAGGTCATGAGTTCTGAAATCACTACAACAATCCTTGTAATCACGATAACTTCAAACATTTTTTGTTCTGTCAGGCTCTTATTTGGTGTACCGTATGTCAACTATGGAGAAAGACCAAGATTTGAAAACGTTTTCGCTAAAATTTGTCAATGGTCAAGGTCACAGCGATCGAGGTCACAACTTAAACATGCTTTTGTGAATATGCCTAATATAACTATGAACACTTTGAGTCATTGCATGATTGTTATACACAATGAAAAGTAATCATTGCTGGTGTGACCCTTGAAGGTCAAAGGTCAAGGTCATGAGATATTGGTTAAGGCCATGTTAATCCTTGATCCAATTTTGAAATCAGAAATAGGTTTTAAGAACAAACTTGTGAAAAGTGACCCCAGTGATGATTCAACTTGTTAGAATAACTTGAATAATGAAACAATTTTTGTTAATAAAAATTCCCATTTTATTTATGCTGATGAGAAGGCGGAACAGCTAAAGGCGAGACCCAAAGTTTCGGGGCTGCTCTGCTTTTTGTGGTGTCCCGCAAATGCTCATCTAGTTTATACAACAGTCAAAGTGTTAACTGAATCTAAGTCCACGTTCAATTGTGATCCTGAATTAATTGATGTTAAAAAAAGGGGGAAGGGGGGGTGGATGAAGTCTTTGATGGGCATTTACAACTTACTAATGCAGTTTTGGTTGTGAGGATGAATAATTTGTTGCTTATTTGCAGAAATTTCACATTCTTTCACGATTCTTTCTTTACACTTAAATGGCTGCTAGCAGTTTTTGTTTAGTATGTGACACCCTTTTCTCTGACTACAGATAATCAGATGATGTAATGGGATGTTTTACCCTTTTAAGTTTAGATATACTTCGTAATTAAGCTTTTTCTAAATGAAAATATTAACATATAACATTTTTTTAAAAACTGATACAATGCCTTTAAAGGTACATCCATTTTTGTGTTGTTTGGGGTCACATATGCTAAATGTTATAAATTGTATTATGTTATCGGGAAGTACTGACTGTTGCCAAAAATTGCCTTACTGATCTTAGTTGACTTAGTATATTGAAGATACGATATATCGATAAAAAAAAGGTAAAAGTAATGATTTCGGGCAATGTACCACGTGTGACGTCACGTGGCCAATGAGTCAAACGTAATTTTGAAATCTTATGTATACCAGAAAAACAGATAAATTTTGGTTGTTCATGTTTAATAGGTCATATAACTACTGTGCATATAAATGGGACGTGTAGTTTCGGTTTCTAGACATGCATAATTGTGTTACTTCATTTTAATTGGAAACTAGTAATTATGACATATTTTGTGATTCGCAATGAATATGGAAGCCGAGTGAATTTATTTGCACTGTAATCAGCACATGTGGTGATTTGGAACGTATTAAAGCCTAATCAAATTTTATGAAACACAATGGATGCACCTTTAAATGGTATGCGTTGTCACCTATTGTATTAGGAGATTTAAACAATTAAAGGGTACGTGTTGTCATCTATTGTATTAGGAGATTTAAACAATTAAAGGGTACGTGTTGTCACCTATTGTATTAGGAGATTTAAACAATTAAAGGGGGATGTGTTGTAACCTATTGTATTAGGAGATTTAAACAATTAAAGGGTATGTGTTGTCACCTATTGTATTAGGAGATTTAAACAATTAAAGGGTACGTATTGTCACCTATTGTATTAGGAGATTTAAACAATTAAAGGGTACGTGTTGTCACCTATTGTATTAGGAGATTTTAACAATTAAAGGGTTAAATGTTGAAGCAGTACTCTCCTGAATTTATTCGTATTACATGTCTTCGAATAAAGGTGAGCGGAAGATGACAGCGGAGGATCAAGTAATGATTGTACTGAGTCAAGCTGTGCCAGCTTCCACCTGAATTTAGAGATCAAAAAAGAAATTTAATCTCTGAACAAAGGCATGCATTCATTGAATTAAGTTTTTGAAGTCGACGGTGTTGAGACATTCCAATGTAGAAAATGAGGGTTTAAATCATTTGCGGACACGTACCTTGACATGCTTCACCCCGCCACACCCAGGTAATTACTTACCTAGGATAACGAGCCCACCCACTGACAAACAACAGGTGTACAGTCCCTTGAGTATCTGTCTGCACAAACTGTATATTTTGAATGTTGTCTATCTTGTCTCTCCCTCAACACCTTCTCATCTAACCATCCCCCACTCCTCCACACCTCCCCACCTCCTCATCTAACCATCTCCCATTCCTCACCCCTCAATACCTCCTCATCTAACCATCTCCCATCCCCCACCCCTCCACACCTCATCTAACCATCTCCCATCCCTCACCCCTCCACACCTTCTCATCTAACCATCTCCAAACCCCCACTCCTCCACACCTACCCACCTCCTCATCTAACCATCTCCCATCCCTCACCCCTCCACACCTTCTCATCTAACCATCTTTCATCCCTCACCCCTCCACACCTTCTCATCTAACCATCTCCCATCCCTCACCCCTCCTCATCTAACCATCTCCCATCCTCCACCCCTCAACACCTTCTCATCTAACCATCTCCCATCTCCCACTCCTCCACACCTTCTCATCTAACCATCTCCCATCCCCACCCCTCCACCCCTCCTCATCTAACCATCTCCCATCCCTCACCCCTCCACACCTCATCTAACCATCTCCCATCCCCACCCCTCAATACCTCCTCATCTAACCATCTCCCATCCCTCACCCCTCCACACCTTCTCATCTAACCATCTCCCATCCCCACCCCTCAATACCTCCTCATCTAACCATCTCCCATCCCTCACCCCTCCCCACCTCCTCATCTAACCATCTCCCATCCCTCACCCCTCCACACCTTCTCATCTAACCATCTCCCATCTCCACACCTCAATACCTCCTCATCTAACCATCTCCCATCCCTCACCCCTCCCCACCTTCTCATCTAACCATCTCCCATCCCTCACCCCTCCACACCTTCTCATCTAACCATCTCCCATCCCCACCCCTCAATACCTCCTCATCTAACCATCTCCCATCCCCACCCCTCAATACCTCCTCATCTAACCATCTCCCATCCCTCACACCTCCCCACCTCCTCATCTAACCATCTCCCATCCCTCACCCCTCCACACCTTCTCATCTAACCATCTCCCATCTCCACACCTCAATACCTCCTCATCTAACCATCTCCCATCCTCCACCCCTCAACACCTTCTCATCTAACCATCTCCCATCTCCCACTCCTCCACACCTTCTCATCTAACCATCTCCCATCCCTCACCCCTCCACACCTCATCTAACCATCTCCCATCCCCACCCCTCAATACCTCCTCATCTAACCATCTCCCATCCCTCACCCCTCCACACCTTCTCATCTAACCATCTCCCATCCCCACCCCTCAATACCTCCTCATCTAACCATCTCCCATCCCCACCCCTCAATACCTCCTCATCTAACCATCTCCCATCCCTCACACCTCCCCACCTCCTCATCTAACCATCTCCCATCCCTCACCCCTCCACACCTTCTCATCTAACCATCTCCCATCTCCACACCTCAATACCTCCTCATCTAACCATCTCCCATCCCTCACCCCTCTACACCTTCTCATCTAACCATCTCCCATCTCCACACCTCAATACCTCCTCATCTAACCATCTCCCATCCCCACCCCTCAATACCTCCTCATCTAACCATCTCCCATCCCCACCCCTCAATACCTCCTCATCTAACCATCTCCCATCCCTCACACCTCCCCACCTCCTCATCTAACCATCTCCCATCCCTCACCCCTCCTCATCTAACCATCTCCCATCCTCCACCCCTCAACACCTTCTCATCTAACCATCTCCCATCTCCCACTCCTCCACACCTTCTCATCTAACCATCTCCCATCCCTCACCCCTCCACACCTCATCTAACCATCTCCCATCCCCACCCCTCAATACCTCCTCATCTAACCATCTCCCATCCCTCACCCCTCCACACCTTCTCATCTAACCATCTCCCATCCCCACCCCTCAATACCTCCTCATCTAACCATCTCCCATCCCCCACCCCTCCACACCTTCTCATCTAACCATCTCCCATCCCCCACCCCTCCACACCTCCTCATCTAACCATCTCCCATCCCCACCCCTCAATACCTCCTCATCTAACCATCTCCCATCCCTCACACCTCCCCACCTCCTCATCTAACCATCTCCCATCCCTCACCCCTCCTCATCTAACCATCTCCCATCCTCCACCCCTCAACACCTTCTCATCTAACCATCTCCCATCTCCCACTCCTCCACACCTTCTCATCTAACCATCTCCCATCCCTCACCCCTCCACACCTCATCTAACCATCTCCCATCCCCACCCCTCAATACCTCCTCATCTAACCATCTCCCATCCCTCACCCCTCCACACCTTCTCATCTAACCATCTCCCATCCCCACCCCTCAATACCTCTTCATCTAACCATCTCCCATCCCCCACCCCTCCACACCTTCTCATCTAACCATCTCCCATCCCCCACCCCTCCACACCTTCTCATCTAACCATCTCCCATCCCCACCCCTCAATACCTCCTCATCTAACCATCTCCCATCTCCACCCCTCAATACCTCCTCATCTAACCATCTCCCATCCCCACCCCTCAATACCTCCTCATCTAACCATCTCCCATCTCCCATCCCCCACCCCTCCACACCTCATCTAACCATCTCCCATCCCCCACCCCTCCACACCTCATCTAACCATCTCCCATCCCCCACCCCTCCACACCTTCTCATCTAACCTTCTCCCATCCCCCACCCCTCCACACCTTCTCATCTAACCATCTCCCATCCCCCACCCCTCCACACCTTCTCATCTAACCATCTCCCATCCCTCACACCTCCCCACCTCCTCATCTAACCATCTCCCATCCCCCACCCCTCCACACCTTCTCATCTAACCATCTCCCATCCCTCACACCTCCCCACCTCCTCATCTAACCATCTCCCATCCCCCACCCCTCCACACCTCATCTAACCATCTCCCATCCCCCACCCCTCCACACCTTCTCATCTAACCATCTCCCATCCCCCACCCCTCCACCCCTTCTCATCTAACCATCTCCCATCCCCACCCCTCAATACCTCCTCATCTAACCATCTCCCATCCCCACCCCTCCACACCTTCTCATCTAACCATCTCCCATCTCCCATCCCCCACCCCTCCACACCTCATCTAACCATCTCCCATCCCCCACCCCTCAATACCTCATCTAACCATCTCCCATCCCCACCCCTCAATACCTTCTCATCTAACCATCTCCCATCCCCACCCCTCCACACCTTCTCATCTAACCATCTCCCATCCCCACCCCTCAATACCTCCTCATCTAACCATCTCCCATCCCCACCCCTCAATACCTCCTCATCTAACCATCTCCCATCTCCACCCCTCAATACCTCCTCATCTAACCATCTCCCATCCCCACCCCTCAATACCTCCTCATCTAACCATCTCCCATCTCCCATCCCCCACCCCTCCACACCTCATCTAACCATCTCCCATCCCCCACCCCTCCACACCTCATCTAACCATCTCCCATCCCCCACCCCTCCACACCTTCTCATCTAACCATCTCCCATCCCCCACCCCTCCACACCTTCTCATCTAACCATCTCCCATCCCCACCCCTCAATACCTCCTCATCTAACCATCTCCCATCCCCACCCCTCAATACCTCCTCATCTAACCATCTCCCATCCCTCACCCCTCCACACCTTCTCATCTAACCATCTCCCATCCCCACCCCTCAATACCTCCTCATCTAACCATCTCCCATCTCCACCCCTCAATACCTCCTCATCTAACCATCTCCCATCCCCACCCCTCAATACCTCCTCATCTAACCATCTCCCATCTCCCATCCCCCACCCCTCCACACCTCATCTAACCATCTCCCATCCCCCACCCCTCCACACCTCATCTAACCATCTCCCATCCCCCACCCCTCCACACCTTCTCATCTAACCATCTCCCATCCCCCACCCCTCCACACCTTCTCATCTAACCATCTCCCATCCCCACCCCTCAATACCTCCTCATCTAACCATCTCCCATCCCCACCCCTCAATACCTCCTCATCTAACCATCTCCCATCCCCCACCCCTCCACACCTTCTCATCTAACCATCTCCCATCCCCACCCCTCAATACCTCCTCATCTAACCATCTCCCATCTCCACCCCTCAATACCTCCTCATCTAACCATCTCCCATCCCCACCCCTCAATACCTCCTCATCTAACCATCTCCCATCTCCCATCCCCCACCCCTCCACACCTCATCTAACCATCTCCCATCCCCCACCCCTCCACACCTCATCTAACCATCTCCCATCCCCCACCCCTCCACACCTTCTCATCTAACCTTCTCCCATCCCCCACCCCTCCACACCTTCTCATCTAACCATCTCCCATCCCCCACCCCTCCACACCTTCTCATCTAACCATCTCCCATCCCTCACACCTCCCCACCTCCTCATCTAACCATCTCCCATCCCCCACCCCTCCACACCTCATCTAACCATCTCCCATCCCCCACCCCTCCACACCTTCTCATCTAACCATCTCCCATCCCCCACCCCTCCACACCTTCTCATCTAACCATCTCCCATCCCCACCCCTCAATACCTCCTCATCTAACCATCTCCCATCCCCACCCCTCAATACCTCCTCATCTAACCATCTCCCATCCCTCACACCTCCCCACCTCCTCATCTAACCATCTCCCATCCCTCACCCCTCCACACCTTCTCATCTAACCATCTCCCATCTCCACACCTCAATACCTCCTCATCTAACCATCTCCCATCCCTCACCCCTCTACACCTTCTCATCTAACCATCTCCCATCTCCACACCTCAATACCTCCTCATCTAACCATCTCCCATCCCCACCCCTCAATACCTCCTCATCTAACCATCTCCCATCCCCACCCCTCAATACCTCCTCATCTAACCATCTCCCATCCCTCACACCTCCCCACCTCCTCATCTAACCATCTCCCATCCCTCACCCCTCCTCATCTAACCATCTCCCATCCTCCACCCCTCAACACCTTCTCATCTAACCATCTCCCATCTCCCACTCCTCCACACCTTCTCATCTAACCATCTCCCATCCCTCACCCCTCCACACCTCATCTAACCATCTCCCATCCCCACCCCTCAATACCTCCTCATCTAACCATCTCCCATCCCTCACCCCTCCACACCTTCTCATCTAACCATCTCCCATCCCCACCCCTCAATACCTCTTCATCTAACCATCTCCCATCCCCCACCCCTCCACACCTTCTCATCTAACCATCTCCCATCCCCCACCCCTCCACACCTCCTCATCTAACCATCTCCCATCCCCACCCCTCAATACCTCCTCATCTAACCATCTCCCATCCCTCACACCTCCCCACCTCCTCATCTAACCATCTCCCATCCCTCACCCCTCCTCATCTAACCATCTCCCATCCTCCACCCCTCAACACCTTCTCATCTAACCATCTCCCATCTCCCACTCCTCCACACCTTCTCATCTAACCATCTCCCATCCCTCACCCCTCCACACCTCATCTAACCATCTCCCATCCCCACCCCTCAATACCTCCTCATCTAACCATCTCCCATCCCTCACCCCTCCACACCTTCTCATCTAACCATCTCCCATCCCCACCCCTCAATACCTCTTCATCTAACCATCTCCCATCCCCCACCCCTCCACACCTTCTCATCTAACCATCTCCCATCCCCCACCCCTCCACACCTTCTCATCTAACCATCTCCCATCCCCACCCCTCAATACCTCCTCATCTAACCATCTCCCATCTCCACCCCTCAATACCTCCTCATCTAACCATCTCCCATCCCCACCCCTCAATACCTCCTCATCTAACCATCTCCCATCTCCCATCCCCCACCCCTCCACACCTCATCTAACCATCTCCCATCCCCCACCCCTCCACACCTCATCTAACCATCTCCCATCCCCCACCCCTCCACACCTTCTCATCTAACCTTCTCCCATCCCCCACCCCTCCACACCTTCTCATCTAACCATCTCCCATCCCCCACCCCTCCACACCTTCTCATCTAACCATCTCCCATCCCTCACACCTCCCCACCTCCTCATCTAACCATCTCCCATCCCCCACCCCTCCACACCTTCTCATCTAACCATCTCCCATCCCTCACACCTCCCCACCTCCTCATCTAACCATCTCCCATCCCCCACCCCTCCACACCTCATCTAACCATCTCCCATCCCCCACCCCTCCACACCTTCTCATCTAACCATCTCCCATCCCCCACCCCTCCACACCTTCTCATCTAACCATCTCCCATCCCCACCCCTCAATACCTCCTCATCTAACCATCTCCCATCCCCACCCCTCAATACCTCCTCATCTAACCATCTCCCATCCCCCACCCCTCCACACCTTCTCATCTAACCATCTCCCATCTCCCATCCCCCACCCCTCCACACCTCATCTAACCATCTCCCATCCCCCACCCCTCAATACCTCATCTAACCATCTCCCATCCCCACCCCTCAATACCTTCTCATCTAACCATCTCCCATCTCCCATCCCCCACCCCTCAATACCTCATCTAACCATCTCCCATCCCCACCCCTCCACACCTTCTCATCTAACCATCTCCCATCCCCACCCCTCAATACCTCCTCATCTAACCATCTCCCATCCCCACCCCTCAATACCTCCTCATCTAACCATCTCCCATCTCCACCCCTCAATACCTCCTCATCTAACCATCTCCCATCCCCACCCCTCAATACCTCCTCATCTAACCATCTCCCATCTCCCATCCCCCACCCCTCCACACCTCATCTAACCATCTCCCATCCCCCACCCCTCCACACCTCATCTAACCATCTCCCATCCCCCACCCCTCCACACCTTCTCATCTAACCATCTCCCATCCCCCACCCCTCCACACCTTCTCATCTAACCATCTCCCATCCCCACCCCTCAATACCTCCTCATCTAACCATCTCCCATCCCCACCCCTCAATACCTCCTCATCTAACCATCTCCCATCCCTCACCCCTCCACACCTTCTCATCTAACCATCTCCCATCCCCACCCCTCAATACCTCCTCATCTAACCATCTCCCATCTCCACCCCTCAATACCTCCTCATCTAACCATCTCCCATCTCCCATCCCCCACCCCTCCACACCTCATCTAACCATCTCCCATCCCCCACCCCTCCACACCTCATCTAACCATCTCCCATCCCCCACCCCTCCACACCTTCTCATCTAACCATCTCCCATCCCCCACCCCTCCACACCTTCTCATCTAACCATCTCCCATCCCCACCCCTCAATACCTCCTCATCTAACCATCTCCCATCCCCCACCCCTCCCCACCTTCTCATCTAACCATCTCCCATCCCTCACCCCTCCACACCTCATCTAACCATCTCCCATCCCCACCCCTCAATACCTCCTCATCTAACCATCTCCCATCCCCCACCCCTCCACACCTTCTCATCTAACCATCTCCCATCCCCACCCCTCAATACCTCCTCATCTAACCATCTCCCATCTCCACCCCTCAATACCTCCTCATCTAACCATCTCCCATCCCCACCCCTCAATACCTCCTCATCTAACCATCTCCCATCTCCCATCCCCCACCCCTCCACACCTCATCTAACCATCTCCCATCCCCCACCCCTCCACACCTCATCTAACCATCTCCCATCCCCCACCCCTCCACACCTTCTCATCTAACCTTCTCCCATCCCCCACCCCTCCACACCTTCTCATCTAACCATCTCCCATCCCCCACCCCTCCACACCTTCTCATCTAACCATCTCCCATCCCTCACACCTCCCCACCTCCTCATCTAACCATCTCCCATCCCCCACCCCTCCACACCTCATCTAACCATCTCCCATCCCCCACCCCTCCACACCTTCTCATCTAACCATCTCCCATCCCCCACCCCTCCACACCTTCTCATCTAACCATCTCCCATCCCCACCCCTCAATACCTCCTCATCTAACCATCTCCCATCCCCACCCCTCAATACCTCCTCATCTAACCATCTCCCATCCCCCACCCCTCCACACCTTCTCATCTAACCATCTCCCATCTCCCATCCCCCACCCCTCCACACCTCATCTAACCATCTCCCATCCCCCACCCCTCAATACCTCATCTAACCATCTCCCATCCCCACCCCTCAATACCTCCTCATCTAACCATCTCCCATCCCCACCCCTCAATACCTCCTCATCTAACCATCTCCCATCCCCACCCCTCCACACCTTCTCATCTAACCATCTCCCATCTCCACCCCTCAATACCTCCTCATCTAACCATCTCCCATCCCCACCCCTCAATACCTCCTCATCTAACCATCTCCCATCTCCCATCCCCCACCCCTCCACACCTCATCTAACCATCTCCCATCCCCCACCCCTCCACACCTCATCTAACCATCTCCCATCCCCACCCCTCAATACCTCCTCATCTAACCATCTCCCATCTCCACCCCTCAATACCTCCTCATCTAACCATCTCCCATCCCCACCCCTCAATACCTCCTCATCTAACCATCTCCCATCTCCCATCCCCCACCCCTCCACACCTCATCTAACCATCTCCCATCCCCCACCCCTCCACACCTCATCTAACCATCTCCCATCCCCCACCCCTCCACACCTTCTCATCTAACCTTCTCCCATCCCCCACCCCTCCACACCTTCTCATCTAACCATCTCCCATCCCCCACCCCTCCACACCTTCTCATCTAACCATCTCCCATCCCTCACACCTCCCCACCTCCTCATCTAACCATCTCCCATCCCCCACCCCTCCACACCTCATCTAACCATCTCCCATCCCCCACCCCTCCACACCTTCTCATCTAACCATCTCCCATCCCCCACCCCTCCACACCTTCTCATCTAACCATCTCCCATCCCCACCCCTCAATACCTCCTCATCTAACCATCTCCCATCCCCACCCCTCAATACCTCCTCATCTAACCATCTCCCATCCCCCACCCCTCCACACCTTCTCATCTAACCATCTCCCATCTCCCATCCCCCACCCCTCCACACCTCATCTAACCATCTCCCATCCCCCACCCCTCAATACCTCATCTAACCATCTCCCATCCCCACCCCTCAATACCTCCTCATCTAACCATCTCCCATCCCCACCCCTCAATACCTCCTCATCTAACCATCTCCCATCTCCACCCCTCAATACCTCCTCATCTAACCATCTCCCATCTCCCATCCCCCACCCCTCCACACCTCATCTAACCATCTCCCATTCCCCACCCCTCCACACCTCATCTAACCATCTCCCATCCCCACCCCTCCACACCTTCTCATCTAACCATCTCCCATCCCTCACACCTCCCCACCTCCTCATCTAACCATCTCCCATCCCCCACCCCTCCACACCTCATCTAACCATCTCCCATCCCCCACCCCTCCACACCTTCTCATCTAACCATCTCCC
The DNA here is from genome assembly GCA_936450465.1 of Gibbula magus. Taxonomy (NCBI): domain Eukaryota; kingdom Metazoa; phylum Mollusca; class Gastropoda; order Trochida; family Trochidae; genus Gibbula; species Gibbula magus. The sequence goes on along the minus strand of OW388298.1, from coordinate 68,276,108 downwards.
ATCCCCCACCCCTCCACACCTTCTCATCTAACCATCTCCCATCCCCACCCCTCAATACCTCCTCATCTAACCATCTCCCATCCCCACCCCTCAATACCTCCTCATCTAACCATCTCCCATCCCTCACCCCTCCACACCTTCTCATCTAACCATCTCCCATCCCCCACCCCTCCACACCTTCTCATCTAACCATCTCCCATCCCTCACACCTCCCCACCTCCTCATCTAACCATCTCCCATCCCCCACCCCTCCACACCTCATCTAACCATCTCCCATCCCCCACCCCTCCACACCTTCTCATCTAACCATCTCCCATCCCCCACCCCTCCACACCTTCTCATCTAACCATCTCCCATCCCCACCCCTCAATACCTCCTCATCTAACCATCTCCCATCCCCACCCCTCAATACCTCCTCATCTAACCATCTCCCATCCCTCACCCCTCCACACCTTCTCATCTAACCATCTCCCATCCCCCACCCCTCCACACCTTCTCATCTAACCATCTCCCATCCCTCACACCTCCCCACCTCCTCATCTAACCATCTCCCATCCCCCACCCCTCCACACCTTCTCATCTAACCATCTCCCATCCCCCACCCCTCCACACCTTCTCATCTAACCATCTCCCATCCCCCACCCCTCCACACCTTCTCATCTAACCATCTCCCATCCCCACCCCTCAATACCTCCTCATCTAACCATCTCCCATCCCCACCCCTCAATACCTCCTCATCTAACCATCTCCCATCTCCCATCCCCCACCCCTCCACACCTCATCTAACCATCTCCCATCCCCCACCCCTCAATACCTTCTCATCTAACCATCTCCCATCCCCCACCCCTCCACACCTCATCTAACCATCTCCCATCCCCCACCCCTCCACACCTCATCTAACCATCTCCCATCCCCCACCCCTCAATACCTTCTCATCTAACCATCTCTTCCATACCCTTACCCATAATGTAAATTATAGTATGCCCAAAGGAGAACATACCAACTAACCTTACCACCCAATCACCTATTATCTTGCCACGTTACAATTCACCACATACCCAATCAGGGCATTGGGATTGAGAATGTTATTGTTGTCCCAATTTGGCAATATTTGGGGGAGGTGTTGGCAGAGGCTTGGTTTGGGGTCGTTTGTGGTAAGGTGATAATGTAGAAAGGTGATAAATTGGTCGTTTTTATACGAAGCTCCAGAAGGGACATGGTTAAAAAAAAAATTTGTTACGTACGTACGTACGTGTTATTATCACGTACGTACGTGATACTTTACTTTTTTTTAACCATGTCCCTTCTGGAGCTTCGTATTTTTAGATAGGATACTTAGTAGGGAGATACTGTTTTAAAGAGATAGTATATATATAGAATACTAAACGATGTCCTGATGTGTGTAACCAACTCATTGTTATCTAATGAGTGATCTCACCACGGTTGAGTAATATATGGTGTTACGCCTGATAAAATCAAATTGAAAAGGATGAGATTATGAATTTTAAAAAATTTGAATAGAGGAAGGGTTAATTGGGAGGGTGACCCTTCCTCCATTCAAATTTTTAAAAATTTATAATCTCATAAACACCCTTGTCTATGATATAACCTTTCAGCAACTTTCTTTGCCCTCAGCAGTGAGAATGTTAAGCTCTGTTCTAACAGTCACATCCTTTTCAAGTTGATCTTATCAGGCGTTATGACAGATATTTTATGAATATGTGGATGGCAATAAATCATATCTTATGAATGCAGGATCAATTACCCTCCCTTTAAATGCACTGATGCAGAAAATAGGGCGGGGGCGATGTTTTCAACAGGGTATTTCAGGAGGAAAACTTGATGACAGGGAGTCGTGTCAAATGCAGCGTACATTTCTTTCAAATAATCAGCTGGAAGTATTTTTTAAGGAGGGGGTTGCTAGATTTGTAAAATGACAATCTTTATATGTGTCATATTTGTAACATTTCATATGATTTATCTCAGATATATAAAGAAAGATGGATGTAGCTTAGAACCTTGTCTAAGACCCAAATGCAATTTTTTTTAACCGTAATAGATGGTATAAGACTTAGCTACTCGATTGTTAACATTAAAACTATACTATGTTTGGAGAATACACTTAACAGCAATATGTATGTTATTTGGCCTGTCATCAAAGTTTTAGAATATGTATATGTATAGATCACTATCTTCAATAGTACAATTTTAAAAACTTGTAGGTCCCTCGTCGGATTCGAACCCACAGCCCCAGAATCAGGCACAGAGAGCAAGCACTGACTGTCCCATCACCTTATCCACTCAGCAACCGAAGCTTCGACAAAAACAAGGTCCAACAACTGGTAGCTAAACTATTATTACATTCAGCACCCCTCTGATAGATGTACATCGTATGTGTATGATATGGGGTGTGATATACTTACAGTTTGTCTTCGTTAGCAAGACTGAATTAATTATAATAATAATCGACTTCTATAGCACCAAGTTTCATCTTGGCTGTTCAGGGGCTTTACAATCGACAATATTACACTAGTCGTACCCAAGCTGACATAAATGTAGATGCGAGGTCCACTCCAACATAACCATTACCAGGTACCCATCTGTACTGCTTGGTGAACAGAGGCACATTTTGAATAATAATGTCGCCTACCCAGGGTAACTCTATCTCATCTCACGTCTCACTGATAACAAAACTGTACTGCTGGGTGAACAGAATAATATCTCATGTCTCAGTGATGGGGCATGGGTATCATCCTTCAAATTCCATGTTTATCCAGCAATGAAGCAGGTCACCCATCCATGAAGCAAGTCTTGACCATTCTTGCTGAACTTCACTGATAATGGTGAACAGAGCTATGCACAGAAGCATGTGCCATCATTTCAAAAACACCATGAAGTGTTAGAACGTTAGAGGGATTCTATGTTCTTCAATCAAGTAAAAAATGAGGATGCTTAATTATAGAGTACATTGATTACGATTTTAGAAGAAAATATATTTACGTAGTGCTAATCATTTACCAGGCCAAATCATGTACCTCTTTGGAAATTCATGAAATTATTAAAATAGAATTCTGAAAATATTAACAATTTACCTGCTGAATTAATCAATGCTAAGCTATTCTGCCTGGCCACTGTACAGGACTCACGACTCGTTAACATGGGAGTAATCCTTGCTTACTGCTGTCTAACGGCTGCATTCTGGAATATATTCACAACTCGTTAACATGGGAGTAATCCTTGCTTACTGCTGTCTAACGGCTGCATTCTGGAATATATTCACGACTCGTTTACATGGGAGTAATCCTTGCTTACTGCTGTCTAATGGCTGCATTCTGGAATATATTCACGACTCGTTAACATGGGAATAATCCTTGCTTACTGCTGTCTAAAGGCTGCATTCTGGAATATATTCACGACTCGTTACCATGGGAGTAATCCTTGCTTACTGCTGTCTAAAGGCTGCATTCTGGAATATATTCACGACTCGTTAACATGGGAGTAATCCTTGCTTACTGCTGTCTAAAGGCTGCATTCTGGAATATATTCACAACTCGTTAACATGGGAGTAATCCTTGCTTACTGCTGTCTAAAGGCTGCATTCTGGAATATATTCACGACTCGTTAACATGGGAGTAATCCTTGCTTACTGCTGTCTAAAGGCTGCATTCTGGAATATATTCACGACTCGTTAACATGGGAGTAATCCTTGCTTACTGCTGTCTAAAGGCTGCATTCTGGAATATATTCACGACTCGTTAACATGGGAGTAATCCTTGCTTACTGCTGTCTAAAGGCTGCATTCTGGAATATATTCACGACTCGTTAACATGGGAGTAATCCTTGCTTACTGCTGTCTAAAGGCTGCATTCTGGAATATATTCACGACTCGTTACCATGGGAGTAATCCTTGCTTACTGCTGTCTAAAGGCTGCATTCTGGAATATATTCACGACTCGTTAACATGGGAGTAATCCTTGCTTACTGCTGTCTAAAGGCTGCATTCTGGAATATATTCACGACTCGTTAACATGGGAGTAATCCTTGCTTACTGCTGTCTAAAGGCTGCATTCTGGAATATATTCACGACTCGTTACCATGGGAGTAATCCTTGCTTACTGCTGTCTAAAGGCTGCATTCTGGAATATATTCACGACTCGTTAACATGGGAGTAATCCTTGCTTACTGCTGTCTAAAGGCTGCATTCTGGAATATATTCACGACTCGTTACCATGGGAGTAATCCTTGCTTACTGCTGTCTAAAGGCTGCATTCTGGAATATATTCACGACTCGTTACCATGGGAGTAATCCTTGCTTACTGCTGTCTAACGGCTGCATTCTGGAATATATTCACGACTCGTTACCATGGGAGTAATCCTTGCTTACTGCTGTCTAAAGGCTGCATTCTGGAATATATTCACGACTCGTTAACATGGGAGTAATCCTTGCTTACTGCTGTCTAAAGGCTGCATTCTGGAATATATTCACGACTCGTTAACATGGGAGTAATCCTTGCTTACTGCTGTCTAAAGGCTGCATTCTGGAATATATTCACGACTCGTTAACATGGGAGTAATCCTTGCTTACTGCTGTCTAAAGGCTGCATTCTGGAATATATTCACGACTCGTTATACCATGGGAGTAATCCTTGCTTACTGCTGTCTAAAGGTTGCATTCTGGAATATATTCACGACTCGTTACCATGGGAGTAATCCTTGCTTACTGCTGTCTAAAGGCTGCATTCTGGAATATATTCACGACTCGTTAACATGGGAGTAATCCTTGCTTACTGCTGTCTAAAGGCTGCATCCTGGAATATATTCACGACTTGTTACCATGGGAGTAATCCTTGCTTACTGCTGTCTAAAGGCTGCATTCTGGAATATATTCACGACTCGTTACCATGGGAGTAATCCTTGCTTACTGCTGTCTAAAGGCTGCATTCTGGAATATATTCACGACTCGTTACCATGGGAGTAATCCTTGCTTACTGCTGTCTAAAGGCTGCATTCTGGAATATATTCACGACTCGTTACCATGGGAGTAATCCTTGCTTACTGCTGTCTAAAGGCTGCATTCTGGAATATATTCACGACTCGTTACCATGGGAGTAATCCTTGCTTACTGCTGTCTAAAGGCTGCATTCTGGAATATATTCACGACTCGTTACCATGGGAGTAATCCTTGCTTACTGCTGTCTAAAGGCTGCATTCTGGAATATATTCACGACTCGTTAACATGGGAGTAATCCTTGCTTACTGCTGTCTAAAGGTTGCATTCTGGAATATATTCACTACCTGCAGGTTAAGGTTAATGTTTACTGTCAAAATGTTTTTGCTCAGGAGAATTTATTCATTAAATATCAACATTTTATTAAATATTGAAAATGAACCAGTGAGAAACGTGATTTTCAGAAACAGATCAGAGCTCCTTTTCATTATGTAATAAATATTGATATTTGCAGTTAAAACTAAAACTAAAACTAAAATGTGTAACCAAGTTTGATAATAAATTTTTAATTTGATGACTGGGCAATGCCTTATTATGTGATATCTTAATCTTTTACTTAGACAGCGCAGGATAGCGCAGTGGTTAGCGCGTTCGGCTTCGGATCAAGAGGTCTGGGGTTTCGAATCCCGCCAGGGGCACGGCAAATTTGTCTGCAGTAGAGAACTGTTCTACATGCAGTAAGGTTTGGGTGCAATGCTACACTGAATTTCAGCGTAGTACCACCTATAGTTTGCCAGTTCCAGCCGATGCTCGCAGGTTTCACCGCAATGCATAGCCACATGGCGTTGCGGACTTTCTCCCTGCCATAATACTAGCAGCGGCGATATAAGTGAAATACTCTTGAAAGCGACGTTAAAACCACAACTCACCTCACCTCAATGACAATTTTAAATCAAACAAACTATTGAGGTAAGACAAGTTTAAAACATTTGAGAGAACTTCTATGATTCTGTTTGATCTAAATTTGTGTTAAAACTACCGTCAAAATTATATATTTAATGATAAAATTCTGTCGCTGAGCATATGTAATCTGTCCAAAGATCGACAGTTACTCTAAAGGTTGATGATTACATTTCTGGGTGGACTGTTTACTTATATTGTAACGAGTTACCAAGGATTGAAAAATGGAGATATGCAATGTTGACGATGATTGTATGAAGAGATTCTGGTCACATCATTTGCATTAGGGGTGGACGTCTGTGGACATCAGTGGACATCAGTTACTTTCTTTAAAGGTGCTGTAGCATGATTTCCTTGTGAAATATAGTGCGCTCACAAAAATATAAATGAGTGTTACCAATGGCTAAATAACACTTGAATCAATACAAATAGGTTCTAAAATAAATGTACATGCTTTGGTTAAGTCATGCAAGCCATTTCCCATCGAATGGCCATTATAATGTGTTCATATTAAAATGGCCGCTTGGAGGTAGTGATCTGACTGATCTTAACCATACAAAAACACTTGGAGTAAAGTTTTAAATATACAACAATGATGGAATGAAAAACACCACTGTCCCCTTAAACATGTACATTTTCTTCCATTACGGATAACCGTTTTCTATGGCTACGGGTCATGGATTATCGGGTCATGTAATGAAATGTTTAACCCATTAACTAGCAATATATTGTATAAACTTTAATAATAAACGGCTAATTTGAGGACTTAATATGCAAAAAATGTGCTACAGCACCTTTAATTCGATCAGTGTTTGAAAATCAGAGACATGTTATACCGGATTGGTAGCTAGTAGAGTATAGATTGAAACAGAATAAATAGCAGTTTTAGAATTTATCAGATTTTCTTTACCCTTCTTGATGTGTTTGTGTGTGTGTCAGTGGGTTGGTCGATCTACATGCAACTTGCACCTGAATGGGCGACCGCTGATCAAGGGGACCTGTGGCCATTAAATGAAGGAATGGGGGCAAACACTCTTTTGTTGGAGGGATAATACCAACAGTTGATCGCTAACAGTGGCCTTGCCCCTGGACTGATTGTACCCTATTGACTGAAATAACTGTTAAAGGGGTGGTCAAACCGTTTTGTCAACATTGGGACGCCATGTGCTGTCACTGTGTGTGTCCTGGTTGTAGCTGGTAAGGTTCAGCAAGGTTGACCAGAGTTCATCATGGGATGGGTGACCCACATAATGAAAGTTTAAAGGGATACTCAGACCTTTATGGTGATACTAGTCTAACACTTAGACTGTAAAAAAAAAAAAAAAAAAAAAAATTGAAAAGGAGAATATGAAAATACCATTTCTTAAGTCTCCTTTTCAATATTTAATAAAATGGTGATATTTTCAGAATAAATACTTTTTTCATAGTCTGAGTGTAAGACTATGGTGAAACTTGTGAAACTGTTTGTGTACTTGACATTGCTCAGATGGCAACTCTCAGATAAGGTTCAGCAACAGTGACCATGATTTTATATCGGATGGGTGACCAATAATGGGGTGCAATCTGAGAGTTGTAGATATGATAAACTGTCAAATACTTAGACATGAATTGTGATGACTCTCAGATACTGATCGAGACATAAGTTTGTGAGACTTAAGGTGTTAGCTCTAGAAAGAGACCTTTTTTCAAGCTTTTGTGTAAGTCTAAGGCAAAAAAACATAACTGTTCTGTTCATAACTGTCGATGCTTGCTAACGCTTTGTTTTTATTCATTGTTTTAATGATTAAAATCTAAATATTAAGAAGAACAAAGGCGGTTTCTTCAGGAGTTGAACACAATTAAATTACACTTGTGACGTCATCCTATTGTACTTTCACTCCATTAGTTACACATCACATCATATTTTTTAAGTAGAAATTTAATTTCTTTAACTTTGTAAAGCAATTTTGATGAAAGAGCAATACTTTGAGTGTAATTAAAGTAGGGTAATATCCTTGTAACTCTCCATTCCTTAAAAATAATGGGCCTCGGCCCCTCCAGAATGGAGAGTTACTCGGACATTACCCTCTACATAATGACCATATTCCCTTGCATTATGCCAATAGATCAGCTTGGCTATTGCCTCATGAGTTCATGTTCACATGACTTCTTAGGAACTGCTCATTATTTTCCACATTGTTCTTCAAGATCGTCGTTTGTCCTTTGAAAATAAAATTAGAGCCTTTGTTACAGCATAGTGTTAATATAGACATGTAAGGTTCTCATGCAGACTACAGGTGAGAATGCTGGTAGTTAATTACAGGTGTTCTCTGAATGTCAAGGTGGAAATATATATACTCAAGCATTCTTATTTGTTTGTCAGAATCAGCAAGACGTATACAGGAGAACTGAAAATAGAATATTTTCCGTCAAAATAATTTTCCGGCATCCGATGGTTTGAAAGAGTATATCAACTCAATATTATGCTTTGGTTTTAGAAAATAGACATCATCTGATGAACAAGTTTTTAGGGGTATTATTTCAGCCCCGAGTCTAGAAATGATATGATTGAATAATTTTCTTAGATCTTGTGAGAGCATTCATAATATATAGAGGATTCAGAAAAGAGATTTGAAACTCAAATGTTGTGCTGTAGAGAACTATAACATGGTTATATTCGATTTCCAGTGGTGAAATACGGCATTTATCGGTTCAAATAAAATCCGTATTTTCACTGAGTGAAATAACATGTTATTCTACACAGTGAAATAACACTGTCAATCATATGACGTCATCGTAACAATAGGATGCCGTCATAGGATGGCTGTGGAAAGGAAGGCGACCTTCGAAGCTCAGTTTATAAAATGAACATCATTTACAAATTATATGCATGGTTTGTTAAATCTAATAAATAGAACATTTGACACGTTTGTCGAATACCATGTATATCTCATCTCGTGAAGTAGAAATAGTATATTTACACTTGTGGCTGCGCCACTCGTGAATATATACATTTCTACTTAACTCGATGAGATATACATGGTTTTCAACGAGAAATGTCAAATATCCTCTATATATTTGGGATAACACTACTTTCAATGGTACATACAAATTCTTCTACTTTTTCGGGTGGAGTCCCTTGCATGGCGAAACGGTCGTGCGGTAAGCTGTTGGTCTGGTCAGTGCTGGCCATAGTTGCCTTACTCTGAGGGCGTGGGTTTGAATCCCGCAAGGGACTCGTTATCCCAAATATGACCATGTTATATTTCTTCACTATCTAAATGGCATATTTCTAACTGTAGAGAACTGTTCTAGGAGCAGTTAGCTTTGGGAAAAAATTTATTTTAAAATTTGGTTCGGTAACCATATGCATAACCACAATGGTATTTGCATGCTTTCTCCCCACAAGAGTATTATCTATCACTCGTATGATAACACTCTTGAAAGGAGGTTAAATTCCATATCACCTACACTCACTAGCTGCAGCCATTTAATTTAAGTTTGGTTGCTGCAACAAACATTGCATCACCGTTATGCAATCAAATCTAGTATTTTGTCGACAGGTTAAAAAAAAATAATTCAACTCAAGCACTGAAAACCTTGTTTTTTTTAGCTCATTAATTTCACCTTTTTGAAACCCAATTAATCAACACACAGTATTTCCATTGTTCATTGTTATCCTGAAGTTTAACTTCTATTTTGAGAGAGGAGTTAGGAAAACAGGTTATGTTGTCAGCTATCACTAAATGAATAGGAGAGAGCAGACACCCCTGTCCCACTCCAAGTTTGGGTTATCAAAAGGTCTATCTGCTTGTGGGAAATAATTACATTATGGTTACGCAGCCAACTCAGTATATATAGAGCCGTTTTCAACACTTATCTAACAGCACAGGGCTGTTCAGTGTGCTGCAAGTATTACTTGACTGTTTTAAATCTTGAAAATAGAAATGTGTTGTATTCTGAGTATTGAAGTGATACTTGGAAATTATCTTTTCAGGAGATAGAAACATTTGGATGTAAGAGTGCATATCTAGATAATATTGTTCACAACAATGTGATATTATTGGTATTTAAAAATGTTAAAGAATGTGTTTTCATAAATTCCCTAATTATCCAGGAATGTTCTATCCGATCCCACAGTTACAATTTTCAGGACAAAGTCCAGAGATTCTGTCAAATCTAACTTCATTTCGTTTAGCTGCTGACTACATTTCATAATGACCGAATTACTGGTATCATAACTTATATATCTAACAAAAGAGGGTATGGGATAGTGAAGTGGTTAGCACGTTCAGCTTTGAATCATGATAATGATAACGGTGCTAGTATCTGCATCGAAACTTATAGCAATATAGAAGTTGACTATCCATTGAACTTGTCATTGAATCAAGAAGTCTGGGGTTCGAATTACACCAGGGGCTCGGCAGCCTTGTCTGCTGTTCTACTCGCAGTTAGGTTTGGGTGCAATGCTTCACTGAATTTCAGTGCAGTACCAGCCATGGTTCACTAGTTTCAGCCTATACTGGCAGGTTTCACTGCAATACATAACAATAGTTTTGCGGGCTTTCTCCCTGCAATAATATTAAGAAGCCGTGATAAAAGTGACATAATCCTGAAAGTGGCGTTACACCTCATCTCACCTCTCCTCACCCAAGAATAATTCCTAGTTAACATATATCAAGCGAGTGGCCAGTGTAGTGTTTAACCACTTCCTCCAAAACATCGCTGCTAATAAGTTTTCTGTAGTGACATGTAGATTGCAATGACTCTTTTTCTAATGCATTGTGATTCCTGTAAATTGGCAAGTCAGAATAGTTGGGTCCTTATTCAATCATCAGCTTAAAAAGGGAAAGTCCTATCACCGATCTATCGGCAGCATCCGCCGTATTCGAGTCTTGGCATTACGTAAAATGAAAACGCGCTATATTTAACCCAATTTTACACCTTTTTGAAATTAAAACATATACCATTATAGAAAATTCACATAGTAACACATAACATATAATAAAACGAATAAGCAATATGCGTTTAGTCCACAGCGAAGTTTTCCCCACTCGCAGCTCTGATGAATGGCTTCAGTTCTCATTGGGTTTTTTTCTTCAACAAATATGCGCTTGTCTTTATCAAGTTGTGAAATATAAAGTCATCAAAATATTAACTTCATTAATATTTTTTAATTTTACTGTGTATTAATCATGTATTTATATCATACTTGTATAAACGCTCGAGAACATCCTCTCGAATTTCGTTTCCACAAAAAATACCCCGATAGAACCCTCCTTTTAAGTGTTAAAAGTCTTCTATCGGAGTATAGAGTTGCAGCTGTTGGCATTGTCTCTATTTCATTGTATTTGCTGTAAATTGGCCAATCACAATGATTTGGATCTAATTCATTCATCAGCTAAAGTTTTAAGGATCTGTGAGCAAGTCTAGAACTTTTCTATATTCATCAAGCACAGGTCCAACAATTAGTTTATCTGTGTGATAATACTTATGCACCTAATTTTATATCATTAGCCTCGTTATCAAACAGTTCCCCAGCTTGTGTGGCAAGAATGTTAAGTTAAGATTTTATTGGAAACAGCATTGATTTTATGATGTGACACACAGGTGATTATAAGCCTGATAAGGGTTAACATTTTGTGTTCTGGATGACCCTTAAATTGGCAGACATAGTTGTGTGTGGCACGTACGTGGTTAAAGGTGATAACTGCGGAATTTAGGTTATCAAAAATAGAGAAATGTTTTAGATATTTTATCTGACCCCTCAGTGCAGATTTCTTAATGATGTGTACATTTAAGCTTATAAGGGTTAGCAGGTTGTTGAAAGAATTTGAAAATTCACTGACGAGAAAGTAATAACGGAAAGCGGAAAGTAATGTCTACAATTATGTCAAATATGTTACTTTTGACAAATATTTGTTGACTGAATATCATTCTTTGATATTTCTTGCCTCTTTCTTACTTGAATCTGATAAAACCAAATAATTACAAGGCCAGATCCTACCTTTTTTTCTTCAATCATATCGGCTCTAAGAGCTGAAAATGTCCGGTTTAAATTAAGGGAAAGAAGCAAGTCAGGCTTTGATTTGTTGTTGAGACAAAGATAGTGATACATATATCATGTGTGCACATGTGCACGTATCACATTCTCTTGTTTAGGTGATCACGTCTGTATTTCATCGTAGGGCAAGACAGCGCAGTGGTAAGTGCGCTTGGCTTCGTATCAAGAGGTTTGTGGTTCAAATCCTGCTAGGGGCACGTCATTTTTGTCTGCTGTGGAAAACTGTCAACGTGCAGTAATGTTTGGGTGCAATGCTACATTGAATTTCGGTTCAGTACAACCCATGGTTTGCTAGTTCCAGCCGTTGCTCGCGTTTCATCGTAATGCAAAGCCACATGGCGTTGCGGGCTTTCTCCCTGCCATAATGCTTACAGTCGTGATTTAAGTGAAATACTCTTGAAAGCGGCGTTAAACCCCAACTTACCTCACCTGTATTTCATCGTCTGATAGTGAAGGACAATTGAACTATCACTGAATCGATTGTCACAAGAAATTATAAACATAATCTTTTTTAAAATTACGTCCAAGGATGAAACATAAACCATCACCAAGGCCATTATAGTTTCAATACCAGCCCTGATGAAGAATAATGCATGATTACTCTAGTCTTTTACTGTCCAATACAAGTTTAGGGACTGACACAAACTGCATCAAGCCCTGATAATGTATAATGTAATTGTCAAGTAACTCCTAGACTGTCTCCAAGTCAATATATATATTTTTTCTCATTCATCATTTTCACTTACCGCTATATATTTTAAAAAGTCGTATTCTTAAAATTTTATATATAATTCTCAGTTTAAAAATTACCAAAACAACTTAAACTGCCATGAAAATATTATTAGTATCTATCATTACCCTTTATCAGGGCTCTACATTAAAACAACATAGACTGATACTGCATGTCAAAGGCCTCACCAAACCATTTTATTGTTATCCTCCACAAGGGCACAGATGTTTTCTCAACTAGCCCTGATGCTGTATAATAACAAAAGTGTTCTATTTGTTGAAGGATAAACCTTGACCAGGGCCCTACATAAATTCCAACCAGCCCTGATACTGTATACAGTAAGTAGTATACTGACAGGCTGGAGTGTCCCCCTCCAGGTATTCAGGTCACCTCTCACCTCTCAGGTGTTCTCAGGTAAAACTGTCTACCTGGATCTGTTTACCTGTATCTAAGATGTCTTGATAAATGTTCAGGTAAGAGACGCGAGTAGGCTAGTAGGTATTTTGTTTAGGGGGTATTCCATGAGAGTAGGACTAATATAGATTTGACCTTCTCATAAAGTTTGTTTGAAAATGACGACGACATGAAATGTCAAATTTCTTCACGTTTTGTGGTTGATTTTCAAACATGCTGGTCGGAGAAAAATGTTGTTTGAGAGGATAGAGTGTTGCTGTTGTTGTTTCATTGAGGAGAGTTTTGTTGTTTGAATACTTGAGTTTCCGAATTGATTATCCTAAGAGATCTGGACAAGTCTGTGTGGTTACACTCAAAAGGTTCAGTATGTATCTACCACCTGGCGTGTTTTACTGCAGACTGAGAGGACATGAATGTTTTGTGTGAAAAATTTACTGATTTCTTGTACTTTGTCTATCAAAGAAAGTATTTACATATTACTTGATTAATTCTAAATTGAAGCTTAGCCATCCAGCAATTCATTCATTCATTCATTCACTCACTCACTCATTCATTCATTCATTCACTCACTCACTCACTCACTCATTCATTCATTCATTCACTCACTCACTCACTCACTCACTCACTCACTCACTCACTCACTCACTCACTCACTCACTCATCAATTCATCCGTCCATCCATCCATTCATTCTTACATTCTTAAATTCATCCACCCATCCACTTATAAATCCATCCATCCATCTATCCATTATTCATGAATCATTTATTTCATCTGTTAAATTTTCATGAAATGTATGTGTTAAAAACCATGAAAGATGCATTCAGTTTGTTATCTTTCTAAGCCACTAATCTTTGTTGAACTCTCAAAACAAAATCATTTCTACATTTGTCATTAACGGTATACATATCATTTGTTGTTTTCTGTTTATTACAGATTTAGAAAATAGCAAGGAATATCAGAACATGATCGAGGAGGCCGAACTACGATCCTCGAGGGGGTCCGGGGACGGACGACTGCCGAACCTCACGTCACCAGCCGGACTACGGGACAGTACGGACAGCGATGATTTTCTCCAGAAAGTTTCCAAGTATGAGATGATATCCCGGAAATCTTCGTCTTCTGCCAAGAGCCCGGGGCCACGACTTTCGGACGAGTTTTCGGGAAGCGATTCCGGCCAGGCTCATTTTGGGGAGAAAATATTTACGCGTGACACGGCGACCACACGTGTATCTGCAAGTATTCTTTGTGGCGGAGGGTCAGAAAGAGTCGCCAGCACGTGCAGCACCAAGAGTTCAAGTTCATTGACGAGCGTCAGCACACTTAGTTGGAGTTCTGATTCGTCAGGAAGTTCAAGGTCATTACGAGCTTCTTCCTCATCGGGGATTGGTCAACCGAGTTCGCCTGGATTGAACAGTATTTCCTCACCAAAGCCAATTGTGTTCCCTCACAGTCCCGAAGAGATGAAAGGGGAAGTAACTCCATTTGTGAATGGACGCATACATAAGAATGATGTGAACTTGAGTGGCCATCGGGATACTTTTGATGGCATTGATTTTGATATTAATGAACTGACAGTTGCTCAGAAGGAACTGACGATTAAACATCGCGAGGCGGTCGCGGAACGGAAACGGGAACAAGCTATGGAGAAGCAAGAACGGCAACGACTGGAGGATATTCTGAAAATGTGTGAAGAATATGAACTTCAAATCGAAAACGAACGACTCGATCCCCATTCCCCGACAAAACCAAAATCTCCTGAAACCAAAATCTCAGCCCAAAAGAAGCCTCTACCACCTGGATTTCTCGAACTATCCGATTCAAACTCTCTCGATCGTAAAGATCGTGACGGGAAAAGTTCAATGACAAAAATCAAAACGAATGGGTCATTAATGCTCTCGTCCCCAAATAACCCTCACAAAGAGGCTCTGTTTGGGTTCCAGGGTCGCAAATGTGAGTCAACCTCCAACTCAGAAGAAGAAGTTGGGGGCAGTTCTGAGGAAACAGGGACTATTAAACGTCGACCAACGAACGACGGGAACAAATCGCCTCGGAGTAACGAAAGCTCCCCAAAGAACCAAAGTGAATTCAAAATGGAGGAACCTGTTTGCCTACCAGTGACAGCTCAAGACTCTATTATCCAGATGCTGAACACTTCGTTCGAATCAAATCCTGATTCGCCGAGTTTTGGACAGTTTACTGTTCGCATTGACGCTCAAATGGCGGATAATGGTGAAACGTCTCAATGTGATAGTGACGATGTTCAGAGTTCAGGGAAAGAGTCCCGATCGTCAACCTCTTCTAGTCGAACTGTTAAAGATATGTCGCCTGATTCAGCAAGTTCCCTTGGTGATGTCAGAGGTCAAAAGGATGACACACCCACCCCTGTCAACTCCGACACAGAGAGCAGATCCGCAGCAACTACGCAAACAAACAGCACTTCCGTACTTCAGAACTCCGTTTTTGAGTCGCCTTCTAAAAATGAGGTAAGTAACAATTGATTTAACTGATATTTATCTTTAAAGTTGATTCACTGAGATCCGGGTCTCGCCTGCTGCAACAAATGCGTTCTCTACAAACGTCCCGGACCAACCCGGGACCCGCAATGCAAGGGTTAAGAATTAAATGTAGCACTTATCATTCAAAACACAAAATCCTTAATTTAAATGTTACATTCTAAGAGACAAAGTCCACATGCAGCTTGAGCTCCAAAAGGCATTGATATGTCACCCTAAAAAAAAGAAGAGCTGAAATCTTGTGTACAGACTTCCTACCCAATGAGGATATAAAGTGTAGATTTGGCATCCCTAAACCCTAATATGGACTACAACATAAACAATTATTTCTGTCTTCTTTATTTCTCACAACATCAAACAGAAAGACCTAGAAAACTACATTTGCCGACTTCTCAAATTGGCTTGTAAATTATATATTTGTTACAATGCTGTAATACAATAGAAGTTTTTTGCAATCTTTCATTTGAATAAGGAATGGGTTGATGAGGTAAAGAGATTGTACATACACACCATTCGTCCATTACCTTATCACCATTCTAATTTTGTTAAACAACCATTAAATGATTTTAATTTATTCGTGTAAATTTTCTCTCGTAGTTATAGGTTCTGTCGCTTCTACCTTTCCAAGATTCTACAGTAAGAAGGCAATTTTGAATTAAAAAAACGAATATAAAATTAGGAGTTATATTTTCCGTTAGTGGTATGCAGTCTTCTGTCTCAGGATTTTCTCCCTTTTACCTACAATAAATGATTCTACTCTGTGAAACAGGAAGTGGAGGTTGCGGGTCAGCTGGGAAAACTGAAGCAGACGAAATCGGAACTCCTACAGAAGATCTCGCAGCTCAAGCATCAGATAGTGGACATTGAAACACAAGAGAGCGAAGCTTTAAGAGGGGTAAATAAATAGCATTTTTAGTCAAAGATACACAAATCACAAAAAATGGCGACATTTCTTGATTATAAAGGATATTTTGTATTTTCAGTGAATCTCTTATATGATTATGATAAATATGAATTTGAAATTTTGTGTTGTCTTTTATCTCAGATAAAATCTTAAAGGTCGGAAAGAATTTTAGAAACCAGATTCATGAGAGGACTACTCATCGGTCTCCAAACATTTAAAAGGGGCAGTAGCACGTTTTTTCAATTAAATAAGTCAATGAAATGCAGAGTTGGGTACCACGAACATTTCAGTACCGCGGTATACCTATTTCTTTGTCCAAGTACCACAGTATTTACCATGATTATACCGTGCTTGAAATGAATAGGATCAGGTTATGTATAATATACAGGTAGAATTGTTCCAGATGTCTTAATTTTTATTCAGAACTCAATAATAGAATACCATGTGAAGAAGTTTTTTTAAAGGAATATCAGCATATCAACATGCAACCAATCAGTTTGCAAATTGCAGACACTTTCATTAGAGATGTATTACATTCATCAAACTACATCAGATAACAACAGTTTAAAGAACCATTTAAAGAAAAGTTATTTTTATTAGTAAGATTTTAATTTTTCTGACCAATATCATTCTGTAAAAGGTAATTTTTTCATATGATAAAAACCCCGGTTTTCTCCAATGTACCGTGGTACGTACCACTTGATTGAAAAACCATGGTTTTCCGTTATACCGTTAAAACATTCCATCTCTAATGAAATGTATTTGAAAAATAATTTCATCAATGGTAATACACCCCTCTCACTTCGGAAAATCAAGTTAAAAATGAGTGTACATGGTTCGGTATTTAATGCCATGGGAATTGTTTTTGTAATCCGAAATAATAAAATATGTTCACATTAAAATGGTCGCCTTGCAATTTTTGCTTTATATGCAACACCGTTATTACCACTACAGATAATTGGTGTATGTAATAAGATGTTTTACCCTCTTAGACAAAAGTAAATATAAATGGCATAAACTATCATTATAAATGGGAAATTTAAAAAATTAAATTTTGAAAAAAAACGTGGCACTGCCCATGGATAATAGCGCGTTATAAATATGTTATGATGATGATGATGATGATGATGATGATGATGATGATGATAATTTAAGCCCTTTATGAACAATGGTTGCATCATGAGCATCTCTAATTGTTATATCATTGTTTATTTTGTTTTGGAAATATTTGTTTGTGCTCTTGGCATCAGGAAACCGCAGTGCAGCCAAGAGATGTTCAGATGATCGATTAAGATCAATGATTGATTTGTTCTAGATGCGATAATGGATTGTTGAATTTCATAATTGATTACAACTAATAATAAACACAGCAAAGAAAATTACCTTTTGCATGACTTTAAAGATGCATGATCAGTTTTGCATGATATTTTATTTGGTTCTAAAATGTAGCATATTGCAATATTTGCTGGTGTTGGTTGTATCTTCCTACTTTCAATTTCACTCCCAAAAGCTTATTATATCAAATATATATGTTTCAATGAAAACCAAAGTGGCCGACAATTATTGTTCTAACTGACATATGTACTCATTATAAGACCTATTAAACGCTATTAGAAGCTAATCCGTCCTCCTATCTACTTTATTAAGTTTCCAAAATTACGTTTAACTGAATGGCTGCAGCAAGCCAAGCTAGGTCCATTGTCCGTTTTTCGATCATGACCACAACTTTGAATACTTGTATTTTTGTTACACTGAACTGAATCAATTTAAACTGGTTATTTTCGGTTAATGTTGATAATTCTCAATTAAATAACACAAATTATAACATTGGACATGTATGTGACCTCACCCACATGATTATGTCCCTTTAAGACATTTAAATAGTAAAACCGTAAAAGGTCGAAGTTTTGTCCCTGTTTGTATTTACTTCTAGGACGTCTTGTACTTTATCACTAAAAGTCTGATATTGTAACAAACATATGATCTCGTCGAATAATATTCATTTAATGGATTTTCTTGAGATTAAATTTAACCGATTATTAATCAATCCTGGATTGTTTGGGTCAATCCGATTGTAACCGATGACCCATTAAGTAATCATAACCGATTCCCAACACTAGTGCAGCCCCAGTTAAAGCACTGTTCTATCCTTATAATACTGAGCTCTAAGCAAGGAAAAAACAACTCCCATCTCTTAACGTTTTTTTATTACGACATGGTTGGGAAACAAATTCGACTCTCCGGGTTGTGAGCCGAAGCTTAATTTCAATACCAGTTCTGTTTTTACAATGTTGAACGCTCCGTAGCAACAGCTCTCGTCTTTTAAAGGCGCTGTCGTGATTTTCGTACTGATGTAAGTGCTCTCACAAAATATTAAATAAGTGTTACCAATGGCTAGACCAGCGGATAGACCACTGCCACATTGTTTACTCACTGCCATCAACATGTACAGTACCTTATTACTCACCCGTTGAAGATATCGCAGTTTAATAAATCTACCGTGTTATTACACTTAGTGTAATAACAACGCGTGCTGCCGATTGACGTGACGTCATAATGACAAAAATATGACGTCACAATGTCAGCGCCGCGGTCGCAATGGAGTTTGTCCCATTTATCAACGAGTTTGTGGAATTAAGAGGCATTTAAATCAGTGAGTAATAAATAAAATACTAAACTCGTTTCCGTTTAATAACATATTTATGAAACTCGTGAGATGGTATTTGTATTTAACTCGCTTTCGCTCGTTTAATACAAACCACTCACTCGTTTCATAAATATGTTATTAAAAGGAACGTCGTTTAGTATTCTCTATATATGAGATATTATGAAATCCCCGAGATCGCTTTCGAAGTTTATATTTCATTCGATGCATTTATTCTGTTTCATATATTTGTATTGATTCCAGCTTGAAATGGAACGCGCGTTGTTGGAAGGGGAACACAGAACAGAAATGGAACAGCTTCAACGGGATCAGGAACGGATCAATGAACTCAAACGTCAACAATCTGAACTGATACACAAGGCGAACCTACAGAGGGAAAAGGTGAGATAACTCTGGTTATTATATGATAGACGAGTGTTCTGTTATCTGATTGGCCGAGACGGATGGTCATCGACAATGATCAAACGTTATGTTGACAGCGGGAAGCGTCACGCGAGGTCGACATAACAATCCAATGACATGGAGCTAAAAATAGATCATCGCTGCGAGGAGCGCTGTTCATGTTAAGATATTTAAGAATTAAGCTTTCGTTTTCAAAGTGTAAATTGTCATTAACTTCAAGTATAATTAGAAAAAAAACAAGCTTTTTTTGAAAAAAATGAATTTTTGAGAAAAAAAATTATTTAAAAAAATGAATTTAAAAAAAAAAAAAAATTTAGAAAATTTTTGAAAAAAATTGCACCTTCATGAATCATATAATAAAACAGTTATTGACTTCAGTTATCGGTGATTCAAATGGTTTATCGACCTCGGAAAGCTATGTTCGGCTATCGCCTCAACTGAAGTCAACAATTGTATATTATGCTTCATGTGGATCCAAATCATTCCAGAGGGTTATTGAGTCGATCTTTCTGAGATCAGTGCGTGAAATAAGGCCTGTCCGCAAGTTCGTAACCTGGTAACTCCAGTTTTGTCCGGGCTGGTAACTTTTTGAACTTTTTCATTGATTTTGGCTTTAAAAGTTGACAATATGACGCTTTTAGTAAGTTCTGTAAATTACTGTAATTTGTTTGGTCATTTGTTTCAGCTTAAACGAAGGGTAGGTCAGATAAGCCTTTTGGCATGAAGCATGGAGGAGTTATCTCCCTTAATCAAAATGTCTTCCATCTTTCCTGGATATCATAAAAGTGTTTTTCATGAAATATTTTCCCTCAAAATAAATTATGTTTGCTTTAAAGGAGGAGCAGCACGTTTTTTCCCTCAAAAACATGCTACAGCCGCTTTAAACTTTAAAGCTTTAAACTGTAACTAAATGCATGGTGTGAGTAATTGTATGGTCTGTTTAGTGAAATGTATTTCCCTGCGCATGGGTTTAGCCAGTTAAACAGTATAGTTAGTTTGCCTTTAAAAAGCATCATTGAAAATATTTGTCCTATCAAATTTGTTTTATTTTCATATATCGTTTCTGGTTCTGATGTTTGGTCCATTTCACCATAGTTATTTTATTTTTTAATTAAAAAATTAACTTTGCTTTTAGCTTCCAAAATGGGGGTATATAGTAATACCAACGATTCCGTCCGTCCATCCAAAGACATTTTTTGTCCGATCGATTACAGAAAAACTATTCATCTCATCCTTTTAAAATTAAATTGGCACATGTCTTCTTCACCATTAGGAGAGGTGCAGTGCAAAATGTAACACGATTTGGTGAATTTTTTACGATTTTTTGTATTTTTTACTTCGTCATATTCGGAGCTAGAATGAATGAAGCTACTTCTGTGTTGTGATTTGTTGACTTGATCATTTTTTTTTTCATGTAGCTTTCATCAAAAGCTACTTCTGTTGTTCTTATTTCCACTGGTTATATTTTCGGAAAAAGTTTAATTTCTTTTCAGCCATAAACTGCTGTATATCTCTCACTGTGCCTACAGGGGTGTGCTTCCATGTACCTGTTGTTTCGAATGAATCATTATGATGGATTAATTTCCAAAATAAAGTTGAAATCAGTGGTAATGGCAGTAGTGTATTGTGTTACCCCTACCTTTTCAAGTTACTTTTATTCCTACACTTACTTAAACCTACTTTTTTACATGAAGAGATCGACTTGTCCTACCCTTTTCACAAACACTTTAATCTTAGCAATTACATTTCATAGCTTATCGGGGGCGGGATAGCGCAGTGGTTAGCGCGTTCGGCTTCGGATCAAGAGGTCCGGGGTTCGAATCCCGCCAGGGGTACGGCAACTTTGTCTGCAGTAGAGAACTGTTCTACACAAAGTAAGGTTTGGGTGCAATGCTACACTGAAATTCAGTGTAGTACCACCCATGGTTCGCTAGTTCCAGTCGCTGCTTGCAGGTTTCACCGCAGTGCATAGCCACATGGCGTTGCGGGCTTTCTCCCTGCCATAATACTAGCAGCCACGATGTAAGTGAAATACTCTTGAAAGTGGCGTTAAACCCCAACTCACCTCACTCACTCATAGCTTATCAAACCTTAGGTGTGCAGACACCTCTCTCTATAAGTGAAATAAAAATGTCAAACTTTAAAAGTCGGGGGTATTAGTGAGCCATGCTCACTTTTTTGCTTGTTAAAATGTAAGCTCAACTTGTCAAGAACTATATGTGTTCTTTAAAAATTACCTGTGAAAATAAGGTGTACACTAACTTGTTTTAATATTTGTAATTTGCATGATTAATTTCTGACCTATGTGGAGATTAGAAATCGTAATCATTAAGGGATATTTGCTCTTTTAAAATTACTTTTTGTGTGTGCTTGTAATTAATATCTTTTTCTATTTGTAATTTTCAAAGCTAAAAGTTAAAAACAATAAAAAAAAATATTGTATTACAAATATACGTAATCTCTGTAGTTTTGAATAATAAAATCCCCAAAAAGGTAACTTGTTTACAAAAATAAATCTTCAAAAAGTGAAGTAATGTTCGTTAATATTGTCTGGAAAACAAATTAGTCTGCGGTGTATGTTTTTGAAAGCATAAAAAGTACAAATGGAATCCTTAAAAATGGGTTTATTTGTAAAATATTGTTTAGCATAAGATCATATTCATGACAGGTAAATGTTTAAGAGAAATACTCTCTTTGAATTCGAAGAAGTTTTATGAGGAAAATGAAGAAGTTGTCTGGACAAAATCACATATCAATGTTTATTTGTTATGAAGTTTATCATCAATCGTCAGTATTTTAATAGACCTTACAGCCAATAATATAATTCTTTTACTATATTGTTTTCTTTTGGTCTCCATGTGAAATCTATATTACAAAAGTCATTTCTTAATGATAAAGAAGTATAGGTCATATTTCAGGACAATGAAAGAGGGTTTTGTCATAAACTCATATTTTTATTTTTATATATTTAGTTTTTATGAACTGATAATAAAATCCAATGAACAAAATCAGCAGGCAAAACAAAAGTTAGAAAGAGAAAAAAAACCATTTAATTTTAAAAATAAAATCAATTCCAAAATAAAGAGATCTCGATTTATACTCATATCCATTGGGGGGGGGGGGGGGGGGGATTTATACTCATATCCATTGGGGGGGGGGGGGGTTCCAGGGTCTTGAAGGGTTGACAATTAAACAACCTGGACATGTCACTTAAACAAAATGCATATGTTCTGTAGATTTCTCGCCAAAAGGTCTGAGAACACATGTATAAGCGTGTCTTCTGTACCAGTTAAGTGCAGACAAAACCCAGTCACATAGCTGACACATCACATCATGGTTTTTAAAGGTCACCGTTTTGAAAGCATTCAGAATCATTCATTGACACTTCCCTTATGTTGCGGAAACTAACGAAAGTACGGTTGTTGAGAGTCTCTTGCCTCGGGCTTTTGGTACCAAAAGCTTATGAGGGATGGTCTGTGATTGGTTACCTGAAAGGCGTCAGAAAATGTGAACCTAGGGCTGATATCAGACGGTTTGGCGAGGAAACCTCCGAATGATACGAGTTAGTATCCCGGCCGATACACTATTTAGCAACTATTATTCCATGGGAAAATGGTTGATTTTAATGAGACTGTGTTTCACCAGTGACTGATCTATAAAGTAGGTAGGATGTGTGACGCAAATGGAATCCTTGGATATGAAATATGTGTTTCTTGTCTGTAGTGTATAGTTTTGTATAGTTTTGCATAGTTTTGTATAGTTTTGTATAGTTATTAGAATGCCTGTGTTTATCAAAAGTGTCGTTGTTTTTTAACCCTGCTACAATGTAGTATATAGCGGTCCATGTGACCGGTCGTGCGACTGAAATTGTTATCCACGCATTGTTAAGAGACAGTATGACTTGGAAAGAGATTTGTCGTAAATGTAATCGTTGACATAATGGTGAAGCGTTCAACTCCAGGAGGCCAAAGAAAATTTAAATTTCCAAAAATCACTAAATTTTCCGGTCTTAAATTTACCTCGAGAGCATAACTAAATAAAATCGGTATTGAAGTTACCTATGTGGCATCCTTGGTTACCCAGGGTTTTATATATGGGGGCGGGAAAGCGCAGTGGTTAGCGCGTTCGGCTTCGGATCAAGAGGTCCGGGGAACGGCAACTTTGTCTGCAGTAGAGAACTGTTCTACACGCAGTAAGGTTTGGGGGCAATGCTACACTGAATTTCAGCGTAGTACCACCCATGGTTCGCTAGTTCCAGCCGATGCTCGCACATTTCACAGATTTCATAGCCACATGGCGTTGCAGGCTTTCTCCCTTCAATAATACTAGCGGCCGCGATATAAGTGAAATACTCTTGAAAGCGGCATTGAACCCCAAATTACCTCACCTTTTATATATGCTACGTAACCCAATCTTAGGAGCAGCAGATCTTAAAGCAAGAACAGCAGAAGCCACAATATGCTGTAACAACTATCTTCCTGCATATATACATAATCCTGTAAAACTGCCAATACAACACTAATGCTTCTGTCTGATATTCTAGGAGCAGCAGATCTTGGAGCAGGAACGGCAGAAGCTGCGCGAGCTGGAGCAGCGTCACTACGAGACTGAGCAGCTACTGGAGTCCTGCGAGATCGGGGAGGAGGAGGAGACTCTCCAGGAGAAGTATCAACTGGAGCAGGAAGTCCTCGACAACCAGCGCCGCATCTACGATGATCTCGAGTTTCAACAGTTTGAGGTGAGAGCTATTGAAGTGTGATCATCCCTAGATGTCAATGTTGAAATAATTTAGGTCAAATTTCGGCTAGCATTGTCGTCAATGTTGAAACAATTTATGTCTAATTTCGGCTAGCATTGTCGTCAATGTTGAAACAATTTAGGTCAAATTTCGGCTAGCATTGTCATCAATGTTAAAACAATTTAGGTCAAAGTTCAGCTAGCATTGTCGTCAATGTTGAAACAATTTAGGTCAAATTTCGGCTAGCATTGCTGTCAATGTTGAAACAATTTAGGTCAAATTTCGGCTAGCATTGCTGTCAATGTTGAAACAATTTAGGTCAAATTTCGGCTAGCATTGCTGTCAATGTTGAAACAATTTAGGTCAAAGTTCAGCTAGCATTGCTGTCAATGTTGAAACAATTTAGGTCAAATTTCGGCTAGCATTGCTGTCAATGTTGAAACAATTTAGGTCTAATTTCGGCTAGCATGGCTGTCAATGTTGAAACAATTTAGGTCAAATTTCGGCTAGCATTGCTGTCAATGTTGAAACAATTTAGGTCAAATTTCGGCTAGCATCGCTGTCAATGTTGAAACAATTTAGGTCTAATTTCGGCTAGCATTGCTGTCAATGTTGAAATAATTTAGGTCAAAATTCAGGTATTATCACTAGCTGTCAATGTTGAAACAATTTAGGTCAAAGTTCAGCTATTGAAGTATGAATTATGATCAGTCCCATCGTCGTCAATGTTGAAACAATTTGCTGTCAAAGTTCAGCTATTATCACTAGCTGTCAATGTTGAAACAATATACATTCAAAATTCAGCTATTATCACTAGCTGTCAATGTTGAAACGATTTAGGTCAAAGTTCAGCTATCATTGTTGTCAATGTTGAAACAATTTGCTGTCAAAGTTCAGCTATCATCTCTATAGCTGTCAATGCTGAAACAATTTACGTTCAAAATTCAGCTATTAACACTCGCTGTCAATGTTGAAACAATTTAGGTTCAAAATTCAGCTATTGAAGTATGAATTATGATCTCGTCATTTGTAGCACTTTAGAATTTTTTTTCTTCTCAAATTTGCCATTTATAATTAAAGTTTATACAATATATTGTTACGTTAGAGAGTAAAACATCTCATTATACAAAAAACAATAAGCTGCGTCGATAGAATATATTTTTTCGTATGAGCAGGAAATGCTGCGACATATTAAGTACAAATTTGGAAAGTTGAACTTCCAAGCAAGTAGTTCACATTATCGTGAGTTCTCAGTATCTCGACCCTTCGCCGCTAATGGCTACAATATTGCCCAAGTGATATTTAAACAAAAACTCAGTCCCTCGCTCATGATGACCATGTCTTCATGTTTATTCGCAGACGGAGAGTCGATTTGAAGAACAGAGAGAGACGCTCAATGACCAAGTCGTCCATGACAAAAATATTCTCCTCAAGAAGTACAAGGCAAGGGAGGTAAGTCATCTTGACTTTATGATTGGACACCCTATAAAAAATTAAGTCTTGTTCCCTCTGCATTGTATTGCCCTGTCGTCTACAGCAGGATATATTTACAAAGTTAAAAGACTTGAAATCAAAAAGTTATCAGTGGTATGTGTCGATGTTCTCCCAGAGTGACCTCCCTTAGATCATGTAACTGATATGTTCTGAGTTCATACTTTCCTCTATATGCCACCTTATAATATATATAGTTTTGAATAAAGATTTTCATAGGGAGCCCAACGAATTGAATTAATTAGAATCAAAAGTTTGCTACAGGGTTATTAAAGGATTTAAAGTTTCATACGCAACATTTAATCATGGATTATATATATAACTGTACAGAGTTTATATATACTAGTACTATACATGGATTATATATATAACTATACATGGATTATATATATAACTATACATGGATTATATATATAACTATACATGGATTATATATATAACTATACATGGGTTATATATATAACTATATACAGGGATTATATATATATAACTATACATGGATTATATATATAACTATACATGGATTATATATATAACTATACATGGATTATATATATAACTATATACAGGGATTATATATATAACTATACATGGATTATATATATAACTATATACAGGGATTATATATATAACTATACATGGATTATATATATAACTATACATGGACTATATATATAACTATACATGGATTATATATATAACTATATACAGGGATTATATATATAACTATACATGGATTAAATATATAACTATACATAGATTATATTTATAACTATATACAGGGATTATATATATAAATATATACATGGATTATATATATAACTATACATAGATTATATATATAACTATATACAGGGATTATATATATAACTATATACAGGAATTTTATATATGTTTATCCGCACGATTGAAAAATTAAAAAATTGTTCAGATAGCAAAGTATGTGGTTAAGAGAATCATCGTTTGTAAAGATATACACAGAGAAGATTTGAAATACTGACGGCGGATGGTCGGTTTCTTGATAAATGGAGTCCGGTTAAACAAGGTCTGACTGTAATATATATCTTCTTTAATTCACTTGCGATCGTAATTTGGGTTTAATTTCTGTACTTATTTTGTATTTTAGGAACGACTTCATGAGATTGATCTCCAACAGAAGGATATGATACAAGGGGTGAAACACGACCTCGAGATCTTGCAGAAAAATCGCTTTGACCTCGTCGAACAGTTCCGAAAGGTGAGGTCAAAGTTCAAAGATCTGTTCCTGAGTAGTTGCATCATAGTGAAGTCTTCTTCTTTATTATTCACAAACTTGAATCTTTTGTAATAAAAGTTTAAAATAATTGATTTGAAACTTTCTTTGTCTTAACTTGATGCACTTATCTAAATTTTGTCTTCTTTCTTTACAAACTCTAATCTTCATGAGTAATACATGCAAACAATGGCGAAAAAGTCGTACAGATTTCAAAGAAACTTTTGGTCATAATCTTGTTGTATTTTAACAATAACAAGTTTTATTTCCATGACAACCGTCGTTTCCAGAGATAAACAGATATTTATTGCATTGAATTGAGTTTATGAGACGAAAGTTCCAATAGACAAAAACAGTCTGTTTAATATTTATTCAGGCGTATAACTAGATGTGATTCTATAACAATAACTTGTTTTTAAATGTTTTGATTGTTTTATAATTCAACTGTTTTCTGTGCATGATCTGTCTTCAATAGCAGCCATGTTGCTTTTTGTGAATTCATTTCCCTTATTTCTGTTTGATTGTTAGATGTCTTTTTATTTTGTCACTGTTTGCTTCGGATGCTTCGATTGTCATTCAGCTTTGGTCAAGTTGTATTTTTATAAGAATCTTATTCCTTTTCAGGTGTTAGCGCACTTTTCAAATTAACCCTTGTCATGCTAGGATTTGTCATAGAGTATTGGTAAGGATTTTAACCCTTAACTTGTCGGTCCATACTGTTCAGTGAACATAGGTGGATGCAGAGACTTTCGTTGGGGAGGGGGAGAATGTTGGGGGAGAGGGGAGGGGGGAGGGGGAGAATGTTGGGGGACAGGGGAGGGGGGAGAATGTTGGGGGACAGGGGAGGGGGGAGAATGTTGGGGGACAGGGGAGGGGGGAGGGGGGAGAATGTTGATGGATGGAAGGGATCACACATGGAAATATACATGTTTTCGTGAGGGATCTTCTGGTTAGCCTCAGATCCCTGATGTACGTCTTTTGCAAAGTCATCAGTAGTAACTAGGGATAGCGCATTTATCTTTGGATCAAGAGGTTCGGGGTTATATGCAGTAAGGTTTGGGCGCAATGTTACACTGATTTTCAGCGTGGTATCACCCATGGTTCGCTAGTTCCAGCCGATGCTCGCAGGTTTCAATGCAATGCATAGCTGCCATTGCGCTGTTGACTTTCTCCCTAGCAGACGTGATATAAGTGAAAGACTCTTTAAAGCGGTGTTAAACCTTAACTCACCTCACCTGACCTCTCCTCATCAGTAGTAACTATTGCCAGTTATTTGCCCAGAAGGAACTGCATTATGATTATCAGAATTTGTTATTTCAGGATTAATCAACTTTGAAAATATTAATGCCTCCCTTCGTAGAATACATTCACTAGCATTTGAACAATATATATATATATATATATATATATATATATATATATATATATATATATATATAAATATATATATATATATATACTATAATACTATAAATGTCATAAATGTTAATTTCAGATTATTCTTCCCATCTATTCTGTTGTTACTCAACAGCAACACATTCAGCAAACTAACTCAGTGAACATGTAAAATACTCTTTAAAAAACTACAGTTAAGCAAGAAACAAAGTACAGTGGTCCCTCGCTATAACGCGAGGTATGGGGTCCAAAAATCTGACCCCGCGTTATAGAGAATCCGCGGTACAAACGAGAACCGGAGAAGGAGATTTGATCAGATACTCACTCACTTGCAGTCACGGAAGACTTTTAGCAGCCGTTTTGTATAAATAAAATATATCAATATTTGTGTGTTGTTTTGTTTTTCAAATAAAGATATTGTTCAATAAAAATGCCAGGCTAAAAAAAAGTTTGAATCACGTACAAAAAAACAAACGAAAGTTAGAAAGATCTTATGGTGCCATATTGCTTGCACGAACATACAGTAAAATCGTAGCCAAAACAATTTCGTATTTTTTAAATTTCGATCCCTCACGTGTTTAATTTGAGATTAAAAGTAAATTGTTAAAGTGAGTAATGTTGAATAAAATAATCTCTTTTGAAATAAAAGTTTTGATAGCCAAACTTACAGTTGAAAACGAATTAGTTTTAGGCTACGAATCTGCTTGCAGCTCTTGCTCGATCTCTCAGCCAATCAGATTTGTTGTAACATATTTCATACGAGTAATCGGGGTGAAGGTCACATTTCCACCAATGAAATAATTTGTTGCAAATAGAAATATTGACATCGAATATAGAAAACAAAAACATATTAAATCCGAATAAAGTTATTTATTTCACAATTCAAACATCAATAACAAAAGTAAAGACATTATCCATCAGTATAATAATAAGTTGATGATTCCATAATTTGACAATTATGCTACATTCAGTCCCTCATCGTAGCTTTACAAATTAGTTTAGTGATAAATAAGTTTTTTTCTCTTTCGTAACGCAGGGCGCATTTCAAAGTTATATGTCATTTGACAATTCCTCAATATTTTCTGGATTAAGTTTATAGTCATTTCACATGCATTTTAATATCACTAGATAAAAGTATATAATTTGACAATTCCTCAATATAGTTTCTGATTAAGTTAATAGTCATTTCACACACGTATATAAGCTTTTCAATATCACTATATAAAATGTTCAAATGATTAAACGTACATTGTACATATCTTATTCCGAGGTTTTTGATATTGTGCTAGTGTAACTACATACATCATAGGCCTACATATTTATTTATGAAAAAAGCTTGTAATAGACCTCTGTTTCTTGCTTTTCTGGGCATCTCTCTTGATTAAGTCAAGCAGGAGTCGGGATTGTAACAACATAGTTGAGTCGAATGTTCCATGTGTATTTCTTTCAACGAGTTTCACAATTTCTTCCTGCCATTTCACGAGTGATTCTGCAGACTGACTTGGCAATTGAACTGATTCCATGTCATCACGTTCGTCATCACTGTCATCACTGTCATCACTTGCTGCGTCTGACGTGGCCATCTCCACAAGTTCATCATCAGTACGGGACTGAAACACTGGAAGATTGTCATCACAAGTCTGCCAAAGTTCGACATCCTCAGGCGCAGGGGTCAGTGAGTGCTCTGTGGCGTATGCTTGAAATTTTTTGACAGCGTCTGTCACATCTGTCTCCGTGAACCCATCAAACTCATCGAAAGCTTCTCCCAGTCCCTTCCTCCAACAGTTCTGGATGGTCTTGCTTGACACCTTCTTCCATCCATAGTGTACAGAGAAGATGGCATCTTTGATGTTTACTGTCTTTATGTAGGACATGGGTCTCATCTCCGACTCCAAAAGATTGTCAACTAGTTTACGGCGACAGTGCGACTTGAAGGCTTTGATGATCCCCTGGTCCAGTGGTTGTATGATACTTGTCGTGTTTTTGGGTAGCAAAACAGCCTTTATTTTTCCGTCGTGGGACACTAACGTGGAGACTGGGGGATGTGCAGGGCAATTGTCTAATAAGAGAATGGCTTTCTCTTCTAGTCCCTTGGAGCGAAGATGGTCACGTACAGCAGGCACAAATTGATGAAAAAACCACTCTTTAAAAATATAGGCAGTCATCCATGAGATCTTTGAAGATGCGTAATGGACTGGTAACGTCGCTCTATTGACATGGTGTAGTGCACGGGGATTTTTTGCATTGCCAATGACTAGCGGTTTAGGTTTGTGTGTTCCAGTCTTATTACACGTTAACAGCACAGTGATACGTTGTTTAGCCTTTTTAAAACCCTTGTTCTGAGAGTCACGAACGTCTGAGAGTGTCTTATCTGGCAACATCCGGTAATACAAGCCTGTTTCGTCACAGTTGTATACCTGTTCCTCGTCTAGGTCTTCTGATTCCAAGATCCCACGTAGCACATTCGGGTACTCTGCCGCTGACTCTCGATCTGCAGATCTCGCCTCGCCACTGACGGTGATTGACTTGATCCCGTGCCTCTTCTGAAATCGCCAGAGCCAGCCATCACTGGCTAAGAAAGTGTCGTCCTCCCCGTTGATTTTCTTAGAAAGCCTCAGTGCCTGTGCTTTCAAAATTTCCCCCGAAAGAGGAACACCGTCGTGTCGTGCTTGTGTAAACCACTCAAACAAGGCTCTGTCGAGGGTTGTGTCACTAGCAGACCTGATTTTCTTCATTTGGGGCCCGTTCACGTCATAACTTTGAAGAGAGGAAAGTGTAAGTTTGTCCTCATCTTTCAGCCAACCTCTGAGTGTACCTTCAGGTACACCAGTGTCACGACTTACACTAGCTTGTGATTCGCCACCCCTAACTCTTTTCACGATAAATAACTTTTCACTCACTGAATAAGCCTTACGTTTACCCATGATTGATAAATAGGTAATGAAGTTAAAAATCAGTTCTCTCTTATACATTATAAGTGAACAAAGGTTATATATTTTACTCTATTATAATGATCTTAACAAAAATGTGGTTTGCCGTGTTGTTTCTGCAATATTAAACGGTTCGATTGAAGTTTAAGTTTCTCTTAAATGTTTTTACGCCATTAGTCACAGTTGTTTTCTTTTATATCAATTAGTTTCGTCTTGTAATTGAACGTAACAACAAGCAGGTGGTGATCAAATTAAACGTATGGTTATTTAGTAACACTCAGCATTTCGATTGATGTTTAAATCTAATGAACAAAGTGCTGTGTGATTTCGGAAACAAAAACAACAGGTTTTGAGAGTGTTTTTACACGAATAATGATCATAATCTACCTTCTTAATGCATGTGTTCGTGTTGGAAATTGATAGAGAATATTTATGTAGTTTTAAAAATTTATTTTACAAACTCTGCTCGCCATTCCCGTCAGTTTCCAGTCGTAATAAAATAAGTAACAAAATAACTTTTTATAAATTTCATGAGAAGCTTTTATAATAAAAAGATTTACGATCGTTGTTTATTTGTGTAACCATTGAGGCCATTTTACCATTGAATGAGAGTAACCGTATTGTGATAAAATGTAATAACATATTTATTTAGACATACACATGCTACTTTATTACATTATTTCAATTATGAAAAGTTACATTGAAATTCTACAGCCAAGCTTACAGACAGGAAGTTGTTGGGTTATATATGCTGGTTTCAGGCCGTTTTTAGCATATGCTAGCCCTAAACGTGTATTGAAAAACAATGACCAGTCGACAGCTTGACAAAGGAAATAATTTTTATTTATGCTGGTACAGGGCTCGCACGTAAAACAAGGCAAGCCACAGAATGAATAGCAAAATCGTCTGCAAAGCTCCTCACACTGACGCAAGCCTTTTGTGTAATATTGATGCGATATAGTAATGATGTTCGGAGTATCCAATAGCCAATCGGATTATCAGCCAACATGGCTGAAACAGAAAGTTTATCGTCAACAAAAGTTGTATCGAAGATAAGAATTTTACGATTTTTTCATCGAATCCACTTGATTTAAATATTGTAGCTCCATATTACGATTAAATGTCAACAAACGAATACATTTTTTTCAAATTCAAACGTATATATTGACTTCATGCTGGAATGACAACAAACACGTGCGTGTGTGAATCAAATTGATTATACAAATTTTAATATTACACGCCTACAAAAGTGATTTTTAAATAAGCGTGAATGTTTCAATGATTTTATAACAATACTAGTTATAAATTTAACAGAAATCTTTGAGTTGTCTGTAGAAAATCAGAAATTGATTTTCAAGTTTGGGATCCATTGTTTACCCCGCGTTTCAAGCGAGTCCGCGGTACATTGAACCGTGTTATAGCGAGGGACAACTGTACCACCTTTCAAGACATTTTCTAGAAATTATCTAATAAGTATCTAGATAGTTTCCAGTGCGTACCTGGACAATTTCTAGTGAAAATTTTGCGTAAACACTAGAAAGTTTCTAGATACAGGGTATGTTTATTTATTGGACAACTGTATGGTAACCAGTTTCTAGATACAGGGTATGTTTATTTATTGGACAACTGTATGGTAACCAGTTTCTAGATACAGGGTATGTTTATTTATTGGACAACTGTATGGTAACCAGTTTCTAGATACAGGGTATGTTTATTTATTGGACAACTGTATGGTAACCAGTTTCTAGATACAGGGTATGTTTATTTATTGGACAACTGTATGGGGACCAGTCCACATGACAAGGGTTAATTTATAAATCTTGTTACCATGGTAACTGAAAAATTTATATTCCAGGAGAAATCGCGAGTGATGGGTGTTCAGTCAGAGTTAGACAAACTGAGCGAGTCGTTGCCGTCAGTGGATGAAACGGGCGATTCGAGTGCCTTCCTTTCAGACCTCGAACTTGAGGTATAGATCGTCACATGCCTCAGATTTGATCATTTAATTCAATATTTTTTCAAGAATTTAATATTTATTTACATTTAAGCAAATTTTGATAAAATGAAAAATTCATGCATCTTCTTTTCTTAACTTAGATTTTTTTAATTCTTGGTTTCAATTTAAGTTTTAATAATGTTGAATTTTAAAATTGAAAATTTTTATAACTGAAGTGAAATATTGTGGATAATAATTTTGAACTTAAGTAAAATATTATGGATAACACTTTTATAACTAAATTTATATGGAAACAAGAGTGATTCTGATTATTCAGTGACACTTTTGTATCTTTTTCTCAATAGATATATTTTGTTTAGTTTTGCATGTTTCCTTTTAGTAAATTCTTGTCTCTTAGCATGTGATGGCATGTTGGTTTAAAGGGGCAGTAGCACGTTTTTTCGCTCAAATAGGTCGATGAAAGGTATTTGAAAAATAATGTCACAAATAGTAAAACACCCTTCTCTCTTCAGAAAATCAAGTTAAAAAATTATTGAACATGGTTTGGTAAAGCCATGGAAATAGTTTTTGTAATTCGAAATAATAAAATGTGTTCACAATAAAATGGCCGCCACGCAATTTTTGCTTTATACGCAACATTGTTATTACCACTACGGATAATTGGTTTGTGTAATAAGATATTTTACCCTCTGAAGTAAATATAAATGACATAAACTATCATTATAAAAGGGAAATTTGAAAAAAATAAAATTTGCAAAAAACGTGCTATTGCCCCTTTAAAAGACACAATATTCAATCAAAAAGAAAAAAAAAGAATATTATGATTAAATGAATATTTTATGATTTAATACCATTTATTTATATTATCCTTAATCCTTTTGTAAGATATATTCCAAATGTAAATGTAAATTGTTTGAAAAGATAAGTGAATTTAAAGAATATATAGAAAATGTTTTTTTTTTTTTAATTTGCTAATGTTTTTAAAATAAAATCATTTACATTTTCTTTCAAAGCTTTGAATTTAATAAAAGTATAAATTTATCAGCGTTTGAAAATAAATTGAAAATTGTGTCAAAGGTGGTGTGGTTGAAGCCTTATTTGCTGTAAATTGGTTTTATATTGGTTATTGATTGTCTCATAATTGATTAAAAAAGAATTCCCCTGACCCGCTTTACTTCTTGCGGCCATTTTAAGGTGTTCACATTAAAATGGTCGCTCGAAGGTACTTAACGTGATCTGACTGATGTAGCGTTACCTAAATACTCAGAATAGAGTTTTTAAAATGTTACAACGTTGAATGGTCTACCATCTTGCTGTTTCAAACTCAAAATCGTATGAGACCTACAAATCTACCTCACACACTGAAGAGTTAAACAAAGTTTTTCGCTTAATATGTCAAACCATTTTCTGTCCATTCGAATAACCATAATCTATCAACACAGATTATTGGGTCATGTAATGAGATGTTCTCCCCTCTAAAGTAGCAATATATTATATGAACTTTAATTATAAATGGCAATTTGGAGAAAAAGTAATATGCAAAAACATCCTTTAAGCTAAGCTGCATTTTGTTAACTTTTCGGTGCCATTTCTATGCACACTATAAAAGGTTAGTGAAATGATGCAAGGCTTTAATTAGCCAGTGATTGAGCCTGATATGACTTATGAAATTGATCTTAACTCAGGGTATTATGCAGAATTATTTGATTTATTGTGATTTCTGTAGACTGTCCACTCAGAATGGGTTGACACAAACTGGTCCAGTAAAATATATCAACTCAACATGTGAACAACAAATTATATAAATATGGTTGAAAATAACCAAGTTAATATAATTGATGTGAGCACATGTGCACATATCACGTTTGCCTATCAACCATTGTTTCATCGCGACTTCCCGTATTGTGTCATCTGTGACGTCATAAAACGATTGTTCGTGACGTCACTGTAGCTTGCCGTCGCAAGAGAGGTTGGCCGCTTCCTGTCTATTTTTACGCGTATGAAAAGGAAAAGAAATGGGTAATAAAGAAATTATTACACTCGAAAGTGTGCAATATGCCTTTTACGAAACTCGTTCAAATTTGTGTATAGCGCTCGGCCCGCTCAGGCTATACAAAAATTCACACTCGTTTCGTAAAAGTCATTAGACACACTTTCTCAGGTAATAATCTCTATTTCTTATCAGAAGTTGATCACAATTTTGTTTTCCTCGCAGGAGAGCTCCTTCAGGCGACACGATCCGTTTGAAAGTCCTCAGAGGAAATTTTCGCGTACAGACAGCGTTGGAGACCCCGACAGGAAGAGGTCAGCAACGCTGGAAGATATAGAGAAAAACAGGACGTTGTTCTTGGAACAGCAAGGTAGAACTTTAATTTGTCCTCAGATGTTGATAGAAAAGAACAAAACGTTGTTTGTCCTCAGATGTTGATAGCAAGTTTGCCATGGATCCATTATTAGCTCATCAGGCCTGAAAGGCCCGATGGGCTTATGGCATGGCATGGCGTCCGTCCGTCAGCCCGTAAACTTTTTGCTTTTTCGACTTCTTCTCCAGAACCACTGGGTCTAGGGAGCTGAAATTTTGTATACAGACTCCTTGGGCAATGGGGATTCTAAATTGTATATATGGTGATCCAGTGACCCCAAATAAGGGCCTCACAGGCCATAACCTAAAAGCCTATTTTCATCTTCTTCTCAAGATGAAAAGACCAAGAAGGCTGTAATATTGCGTGCAGTCTTTCGCCCATGGAGATTCTAAATTGTAGATTTGGTGACCCTGTGGTCCGAAATAAGGGCCTCACAGGCCATGACCTAAAATCCTGTTTTCATCTTTTTCTCCAGAACAAATAGACCTAGAGGGCTGTAATATTGGGTGTAAACTCTTTAGCCAATGGGGATTCTAACTTGTAGATTTGGTGACCCTGTGACCCCAAATTTGGGCCACAGCCTAAAAAACGGGTGAAATTGAATTTTGAACTGATATTTTATGGCATTTCATTCAGTATTTAGTTTTCCCTTGTAAAATACCTGAGGGAGAGTCATCTCATGTCTTAGATATGTGAGTCCTAACTAGGATTTGAGAAATGCAGAATTGAGCAAAAAAGTAACTTTGCAGTTAATCTTATTCAGTAGGAATGTGAAATATATGTCTAAGATCAAGTCTCCATTATGGACATGTTTGTCAAACTGATGTAATCAATGTGAAATGAGAACTGTTGAATAGCCTATGAACTGAATATTGTAGATATTATAAAAAAGGCCCTCACAGCTCAAAACATAAAAAGCTATTTTCATCTTCTTCTCCAGAACAAACTAGAAGGAATATTGCGTTCAGAATGTTTAGATGTTTAGATGAAAAGGCTTAGAACCCTTAAAATTGTGCAAAGATTATTTAGCCAAGGTCATTCTAAATTGTACCATGAGATTCATCACTCTCTCTAAGCCTTATACAGTTAGATTAGTGCTGCCAGTGTTTAGTGCAAGGCAGAGGCTATTACATAATTTGGCTGTAAAAGCACACCTGGCTTGTAACCAGAGCCAAGGGATCAGCATATTGCATAATCTCCTGTGTGTTGACCTTGCTGAGTGCTCTTTCTCAATTTCTGAAAGGCCCGATGGGCTTACATATGGAATGACATGGTGTCCGGCGTCCATCCGTCTGTAAACTTTTCGTCATTTTGTCTTCTTCTCCAGTTCCAAAAGGTCTAGAGAGCTGAAAAGTTGTCTATAGACTCCTTGACTAATTGATATTCTAAATTGTAGATTTGGTGTGCCTCGTGACCCCAAATGGGGTCACAGGGGTCACAACCTTAAAAACCTATTTTCATCTTCTTCTCAAGTCCTAAAAGCTCTACAAAGCTGAAATGATATGTACAGACTCTTTGGCCCATGGGGATTCTAAATTGTAAATTTGGTGAACCTGTGACCCCAAATAAGCGCCACAGCCTAAAAAACCTGTTGTAGTAAGGTTTGAGCTCTGAGATTTTATGTATGCTTCATTGGGTACCAGTAATCCCTTATAAAAGACCCGGGGGAGAGTCATCTCATCTGTTTCATGTGAGAGTCCTAACATATGGTTTTTGAAATGCAGAATTTGAAAAAAAAAGTTACTTTGCAGTTTATCTTATTCAAAAGTAATGTGACATATATGTTGACTTAAGATCTATATCTACATTATGGACATGTTTGATGTAATCAAAATGAAATGAGAACTAATGAATAGCCTATGAACTCCTTCCTTCCTTGGAATAAAAATTGCAAACTATTGCATCTACAAGGATACGAACTCATATCAAGCGTAGGCTCCACGCCAAACCGTCTGAAAACAGCCCGTAGACTCGCGTGTTCGAGCGCAAATCAGGTAGCCAATCAAAAGACTCCCAACGAATGCTTTCGGTGCGAGAAGCTAGGGGCAGATAACTCCAAACAGCTATCCTTTGGTCTGTTCCGAATGCTTTCAAAACAGTGACCGTTTAAAAACGACGTTGTGATTGGTCAGATATTTGACTGGGCTTTGTCTGCGCTAAACTGGTTCGGAACATGTGCCTATACCGAGTGTCTTCAGACCTTGTGGAGAGGAATCTACAGAACCTGTTCGAATCCTGGTAGATGCATAATTTTACAAATTTTATTCCTCGGAACAAGGTCGATTTTAATCAGACTGCCTATTAACTGAATATTGTGACAGGTGGCACAGGAATAAATTGAAGAGGAGTTAAGAAATTTTGTATTTACATGAGATATGTGAACTGAATATGACTGGTGATAAAATGATAAGATAAGACTATTAAAAGTAGCTACATGAGTTTGTGAAACCACATCTTCTTCTCAAGTACAGAAAATATTTAAGTGTGGGGAAAACAACAGTTAGAATATATAATTCACTGGCTGTGAGTCCAGGGTCTGCATGTTGTGTTGACCTGGTAGAGAGATGCAAACAGCAAGCTACTGTGGTAATACACAGATGTTTCAGGTTACTTCAAATTTCTTAGCTCTGTTACAGTCTGTGTGTGAGGCTGGTTTAGTCTTAGACTCAGATGCTCAAGAGAATTATTCATAAGATATCAACATTTTATTAAATATTGAAAATGAACCAGTGAGAAACGTGATTTTCAGAAACAGATCAGAGCTCCTTTTCATTATGTAATAAATATTGATATTTGCAGTTAAAACTCAAACTAAAATGTGTAACCAATTTTGATAATAAATTTTAAATTTCATGACTGGGCAATGCCTTATTATGTGTTAGAGCACAGTCAAATGCTTTCGTCCAATCATATGAGTGTATTGTGGTCACGTGGAGTACATTTATATCCCGATAGATGTACGGTTGTCTGGTTGCGTTCGGGTATCATGTTCATAAACTGGTTCACAGACTTCCATAAAAAACAACAAACAATGTCAACTGATAGTTTTATTTATGGAGATAATACACAATTAAACACTTATTACATTGACAAATGACCTGCTGTGTTCTCTTTCCGAAAGGAAATAGTCGCTTCCGTTGAAGGGGATCTTCTATATTAAGGAGCTTGGTACTCCTAAAAGAACAACAAAAGCATGTAAATAAAGCAAGTAATGTGAGGTCAATTGGGATTTTTTCAAGTGTATTTCATTTATATTACGAGTAAGTGAAACAATGACAAGCTTCAAACCATTTTACCAATGTTTTATATATTTTCAACCACGATATAAAAAATAATATTCAAAATAATATAAAGAACGACATAAAAATGAGAAATAAGAAAGTGATATCAAATTACCTTCTTCGAGTGTTAGAGGATGAAGGCTGTATCCTGTATCGTCACACAGTGTCCGAGCGATGTCCAGTACGACGTTACATTCTTTCCTACAGACAGTGCGAGTTCCTATGCTGCAGTAACCTGAAATAATGTATATGCAATATAGACGGGATGCACACTAGCATATGAAAATAGATAAAAAAAAACTTGCATATTGATAAAAACAGCTCAACAAACAACTAATCTTGTTGGTAAAAAAAAATAAATACAAAAAAAAACGATAACTGTTATAAAATTAACCAATTTAATGAAAATTAGTTTGAATTTTAAAATTAAAGAGTTTAAAAAATAAGGAGTAAAAAAGAAAAATTACCTTTCCTGAATGAATAGTGTACTTGTCCTTGGACTGTCCATGATGAAGCCATTGTGTGAACTGATTCATTCCACAAACCTCTCAGTCTTTATAGACAATGAAATGTATTACTGCTCAATGTTGCTGAATGAAAACGTGCTTAAATCATGCATATGCGTGATTCAAGCACGACGCTTATGCTGTAGCACGACTCGTACGCTTTATATAAAATGTACGCCTCATGCACCTCGGACAATTTCAGAAACGCTCACAGTGCCGAAGCTGACGTCAATGTCCCTAACATTTGCATATGAAAATGAGAGATGTCAATGTTTTGCATGTTATGTTCGAGCGAATGTTTCCCAATTTTGTTGACAAAATATTTGAAATAACTTCATTTTAAGACATTTTCTTGACGACTCAAGCATTTGACTGTGCTCTAAGATAGATAGAGAACTCGCAGCAGTACATTATCGGGATATAAATGTACGGGTTTGAGAAGGTTAGGCTCGGCAAACGCCTCGCCCAACCCTCTCAAACCCGTACATTTATATCCCGATAATGTACTGCTACTCGTCCTCTATCTATTACATATCTTAATCTTTTCCTTAGAGATAATGATTAACATAATTCCTTGGGGCGGGATAGCGCAGTGGTTAACGTGTTCGGCTTCGGATCAAGAGGTCCGGTGTTCAAATCCATGCATTGCATGGCAATTTTGTCTGCAGTAGAGAACTGTTCTACACACAGTAAGGTTTGGGTGCAATGCTACACTGAATTTCAGCATAGTACCACCCATGGTTCGCTAGTTCCAGCCGATGCTCACAGGTTTCACCGCAAAGCATAGCCACATGGCGTTCGGGCTTTCTCCCTGCCATAATATTAGCAGCCGCGATATAAGTGAAATACTCTTGAAAGTGGTGTTAAACCCCAACTCTCCTCACCTTAAGATGCTCCCTGCTGCAGGCTTGATATCAAGCCCAAGGGGGGTTGACGTATTGATACGTCAATGACGTTTGACCCCTTGACATGCATACGACAAAAGTCTGTGACAAAGTTCCCTGATTTATGAAAAAGTTAACATTTTCCGAATGAGAAATCAATGGGCTTTCACATGATGTAATTAGTATCCATATACAATTTTATTTTATTGAGAAATGATGAATTAAAAATATTGAACGTATTTTCAATCACAAAACTGCCTGCAGGTGCGTGTTTGACGTCATAATAAAAATGTTACCTACTCGATTCAATTGGTTGAAATTCTATAGTAAGTGCATGCAAAATGCATAACTTTCACATCACTATGTTCAGAATATCCTAATCTAGCTGATTTACAAATTTGGACATTGAATTTATTTCTGTTAGAAAACAATCGGAGATTTGCGAAAATGTCGGCAAATGAAAAGATCAACCGATTACTTTTTGAAAAAAAACGTGAAAATACACAAAGCATTTCACTTACATATTTT
This sequence comes from Gibbula magus, assembly GCA_936450465.1. Lineage (NCBI taxonomy): Eukaryota > Metazoa > Mollusca > Gastropoda > Trochida > Trochidae > Gibbula > Gibbula magus. The sequence goes on along the minus strand of OW388298.1, from coordinate 68,235,202 downwards.
AGAATCTCAAAATCTTCCACAAATAAATAAAAATGTATCAGTGCATTGTTTGTCAATTCTTGTTTCCAAATATAGTAACATATCCAACGTGTCATCAATAGCAGTGCCAAATCGGCCATTTCTTCAATTCACCCCCATGACATGTTCCCGCTATTTTCCAATGTTACGCGACTCAAAGTGAACGTCAAGCTAGCGGAAGCTGTATCTATTTTTAGAAATGGTCGTCGATCTAACCATAGAGTGTTATTAATTGTTAAAATTAATCAAATTAACACTAAAAACGATGTAGTTTTATAAAAATCGATCAAATATTAAATAATGTGGTTGTAATAATTATTTCACTAGTTCGTAGAGTCTCTGTTGACGACCCGATAAATTTGCATAAGTTCACCAAGCCCCCGGATGTAACATTGTTTTTACGATTAAAATCACTGTGAGTAAATTTGCATTTTGATTATAATTTATACATATATGAAAAATAAGTGTCATATCCTACCATTATCACAAAATATTATCATGTTTGAGTTTACATTCGAACTACGAAATGTGTTTGACATGACATGGACCGACTTTCCGATCTGCGATTTCACAAGTTGAAATGGAGCCGTGAAACAGTAGCAGTAACCCTATCTCGCTAAAAAGTAAATTACGAATTAACAAGTCTCGTCTATGTGAAATAATTGTATGAATACAATTGCTAAATGATTCATGTTGATTATTTTAAAGTTTTCATTTGGAATTTGATAGAAATTATACCCGTTTTCAAACGAAATCATAGATAGACCTGTCAGTTCGAATTCATTGCAAATGGAGGCCATTGTGTCGTCTCGGCTTTTTCATACAATATTTTGTTCTGATACGAATTAAATGAATGCACATGTTATAACATCCATGAAATTAACAAGAATGACAAACAATTACATTTCAAAGAATAAATGTGAATAACTAGTGTTTGAATCGGCGAATTTACAGTGAAATGACAAACGAAACATTGATGGTCACATGATCAATTTTGTACAACCAAGCTAATCACGTGACATTGTTTACAATACGACAACGCTACCCGAACGAAATTTTGATTGTATTTTTAAACTTTTCAAGACCATGTTTACATTAAATATTCAACAGACATTTGGAAAAATGTGTTCTAACTTTGGTTTTAAACGGAATATTTTCAAAATGATTTAGATCATTAGATTTTTTGATTTGAACAAATCTGTAATCGGCGAAGGAAATGCATAACAATGGCGAGCGGCGAGTGTTTGTTGACTGTCATGTTTCGAGATATCGATGACTGATTGACGTTGGAAAATATAAAAACTGTAATGTCATATGCTTATATTTGGAACACAGAAAAGTGAATAGATGTGTTAACTTTTTGTGTAAATTTTATTACGATGGATGCATTATTTTGCAAATATTTCTCACGGAAGTAAATGCATTGTTCAATGAGGAATATCCATTGTTACAAATTACGTCGTAATTTTATAAATACAACGGAGATCGTTTATGACGGGCTCTTGTTTTCTGAAAGGAAAACACATATCATCAACATAATTTTTTTCTGGTATAACATTTAATTCTGAACAAAATGGTGTAAAAATTGGGCTGCATAAATAATTATTGACAAAATAATTCGAGTTTTAAAATGTAGTACAATTTTAGAACTACTGTATTATTTCATTTTTTCCATAGACAAGTGTAAAAATAATTGATATTTGAAAAATATTACATTAATTAATAATTTTTCATGACAATAATAAGTTAGAAAAAAATGTGACTCAGATATTTATTTTAATTATTTTAAAATTATGTTAATTACTAAGGCGAGAAAAACTTTAAATGAAGGATACCCATGTGACGTAATTGTTACAAATTTACAAATCTGACGCTCTCTGCAAAAACCTGAAAACAATCCAGCAGGCTAAAGGTTAACATAATTCCTGATGAGCTTCAGAGCCAATGCCTCTATTTTAACATCCTTGAAATATTAAAAGGTGCTCACACCAAAATGGCCGCTTAGCGCTAGCAATTGTCTCTTTTTACGAGACACTGTCCTACAACTACAGACAATTGGGTTGTTGTATTGGTAGATTGCATAAATTTTTATCATAAATGGCAAATTTGAACATTTAAATGCAAAAACATATTTTACGTCCTAGAATTAAAACATATTCCTTGAATATTCTAGGAAACCTAATCATCGACCAAGAACGTAAGCGGATCGAGGAGTTGAGACGTCGTGCGGCTGACGAGGGGCGGGCACAATGGGAAGAACGTAGACTACGCGAGAGCAACTGTAAAAGTTTCAACTCTCTTGAATCGGAGGATTCAAGCATCGCCAGCAGCTGTGAGACTCCCTCGGAGAAAGAAACAAGGTAGGTAACTCTTGCACATCACCAATGCATGGCCCACTTTCAGCAACACATGAAATTCATCTTTTAAGCAGGTTTTCACAAGAACCGCAGGATCAGTGTAGTGTAAAGAAAGAACAGGTGATGAGTTGTTTTATTCACCGTTTTGGCGAAAACTTTACACTTGTTTTTGAGCATATTTTCACCTGTTTTCGAGTATATTTACACCTGTTTTTGAGTATATTTACACCTTTTTGGAGTATATTAACACCTGTTTTGAAGTTTATTTACACCTGTTTTGGAGCTTATTTACATCTGTTTAAGAGTATATTTACACCTTTTTTGGAGTATATTTACAGGTTTCTTTAACTATTTTAGAAATAGTGTATACTTTGGACACAGTTTATCAGGCTGGTTATGAGATGATTTACCTTCTAACGTAACAATATAATTGTATACACTATAATAATAAATGGCAAATTTGAGAAAAATGAATATACAAAACGTGTGCTACAGCGTTAGAAAATAATTGATGGCCCCAGCAAAGTAAGACACAGCTACAATTCAAGGGAAGCAACTCCTCCTCCCTTATAGAACCGAAATAAAAGGAAGTATTAAAATGATCATAAGTGTTGTATTCAACTATAAAAACTAGAATGGAATCAATGTATAAATGTAAATTTTATCTGTACTAAAATCATTTAACTGTCAGCGTGGGAAAATGGGATGAATATATTTTAGCTATCTGGAGTTTCTTTATAAAAATATTTTAAAAAGTTCACAAACAATTTATATATTACAAGTTTTATGTCGCTTGTGAGGGTTTTAGTTAAATTGGAGAAGAAAAATCTTAGGTTTGAGTCGTCATTTTTTAAAATTCAGATTTGACTTTGTCAAAATGATACTTGGTGCTTCATATGACTTTTTAGCTTATCAGGCCTGAAAGGCCCGATGGGCTTATGGCATGGCATGGTGTCCGGCATCCGTCCATCCGTCCGTCCGTAAACTTTTCGCTTTTTCGACTTCTTCTCCAGAACCAATGACTCCACAGAGCTGAAATTTTATGTGCAGACTCCTTGGCCAATGGGGATTCTTAATTGTAGATTGTATGACCTCATAACCCCAAATGGGGTCACAGGGGTCACATCGTTATAAACCTATTTTCATCTTCTTCTCCAGCTCAAAAAGGTCTATAGAGAGCTGAAAAGTTGTGTGCAGACTCCTTGGTCAATGGAGATTCTAAATTGTAGATTTTATGACCCTGTGACCCCAAATGAGGTCACGGGTCATGACCCAAAAACTTATTTTCATCTTTATCTCAAGTATGTAAAGCTCAAGAAAGGTGAAATGTTGTGTAGAGATTTGGTCAAAGGTGATTCTTAATTGTAGGATTGGTGACCCTGTGACTCCAAATGAGGGTCACAGGGGTCATGATCTAAAAACCTATTTTTTGCTTGTTAACAATGTATTACTTGAGATAACTTAGATATTCAACGTAGATAATAAATCAATGAAATTCTGATGAGCTACAGAGCCCATGGCTCTATTTTTTCATTGACCAAACTTAAAATTTGAAAAACATCATACGAAATTTAAGCAATTTTGTATATTGACTTGGTCATATCATGGTTATGCAGTGTTGTTCCTAGAGGGGGTCCTGGGGACATTTGCCCACCTTTTTGGCTTGGTGTCCCTTAAAATTTGGAGAAGTAGGATACTTTTACCATTGCAAAGGGTCCCACTTGTTCAGAAATGGCCAAAATAACCCCCTCAGCAGATCACCTAGGAACAACACTGGTTATGTTTTGTCTACAACGTTGTAACAGCTCTGAAAGGGTTAAAATAGTTTGACTTATGAAACAAGGTTGTAACAGCTCTGAAAGGGTTAAAATAGTTTGACTTATGAAACAAACCTCCCGTCACAGTTTATGGTGGTGTTTTGTCTTGCGGCTATCGAGATTGTTTTGTGTTATTGATTATTTTCATTGATTTATTGATTTTTCGGGTGCGTGTTACGTCTATTATTTATCTTTATGTCATTTACTTCACTGCCTCGTAATACTAGCTTTCTGACGTTGTTTATTTAAAAAATTTAGCCAATTTATTTTGTCAGTTATTTTGCTAAAGATTATTTGATACTTACGATAATTGTATGTATTCAGCGGCGTCCGTACGTCATATTTCTTGTTAACGTGATATATCATGAAGTGTTGCATCCAAAGTCTTCAAATTTGGTGCCAGGCTACATTGGCGGATTATGCAGACGTCAGTCGATTTTGGTGGCCTTGACCTTTTTTTCAAGGTCACCACAACACTTTGACCACTTTTCAAACTCTTGTTAACACAAAATATCATCACCAGATGGACCCAATGTTTTCAAATTTTACGTCAGTCTAGTCGATTTTGGTGACCATCAACATTTTAATCATATATGTCATGTATATTAAAATCAATAATTCAATCGATATTTTAATCATATATGTAATATATATTTTAATCAATAATTCAATCAATATTTAAATACATAATTCCAACAATATTTGAATCAATAAACTCAAAGAAACATTCATAGTTTGTGTACGTGTTGTAAAGTCCTCTGTAGGAGAATACCATTGTATACGCATACATTATTCAAACCGAGTCGATTACCACCGAGGCAATTGTAGAAAGTAGTTCCATACTTGTCACCTCGTAGACAATATTCGTGGCTATTACCAGTCCCCTGGGAAGGTGCTATTTACTGTATAGATCGATCCTTAACTGCCGTTCACACTAGCGATAATTAACTCATTTTATTTCTAAATAACCTTTGACTTGGCAATTCTAACATGTCGAAACATCTTATTACAAAAAAAAACTGATTTATCAATGCACATTTTATTGCAAATAGTTTTTCTTGATTTACTCATTTTATTTCAACATTTCAAGTTTCTAAATAAACAAGTTTAATTAATTGAATGTATCATTTTGGCACCAATATCTGTTTTATTTGATCATCGTATGTGTTACTCTACCAGTGTTAAATGTCAGAAATAAATTTATATAGCCAGTTTTACAACATTATCATCTAAGAAATTTGCAAGTTGATCCATTACTTAAAACAGAACTGAGTGTTTATATTAAAGGGGCAGTAGCACATTTTTTGCAAATTTTATATTTTAAAATTTCGCATTTATAATGATAGTTTATGTCATTCATATTTACTTTAGAGAATGAAACATCTTATTGCACAAACCAATTATCAGTAGTAGTAATAGCGGTGTTGCTTATAAAACAAAAATTGCATGGCTTCCATTTTATTGTGAACACATTTTAGTTTTTCGAATGACAAAAACAATTCCCATGACTTTACTGAGCAATGTACACTGATTCCGGGGGTATATTGTTTTTCACCTGTCCGTCTGTCCGTCCGTCTGTACGTCCGTCTGTCCGTCTGTCCGTCTGTGTGTTTGTCCACAAAAACTTTAACCTTGGCCATAACTTTGGATTGCTCAGAGCTAGGACTTTCATACTTGGCATGTGCATACCTTGTGATGATACCTTTCAGATGAGGTCATCATATTTGACCTTGTGACCTTGACCTTCCCGCAATTGACATTTTCAGAAAACTTTAACCTTGGCCATAACTTTGGATTACTCAGAGCTAGGGCTTTCATACTTGGCATGTGTATACCTTGTGATGAGACCTTTCAGATGAGGTCATCATATATGACCTTGTGACCTTGACCTTGCCGCAATGAACATTTTCAGAAAACTTTAACTTTGGCCATAACTTTAGATTGTTAAGAGTTACGGCTTTTATACTTGGCATGTGCATACCTTGTGATGAGACCTTCAGATGATGTCATCATATTTGACCTTCCAACCTTGACCGTGACCTTGCCGCAGTGGACATCTTCAGTAAACTTTAACCTTGGCCATAACTTTAGATTGCTCCGAGCTACAGCTTTCATACTTGGCATGTGCATACCTTGTGATAAGACCTTTCAGATGAGGTCATCATATTTGACCTTGTGACCTTGACCTTGCCGCAGTGGACAATATTTAGAAAACGTTAACCTTGGCCATAACTTTGGATTGATCAGAGCTACAGCTTTCATACTTGGCATGTGCATACCTAATGATGAGTCCTTCAGATGAGGTCATCATATTTGACCTTGTGACCTTGACCGTGTCGCAGTGGACATCTTCAGTAAACTTTAACCTTGGCCATAACTTTAGATTGCTCAGAGCTACAGCTTTCATACTTGGCATGTGCATACCTTGTGATGAGACCTTTCAGATGAGGTCATCATATTTGACCTTGGGACCTTGACCTTGCCGCAGTGGAAAATATTTAGAAAACGTTTACTTTGGCCATAACTTTGGATTGCTCAGAGCTACGGCTTTCATACTTGGCATGTGCATACCTAATAATGAGACCTTCAGATGAGGTCATCATATTTGACCTTGTGACCTTGACCTTGCCGCAGTGGACAATATTCAGAAAACTTTAACCTTGCCCATAACTTTGGTATATCCGGGGGCATCCGTGTTTAACAAACACATCTTGTTAACTTGATTTCCTAAACAGAGAAGGGTGTTTTCCTATTGGTGAAATTATTTTTTAAATACATTTGATCGACTTATTTGAGCGAAAAAACGTGCTTCTGCCCCTTTAATTCATAAATCTGTGCCGCAGATAGTTATAATTGAGTCTGTAATCTTATTATATCTGTTCTCTCCCTTCTCGTATGTTTAACATTAAAGAAGTCTGATTCCGATTCCAATTCCGATATGGTACATCCATTGTGTTGTTGGGGGTCACTTATTCCAAACGCTATAAATGGTGTTACTTTGTCGAGAAGTAACTAATGTTACCAAAAACTATCATTTTGATGATAGCCAACTCAGTATATTGACGATATGAAGGTTAAAGTAGTGATTTCTGATCGAAAACCGGACAATGCATAGCGATTGACGCGTGCCAAACGTAATTTTGGAATCTTATACAGACAAAAGACAAATTTCGTTTAATTATTTTTTAATAGATCATATAACTACTGTGCATGTAAATGAGACGTGCATTTTCGGTTTCTGCACATGCATAATGATGTTACTTGTTTTTTAATTGGAAACTCATAATTATGATATATTTGACGATGTAGGATGGATATGTATACGTAAGCTGAGTGAATTTGTTTGTATTGTAAACAGCACATATGGTGCGTTGGAATGCATTAAAGCCAAATATAATTTTATGAAACACAATGGATGCACCTTTAACGTCAAACATGGAAAATGAGGGGGGGGGGGGGGGGGTGGAGTTCTTCTCATCTACAAAGGACATTTTAATTTTAATTTTTGAATTATTTGATATCAGACTCTCTTTGCTTGTTTGATACCAAATAATAAACTCATTTAATTATAAACTCATTTGATAAAAAAGGTTGTACATGAAGGATCGTCAAATGTGAAATAATTTACAAACTACAAAACTCCCATCAGATTATGCTTACATGTACAAATTCATGTTATTTAACATTTTATATACCTTATTTGATTTAATTATCGCCCTTTATTATTGTTTTTATTATTATTATTATTATTATTATTATTAATAATATTAATATTATTATATACAGACAGTTGTTAAAGTACACTATACATTTACAAATGTTCACATGTTATTGCAAGTCATTGTTGTTCGAAACTGTGACTGCAGTGTGATTGAGAAATTTGCCTGATTAGACCAAATCAAATTTGTCATGTCTACAAAATGATTGATGTACCGGTAGTAATTAAGTTATTGTAAGATAGATACAGTCCTCTCATTTCTAATGAAGATGCCCAAAATATCTTTGTAATTATCGTAGCTATGTCTCAAATTAATGTTTTGGTGATGTAAGTGTTTTCCATTAAGTTCGCTCTCAGAGAAACTGATTTTGTTTTCAATTTGTAATGAACCAAAATAACATTCAACATTTATACAAAGAATATTTTTTCAGATCTATGTTGCTAATTTAGAAATATGACGTAATTGGTCTCAGTCTATTGCTCCATTTAAAAAAACATTTAAATAAAGACGAAAATATCATTTATGATGTTTGTAAATAATTGAATTTTTTTTTATGAAATACAATTTTACATGTTGTATACAACGGACCTCGGACCTGTAACAGGGCCAATACGGAAATACTTAATTAATAACATTATATCATTAATTAACTATCAATGTTATGGCACGTATACAGTATTTACGGCCTAGACCATATGATTAGACATCTGGGCAAATACGGACAAACTGGGCCAATACGAGACAAACTGGGCAAATATGAGTTTGAGCATGCGCAGTCGCACATTTGGTGAAAGCCCGAAGTTGTCGCTTCAGAACTTTGACCCATGATATCTGTTCACCAATCTTGATTTTAATTATTATTTCAATATCAATGAGATGTTTAGTGTTGTGCAAATAGAATGAAAAGAGGTCAATTAATAAAATTGTCATTAATTAAGTATTTGCATATTGGCCGAGTTACAGGTCCTCGGTCCGTAGTATTGCTCCTCGACTTTGTCTCGGGCCAATATCACGGACCGAGGACCTGTAACAGGGCCAATCCGGAAATACTTAATTAATAACATTATAATACACGACCCTGTGATGACGCAATGGTTGCCATTAGAAAAAGTAATATGTGCACATATGATAAAAAATCTCCCTGTTTGTATTTCATCCTATGAGTCATAAATCACAAGTCGATCATCCAACATATATATATATGCCATGGTTCCCACAATGCAATGTGGAAGGAAAATTATTCAAAGCTTTTTGAAATTTCATAAAATATGATATTATTACATATTATATAACCATATTTAATATAATCATGATCTAAGATGAAAAACAGCCTGTGTCAAGCTGTCCTCACGATGCAACACAATACTTTAATGTGCCGAGTTGATATCTTAGAACTTACATTTGTATTGTGAGCTTGAAACTCGCTAAGCCTATGGCTTGAGTGTATTTGTTTGATGCATTTTGTGCTGCTGTAAATCTAGATTGGGGCTTTATTGACTAATATATTATCTGACCTAGTGACAACATTCCATTTGAACCATTTGCCTGTTTATACTGTAATATGAAACATACAAGAATATATGTACATATGTAGATGGTTAGAAACTTAATTCTTTCTAGGTCTTTCTACTCCTTTTTACTTCTTTCCACTTCTTTTAACTCCTTTCTACTCCTGTCTACTTCTTTCTACTCCTGTTAACTTCTTTCTACTCCTTTCTACTCCTTTCTACTCCTGTCCACTTCTTTCTACTCCAGCTACTCCTTTCTACTCCTGTCTACTTCATTCTACTCCTGTCTACTTCTTTCTACTTCTGTCTACTTCTTTCTACTCCTTTCTACTCCTGTCCACTTCTTTCTACTCCTTTCTACTCCTGTCCACTTCTTTCTACTGTCTTCTCCTTTCTACTCCTTTCTCCTTCTTTCTACACCTTTCTCCTTCTTTCTACTCCTGTCTACTTCTTTCTACTCCTGTCCACTTCTTTCTACTCCTGTCTACTTCTTTCTACTCCTGTCTTCTCCTTTCTACTGTCTACTCCTGTCCACTTCTTTCTACTCCTGTCTACTCCTTTCCACTTCTTTCTACTCCTTTTTACTCCTGTCTACTCCTTTCTACTCCTGTCTACTTCTTTCTACTCCTTTCTACTCCTGTCTACTTCTTTCTACTCCTGTCAACTTCTTTCTACTCCTTTCTACTCCTGTCCACTTCTTTCTACTCCTTTCTACTCCTGTCCACTTCTTTCTACTCCTGTCTACGCCTTTCTACTCCTGTCTACTCCTGGCTACTTCTTTCTACTCCTGTCTACTCCTTTCTACTCCTGTCCATTACTTTCTACTCCTGTCTACTTCTTTTTACTCCTGTCTACTCCTTTCTACTCCTGTCCATTACTTTCTACTCCTGTCTACTTCTTTTTACTCCTGTCTACTCCTTTCTACTCCTGTCTACTCTTGTCTACTTAATTCCACTTCTTTCTACTCCTGTCTACTCCTGTTTACTCCTGTCCACTTCTTTCTACTCCTGTCTCCTTCTTTCTACTTCTTTCCACTTCTTTCTACTCCTTTCTACTCCTTTTTACTCCTGTCTACTCCTGTCTACTTCTTTCTACTCTTTCTGCTTGTTTCTACTCCAGGAAGAGCAGGAGTTAACTAAAGACAGTTGACATTTCAATAACCGTGATCGAGCCTTTTATTTATTCATGTAGGAACAGGAGAAAATTAGATTTTCAAGCTACGAGGCACGGAACCGCCTGCACCAGAAGTCATGAATATGTAATTAACCTTGGCCAGTCATCGAGTTTGAATTCGTTTTTGCATTGTATGCTTGAGTTGATTTCGTTGTTGTCTGCCGCAGTGATTGTTTTATTTTAACAAGATAAAGGTCTCGTAAATCAATTTGATAATGAGATTGTTTTTAATATTTCCCAAAGCAATTGAATTGCGTCTGATTTCCATCGTAGATTTGTTCGTTTGAGGATCGATTGTGTTGATTTAAAACATGTATTTGATTTGGTTAAATTGCTTTGATATCTATGGGAATGGTGAGGAAGTTTATTGACTAAAATAATTGAGAATATTGGCATAATGTAAGAGACTGGATAAATAGTCTCTCGGGTATAAGACCAGGAGATCAGGCAAACAAACATCTTGAAAACATGGGGGTGGGCTTTTAGACAGGAGAGACCCCAACTCAGATGAAAATTCATATGGAGAGTTTCAGACAGTCAGAATAGGTTTTTTTTAACGGTTTTTGACACTTAACTTGAAATCATATTATAGATTTATGTAATGTATGACCATGGAACATCTGTCAAAATTGGAGGTGGGATATATATATATTTATAACTTGAGAATAACTCCAACAAGTACAACCCCGGAAAAGTTGGGATGGTCTAAGGCTGTATGTAAGTATGGTCTTTTACCCGAGAGAATACGGTAATTAACAATGGGTTGGAGAATTGAGAAAAACGCATATATGTACAAATTATATAGAAAAAAACAAACTGTGAAGAAATCACGAAGATTCAGTTTCCATTCACCAGCTTGGTTTTGACAATTACAGGTCTCCTTAGGTTAATGATGTCCAGTTGGTTAATAAATCCTAATTATGATGTTACAATGCATTGCGAATCCCGCCAGGGGCACGGCAACTTTGTCTGCAGAAGAGAACTGTTCTACACGCAGTAAGGTTTGGGTGCAATGCTACACTGAATTTCATATTACCACCCATGGTTCTCTAGTTCCAGCAGTTGCTTGCAGGTTTTACCGCAATGTATAGGCACATGGTGTTGCGGGCTTTCTCCCTGCCATAATACTAACAGCCGCGATATAAGCAAAATACTCTTGAAAGCGGTGTTAAACCTCAAATCACCTCACCTCCCCTTACAATGCATTGCGTGTAGAAACATTCATACATACAATACAAGCACGGAATCCGGTATCATTTGGTTTGGGATGTTAACTTTTTAGGTTTTTCACAGTTTAACTGCTCACTTTTCAAGATTCTTGTATACACAGGGTATAGAAATTTATATTGTTGAATGTCATCACCTAAAGTAGGATGGACATTCCTACTGCAAACATACCTGAAGATTGTATGAGGGGAAACGTTATGGATAAAAACATTTCTTTATGTGGAAATAATTCAAATCACCTAAATTTGCTCACCTGTAATAATTCAACTTTCACCTGGTGTTGATTAATTTTTTAAAAATTATTTTTTTTACAAAATTTATAATAATTCTTATTCGTATCAAAAGTTACCATGTAGTCTTGTCAGTGTTTGTTTACCTGTAACCTATGACCTTTGACCTGTCAAATACCTGACGATGTAATCGCTCATTGTTCTACCTGTCAGACACAATGATGTCATTCGGCATAACTCCCCTCAGGTGTGGTTGAACTTTGACCTTGCTTTGTCAGGATACAGCCATACAGGTGTGGTGTTTCGTAGTTGAACTGAAGATTTGGACTATCGTTGAATTTGTGAGTTTGGTTTTTGTACATTTTAGTGAGTTGTATATTACAGGATATGAGTCTTTTATATAATTAGTATAAATTACAGAAATGTTGCTAATTTTGAAATACTCAAGGATAATAAATCTTTACAGTTGTCAACAGCGAAATAATTAATCTCTTTGTTAATGAATTAATTTTCCTGTAAATTATCCACACAGAAAACAGACGGCAGTTGTTTACTCATCAGTAGAAATGATTGAACAGTAAGGCGAAAAAACATGATTTTGTTGGAACAGATTTTTTACACCATGATTTTAGCAATTTAAATAAGGAAAAAGCTGCTCAAAATCTCTCCCAATTAAAAATGTTGCCATATTTGAATGCCAAACTAAAAGTATGAGTGAAAAATGATGATTTTTATATTTATATTTTTATTTTGGTACCAGTTTTACTTGAAATTTTCATCTGCATTTGGACATTTTGCCCTGAAAAATCCTTAAAATTAGTTGTTGAATTTGTCTGGTTTTAGGTATCAATTTAAATAAAGTGTATCTTAATTCATTCTGGTGGCGATTATAAGCTCAGTTACGACAAACTCAGTTTCTTGTATATATATTATAATAAACAACAACTACATAGCAATTTAAACAATGTGTATCTTAGTTAATAATGGTGGTGATTTTAAGGTCAATTATGATTTAAACTCAATTTCTTATATAAACAACAATTAGATATCAAACATTCGAAGGAATTTATTGATAAAAGATCCATTTTAACGATTAAATAAATCAATAAGGGAGTTAATGTTTATACGCCACTTCACAATAATTTGATATCAATTATCTGATGTGCGACAAAGATTAAAGGTCAATAAATACTTGTAATTATCGTGCGACGGACAACTGTTCAGATCTCGATTTTGATCAATGTAATTGGACATATAAATATTGATCTTTATAAAGTCGCTAATTGGAAAATATTGTCTCTGTCTGCTTTGATCTTCATGGCTTAACGTTGATTAAAGCGACGTTATCAGTCAAAGTGATGAATTCTCTGGAAGACCGTTGATCATTCGGAACTGTGACAGCTCAGAATGATTGATCATACGTTACTCGTTGTGACAATTAATTGTCCGATTAAAAGCTAGTCGGTGCCAATTTTGTAAAGTTTCTTGGCACTAAGATAGACTTAAACAAAGCTTAAAGGTGCATCCATTGCGTTGTTAGGGTCACATATGCCCAGTCTGATTAAAATCGACCTTGTTCCGAGGAATAAAGTTTGCAAAATAATGCATCTACCGAGATACGAACAGGTTCTGCAGATTCCTCGCCACAAGGTCTGAGGACACCCTGTAAAGGTACGTGTTCCGAACCAGTTTAGCGCAGACAAATCCCAGTCAAATAACTCACCAATCACATCATTGTTTATACACTGTTTTGAAAGCATTGGGAACAGACAAAAGGATAGCTGTTTGGAGTTATCTGCCCCTAGCTTCTCGCACCGAAAGCTTTTGTTGTGGTTGGTTAACTGAATTGCGTCAGAACATGAGAGTAAACGGGCTGTTATTAGACGGTTTTGCGGGGAAACTTCTTAACGATATGAGTTCGTATCCCGGTAGATGTACTATTTTGCAATTCGATTTTAATCAGACTGACATATGCCAAACGTTACCAGGGCAATCATATAGAGGTTGATATGTTCATACAATGCTTATAGACATTGTGGGCTCGGGCGCTTTCAACATTATTACTCTGGAGTTGCTGTATAGTGCTCAAAGGTCAAAGGTCACCTCCTCCACATCTTACACCAGGTACCCACTGCTGGGTGAACAGAGGCACCGGTGAACAAAGTCTCTTAATATAAGTATCTCAACTCATGACTGAGTGTTAGATAGGGAATCACCGTTCAAACTCATAGGTAATTCACTGAAGCGGGTCACCAATCCATGCGGCGGCTGTGCTCATTGTTGCTCAACTTCACTGATAGCGGTCGACTGAGCTATGCACAACACACACATACACAAGAACAAGATTGTTGCGACAAAATACTTTGAATTTCCTTAAATGAATATTTACGATATAAACAAATCCAAGAAAAATAATTCATAATAACTTTGTCTCATGAGATAAAAGAGACCCCGAAATGGCTGAAAAAAACAAAGGGCGTTGCATCAAACCAAACCAAGAACACATCGTAACCTGGGGAGATAATAATTTCCCATAACTCATAAATTTTGAAATCATTTGCGTCAACAAATTCTCCCGGTGATGTTTATCAAGTGCGAAAGGATGTATTTATTTTGTCCAGTTCAGCAAAACACCTCAGGGAATTCATAACAATTGATCGTATTTCTATTAATGACTCCCTGACGTATCATGATGAAAATGAGGTATAGCTCACATAAGCCATTATATATTATACTGTGACAACAATGGTATTAATTTTATCATTAAGCCTTAATGGCTCGGGATATGAGTAAAATAATTATGTTGGAATGTATGCATGATGGAATGTGGTGGGGAGAAATTGTTTCCCGTGTACCGTATTTCCTCTGATAGGGGCCGGGACTCAAATAGCACCTGGGCTTAAAAACTAAAAATCGACCCTCAGGTCTAGGGTTATCTAATTTAAAATGGACCCTGCGCTCAAAGGTGATCAAACTAAATGTCAACCTTCAGGTCAATTAAGGATGATTGAACTAAAAATTGACACTCAGGTCAAGGTGATCTAACTAAAAATCGACCCTCAGGTCAAGGATTATTCCGACTAAAAATCGACCCTCAGGTCAAGGATTATGTAACTAAAATACGACCCTCAGGTCAATGTTTAAAGATAGCAGGCTGTGTGATAGTGCAGTGGTTAACACGTTCAGCTTGGATCAAGAGGTCCAAGTTTCAAATCTGCCAGGGGCTCAGTAACTTTCACCTCACCTCACCTCACCTCACCTCACCTCACCTCACCTCACCTCACCTCACCTCACCTCACCTCACCTCACCTCATCCAACCTCACCCCACCTCAAGTCAGTTCAAGCTCACTCGGTCAAAGGGTTAACTAGGGGGCAGGATAGCGCAGTGGTTAGCACGTTCGGCTTTGGATCATGAGGTCCAGGGTTCGAATCCCACCAGGGGCACGGCAACTTTGTCTGCAGTAGAGAACTGTTCTACACAAAGTAATGTTTGCTACACTGAATTTCAGCGTAGTACCATCCATGGTTCGCTAGTTCCAGCCGATGCTCGCAGGTTTCACCGCAATGCATAGCCATATGGCGTTGCGGACTTTCTCCCTGCCATAATACTAGCAGCCGTGATATAAGTGAAATATTCTTGAAAGCGGTGTTAAACACCAACTCACCTCACCTCACCAAGGGTTAACTAACCAAAGATAGGTCATCAAGTCACTGAATGGAGACAAGCTATCCTGAAATATCCTTGACCGCCAGATAAAAGGTTAATGAGACTTGATATCAGTCTAGATTTTCTTCAATCATCCCTATAACGGACAGATTGGTTAATTTCCTCAATTGGCTTCGGGAAATTGATTGATCGGTGCAATATATTGCCTCTGGATGAATATTGATATGCGAGAAAAAGATCGGAATAATAAAACTATCTTGTACAATAGCTGAAAATTTGTGGATCGTGAAATCGTGTGATATTAATCTGCACAGGCCTGAGTGGACTTGTTTTAGTTTGTAAAGAGGTTAATGGCATGTTGGTATTTTTGGTGATTTGGGAAGTTCTTTAAAGGCGCTGTAGCACGTTTTTTCGCTCAAAACAGTTGATGAAATGTATTTGAAAAATAATTTCACCAATAGTAAAACATCATTCTCTCTTCGGAAAATAAAGTTTAAAATTAGTGTACATGTTTCGGTAAAGCCATGGGAATCGTTTTTGTTACACAAAATAATAAATTGTGTTCACAATAAAATGGCCGCCATGCAATTTTTGCTTTATACACAACATAGTTTTTACCACTACAGATAATTGGTTTGTGTAATAAGATGTTTTACCCTCTAAAGTTAATTTAAATGACATAAACTATCATTATAAATGGGAAATTTGAAAAAATAAATTTTGCAAAAAAACGCGCTACAGCGCCTTTAATACTATGTGAGCATTGAGGTGGGTTTTTTTTATTGATAAATGAATTATTATCATTTTTATAGTAAGATCAGTAAAAAAATATTTTTTGTGGTATGAAAGATTAATTCTAACTTTTAATAATTCTTTGAAGGCTGCAAGGTGGCTTGGTAAAGGAAATGATTTTGATCGAATCAAATGAAATATTATTTCTGATTTTATTGAAAATTATATGTGGTCTTTTGTCAATTTATTGTCAACAGAACAATTGATAATAAAAATGGAATCTTTTTTAAAAAGTATGAAATTTCATTATATTTATTATTGTTCAATCGTTAGTCTTAAATTGTAATTCTGTCTTTCTTTCTTTCTTTGATTCTTTCTTTCTTTCTTTGTTTATTTCATTATTCATGAATTTGTGACAGTAAAGCTGCTGAAATAATTAGTCCCACCAATCTGATTTAATCCCGATACCCCTGTAACTTTTTCTGCTGTGGAGAGCAATGCTACACTGAATTTCAGGGGTTGGATAGCGCAGTGGTTAGCGCGTTCAGCTTCAGATCAAGAGGTCCGTAGTTCGAATCCTGCGGCACGGCAAATTTGTTTGCAGTAGAGAACTGTTCTACACGCAGTAAGGGTGCAATGCTACACTCAATTTCAGTGTAGTACCACCCATGGTTCGCTAGTTCCAGCCGATTGCTTGCAGGTTTCACTGCAATGAATAGCCACCATGGTGTTGTGGGCTTTCTCCCTGTAATAATGCTAGCAGCCGCGATAGAAGTAATATTCAATTAACAGAAATTCATTATAATTAAACAAAGTTGAGATATGCTGATCTATCTGTCGTTATCAAGTATTGACAATTCACTTTAACGCCGTTTAATGTTATTCTTTTCACCACAAATCAGCTGGCAAACATGTACGCTCTCGATCTGTCACAAACTAACAATTTATTCGTCATTAAGAGAGTGGGAGGCTTCAGCTACACAATTCCTGAGTTTCGCTTTAATCATTCGGGTAGTTGTGTTGGTCGAACCGACTTCAGCGATAGAAACGGCTGTACGTGAAGCAGAGATCAATGCCGTGTCATTGTTCGTATTGATTCGATAACGAATAGCCTCTTTCTGACTTGTTAAACGTATTTGAATTAGCGCTAATGAAAGACATTGTGTTCAGAGATTGCTTGGAATTTGATCGCGCACAAAGCAAATACGTTTCACGGTTAGTTTAAGGATGGGCCGATTCCATTACCGTCGATCACAGGTATTGGAATGAAATCGTATTGAGGCTGGAAATTGGCGAAAAATTGTTTGGGTTGATCGGAGAAAAGCCTTTGATGTGCGGTGAATGTTGCTGATTGGTTGATTATTTTGTCACATTTTTGTCCTCGTTTTACTTGGGACAATTTCGTTGAAGAAAATTGTGACGGTGCATTCCGAAATTGAAAATAGTTAATGTTTGTATGTTGACTTGGAATAAGGTAATTTATGTTGATATGAAAATAAATTTAAAAGATAATTTAATAAACATATGATATTATTTAAGACTTTATTGTTCAATTATTAATTTAACACTCTACCTGATAAAAATGTTTGAATAAGCATTCTGAGTGGCCAGGGGGTTAATCAGGGAATGGTCAGTGACAATAAGATGTTGTAATATCAATCAAAGAAAAGTGAAGAGAAAATTCCCTCTAAGTAATCACTCAATCTGCTTAAAGCTGTCGACAATGATAAAGCCACATCCACATAAATATGCAACATCAATCATTTTACCGAAGGTGAAAGTGGAAAGAGATCAAAACTGACATTCCGAATGTCTTGTGAAATCGCAGTAGTGTACCGCCGCCCCGACATAAGCACTAATGCAGTCGGTCAATCAAGTTTGACCAGTGGCCAGCTCGTCTTGTCGTCTCTCCGGACCGAGTTAATTATCAATCGTCGGCCACCATGTATCTCCTAGACGTGACGGTCTTTAGGGGATGTTTAGACAATGAACTCGGAACTAATGATATTCATGGTCGTAACGGCTGTTGGGTTTCCAGTTATATTCATCAAGTACAGGGAGAGGGAAAGCGCAATAGTTTTCGCTTTGAATTCGGATTAAGAGGTCTGGGGTTCGAATCCTGTCTGGTTCTTAAAGTAGTAAGGATTGGTTGCTACACTGAATTTCAGGGCAGTACCACCTGTGGTTCGCTAGTTCCAATCGATGCATGCAGGTTTCACCATAATGTAAAGTTGCAATGTTGTTGCAGGCTTTCGCCCTTTCGCCAATACATTAAGGTTTCATTACAAGTTAAACCACATTGGTGATGTAGTCTTTCGGATTATATAGGCAAATAATCGTAGACAGTTGCTATTCCACAAAATACCCTTAGTTCACTAGCTCTAGCCAATATTTGCTGATTTTATTGCAAGTTAAAACCACATTTGTTTGTAACCTTTCCTTCTGTTTATTACTCATATATGTTAATAAAGAAATACCCTGAAAAACTGTTTTCAAGCTTTTCAACTGACATCAGCAGAAATGTTTTTTAAACATTCTATAATGTATTCTACCTTTTTTGACAAATATCTGTTCACCTTTAGTTTTGAGACTTTTAAAAAAAATTACAGATTGATATTGATGTTTTTATTGTCATAAAGACTTATTTACAAATAGTTGGGAACTTAAAATTTATGACACTGACGTGTTTGACTGTGTTCAATTTTTCTTGTCGGAAGTTTGCAATCTTGTTAGGATGTCAGCAAGCAAATGAAGCCTTTCTTTCCATTCGTAGAAGAGTGTCAACATGTCAACGACATCTGCTTGGAACGGAAATTATCTTGTCACCGTGACGATCTTAGCGTACGCTCGTATACATCCCTTGTAAGTGATTAGGAAGAAAGCTCATTTGCATAATTCTCGTTGCGCGGGGAACGTCGAAACTAGAAAATTGAACTGTCAGTCGATGAAGAAGTAAAGAACTATTTGAGGAAATGAATGTTTTACGCTCAAAGAAAAAAATGGAAACGAATGGCCTCACAAATCCAATATACACTTACCGGTAGATATGTGTTTCAGTGATATATGATATATATTTAGATTACATTGAATTTCTAATAAAATTTAAAGAAAGAGTACTAGTTTTATTGTTGTATCTGCCA
This sequence comes from Gibbula magus, assembly GCA_936450465.1. NCBI lineage: Eukaryota > Metazoa > Mollusca > Gastropoda > Trochida > Trochidae > Gibbula > Gibbula magus. The sequence goes on along the minus strand of OW388298.1, from coordinate 68,215,613 downwards.
TTTTGTCTTTGTCCATTACAATATGAAAAACATTGTATTTTCACAAATTTTAAAACTTAAAGTTTGTAATTCTAAAACATTGATAGAATATTCTCAAAGTAAAATATCATTATCCTAATTGTTAAGATGTACCAAAGCTTAAAAGGATGGTTCTATTTGGTATTTTTTCACATGGTTACATATATGCTCATGGATATACATATACTAATATATATATACCCGTATTCTCTCGGGTATAAGACCATATTTTAGCCTAAGATCAACCCAACTTTTCAGGGCTTGTACTGATTGGGGTTATTCTCAGGTTATAGCCCACCCCGAACTTTGCCAGATGCTCCATGGTCATACATTACATAAATCTATAATATTATTTTAAGTTAAATGTAAAAAAACCTACATAAAACCTATTCTAACTGTCTGACAGTCTCTGTTTATAAAGTTTCATCTGAGTTGGGGTCTCTCCTGTCTAAAAGCCCACCCCCATGTTTTCAAGATGTTTGTTTACCTGGCCCCCTGGTCTTATAACCGAGAGAATACCTACGGTATATATATATATATATATATATATATATATATATATATATATATATATATATATATATATATATATATATATATATATATATATATATATATATATATATATATATATATATATATATATATATATATATATATATATATAAATAAGATGAGTTGCTTCTCACGTGAAGTAAGGTTATATATAGAAAATAGTAAACATCAGATGGTTTTGACTGGATCAATCTTCTTTAATACAATACGATATATATATACATGCTACTAATACATGATTGAAACACAGTCAAATTGAAAGATTTTAATGAAGGTAATTCTTTGATAATTCTTTGATGACTTAATAATTCACAACTTGAAAGAGACAGGTGCACACACATTTGATTAAACATAGAACAATGAGAACTGAAGTCATTCTTCGCAGATGTATGTTTTCATTTCAAATTTAAACCTAAGGTGTCGTATTTGTGTCATTTTGGAGGTAATTCTTTTCTCAGGTAAACCTCCTTTCAAGGCCATACAGAACTCCCTTGGGCATTCTATAGAATATCCCTGGCCCTGAAAGTAGACTAACGTGAATTGTAAATTCCGGAATAACCTCATTTGATGTTTTAATTTCAATCACAGAACAAATCGAAAATGGTTTTAAGTTAAAATTTCACACTTGACATGATGAGATTTGAACGTGCATCTCTACGCTCCTTAAACTGGACGCTCTACCACAGAGCCACAAAGGACCTGACAATGAAATGTTTAACAACTCAATCTAAAGTTACGTTTCATTATAACGATAGTAAGGGAGACACGCTCTTCGTAGAACGCGAGATTCACAAGCTTTTTGCGAAAGTCGAACAGTCCCCGGCTTCGTTTGCGCGATACTGTTTTAGTTCACGGCATGGCTATGTCATTTCATAAGAAACATGTTTCACAATTCATAACTGATTTTGATAAATTTGTCGCCTTTTCCTTTGCTTTATATGACAGATATAACACTCTCCTGCGGGTTCTCCCTCTCCCTCATGTTTACATTTTCAACCAAAACCTCGGGAGAGTGTTATATCCTTTACATAATCAAAACAAAACAAGAGGGCGGATTTTGCCGATGTAACGGTCATTTTAAATTCTTGTAGCACTCTGAATGGCTTTAATATTCATTTCTCATTTAAAATATTTGTTTAATGATTGTGCGATGTCAAATATAGGTAATTTAAATTTCAAAATATTAACCTCAATAATATTTTTCAACAGGATTGTGTTATAATCATTTATTAGCAACATATTAATGTATAAACTTAAATTTCCTTTCCATTGAAAATAACCCGACAGAACCCTTAGTTAAAGACTAATTTGATGTTTTAGCTATTCACATTATCAATATTCATATAACTAAACTATACACTGTGAAAGGTTGTTTATTGATTGTAGAAGTAGAATTTGAAATATCTTTCAAATATTTTCATACAATCATATTTTACATTAAAAAGTTAATGATAAAGTTGATGTTCTGTATATTCATGTTATCTTTCTTTGATCGATCTAGCGAATTCGTAACAGCAAGATGAAAATCAAATGCAGCTGTAACTAGCATAACCAAACATTCATTAGTTAGGCATGTGATTGTTCGCTGTTCTACTCTGTTGAACAACCAATCGATGCTGTACATGTTCATTGCCTCTGCTTTAATACTATTGGTCAATAACCATTGTTGATTGTAGAATAATCATTATGCAATCTTTCTCGCTTGACTGTGTTATTCATTGATGTGTAAAGGTATGACTGTTGTAAAGGGGATTTTACATTGATGGTGGTGGCTATATAGTTTTGAACGTTGATGGTGGTGGCTTTATAGTTTTGAACGTTGATGGTGGTGGCTATATAGTTTTGAACGTTGATGGTGGTGGCTATATAGTTTTGAACCTTGATGGTGTTGGCTATATAGTTTTGATAGTGGCTATATAGTTTTGATAGTGGCTATATATAGTTTTGAACGTTGATGGTGGTGGCTATATAGTTTTGAACGTTGATGGTGGTGGCTATATAGTTTTGAACGTTGATGGTGGTGGCTATATAGTTTTGAACGTTGATGGTGGTGGCTATATAGTTTTGAACGTTGATGGTGGTGGCTATATAGTTTTGAACGTTGATGGTGGTGGCTATATAGTTTTGAACGTTGATGGTGGTGGCTATATAGTTTTGAACGTTGATGGTGGTGGCTATATAGTTTTGAACCTTGATGGTGGTGGCTATATAGTTTTGAACGTTGATGGTGGTGGCTATATAGTTTTGAACGTTGATGGTGGTGGCTATATAGTTTTGAACGTTGATGGTGGTGGCTATATAGTTTTGAACGTTGATGGTGGTGGCTATATAGTTTTGAACCTTGATGGTGGTGGCTATATAGTTTTGAACGTTGATGGTGGTGGCTATATAGTTTTGAACGTTGATGGTGGTGGCTATATAGTTTTAAACGTTGGGGTGATGTCTGATGCAGCATTTTTGGGGTCGGATGTGGTATTGGTGGCTAAGGATGTGGTATTGGTGGCTAAGGATGTGGTATTGGTGGCTAAGGATGTGGTATTTGTGGCTAAGGATATGGTATTGGTGGTACAGATGTGGTGTTGGTGGTGTCATCAGATGTGGTGTTGATTGGTGACATTGGATATGGTATTGTTGCGGATGTGGTATTTCAGATGTTGTCGGATGTGGTATTGTTGCTGTTGTCGGATATGGTATTTCAGATGTTGTCAGATGTGGTATTGTTGCTGTTGTCGGGTGTGGTATTTCAGATGTTGTCGGATGTGGTATTGTTGCTGTCGTCTGATGTGGTATTTCAGATGTTGTTGGATGTGGTATTGTTGCTGTCGTCAGTTGTGGTATTTCAGATGTTTTCGGATGTGGTATTGTTGCTGTTGTCCGATGTGGTATTTCAGATGTTGTCAGATGTGGTATTGTTGCTGTCATCGGATGTGGTATTTCAGATGTTGTCCGATGTGGTATTTCAGATGTTGTCAGATGTGGTATTGTTGCTTTCGTCGGATGTGGTATTTCAGATGTTGTCGGATGTGGTATTGTTGCTGTCGTCGGATGTGGTATTTCAGATGTTGTCGGATGTGGTATTGTTGCTTTCGTCGGATGTGGTACGTATTTCAGATGTTGTCGGATGTGGTATTGTTGCTGTCGTCGGATGTGGTATTTCAGATGTTGTCGGATGTGGTATTGTTGCAGTCACCGGATGTGGTATTTCAGATGTTGTCGGATGTGGTATTGTTGCAGTCACCGGATGTGGTATTTCAGATGTTGTCGGATGTGATGGTTGTTGAGATGCTGAAGTCAGTTCTGGTTCTGCAGTTAATCATCCTTAGATATATGAGTAAATATTTGCACACAAAAAAGATCACCTATTGGATCTATGAGTAAATGATTTGCATAAAAATTGCCTGTTGAATTTACCTTACCATCATTATTACTGAAAGGGCTTAGTGTTGGAGATAGGGCCGAACACTTGGAACCCATGAGACTTAGTGTTGGAGATAGGGCCGAGCACTTGGAACCTATGAGGCTTAAGTGTTGGAGATAGGACCGAGCACTTGGAAACCATGAGGCTTAGTGTTGGAGATAGGGCCGAGCACTTGGAACCCATAAGGCTTAGTGTTAGAGATAGGACCGAGCACTTGGAACCCATCAGGCTTAGTGTTAGAGATAGGACCGAGCACTTGGAACCCATGAGGCTTAGTGTTGGAGATAGGGCCAAGCACTTGGAACCCATGAGGCTTAGTGTTGGAGATAGGGCCGAGCACTTGGAACCCATGAGGCCTGCAAGGTCATAGAATGGACTTTTCACATTTTCCGATTATACTTCAGAACTATTGCACTGAAATAGCTTGAGGAAGTTATTACGATCGACACAAATCCAACACGAGATGAGCAAAAAATTAATTTATTACGTTCACGATTTATGATGAGTATATCAAATGAACCTATTGTCAGTGAATGTTTCAACATAAATCTTTTCTGGAATTAATTTGAAATTGATACCAGTTTGAAATGGAAAAAAAGTTTTTTAAAACAGAATAACAGTATTTATGAGACATTTTGTTTAGTTTCGTTGCTCTGAACGGTTAGCTTAATTTAAAAGTTAAATGTTAATTTGATGCCCAAGGATATTGTTGGTATTCTGTTTTGAGTATTTTTTGGTCGTTTTACATATTTATTTGGAGAATGCAGAAATTAGATTAAAACAATTGTCGCAAACACAAGTTTTTTTTTTATGATTGGTTATAGTCGAATAATTTGAATTGGTGAACACTGATGATGATTATGGGGAATATTTTGTTTGGTGATAATGATAATGATTGTAATGATTTTTTGTGATGATAATGAGGACGATGATCTAGGCGATGATGATGATAATGGCGATGAAGGTAATTATTATGTTGATGATCAATGTGTTCATCATGATAATGGTTAATGATAATGATGGTGATAATAATATAATAATAATGGGCATTTATATAGCACTGTATCCATACACAAGGTGCATGCTCAAAGCGCATATATGATGTGATGATGATAATGATGATATGATGGTAATAATAATTATGATGGTAATGATATTATGATGATAATGATGATATGATGGTAATGATAATTATGATGGTAATGATATTATGATGATAATGATGATATGATGGTAATGATATTTTTATGATGGTAATGATATTATCATATTGGTATTGATACTTTTATGATACCGGTAATGATGATAATGGAAATGTTTTTGATGATTATACAATTATATGATGAGGATGATTAGAGTAGAAATAATGACGATAATATCTGGATGACAACTCTTACAATATTATTTGAAAATTATCTATATTTTATCTATATTTTATCTTTATTTTACCGATGAGCTTATGGCATGGTGTCCGGCCATCCGTCCGTAAACTTTTCGCTGTTTCGACTTCTTCTCCAGAACCAATGACCAATGACAAATGGGGTCTCCAGTTCCAAAAGGTCTAGAGAGCTGAAAAGTTGTGTGCAAACTCCTTGGCGAATGGGGATTCTAAAATGTAGATCTTGTGACCCGTGACCCCAAATGGGGTCACAGGGGTCACATCCTTATAAACCTATTTTCATCTTCTTCTCCAGCTCAAAAAGGTCTAGAGAGCTGAAAAATTGTGTGCAGTCTCCTTGGCCAATGGGGATTCAAAATTGTAGATTTTGTGAACCTGTGACCCCAATCTAGGTCACAGGTCATGACCCAAAAACATTTTTCATCTTTATCTCAAGTATGTAAAGCTCTAGAAAGGTGAATTTGGTCAAAGGTGATTCTTAATTGTAGGATTGGTGACCCTGTGACTCCAAATGTGGGTCACAGGGGTCATGATCTAAAAATCTATTTTTGCTTGTTAACAATGTATTCCTTGAGATAACTTAGATATTCAACCTTAGATAATAAATCAATGAAAAACTGATGAGCTACAGAGCCCATGGCTCTATTTTTTTGGTAATATTTTAAAATTTTTAAATAATCATAATGATATGGAATTAAATAATACTCATTTTAACAATAATTAATATCTTCAATGATCCATTTAATATAAACTTTTAGTTGACAACAAGTCAAACATACCTTAAATGCTTTAATGCAGGTAAAAATAGATGCTAAATGATTACCTTGTTTAAGAAGTTGTGGCTGTTTGTTTATTCACAACAACAGATGGGCAATTTGGCACCAAACTGTTTATTAATTTTGGAGGGGGTGCCGTTTTACACCCATGTTTAGAAACAGCTGCCTCCAAGAAAAGAATGCTACATGACTGAGGGCTTATTATTATACTAACATGCTGTGAAATTTAGGGCTTCTTTGCCAATTGGGTCAGGTTTTTGTTGATGAAATGTCAGTTCCATTTAAAAACACATAATGAAAAGAGTTGACGTTTCAGCAACTGAGTATTTAAATTTTGATATTAAAAAATTTTGAAGTTGAAGATTTTGGAGGTTAAAAAGTATTGGATGATTCCAACACTTAGACTGTTAATTGTGATTTCTGTAAAATAAATACTTAAGTATGATATGGAGTAAATTGGTTTTGCAAGGAAAGTTAACTAATAATGGCTTCCTTTTACAAATGTCATTGATTCAAAACCGTAAACTTCTGTGATTCCTGTAAATAGACACTTAAGAATGGTATGACATAAATTGGTTTAGCAGCAAATTTTAACTAATTATTGGATACCTTTAAGTAATGTGTCAGTGATTGCAGTAAAACAACTTCCATGTTCTGGCATAAATTGATTTTCTCGGTGTCGATTAACAAATTGACCACCTTCTCTCTTAAAGACGAATAATCAGTAAATCAAATTGAGCAATCTATTTGTCATAATCAATAACACTGATTCCGTTGCGTCCGTTAGGTCACTACTTATGTCAAAAACAGATTTCCTACCAAGGAGTTTCCATGGCGATTTGTCTTCTTATACAAGAATGATTTTTAACTAAAAGTATTTCTAGACGCGTAAAGACACGTTCGTACTGGGAGACTTGCCATGAGCAGATGGCCAAATCTCTTTAAATAGAATCCAAGATTTTCTAAAAGGGGCAGTTCGACATTGGTGTTTTGTGGACAAAAGATTGCTGTTTTGTGGACAGAACATTGGTGTATTGTGGACAGAACATTGGTGTTTTGTGGACAGAACATCCATGTTTTGTGGACAGAACATACATGTCTTGTGGACAGGGCATTGGTGTTATGTGGACATGACATTGGTGTTTTGTGGACAGAACATCCATATTTTGTGGACAGAACATACATGTCTTGTGGACGGAACATTGGTGTTGACAGAACTTTTGTGTTTTATTTCGTGATTTATGCTATATTGTTGGTCCAATTAAAAGTTAAACTGACTTGTTTCAAATTCTCCATCCATCCGTCACTACAAAAAGAAGTGCCCAAGAACCATTTATCTGCTTTTATGGCGTTGGTTTCTCCCTGCCATATTACTAGCAGCTGTGATATAAGTGAAATACTCTTAAAAGGTGCGTTAAACCCAAAATCACCTCACCTTTAATTCGATAGACCATTTACAGTCAAAAGACATTTGAACGTAATGTAGTTGCAGTTAATGTGATTTCATTGGATAAAAATTAGAGAAACAATCATGGGGCTTTTTTTGATGCCAGGGGATTCTTTTAGAAGTTAGAAATAGCCCTTATTTAAAAGAAGTTATGTTTGATATATGTGGCGATGATATGTACCGTTTCTTTATTGCAGGTATTTTTTTTTTTATGACCTTTAAGTTGGAAAGATGCAATTTTTTTACTTTATGCTATCAGTACTAAGATCAAATAAAATGAAAAAAAAAATAAATTGATATAAAATGTTGCCAATGGCCATACGCTGACAACTAAGTCATTGAAATTAATTTACTTTATCCAAAATAATTTTTACGGGAATATGAACTATGCATACACGACCATGTTAACATTGGATTTTAAACATAAAATTGTAAATAATATTAAAAATAATAACAATAACATACACTTAATTACTCATGGTCCGAGAGTCCTTGTATTTCACATAATGACCTCACCATGAGTAATTAAGTGTTTTATTATACCAAAATTTTTGTTTTTCTTCTTCAGACTATAATATGCATTTCTTATTTGTCAAATCGAACCCATCAGCTGACGCCATGTTGAAAGCGAACGTTAAAACAAACAGTCACGTGACAAATCACGTGACGAGTCACTATCTCAGGTTAATGACAGAAATTTCTGTCACAAAACTGACCTCATCACTGGAATCGGAGGTCAATGTACAAATAAATTTTTCGATCACTTGGTGTGAACTGGCCAATGATATTCTTACAAATTGATTAGAGGTATACTAATACTTTATCAACCTGAAATGAATTTATTTATTATCATGACAGAGCTTGTGCACATTAAAGAGAAACTAGACAAGTTACAAGCCATTTTCCTGCGCAAAGATGAAAAAATGAATTGGTTGCACTGATCAAGTGCCTCCTGTCAGTATCCTGCAACAGATGGGCTCAGTATGAAATTAGTCCACCCAAACCGGTACGAGGACAAACACGCCAGACGCAATCACGATATTATAAACCTGCTTTCAGCTGACGAACACAGTTTCTAATTCATCGAAGTGACTTCCTGTCTTGTCATCCCAGACACGTCGGCTTTATCATGACAGCTTCAATTTTGTATCACTACATTTGACAAGAGAAAGGTTTTATGGAAATTGGCAAATTTTCTCAAATTTTAAGAATCTGTTAAGAGGATGTAAAAATTACTTATATATCTGTTTTCGATAATAATCATGCTTGAAATATTCATATTATACTCTCTCTCTCTCTCTCTCTCTCTCTCTCTCTCTCTCTCTCTCTCTCTCTCTCTCTCTCTCTCTCTCTCTCTCTCTCTCTCTCTCTCTCTCTCTCTCTCTCTCTCTCTCTCTCTCCTCTCCTCTCCTCTCCTCTCCTCTCCTATCCAGGATCATTTCTACTTATAAGTGTTAAGATTTCCTTTGTCTTGCTGTTCCTTCAGGCAATACTTTATAACAAACAAGGTTTGTTGTGTATGTTTTTATAGGCTAAAACAAAGCAAGCACTGTTACTAAAGAGAATTTATACATTGACATTTTTCTTCAGTCTCTCTTGTACACTTTTGTCCCATATTGGTGTGAGAGAATCTATTATTGTTTTGATTTTGTAAAGAGGCATTGCCTGTCTTGTTCTGTACCTTTTACCGGAACCCTATAAATAGAATCTTTTGACTTCCTCTTCTGTCAATACGACGAGATATGTTTGCATTTCTCTTCAAATGTCGAGTCGCTTCATTGATAACAGGGGGCAGGATAGCACAGTGGTTAGCGCGTTTGGCTTTGGATCAAGAGGTCCAGGGTTCGAATCCCGCCAGGGGCATGGCAACTTTGTCTGCAGTAGAGAATTGTTCTACACAGTTAGGTTTGGGTGCAATGCTAGACTGAATTTCAGCGTAGTACCACCCATGTTTTTTGTAATAAGATGTTTTACCCTCTAGAGTAAATATAAATCACATAAATGGGAAATTTGAAAAAATAAAATTTGCAAAAAATGTACTACAGCCCCTTTAAAGAATAGGTTATAAGTTATATTTTTTCTTCGACTAATTGACAGTTTGGATCCAAAGTGAAAGAGTGTAGTAGAAAAAGAAAAAAACCAAATGTGATGACTTGCACACTTCTTATCCATACAAATGCAGCGACATCAATTTAATACCCAGGCTACTAATTACTTTGTTCAAGACATCCATGATCTATTCGGACATTGTCAGGCAAGAGATTACTGATGATTTCTGCCACTTGAGACATAATTCTAAAGCTTAGGGAGACATAACTACCAATCAGCCTTACCTTATCAGTGACCGCTATCTTCCTTGCTGCTCACAGAATGACAGCATCTAGATAGTTATCAGGGAAATCTTATCATTGCTTACCGTAAGGTTGTATCCCTACACATCACAGAATTACAGCATCTAGATAGTTGTCAGGGAAATGTTACTAATGCTTATTGTTGTATCCCTACACATCACAGAATTATAGCATCTAGAGTATTTCACTTATATATATAGTATTATTGCAGGGGCACAGCAACTTTGTCTGCAGTAGAGAACTGTTCTACACGCAGTAAGGTTTGGGTGCAATGCTACACTGAATTTCAGCTTAGTACCATCCATGGTTCGCTAGTACCAGCCGTTGCTCACAGGTTTCACTGTAATTCATAGCCACATAGTGTTGCCGGCTTTCTCCCTGCAATAATAACAAATAGCTGTGATACAGGTGAAATACTCTTTAAAGCAGTGTTCAAACTCAATTCAACTCACCTCACAAAACTGATCAATCATGTTAAGGGTTAAGTCATCTTTAAGTATCATCAAATAGCAATATCTTAAACTACCTCACCCATGGAAGCTAGTCCAGCTTCAGGACTGTAAATAAAAAGGAGCCTTTAATACAGTCTAGGTTCTCCTTCAGCAAGTCTAGGCTACAGCAATTTAAATGAGACCTAGAAATAAAAATGTTGAAAAGCATGTAATTATTTATTTCAAAAATTATATATTTCATAGACTAAATTTTAGTCTAATGGAAGCAAAAATTTCATTTTACCTTAATTTTTTTGCAAAGTATCTTTCCATACTTCTTACTGCCTCAGATCTTGTGGAGGTTATGACCACTTAAAACAATGAGAATTTTGTGTTTATTTGATAGTGTCACGTATTACAGTCAATCGCTTACTTGGGATAAATCGAAATCATCTTTGAAGTCTGTGAACCCGACACCACATGTGCACCTTTCTGAAAATGTTACTAAAATCCATTGTGCTCCTAAAGTCTCCACCCCTATCCAACCACATCCACCCTTTTAATTTACAAACTTAAACACGTAGAGTCTGCAATCATGTTGATATAAAACGATGTCCACTTTTGCAGTGTCTGTGGACCCAAAAGGAAGACGTCAATGTTTCCATTCTTCTCACTGCCTCAGATCTTGTGGAGGTTATGACCCTTAAAATAATGAGAATTTTGTGTTTATTTGAACCAATATATTCTCTGATAGTGTCACCGATTGCAGTCAATCGCATACTTGGGATAAATCGAAATCATCACCACATCCAACCACATCCACCCTTCGATAAATTACAAACTGAAACACATAGAGTCTGCAATAATGTAGATCTAAAGCGATGCCCATTTTTGCAGTGTCTGTGGACCAAAAAGCAAGACGTTTATATAACAAGAAATACTGTATTTTTCCAAAGTCTCCAGTCCTACTGATCATCCTGCCCCCATCCCAGCCTCTCCCCCAGTACAATAAGTAGCAGACATAACCCCGGGAGTACATAATCTAAAAACATGAAATGGCAAACTCAGTTTACTCCGTAATTCTCTCCTTGGGAGCATCCCTATAAGTGTAGAGAGTCGAGGGGATTTACTAGGTAGAACACAAGCGTTACAACTGCACGACAGTAAAGCTCTGTTGAGCAATACACTTTCACTACCTTCAATGCTAGAGAGCTCTCTTGTGCAACAGCACAAGGCTCTTTGGTAGCCTGCTTCGGAAGACGATAGCATATGCTCGCTAGAACCCTGCTCTGGTAGGCAAGCTGTCCTCGTGTCGTCAATACATGAGGCTGATCGTGAACAACTCAAAGAGGATTTATAGCCAGAGCTAGGCCATCACATGCAGGCAGGGAGAAGTGGCGAAAAGCTCGTGAAATACGTTGACTGCATTTCTAGTGGAGAGGGACAAATTGTTGTCGATATGGTTGTTGTCGGTAACTGCTATAAATCAACGACAAAGATACACAGATTTTTCCCTCAAGAGGCTTTTACCTGCGGAGCTGTGTGTTATTGAACATCGAGATGTCTGTGTGTGTGATTGCGAAGGATTTAACAATTTGTGCATTCTACTGGTGTCATGTGACTGATTAGTAAAGGATTTGGAGTTTGGATGTCATATTACGTGACTGTGTGTAAGAGATGTGACAATTAGGATTTTGAACCACACATTTGTCAGGGATTTTGAATTTTGGAGCTCAGATTATGAAATAATTATATTGTTTTGGATGCCATAATATCTGATGATATTCAATTGATTTAAAAAAAAATCTTGCTCTGGATGTTAAAAGATGCTGATAGTGTTGATTTGGGTGTCAGGTTATGTGACTGATCTGTACAGGATTTGACAACACCACCTCTTTGTTGAGTTGTATGAATAATTCCACGATTCTGAATTTAAAGGATGTTATGTGACGTTGTTTTTTATGGATAACATGGAAATGTTATTGATGTTCTAGATCAATGCATTCAATTGGAAAGTGAGTCAAAATGTGCCTAAAAACTTCTATTGTTTCAAGTGACTTGAAATTCTGGATGTTGAAATAGGATCCATTCTCAGTAACATTGATTATAAGATTTGTAACTTTGATGAAGGTACCAGTGGACTTATGTTGTAGATAATTGGAAAAGAAATTCCTGTTTTGAAAATTAGATCAATTATTATTTAATGGGTGGTAAATTGTGCCATTTTTCTTCTTCAATGAAGTAATATTCTTTCATGAATACAGTGGCTGAATTTTGTATTTTGGAAATAGGATTTGCGTATGTTATTTTGGTGCATGTGGCTGGTCAATTCCTTGTGAACTATCAAATAAGTGTTTAGAGGATTTTGATTCTAAAGAATTACGTTTTAAAAGATTACTTAATCTTTACTATCAATCTTTACATCAATTTTCGGATTATTTGACTTTCAACTTCTTGTGATTTGTCGAATCAATGTAATAACCTAAAAAATGCAATATGCTGAAATCATGATTTAAATCAACTTAATTTTCAATCTTGTCATTTTAAGGAATTTCAGTTTTTTGACAAGCAAATTGTTTTACGTAATTAATTAGATCAGTTTATATTTAATCAACTGTAATAATTGATATTTGGGATGATTTGTTTGATTCGCGTATTCAAATTAACCAAAATTGAGAAGAAGATTAAGATTTTGAAAATTGGATCTTTTTACATGAAATCAAATGATAAGTACGAAAAATTGTGTATTTTGATGAAACAAGAATTTGCATGTAATCATTGATAATTATGAAAATGAGATATTTGGAGAAAACAGGCATGATATATTATGGTATGGATTTTGAAAATTTGGTTCAATTGGCCTTATGTTTTTAATAACAAATTCATGGAATTTATTTTTCATTTCTTGCAGTAAGACATTCCTATGTTGGAATGGAATACCTCCAGAACATGAACTTACAAAATAATGTGCCAATCTCATTAAAAAATTGGGTAATTTGATCATTAATTCCTTGGATAATTATAGTTTTGCTATCAAGTCAAATGTGTATGTCAGACGACATCAAATTAACATCAATTTATGATGTGGTGTTTGGTTAATTGACAAAATTATGTGCAATTATTTGCCACGATAACGTTGTGCATGAATAATTAATTTGACTGCTTGATTGTGGTCTCAAACATTCCTTCCCTTAGCCTGGCAATGAGATTGGTGTAATTTTCATTGTGAATTATATATAATGCATTATTAATCATAATTTTCTCTAAAGCTTTTAGACACTGTAAGGTATGTGTCAAGTTATAATACGGTAGCATTTGGAGGTTATATCAATGAAAGTTCAAAGGTTCAATATTACATTTCTTTGTTGTAATTTGATTTGAACTTAAATAAAATAAAATAAATTTATGAAATTAAAATAATTTGAAACATTTCACAAATTACAAATTGTATTACTTCAAATTTGAAAATAGATTCCGCTAAATGATTTCAAAGGTCAAAATAAAACATTTTGACATTCAAAAGTTAAACTTATTTTCAAATCTACAATTATAAGGAAATTCTTGAAAGACATGAGATTTGATAAATGCTATACAAAAACTTGGATTTCTCGTTACAGGAATGACCAGTAACGAAAATTCCTGAAATTAACATTATTGACATAAAATTTCTGAAATAGAAGTAATTATTGTATAAAATTCCTAAATTATTGATAATTTTTATGATTGTTTACAAAATTAACGTGATAGTTGAAACACAATTCTTTCCAAGTCTGTCATGAAAAGGTGAAGAAACAAGTAAAATCTGTCCAATTCTGTCGCCTGTTAAGAAGTATATGCCATTTAGCAAGTTATTGATGGTATAGATTTATTTGACCTAGTTATGAAATTGACAACCATCACGAAAATAATTTGTGCATTCACAGATTCCACGGTTTGTTTCACAGATTCCGAAAATAGTTTCAGCCGTGGGATGGTAATTTAGAACAATTTGGTTTGGGATTGTTGCATTGTGTAAGACTGAGTCCGAGTGAATGTGAAATTGACATGACACGTAGTGTGTGGATTTATAGCACACATGCTTCACTTGATTGGTTGTCAATTTCAGTTTCAGATGTCCAAATGTTTATAGAACAGGTGATCAATATAGTCTATTGACTGACACACCATCCATTTGGATTATCATTTGATAAATTGCAAAGTGACATATTTGAAGAACTTCTCATCATTAATGTTTTGAGAAATCTTCAATTTGAAATATTATTTGAAAAATCATCAATTTGAATTATTATTTGACAAATCATCAATTTGAATTATTATTTGACAAATCTTCAATTTGAATTATTATTTGACAAATCTTGAATTTGAATTATTATTTGACAAATCTTCAATTTAAATTATTATTTGACAAATCATCAATTTGAATTATTATTTGACAAATTGCAGGGGAACATTTTTGAAGAATTTTTCTCATCTTTAAAATAATCTATTGACAAATCATCGGTTTGAATTATTAGTTGACGAATTGACAAGTGATATATTTGAAGAATTATTTTCATCGTTAAAATATTGACAAATCATCGGTTTGAATTATTAGTTGACAAATTTCAAAGTGGTATATTTGAAGAATTATATTCATCGTTAATCTATTGACAAATCATCGGTTTTAATTACTAGTTGATAAGTACATGTTTGAAGATGTTTATTTTTGTCTTTCTTTCTTCGTTATTTTGAGATTAGTTGTCTCGGTTGTTTTGACAGGAGAAGGAGAAGGTTGCCTTACACTTTGGCAATTTGAACTTGTTTGTTTTGTGATTCTATAACAATTCCTTGATTTTGTTTTAATCTTTGACAAATGATAGTCACATATTTGGAAAAATTTGGTTTGATATTTGACAAGTGAAAGTCACATATTTGGAGAAGTTGGTTTGATATTAGACAAAAGAAAGTCACATATTTGGAGAAGTTGGTTTGATATTTGACGAGCGAAAGTCGCATTTTTAGACCATATATTTGAAGTCACAATCTTACATTGTTTTGAATGGATACAATTTTCTGAAAAAAGGTGTGAAAAAAACTTTCAGCAGAATTGATTTGAGAGAAATCCTTCATGAGAATATTTTGTTCGCACATTCTTGCAATTGACTGAAAGACATGGCCACATGTGCAAGCAATTCTTTATGAATGAGTGCTGAAAATACTTTAAAACTCTCTTGCAACAGTGCAATATTATTGAAGGACATTCTTCCTATTCATGGACCGATGTTAACCTTTGAACTGTCGTGAGATTTAAAATTGTGATTAAAAGCTGTACAAGTTCTGAAAACTTAATCGATGATTTGAATAGTGGTGCTGTGGAACATGGACAAATGTTAACTGTTATTGTGATGTGAGCTTTTTAAGTCGCATAAAAAACTGCAATGTTAAGGATTTCGTTGATACGCTGTGATGAGGTTGTGTTTACTTATATTTAAAGTGACAACTATATGTACCATAAACATGTGGTAAGCATTTTACAGTCGAAAAAAGCTGCACAAATTTGAAGAACAAATGTTAACCCTTACCAGGCCAGAGACATCCCAAGCCACTGAAAAGTTAGCAGAAGAAAGGTTACATTTCAACAGTTTGTCTGTGCAAACTATTGTGACCATATTCTTTATCGATTTAGAAGTCACAGCCTGATATAAGCGACTCCCTGTGACAAAATGTGTAATCATATCTTACCAAAAGTATTCAAGAAGTTGCCCAATCTGTGAAACAAAGAACAAACTGGTCTTGTGGAGATTCTGCAAGCATCGCCTGAGGAGTAGACTTTTAACAGATGCGAACAATTTTCTGTGATACAATTTATATCTTCGCCTTGTGTGTGGGTCAAATGCAGACATTTTCTACTCTGAACATTACAAGAATATTCTTGGCTTGAGATACCCACTCTCTGCAGCATGAACTCCGCAGGTTGTTGACGTTGTAAAGCATCTGCAGGATTTATTGAGACCACCTGCGGGTACTTGTGAGCGTAATAGCTGTGTTTTTGTTATGAATTGGACGTTCCTAAGATTACAAAGAGGAACTTCAGATGGCAACAACACTTGTTGTTTGAATGGTATTCTAACTTCTGTCTGGCAGCAGAAGTTATGAAATTGAAGATTGCCGAAAAAACTTTTGAAGAAGCAGCTTTGGAATATCATGCTTTGTGATAAAAGTTACGACTTGGATACTGTCGATAGGAATAATATTTTACATTGTGCTTTGTGACGGTTATTGTGAATCCTGAACATTGGCAAGAAATGATTTAAGAAGTTGCCAGAATTTCTTGTTTGAAGGATATTCAATATTGTGCTTTGTGACAGTAACTGTGAAAGTCCTTGTTGCAGAAGCAAAATCAGAAATCAATCCACTTGTGTTTCGTAAATATGCGAAAGGATATTCTGTGTTACTTCTGAAAAACGAACTTACCATAATTTGACAAAAGAGAATAGATTTGAGGTATTCTTAAAATTCGAATTTGGAATTTCTCCGAGTGGGTCCTTGACCTTGGGACAACAAGAAATTGTGCAAAGTTTGGCTTTTTTAAATGTATAAAAATATATATTTAAAGATATAAAATCCGCCACTTGAAAATTGTGTAAACGTGTGTATTACCATAAATGCTTAAGACCATATAAGTTAACAACATTTGTGAAATGAGTGCCAATTCATATATATTTGTCAACAACATACATTTGAAATTAAAGTCAATTTGAATTTCAAAACAAAAACAAATTGAAAAACATTAAATTGTCTGATAGGAATAAGTATTTGTGAATACTTCATCAACATAAGGACAGAAACTGTGCCAAGACATTTTGCATTCAAAACGCATACATTGTGGAGAACATTGAAGAGAATATATCTGTGTGGATAATGCTGGATGTGTATTCTTTACATAAGACTTATCAAAAATCGTCTATCATCGTCTATCATTGATTGTGGGAACTTTTCAGGATAAAAATCCAACAGGAACATTGATTTCGAAACTATTGCGTTTGAAGTCAACGTTTTCTTAGAAGGGAAATGAGGTAAATAATATATGAAGGAAAGATAGTCCTGAGAATCCACTCAATCTGCTCCGGTATTGGATAAAGGTCAAAGGTCGTGACCTAAAATGACATGAAACATGGAGAGGCCTATGAACGTCCCAGGAATTAAGAAAAACGGAATTACGAAGTCGGTGAATGGAACGTTACAAACTTTGGTGTCCAGACAGAGCATTGCTGCCAGCTTTCAGTTGGATTATTGCTGGTTCTGTGGTAAACCCATGAACGAAATGCCAGGGTGAGTGAGTGAGGGAGATTTGTTAACACAGAAAGTTTAGGTTTTTGTTGTGGTTAGTGGGGTCGGGATAGCGCAGTGGTTAGTGGGGTCGGGATAGCGCAGTGGTTAGTGGAGTCGGGATAGCGCAGTGGTTAGTGGGGTCGGGATAGCGCAGTGGTTAGTGGGGTCGGGATAGCGCGCAGTGATTAGTGGGGTCTGGATAGCACAGTGGTTAGTAGAGTAAGGATAGCACAGTGGTTAGTGGAGTCGGGAGAGCACAGTGGTTAGTGGAGTCGGGATAGCACAGTGGTTAGTGGGGTCGGGATAGCGCAGTGATTAGTGGAGTCGGGATAGCACAGTGGTTAGTGGGGTCGGGATAGCGCAGTGGTTAGTGGGGTCGGGATAGCGCAGTGGTTAGTGGGGTCGGGATAGCGCAGTGATTAGTGGGGTCTGGATAGCACAGTGGTTAGTGGAGTCGGAATAGCACAGTGGTTAGTGGGGTCGGGATAGCACAGTGGTTAGTGGGGTCGGGATAGCACAGTGGTTAGTGGGGTCAGGATAGCGCAGTGATTAGTGGAGTCGGGATAGCACAGTGGTTAGTGGGGTCGGGATAGCGCAGTGGTTAGTGGGGTCTGGAAAGCACAGTGGTTAGTGGAGTCGGGATAGCGCAGTGGTTAGCGCAATTGGCTTTGTATCAAGAGGTCCGAGGTACAATCCTGCCAGGGGCATGGCAACTTTTTCTATAGTACAGAACTGTTTTACACGCAGTATGTTTTGGGTGCAATGCTACACTGGATTTCAGTGCAGTACCACCCATGGTTCACTAGTTCCAGCCGATGCTCACAGGTTTCACCGCAATGCATAGCCACATGGCGTACCGGCATTCTCCCTGCCGTAATACTAGTAGCCGTGATGTGAAATATTCTTGAAAGCGGCGTTTAACACCAACTGACCTCACCTCACCTTCAGTGTTAACAAAGTCTTTGTGTTTTATTTCAAAGTTGTAAAACTAGTAAAAATAAATGGTCATGCTAAAACAAATATGGTGGATACCCTGAATTAAGCGTCTTTGAGCATTTCCACACCTTTTGGAGATGGGAACACAATTTGATCTTTGGGTTTTCTTATTCTAAAATGTGATAACTGTTTGAGAGGCATTCTAGAAGTTGGTGTAATGGAAAGACAAGGATATTTTATAGATGATCAACTTCTTTATTTCATAATGGCGACGTTTTGGTGTAGATATTTCTGGTATGTATTTACCTAAAATAAAGATATATCAAATAGAGCATTGAGTATTGATTATAAGTGAATATTTTTATCTTTATTATTCATAAACTTGTCTTTTGAAATGTCTGACAAACAATACTGCCTCAGTGAGTTGCAAAATTCGTGACATTGAGTCACAATGGAAAACAGAAGTTAATTAATTATTTAACTTAAGTAGGTTAATTATATTACATACATATAAAAACAATTTTACATTAACTGAAATAAGGTTTCTTTATCTCTTTTTTTATCAGTGATATACCTGTATGTATACCCGCTTCATTGACAAAAGGTTGCAACATTCAATTACTTTAAGAACATTTCATTAGCCAACTCAGTACCTAAAGTTGTTTGACTCTAATTAGATGTACAGTAGAAAGTCTCTCATCCTTAGTGCACTTTTTATTCAACACCCAAACATTAATATTTAATGAGAACTCGTTATTTTCCACATGTTGTTTCTGAAGGCATTTCTTAGAACAAGACAAGGTAACCTCGTCTACTCACCTAAGCCCTGAAACTAAATAGGACAACATAGGGTTAAAACTGTTGTTTATAAGGTCATAGTATCTCTAGGGCTCTTCCGTGCATCTGTCCGTGCATCTGTCCGTGCTTCTGTCCATATATCTGTCCATACAAGATCTTGGGAGAGGTTCAATGAACTGTAAAAACTAGGAATCTTAAATGTTTGTTGAATTTTAACCCTTAGGGTTTAACAGTTAAACGTGCATGCTGTAGCACTTTTTTTGGCATTTTGTTTTTCTCTCAATTTTATCATGTGTTATTACAGTTTATACAATATATTGTTACATTAGAGGATAAAACTTCTCAGTTACACGACCCAAAAATATGTATGCATGGAAAACGGTTTCTCATTGGAAGAAAATAGTGTAACGTAAAAAGCAACAATTTTGTGGAATTCTTCTGTGTAAATGGTACTCATGTGTTTTTGAGAATACAGAAAGCAAGATGTTTGACCATTCCATCATTGTACAGTATTTAAAACTCGGAGTGTTTAGATATTGCTACATCACTCAGATCACTTGAACTAGCATTTTAAAGTGAACGTCCGAAAATTGTCGCTCGCATGTCAAAGTAACTGAACCATGTACTTTCATTTTAGAACTCTTTTTATTGATTCAGGAGAATCATTTAGCCATTCGTAACACTTTGTGATAGCACTTTATTTAAGTGAGAACTGCATGCTACAGCTCCTTTAACCTGTTCATTTGTACTTGTAAATAGAATTGGAACTCAGTTAAACTGCTAAGTGGATGTTCTTCTAAGACGTAAGGGTAGGTTCTATCAAAGTTTCCACTGTTTTGTTTATGTGCTGAGGGGGGCGGGATGGCGCAGTGGTTAGCACGTTCGGCTTCGGATCAAGAGGTCCGTGGTTCGAATCCCGCTAGGGGCACAGCAATCTTGTCTGCAGTAGAGAACTGTTCTACATGCAGTAAGGTAATGGTTCGCTAGTTCCAGCTGTTGCTCACAGGTTTCACCGCAATGCATAGCCACATGGCGTTGTGGACTTTCTCCCTGCCGTAATACAAGCAGCTGCGATATAAGTGAAATACTCTTTAAAGCGCTGTTAAACCCCAACTCACCTCACCTTGTTTATGTGCTGACATTATAGAGGCAATTCTGTCACTTATTGTCTGCCATCTTGCTAATGGAAAACGTGAAATGGAAAACGCTGTATTTTTACTAATTTTATTTGTTCAAAATAATAACATATGCGTTTTTCGAATATTCATAAAGTAACATATATGGTATCATTAAACTAATCAACAATGTTGTGTTGTGCTGTAGGAAAGCTTTCCATACTCGTAGCGCAGATGAATGGCTTCACTTCTCATTATATATATATGGTATCAGTCAACTAATCAACAATGTTGTGTTGTGCTGTAGCAAAGCTTTCCATACTCCTAGCACAGATGAATGGCTTCACTTCGTTCGCCTTTTTAATTTTAAAGAATGAAGTCATAGAAACATTATCCTCAGTAATATGTTCAACATTGATTATGCAATAGGTATGTATAAGTACCATATATAAGATACCTACGGCAATACAACACAGGCGGCCAATGGGACTGACAGTATGATTTATGAGACAATAAAAGCATATGCTCATGATTTAGGACGTCAATAAAGCGTCGCTTAACAAATGATGTCATATTTTACGTCACTGTGATTGTTTCCATTGCTAGTTAACATGTTCTACGACAGGAGGAATTCGTGTTTTATGTTCCCTGCTATGTTTTATTCAACGATAATTCACGCCAACTCGTCTTTTATTTCTTTGATATGAGTAAACACGAATGTTCTCTCGAATTTCGTTTCCACAAAAATACATGATATATCCCTCTCTGTAGCAAGTTGAAACACCTGTAAACTGTCCACTCAGGGTGTTTTGTCAGTGATTAGTTCAGCAGTCGGTATTCAGATATTCAGGAATTGTAAATTCATCAGATAGAGGGTTTATTGTTGGTGATGAAAATTGAATTGTTGTAATGTTATTTTGATTGATTATATTTGATGTATGACCCATTATGAAATCAACTGACTATATAACTATGTTTCCTTGGTCTGTTGTCAATAAAGTGTGTACATATGCAGTGAAACATAATAGAATCAATTGCAAAAAATTACAATACATGTATTCGCAAGAGGAAAATAAATCGATAAATTTGGTTGGTCAGTGAGTGTGAACTTATTACATGTCATTCAAATGTTTAATAGATATTGATTTGAGTGAATTTGTAATGGTGATTAGATTCATTGTAACAAATAAAACGTTTTGGCATACCGCAACAAATAATAAATTTCAATATCTTGTTTAGTAATTTACGAACATTATATAATGATATTTGACTTGCACTAAAAGTCTTCTGTTTCGGGTCTATTTGCAAATGATGTTAAATATTGAAAAGATTGGTCTAAATCTTTTTAGCAAATGTTGTTAAGATATCACCGTGCAATTTATATTGTTGTGAAAGTGTTCTATACGTGATGTATTTCTTAATCTATAAATACTATATTCCGATTAAGGGGCGCCAGGATATATATATATATATATATATATATATATATATATATATATATATCAATTTAACTCTAATTTCCTCCATCTGTCATTGCAGTGTCAGTAGCGGAGAGGACCAACTCGAAAAGCTGGCGGAGCTTGAACGTCTTCTAGCCCAGGCCCAGGCTGACAAGCGACACCTGGTGGAGGAACAGGTATATATACAGATATATATATACATATTTTATTTTTCTTCATGAGAGTTTAGGTGTTCTGCATAATGTCTGTCTGACAAGGTAATTGTAGAATAAAGCATGACCAGAAAAAAAGGAAAACATGGTTTATATAGTAAGAAGTTATCTCAAACTAAGACAGGCTTTTTGGGTGGAATTTTGATATTGGAACATGGTTTATCTATCTTATAAACTAACAACATGGAATTATCTGAAAGTAAGACGGATTTCTTGCAGATACAAATATACATATACATTTATATATTTTGTATACATACCCATGGCTTTTTAGCTCAAAGGGCTGATGGACTTATGGTATTGGAAGGTGTCCAGTGTCCGTCTGTCTGTCCGTCCGTCTGTCTGTAAACATTTCGCTTTTTCGACTTCAGGCTGAAATATTGTCTGCAGACTCCTTGGCTATTGGGAATTCTGAATTGTAGAGAATATTTGGTGACCCTTTGACCCCAAATAATGTCACATGGGTCACAACATTAAAAACCTATTTCCATCTTTTTCAGTTCAAACAATTTTGAGAGATGAAATCTTGTGTCCAGACTCCTTGACCAATGGGGATTCTAAATTGTAGATTTGGTGACCCTGTGACCCCATGTCACAGGGGTCATAGCCTTCAAAACTTATTTTCATCTTCTTCTCCAGTTCCAAAAGGTCTAGAGAGCTGAAACGTTGTTTGCAGACTCCTTTGCCAATTGGGATTCTAAATTCCAAATGAGGGTCACAGGGGTCATGACCTGAAAACCTATTTTCATCTTCTTCTCAAGTATGAAAATCTCTAGAGAAATAAATGTTGTGTGCAGACTCCTTGGTATAAAGGGGTTCTAAATTGTATGTTTGGTAACCCTGTGACCCCAAATATTGGTCACAAGGGTCATGACCTGAAAACCTGTTTTCATTTTCTTCTCAAGTATGAAAAGCTCTAGAGAAATAAATGTTGTGTGCAGACTCATTAGGCAATTGTGATTCTAAACTGTGTATTTGTTGACCATGTGACCCCAAATATGAGTCAAAGGGGTCTTGACCTGAAAACCTTTTATGTCTTCTCCAGTACAAAAAGCTCTAGCAAGCTGAAATGTTGTGTGCAGACTCCTTTGCCAGCATCCTCGGTTACCCATGGCTTTATATATGTTCCGTTACTCTCCACTATATAAATTGCAAAGTGAGGAACCTGCTACAGTGCCTTTAAGCACCACGTTGATGATGACAATGATGTTGATGTTGTTGATGATGATGATGATGATGTTGATGATGATGTTGATGTTGATGATGTTGATGATGATGATGTTGATGATGTTGATGATGCTGATTATGATGTTGATGATGCTGATGATGCTGATGATGATGAGGTTGTTGATGATATTGATGTTGATTATGATGACAATGATGATGATGATGATGTAGATGTTGATGACCATCTATGTATCCAAGGTGCATCTGCGGGAGGCCGAGATGGTGGCGCTGCACGAGGAAAGACAGAAGAGAGAAGCACTGGAGCGGAAGTTGCGTGAGGAAACCATGTTGAGGGAGGAAATGGTTCAGCAACAAGTCAAGATGAGGGAGAAACAGATTCAACAGGTTTGTACTTCGGTGAGGGCTTTAGAGGTTTTCTAAGGTCTTGCCCTGGATGAGAGATAATTGAAGAGAGATATTGTGGAGCAACAAGTCAAGATGAGGGAGAAACAGATTCAACAGGTTTGTACTTCGGTGAGGGCTTAAGAGGGTTTCTAAGGTCTTGCCCTGGATGGTATATAATTGAAGAGAGATGTTGTGGAGCAACAAGTCAAGATGAGGGAGAAACAGATTCAACAGGTTTGTACTTCGGTGAGGGCTTTAGAGGGTTTCTAAGGTCTTGCCCTGGATGGTATATAATTGAAGAGAGATATTGTGGAGCAACAAGTCAAGATGAGGGAGAAACAGATTCAACAGGTTTGTACTTCGGTGAGGACTTTAGAGGGTTTCTAAGATCTTGCCCTGGATGATAGATAATTGGGGAGGGAGATATTGAGAGAGATTGTGGAGCAACAACTCAAGACGAGGGAGAAATAGGGTTGTACTTCAAGAAGAGTGAGAAACAGATTCAACAGGCCAGGTTTTTTACTCTTTAGAGCTATGAGCCTATTGTACGCGTCATGATATAATTGGGCACTTTATATTCTTTGTTTCTTTCAGACAAGAGGAATCTTGGTATATTTTATGATAGCTTCAACAAAATTAACTCTACCTTACAGTTTTTTTCACCAGTTTTCCCCAAACTTGAAATAATTGGCAAATTTTATTTTCGAAGGAGAATTTTAAATTTGCTTTACATGGATTAAGTGGTTTTTAAAACTTTACAATAATAAATAATAAATAATAATAAATAAAATAATATGGTGGATATTTTCATTGTGATAGTTGGTGAAAATTTAAAGCAAATTATTTTTGTGGAGATTTAATTCAAAGGCATATCCCTAGTTGTTCTCATATGCTTATAATGTTAGTAATAAACGATCCAAAAGAACTATTTTCAAATGATATATAGCAGGGTATGAAATAAAGCCAGTCTAACAGCCGGGAACCTGGTAAGTTCTGGTCCAAACTGGTAATTTTGTTTACATTTTCCTTTCAATTTTACTGTTTAAATTGACAAAACACTTTTTGGATAGCTACTTTTCTCAATCTTATTTCATTCTTCTCAATTCCTTTTATCCCATGGTGGGCATTTTCATGAGAACACATTATTTAAAATTACAAAAGCGACTTCAATGGCTTTACTGAACCATGTACACTCATTTTTTAACTTGAGTTCCCGAAGGGAGAAGGGTGTTTTATTATTAGTGACATTATTTTTCAAATACATTTCATCAACTTATTTGAATGAAAAAATGTGCTACTGCCCCTTTAAGCCAATGCAGAGCATGAATATGATGATTCCTGGGAATTAAAATGGTGGATAATGTTGATCACAATGATGAAATTCTTTATGCCATTCTCAAAATCTTCTCCTCTTTCAGGCGCGTCCACTCACACGGTATCTACCAATCAGAAACAAGGAATTTGACCTCAAACAGCATATAGAAACCGCGGGTCACAATATTGATGCCTGTCCTCACGTGATTCTTACAGCATCTAGTTGCCGTGGTTTCCTTCATAAAATGGGCAACAAGTTCAAGACATGGCATAAACGTTGGTTTGTGTTCGACCGCGTGAAACGGTCACTGTTATATTATGTGGACAAGGGGGAAACAAAGGCCCGGGGAGGAATATACTTCCAGTCTATTGAAGAAGTCTACGTGGATCATTTACGGACGGTGAAAAGTCCGAACCCAAAACTGACTTTTTGTGTGAAAACCCTAGATAGAACATATTATCTAGTGGCACCGAGCCCTGAAGCAATGCGAATATGGATTGATGTTATATTCACAGGGGCGGAAGGATACCAACAGTTTCTATGATATATATGTATCGATATTGTGCTAGATCTCTTATTAAGTCAGCAACTGAAAAAAAGTGCTAAGATTGGACTTAAATGCAGACAAGTTCTCTTAGCGCTATGATAGTCGTAAGTAGTACATAAGCGTTGACCTACTGTCTTGTGGTTGAGAGGGGTGTGAAATCCTCACCTTAGGTTTAAAAAGCTAACTTAGCAACAAGACAGTCATAAATACATGTTCATGGTATTTATGACTGTTTAAGGACTAAGAGAGCTTTGAAAATATGGGTCTTGAACGTACTACCTGATTGTCACTAACGCTGGCAGGTGATGCCTGCTCTTGTCAAAGACAACTGATCAAATTTGTCACAGGGTTATCAGGGTTGCTAGTCTTGAAACGCTCCACAAACTTCTTAAGCCCGTTCTCAAATCTAAAGGCTAAGGTCAAAGTTGAACATTCTTGAGGCTTAAAATGTTTTGAGAATAAGGGCCCAGATTTATAAGTTCATGATGTCACTTCCTGTCACATGACTTCCTGTCACCTGACTTCCTGTTTTGATACACTCAGTGGCGGCTTCGGGAATGATGGGGGTTAACCCTTTGGATCAATCAATTTACATGCACAATTTTTGGAAAGGGGGTGGGTGACGGATCCGTCACTAAAACTTTGAATCCCATCAATGGCTATAGGATTTGTTAATAAGCAAGAAAGTGATGGAGAGCAGGGTAGGTGATGATGTCACTTCCTCTCACATCACTTCCTCTTACATCACTTCCTGTTTTAGTGAATTGAATCCAAGGTCTCCATACATGTCTTAATCAATGATATATTTAACGAAAGCTTTAATGAAATATATTACACTTATAACAAGCATTGAGCTCAATACACAAGGGAAACAACTATTTTATTATCAATTAATTTTGTATGATCTGAATGCATTTTTATTAGATTTCATATTGTTTTATTTGTTCATATATGTTTGTATTTTATGTTGGGTTTACTTGCTTCTGTAGTTTTTTTATTTTGTGTTTGGAGAGAAATACATGGTAGATAAATCACAAATGTCTGTATATGAAGACTTTTTAAAAACATTTTAAACATCTAATTGTATCTCTATGGAAAAATTGATTGTAAATTTTTGAAAATTGTATTTATTTGGTTAAAAATATGAGGGGACCTAAAGTGATGATAAAATTTGAAAATAATCCTTTTCTTTCTAATGATGTTACGTGTTTTCATTTATTTTCAAAATTTAATCAAAATGTTTAATTTATAAAAAATTTTGAAACATATAAAGTATTTGTTAATTAACTGAAAACAACGATATCCAATAAATACAAATTTGTGAAGCTCATTTATTAGTTTGGAAAATACTTATTGATATTTAAATGACTAATTATTTGCTTGTAAAATGATTAAGGTTTGTCTATAATAATTTTATAAAGATGCATCACACATTTCTAGATTATTTCGTGAATTTTTTAAATTTGTGCACAATGTTTGTTATTTCCAGGGAAAAGTTTCGATTGTGCTACTGTACACAAATCAAGTGTTTTACAATAAAGTATCTTTACCATGAACTATTATCATCATCAACCCAATCCGCCTTCGGCTCTGTATACTTCAACTGCAACAGTTCAGGTAACAACTCAGTACTTTATTGCAAAAAGACACGTGGCTACGTAATTTCTTTTAAAGTTGCATTATATAATATATTTGCTGAAAAATGCACCACAAAATCAGGATTTAACTATTGTGTTCATCTGTCAATATTGAAATGCATTTGAGGAGAATTTATTTTGAGAATGTTCGTTTTAGTTTGAACAAAAGGAAACATTTTATGTCTGCTTCACACACTATAGGTTTTAATGTACGTAATTTGGAGCAGTATTTGGTATCAAGTTTATACATACTCCCGCAACATTTTAAGACAGATTTCTGTTCAGTAAATATGATCTTTTATAATGGATTTTGTTTGTTGTTTGTTATCCTGTTATCGGCTTGGGATCAAGTCCAGGGTTTGAATCCCGCCAGGTGCTTTACGATGTTGTACTCTGTAGAAGACGGTTGTACACACAGTAAGGTTTGGGTGCAAGAAGACAGTTGTACACACAGTAAGGTTTGGGTGCAAGAAGACACTTGTACACACAGTAAGGTCTGGGTGCAAGAAGACAGTTGTACACACAGTAAGGTTTGGGTGCAAGAAGACAGTTGTACACACAGTAAGGTTTGGGTGCAAGAAGACAGTTGTACACACAGTAAGGTTTGGGTGCAAGAAGACAGTTGTACACACAGTAAGGTTTGGGTGCAAGAAGACAGTTGTACACACAGTAAGGTTTGGGTGCAAGAAGATACTTGTACACACAGTAAGGTTTGGTCGCAAGAAGACAGTTGTACACACAGTAAGGTTTGGGTGCAAGAAGACAGTTGTACACACAGTAAGGTTTGGGTGCAAGAAGACAGTTGTACACACAGTAAGGTTTGGGTGCAAGAAGACAGTTGTACACACAGTAAGGTTTGGGTGCAAGAAGACAGTTGTACACACAGTAAGGTTTGGGTGCAAGAAGATACTTGTACACACAGTAAGGTTTGGTCGCAAGAAGACAGTTGTACACACAGTAAGGTTTGGGTGCAATGCTACACTGAGTTTCAGTGCACCACCCATGTTTCGCTAGTTCCAGCCGATGCTCGCAGGTTTCATTACAACGCATAACCACAGTGGTGTTGCAGGCTCTCTCCTTGCTTTCTACCACCAGTAGCCGTGATGCAACAACTCTGGAAAGCGGTGCTAAATCGTAAATCAACCGTCTATATTTCCACAAGCGGTCCAAGAGACTGTAGTTTAAGTATCCCCACTCTGCAGTTCGGTCTGTGCATCCCAAATAGTTACCGGAGCTCAACTTTAACTCTATATGACTTGGAAACTTCAAATTACTTATACAATGGTGTTGTAAATTATACCGGTTACAAATCTCTAGGATGCCAAACATTTTGAAATTTGAACCAAAAACAAACTTCTTGTTTTGTTTTTGATAGTTACAGCGAATGCTTGCAGGTCTCACTTCAATGCTACCTTGATGCTCAGTGCAGTACCAGCCATTGGCTGGACGGTAACCCGAATACCTGGGCTAGGACGGTAACCCAAATACCTGGGCTAGGACGGTAACCCGAATACATGGGCTGGGACGGTAACCGGAATACCTGGGCTAGGACGGTAACCGGAATACCTGGGCTGAGACGGTAACCCGAATAACTGGGCTAGGACGGTAACCGGAATACCTGGGCTAGGACGGTAACCGGAATACCTGGGCTAGGACGGTAACCCGAATACCTGGGCTGGGATGGTAATACATGCCATATTGGATAGTGAATAAATATAACATGATTATATTTGGGATAACACTACCTTCAATAGTACAAATTCATGGTTGTTTACACGTCGTGGCGAAATGGTCGTGTGGTAAGCTGCTGGTACCGTCAGTGCTGACGATAGTTGCCTTACTCTGAGGGTGTGGGTTCGAATTCCGCAAGAGACTCGGCCCGAAAAAGTACAAGAACTTGTACTATTGAAGGTAGTGTTATCCCAAAAATAATCGTGTTGTAGATCGACAAAATGAGTTTCCATGTAGGATAGGGTAAAGGGGGGTAGGGTATCCAATTGACAAAATCTACCCATCGCAGTCCAAAGTTGCACCCATTTAGGTAGTTACAGGTGTTGCTTGCAGGTGTAACATCCTCGGTTACCCATGGTTTTCTTGTGCTCCATTACTTTCCCCTGTATCACCCATGGGAAACCTTATCAGGAGAATCTGTACTAAAAAAACCCGCCCTTGACCGGCGTGAGCCAATCAAACTGCTACGCAGCTTTCACCTGCGAGCCATTTCATATCACTTCGTTTCAAAGCAAGCGAGGTCACTCTGTTAGCCTCCGTCACCGGTTATCTCCCTTGACCATTTCTGTCTTATCCCATTTAGCATATTCTTTGGTTACTGACTTCGTCAAGCTGGCCAAGGGCGGGTAATTTGAGAACATATTCCCTTGATAATGTTTCCCATGTTTGATATAGTGGAGAGTAACGGAGCATATGTAAAACCACTGTTTTCCCAAACATTTCCCAAATCATGATAAAAAATGGGAAATAATTTTCTTCTAAAATAAATATGCTTAAAGGTGTCCTGTTTACATGTAGAGTAAAGGCATAAAATATATCTTGACCTCTGCAAGAAACAAGAATTCTCCCCCAAACCAGTTGTGGAGGAATCATTGTACTCGACTCCAGGATGTATGCAATATAAGAAATTTTAATACAGTCGGGTGGGATAGCGCAGTTGTTAGCGCATTCTGCTTCTGCTTGTCTGCAGTAGAGAACTGTTCTACACGCAGTAAGGTTTGGGTGCAATGCTACACTGAATTTCAGTGCAGTACCACCCATGGTTTGCCCGATGCTCGCAGGTTTCACCTCAATGAAAAGCAAAATGGCATTGTCGAGTTTCTCCCTGCAATAATACTAGCAGCTGTGATATAAATGAAATACTCTTGAAAATATAGAATACTAAACGATGTCCCGTTTGATAACATGTTTATTAAACAAGTGAATGGTTTGATATTTTAATGAGCGAATGCAAGTTAAATACCAATGCCATTCACGAGTTTCATAAACATTTTATCAAACGGAGCCGAGTTTAGTATTTTATTTATTACTTAATGTATAAATAGCGCTGAATTGCAAGAAAATCGTTTTTAGTGACGATTTCTTGCAAATAGATCACCCGCTATTGCAGTCGCAATGCTAACATTGTGACGCCAACCAAAAACGTCTATGACGTCACGCGCCGATTTTGACATTACAGCAGCACGCGGTGGTATCACACATGTGTGTTACCAACTCATTGTTATCTAATGAGTGATCTCACCACGGTTGAGTAATTAGCTTTATTATACCTCTATTAAATTTGTAAGAATATCAATCACCAGTTCACACCATGTGATCGAAAAATATATTTGTACAATGACATCCGATTCCAGTGATGAGGTCAGTTTTGTGACAGAAATTTCTGTCACTCACCTGAGATATTGACTTGTCACGTGATTTGTCACGTGACTGTTTGTTTTGACGTTCGCTTTAAATATGGCGTCAGCTGATGGGTTCGATTTGACAAATAAGAAAATACATATTATAGTCTAAAGTTAAACCCTAACTCACCTCACCCCACCTTTAATACAGTCTAACAAGCTTTCTCACTGACTGAGGCTTGCTCCACGAGGTAGTGACCAGCTATGCAGTGCATTGGGTAACATGAGATCATCGTATAACATGTAGATCTGATTACAAGTGGTTTCAACTGAGAATTATATTTTCATTTAAATGTCTTTCTTTTTTTCAATTTATATACCGTTCCTTGGAATTGGGCACGTTGTCAAGCTGATATGATTCAGATCAACATTTTAACATTGAACACTTGATCAGTCATTTCAGGGGTCCACCACTTTCATTGCACCCCTGCCACACCCTCATGTTGGTACATTTTAATATACTAAACGGTTTAAAACACTAAATTCCCAAAGAAAACATTACTGAAATGTGTAAACATCACAAAATATTTTTTTTCTCTAAATTTCCAAATTGTGCCAAAATATCAACATTTATATTATAATGTTTTGAAGATGAATCTGTAACATCATGCCATACCGTAAGTACATTGAGCTTTTCAGCTGGATGAGGTAAACATGCACACAAACAAATGAGTGGTCTCTGCCGGACCAGACAGCCACGCTAGCCATGTTCAAACAAAGGTGCGACCTATATTTCTCTGTAGAAGACATAATGAAACAAACTTTCGAATCGTGTATATAAATTTTATTTACATCAATACAAACAATAACAAAATGAAAAGAAAACCTGCCTTGATGGCACTTAAGTCGAGACAACTCGCCATGGTGACACAGAAGTCACGGCCACCTGCTGATATGACAGGGCAGATGCGACAACCGCCAAGATGACACTGCAGTCGCGACAACAGGCTGAGATGACACTGCAGTCGAGACAACAGGCTGAGATGACACTGCAGTGAAGACAACAGGTTGAGATGACACTGCAGTCGAGACAACAGGCTGAGATGACACTGCAGTGAAGACAACAGGCTGAGATGACACTGCAGTCGAGACAACAGGCTGAGATGACACTGTAGTCGAGACAACAGGCTGAGATGACACTGTTGTCGAGACAACATGCTGAGATGACACTGCAGTCGAGACAACAGGCTGAGATGACACTGCAGTCGAGACAACAGGCTGAGATGACACTGTTGTCGAGACAACATGCTGAGATGACACTGTTGTCGAGACAACATGCTGAGATGACACTGCAGTCAAGACAACAAGTTGAGATGACAATGAGTCGAGACAACAGGCTGAGATGACACTGCAGTCGAGACAACAGGCTGAGATGACACTGCAGTCGCGACAACAGGTTGAGATGACACTGCAGTTGAGACAACAGGCTGAGATGACACTGCAGTCGCGACAACAGGTTGAGATGACACTGCAGTGAAGACAACAGGCTGAGATGACACTGCAGTCGCGACAACAGGTTGAGATGACACTGCAGTGAAGACAACAGGCTGAGATGACACTGCAGACAAGACAACAGGTTGAGATGACAATGAGTCGAGACAACAGGTTGAGATGACACTGCAGTCGAGACAACAGGCTGAGATGACACTGCAGTCGAGACAACAGGCTGAGATGACACTGCAGTGAAGACAACAGGTTGAGATGACACTGCAGTCGAGACAACAGGCTGAGATGACAATGAGTCGAGACAACAGGCTGAGATGACACTGCAGTGAAGACAACAGGCTGAGATGACACTGCAGTGAAGACAACAGGCTGAGATGACACTGCAGTGAAGACAACAGGCTGAGATGACAATGAGTCGAGACAACAGGCTGAGATGACACTGCAGTCGAGACAACAGGTTGAGATGACACTGCAGTCGAGACAACAGGCTGAGATGACACTGCAGTTGAGACAACAGGCTGAGATGACACTGCAGTCGAGACAACAGGCTGAGATGACACTGCAGTTGAGACAACAGGCTGAGATGACACTGCAGTCGAGACAACAGGCTGAGATGACACTGCAGACAAGACAACAGGTTGAGATGACAATGAGTCGAGACAACAGGTTGAGATGACACTGCAGTGAAGACAACAGGCTGAGATGACACTGCAGTGAAGACAACAGGTTGAGATGACACTGCAGTCGAGACAACAGGCTGAGATGACAATGAGTCGAGACAACAGGCTGAGATGACACTGCAGTGAAGACAACAGGCTGAGATGACAATGAGTCGAGACAACAGGCTGAGATGACACTGTTGTCGAGACAACAGGCTGAGATGACACTGCAGTGAAGACAACAGGTTGAGATGACAATGAGTCGAGACAACAGGCTGAGATGACACTGCAGTTGAGACAACAGGCTGAGATGACACTGCAGTGAAGACAACAGGTTGAGATGACAATGAGTCGAGACAACAGGCTGAGATGACACTGCAGTTGAGACAACAGGCTGAGATGACACTGCAGTCGAGACAACAGGCTGAGATGACACTGCAGACAAGACAACAGGTTGAGATGACAATGAGTCGAGACAACAGGCTGAGATGACACTGCAGTCGAGACAACAGGCTGAGATGACACTGCAGTCGAGACAACAGGCTGAGATGACAATGAGTCGAGACAACAGGCTGAGATGACACTGCAGTCGAGACAAACTGCTGAAGTGCCACTGTAGTTGAAACAACCTGCTCTCTTCAGGCGGCAGCTTAATCCAGACATCCTATTGCCTTCGTAACTGCTTCAAATTTTTAACCACAGTTTGAAACAAATTTGTGCGCAATGAAAATGTTTTAGTTTTTGCAAAATAACTTCAAGTTGAAGCAGCTCTTGACGAAATAACTTCCCATTGAAGAGGGTATGGACACAATAATTTTCAGATGAAGAAGGTTTCAACATAATAACTGCCGGTCAAAGCCTTATAAAATTAAGGCTAATGATTAAACAATGTTGCACTTCTTTCTCTGTCGCAAGCAAGCCAGGACGTCCATTTTGCTGCTCTCAGAGTTTTGCAATATTCGATTAATTGCCGTCAACAGAGGTCTTATTATTCTCTTTGGAGAGTTTTGATGTTATTGTGATGCTCTTCTTCCCCAGCCTTGGCTTGGAGAGAGTTTTTTTTATTTCCTTCTACAGTGTGCATCTCCACTGTAGCGGGTTATCTAGGTCAGTGCTTTGATGCCTTGACTGGAGAGTTGTTTATTTCAACTCATGCGGCAAATGCGGGCTCGTGCACGAGCTGTTGGCATGTCACCGGAGGACTCTCACTACCCACTAGTAGGTCGGTTAGGAGACGTGTCGTCTGATTGATCTCGTTCGCTCAGATGCTCCGTCATCTGTCCTCTCGTTCGTCTTTCTCCGACAGCATTTAGATTGTTGAACTAGTCGGTTAGGAGACGTGTCGTCTGATTGCCTCTCTTTCGCTCAGACGCTCCCTCATCTGTCCTCTCGTTCGTCTTCCTCCGACACTGTTTAGAAACGATGCCTTGGAGGTGCTGGACTTAGGCAGGCGGACGGAGGGTTTTGGGACGACACCTTCTGATGTTAGACCTTCGCCTGTCGGATAGGCGGATTACGCTTTATCGAGACGATTTTGTATTTGATTTGGCTACCACTCCAGGACCGGAGCTAACGGAGTGAGTTGTGATGACGCCAAACACGATGTCGTTTGTTCTCGCATGGGTTTGTCCGGTCCAATGCGTATTACTGGTTGCTTCTCTGCCGTGTCTGTTAGCGCGTCTCCGCATGAAGATTGCTTCATCCTACTCTGGGTTTTGTAGATGGTGTGGTATTAGGAAGTCATCGTTGTTTGACCGACATGCTTACTGCTGCCTTTGCCATTTAGCGTATATGGAAGATGCCCGCCGGACCGCTCGCCCTCAGAGCACTGTCAGTCCAAGTTGTCAGGTCGGAACAAGAAGAATCACAGCCGCTCTTCCTCCTGATGGAGTCCATTCTGGGCTCCGTCAAAGACATGGTGTCTTCGCTCATCATGTCAGTCAGACTTGGACCGTCGGGTGGGAGGTACGGAGGGATTTACCCTCTTGGACACCATCGCATGCGACGGCTCCGTCCCCGAAGACGCCTAAGACCCCCAGACGTCGGGTCACCATCATATATCCGTCTCCGTTTAGTCTGTTGGACCCTTCACTACCGTCGCCTCCCACTTCGCCAGGTCAGCATGACAAAGGGTCAGAGTGCATCTACCCCTCCCGGCCTCCGTTCATTTCACTGTTGGTGGAAGTCACCGGACTTGTTGGAACAGTTGTTGGCTATTGCGCAGTGGTCGGTCTCCTCTTGTTCCGCTAGTGTTAGCAGACAGACAGCACGCGTTGATTCCTGTCGCCGAACCTCCTGTTGCTCTGACGCCTCCTGTCTTGGACGAGGACGTCCGTCAGTTTGCTGCACCCTTGGTCGCCCATGCAAAGTCGGACAGCCACCTGGTCCACCTTGACAAGGAGGCCAGGTCCATTCTTGCCATGTCGGACTCCATCGCCCATGCCTGTCAAGCAATGACGGCGTTTGCCAAACAGGCGGGAAGCTAATGGACTCTACGGTGGCGGGGAGTTTTGCGCAGGTCATGTTGAGTGCCGCGAGTATCTCGGCGGGACTCGCCAACATCAGACAGGACTGGTTTTGTCCCGCATGGACTTACGAGCAGAAATGCTACTCGTCTGAGGGGTGTTCTGCCCTCCGCTTCTACTCTGTTCAACGGACAGATTGGGGATGCCCTCCGCCAGCCTTTGCCACTCCGAAGAAAAGGAAGAGCGGATCTCCTCCCTCGCCTCGTGGCGCTAGGACTGGCAACAGACTTGATGTTGCACCCGAGAGTGTTAGAGTGTCTATGTCTTCAGTTCGGAAGGCCACATGTAGACCTCTTTGGGCCTCGGCTAAATCACCAGCTGCTAATTTACGTGTCTCCAGTGCCCCACCCGGGGGCCTGGAGCACAGACGCTCTTTCGTTAGAGTGGGAGGGGATGGATGCTTATGCTTTCCCCCTCTCCAGCAATACTGACTCAGGTAGTGGCCAAGATTCAGACCACTCGGACACTACAGCTTCTCCTCATAGCCCTGCAATGGCCGGCACGGCCATGGTACGCTCCTCTCAGGAGGCTATTCAGGCAGGAACTGCATGGTCCCAAATTTCCCAAAACACACCAAATTTGGTCGTTCTATCTTAAATAGTTTCTGAGAAAAGCTGTCCCCTTCATAGTGGACGGACGGACGGACGCACGCACGGACGGACGCACGGACGGACGGACAGAGCCCAAACCTATATCCCCCTTCCACTTCGTGGCGGGGATAATAATGCATCAGTATATAGATATTTACAATAGAACATATTACACCCTGAGGGTTTTACAGGACTTCGTAATGTCCTGTATCACCCTCATCTTCTGGGGGTGGTCGCGGTGTCAGATAATACGGATCTGACACATCAGGAATATCCGGTGCTTGTGGAGGAGTACCACGAACCGGGATCATCCCCTCACATTGAGGGTTGTATCTGAGACCGTCATATATTTGTAGTACAGTATTTTCAGAACGTAGATGTTTCAGGCGCCAAAAGATAAATATGCCCACTAGAACCCCCAATAGAAAACAGCCTGGAAGGCCGATGGCGAGGGCAATAATCATTGAGGATCTGGCAGGCACATCTGGAGCTGTGACGTCTGGAACCATCACATCTACTGTATTAGGAGTGATCACGTCTGGAGCAGTGACGTCTGGAACCATCACATCGACTGTATCAGGAGTGATCACGTCTGGAGGTGTGACGTCTGGAGTCGTGACGTCTAAAACAGAATTTTAAGTGAAGTTAGTTTTCGGATTTGGCTTGTAAAATCAATCAAGAGTATTAAAAACATTTCATTCACATATATTCACACAAACTGCAGATTTATATATTTATTGCAAGTTCAGTAAAAGATTACAAAAAACATAATATTTCAGAACTGATTTTCGAGCTCGATTATCAGGAATACTATCTAGGAGTAATAATTTTGAAAAATAGAGAAAATAAATAGATGAAAATAAGTTGCAGCAAATGATTTGTGGAAAAATAGCTTATTTTTAATTGCATAAATAATAACATAAAAAATAAACATTAATTATTAAGGAGTGAGACTAATTCAAAAGTTAAGAGATTTGTTATTATTCCTTGTACTTTGATTTAAAATCACTTTAAATTGTTTTCAATACTGCATTATCACTTTTTACTACATGAATTAAATGTATTACTGAATTCTACAAGTATGATGTGTTGAGAAATTAAAGCCCGAGAAGGTACTGAAAAATTATATACTAACATATTATCCATGTTTTATAAAAGCAATTACCATAATTCCCAAACATTAAGAAAACCACTAGAAGTAGCAGTTTCAGCTTCGAATTAGTGTTTGAACAGATATAAATATAAAGTAGCATTCTTTCGGTAATTAAATTTTTACATTGCTTTCAGGGGTAGATAATAATGATAATAATAATAATAATAATAATAATAATAAGTGTACTTGTTAAGCGCTTACTAGGCCATACACATATAGTATGCTCAAAGCGCTACAATATATACATATATACAAGCAAAAGCAATACAAATTGATTGTCAGCAGTTGAAATAGGCACAAACATTCAAAATCGATTTTATACTTCAGACATATTTTATGTTTGACTGTTTTGAAAATTTGATAAACTGTCCTATGTCCTTCTGTGCATATAATGTGCCATGTCTTGACTTGCATATATGATTTACACGACTGTATATTTTAGTTCAAATTTGAATGTTTGTATGTATACCAATCTTCCTCGTATCGCTGTCTGTGGCTTGAGTGTAAATAAAGTTCAGTTTAATTCAGATACTGTCATTCGGAGCAGGCTATGATTTAAACAAAACGTTTTGGAGTGATTTTATTATTTTCACACTCAAATGTGTTCAATTTCAATGTTGCAAACATCATCATATATGCTTTACCGAAGTGGCGTAAAATATCGGATATATATTTCATAAATAATTATTTGAGCTAAAATTGAGTTTCACAAGATTATCAAAGAAGGAGTTTATCAGTCAGTAATCAGTTTCATCATTATCATGTGTTCAAATCACCATAGTGACAAACTGGAATCTGCACCACTGATATTCATCATCATTGACAATTTACGATCATTTTCTTAGGAAGTAACAAGCTCACATCTTCTATGTTCACTGTGTAAATGAAACAAATGATGGATTCATGGACTAAGAGGCCTACAACGACTCAAGTTTCGTCTGAAGTATTTTATTTTCCTGCACGTTTATTTCACTTGAAATTTTTTCCAAATGCTCAAAAACAATATAAAGCCATACAGAAACAAAGATCGAAGTTATGTTCTTTCTACAACATATTATATGACTTCAGATAATATTTTTCAGGTAAACTCTGTTCTAATAGGACAGCACGAATTATATAATTTTACCTGTAACCGTCAGGAAGACTAGAGTCCCTCAACATGTGTGCTGCGCACATCACGTACAAGACAGAAGTGATTTATGTTACAACAGCCAGTAAGATGATTTTTTTTGGGATTAAAACAATATGGTAATAATAATGTGTTGCAAATTCTCCCATCTAAAGTTATTTTTTAGAAACCATCAATTTGGGGAATATGAACAGAGGTTACATGGGAAGATATCACTTGAGTAAACTGCATTACTTCCCATCAAACAGTGACAGAAAAAGGGTTAGGTGAAATGATGGAAGTGAAAGTCCGTAGTGAAACACAGTAGAGTGTTGCAATTAAATTTACCTACCAAGAGTTTTACTTGCAAGGACGACCAAACCATAAGGATTAGCGAACAATGAGGTTGACTGTATCTCCTCCACATTGCTCCCATTTATCAACATGCGGTGCACCCTGGAATGATAACAGATAATGAGGATATTGAATACCGTTTTGTTACACAAGTTTGTTTTAACTCTGGGATGACAACATATAACCCGATATTTAATGATAAAATACAATAGAAAGCAAAATTGTTTTTGAAAATGAAGTTGTTCTTATTTACTTGAACAACTTTGATGCACAGATAGTTGCTTGACCACTCTACATTTGTTATCTGAATAACATGTGTTTGTTCTTATTCATCAGCTCAGTACAGTTTTAAGGGAAAATCTCTCGAGGTACCTTCACACTATAAAAAACATCAAATATGGTTATTTTTTAAAGGGGCAATCGCACGTTTTTCAGTGAAATAAGTCGATGAAATTTATTTGAAAACTAATTTCATCAATAGTAAAAACCCTTCCCTCTTCAGAAAACCAGGTTGAAACACTAGTGTACATGGTTATGTAAAGCCATGGGAATCATTTTTGTTTAGTCCAAAATGGTTGTGTTGTCGCATGATGAATCATTACTAACTAAAACTTCAGATTCCCTTTTGTACGGTGTTTTTATATTCTCAATTCCGAAGCTTTGAACAAACATTGTAATGTACATAAAGCTCCACGAATGCCAAAATATAGATATAGTAGAAGAAGTAGGCGTGCAATACGAAATTTACAGTGCGGTGCAATAAGGTAAATCAACATGGAAACGAATACATGAGTATATAATAAAAGGCATATTGAACGATCTTCTGACGTGTGCAATACCATTAAATTACACCGGTCATAAGTTGGTATTTACCGAGGTTTATATTTACGGGAGCAAGATTAGCATTCTGGGCCCATATGTTTTAAGCTGCCCTAATGCTAAACAGTTCTATGATATTTACAAGGATTTTAACATTAAACATAACCTGGCAAATCTAGCTCCTGTGTATTGGTCGCCAACAACATCAACAACTTAATACTTTGTCAGTCACATTAGACAAATTACCATTATGATGGTTTTGGGAACAGTGTGATGTCAAAGCTTACATTACTAAACAGGGAAACTCCCCAAGTGTCCTTTGATATATATATATCAACATGGCTCTGATAAGGTGTTTGATATATTCAGAAGGCGAGGTTTATTTCAAAATAAAAACATTTTCATTAGTTTCAATGAACAATTATACCGGTATGTGTGTATATATATACACATATATGTGTGAATACTGTATATATATATATATATATATATATATATATATATATATATATATATATATATATATATATATATATATATATATATATATATATATATATTATTTTCTGTACACGACACTGGTTATTTCAACTGCGGTGATGTATAAATTCACATAATGGTGAGACAGTTAAAATATGACTAGAATATGAAAGATCAAGAGCCAAACTTAATGTTTAATGATCAATAATATCTACTCTGTTGGGCCTACATGTACTATGGGTCCACTCTACCGCTTGCTGTAATATCACTTCCTGATGATACCATTGAAACATGTTGGAATGAAAATGGCTCTGTATCTTGTTTTACTTTTGAATATTTGTTACTGTATACTTGTAAAACTGGTATGTGCACATGTGCATATATCAAACATATTTACTTACTTTTTTCAACCATATTGGCAATAAATTTTACAAACTATGTAAATAACTGAAAACAAGTAAAAAAAGTGATCGTAGCTCACTGATACCCATGCCTCTTGATATGCAGTCTCTTTAA
The DNA here is from genome assembly GCA_936450465.1 of Gibbula magus. Classification (NCBI taxonomy): domain Eukaryota; kingdom Metazoa; phylum Mollusca; class Gastropoda; order Trochida; family Trochidae; genus Gibbula; species Gibbula magus. The sequence continues at coordinate 68,175,252 of OW388298.1, read as the reverse complement.
TTCTAACTATTTCTGGGTCTGGAGAAAATTCTGATTCATCAAATTAATTTGTATATGATTTAATACAGCTTCATCAGATTACTGTATTTATTGTGAAATTGTGTCCAGTCTTATGCAGATGCACTCTTCGGCAGAAAAGAGAGGATTTCAAGAATATTATAAGGTGAGAGTATGAAATGAACGAATATCACAAAATCCCTCGCAATTCACTGCACCCCTCCTAGTATCTGCATATAAAATTATTATAGTATTAAAATTTTGCAAAACCTGAAAATTTGGATTTGAGGAGTTTGAAAGGAATCGAAGAAATATACAAAACATGTCTTCTGGTGGCAAGATGGAGTGTGTGTGTGTTTGTTTTGCTATCTACCCCGACCCTTGGTCACGTGATATAAAATTGCCTTAGGTATTTTCCACAGATGAGTATAAAGCAACCTTTCCGGTAAATTTGAACAAGTTTTAAGGTAATTTAGATATTCGATCACATACACATTCCATTTTGATATCAGTTTAAGGAAATAAATTATTACTAATCGTTATTACTTCATGTCATTGACATTTGAAGAGGCAATAATGTCGGAAACATATTTCAATATAGACTAAGACACATATTTAATATTCTATTTAATACCGAAGTTAATCTTCTTTCAAACTGGGATAAGTAACCAACCACAGAAAGCAACGTCACGGAAGAAATGTGACGTCAAAGTATTACTTTTCACGTAGGTGATAATATACAGATATCCTCCTTGTAGGAGTACATACCGGTCTTGATATACTGTGAAGTACAGAGTGTTTCCAAGGAGAACGAGGTCGAGCAGGTGCTTGTCCTGATGATAGAGGACTCTTCTGTTAGTTCCGTCCAGGAAGACTGAGCTGATCCTGCCAGACCAGACCTCGCTCCAGTACAGTACATCATCTAGACAACAGATACAAGACAAACAGTTGTCATTCAGACAGGAAATTAAGACACAGTTTGTTTAAAATTATGTTATGAAGACAAAGATAACTAATTCGTACCTGGAAAACTGGAGGTCACTACACATGCCATTCGACACATGTTGGATTCTATTCGGCCTACTCCCACCGTGAATGTCAGTATGTAGTTTACATTATGTATGTGCTTCTGTTTCTCAAACTGGGTAATGTGTAATGTCTCTGATGAAATTTTTTCAAATTTTATCGCTAAGATCTATATTTAAAAAAAAATATTATTCGAAGATTCCTTCATGTTAGGCCGTATCCTGAAACATTTAGATTCTCTCAATTTGACAGACACTGGTTTTGTTTAGTAAGACAGTTGTCCAATGACCCTCTTTCAATCAATGAAAATTAAGCGACTGTAATGATGGGTAGTCACATTGTGAAGTTGCATCTGTCCAAATACATGAGTTAAAGGTTCAGTACAACCTGGTCATTATTTGAAGAAAGATGGAGGGAGGTTCATTTTTTAAATTTAAAATACATTCATTACTCAATGATAACATGGTTGTAATACCAATTAGGTAAAACATAAAGGTGAACATGTTCATGAATTACATTTGACAAGAAAACATTTCCGTATTTTAATGAAATAAGTGGAGGTTTTATGGAGATAGATATCTTTATTCTAAGGGTGAAACAATTCCAAAAGAGTATTGTCTCGTTTTCAAGCATGTGGCGTGATGATGGCACAATAGCATTATAAAAACTCGCTTTTAGCAGTATCTACTTTTGTATAGAATAGAAACTCACCTCTTACATCCACCGCCATTCCATCAACAGTTGTTGTTACATCCACTATCCTCTTGATATCAGATCCGTCGAAGTTAGAGGAGCTGATCTTGTATCTTGTTTTTCTGTCGTTCCAAATGATAATCCTGTGACAAAATCATCAGGTATCATTTGAAATGTCATTTTGAACAGTTGATGACGATTTTACAGGCGCTTCCTGCTGACTTTTTCAAAAGCAACAGATATTTAACATTAGTTTTCACATGATCATGTGATGTCTTGTTGTAATCATATTATAAATACGTGAGGAATTACTTACAATAATACAATAAATATCTTATATCGGGGTCCAGATAAGCACAGTTTTATAAAATTTCAAATCTTTATTTTGAGTCGTTGCTATGGAAGCATTGCTACTGACTCTGATCTGACTTGCGTATTCATTAAATGACAGAGACTTAGGAAGATATTTCACATGTACCACTTCTAGAAAAACTGTGTTCGTTCATTGCATCATAATGTTTATTAATCACATTTGTTTTTCGTTTTATTAGATTATTTGTGCAAACATTATGATTAGTGAACAAGAGAATATTAGAGATATTTTGAATATAGAATGATAAAAACTGTTTTAAAACTAACCTTACAACTATTATTGTGATACCTGGATTAACATTGTAAAACTGGTGATGTTAAAGAGATTTTAAGTTATGTTAGTGTTTCCAATACAAACATTTTTGGTGGCCCATAGGAGACATTAAGAGTCATTTTGTTAATAGTATCTTGGATTTCTCTCATTGAAACTACAGAAAACCATACTCAAAATATGGAAAACCTCGACAATGAAACATGACATCTACCCTTTGATTAAGGCGTGCAACTAAGAGTGCTGTCATTTGACGGATTGATGGAGAATAAATCCAAATAAGGAGTGGAAATATATTAAAAAACGTCAAATTGACACTGGCTCCGTCTGCTGCACAAGCATCGGTCCAAGCGAAACTTAAAGAGTTATCTTTCTCAAATATCAAATTTGCACGCTACAATTGCTACATGTATTTAAAGAAAATATGTTGGGTTAATGTTTTCTTGTATACATTGTAATACTAACAGTACGGGTTTAAACTTTGTGAGAAAATATACTCATGAAGATTTATTAAGAAAGAAGACGACATCCGAGCCAGGAACTTATAGTGGTTTGATATTGAATCTAATCATACATATTTGAAGTTTATAACTTTATGCGAATTAGAGAGACCCTTGTTCAGTCCAAATTGAAATATTTCTATTGAATCCATCGTCATAGTGACATTGTATAACGATATTCAAATTGGTAAAACTCGCTCATGTAAGGATTTTGTTTTATGTTTTGTGCCTCTATAATAAGAACTAAATTGTATAAATTCGTGTAGCGTAGCAGAGCGATTTTATAGAATCATTATTGCTGTTATACTTCGATAGAGGCGCAAATCATATAAACACTTCCATATAATTACAAAATCAACAAGTTTTTCTTTAAATTTTCATAGAAATCTAATATATTTGTCAATAATCATAGAAGGTAGCAGCTACGTGATTTTATACAATTTATTGTTGTTTTACTTCCATAGAGGCACAACACATATAAAACAATCCTTAAATAAAAAAAAAGTTACAACAGTTTTAATCAGTCCGTGTTCATCAACCAAGAAATTATAATGGCCATAGTTTCTAACACGTTTGACGAATGGCTTTTATTATGTAGATCAGTATCAAATAATTAAGAATGGTTAATGGCAATATCATGACGGTCAGTGCACTGTTTCCATGTTATAGACCAATAAAACTGTAAAATAATTAATGGTCAAACTCGATTGTTGATCAAATTTCGATTTCCTTGTGACTTTTTGAAAATTTCACCAAAAAAGTAGAAATTGTGTTTAAGCTAATGACTTTTTTTTACAACTATGACAAACTAATCATTAATACATATCGATCTACGTATTTGCATCTTTAATAATGTGAATAGTTTTTATCGTGACATGTAGGCGAAATCATGCACAAAATAATACACTCTACTAAAGATTGTCTTAAATTTAGAAATCTTAACAGTGCATGTTACGGTTTCAGCTGTCCAAAAAGACATCTTAAACCCCATATATGGAAACTGTATCACTGCGATCAACTGTTTGAGAAGCATTTTAAAAGTTGATGTTATGCAGAAAGGATATTTTATGGAAGATCAACTTCTTTATTTTACAACGGAGATGTTACGGTATAAGCCTTATACAGTTGCCAAGATGCTTGAAATAAATTTAAACACTCAACATGACCCCGAGATCTAATTGTCTAGGGGGACCCTGATATCATATCATATCTAAGTCTTTTCTGCAACGCACTGTACAGTGCTTTTGCAACAGCTATTAAATCATACAATCACTATTTTGCCTTGTTCCCAGTTAAATATAAAGAGTTTACAAACGTCACATAGGAACTCGAATTACACTTGACTTATTTTCTAGTTTTAATAGGTCGACCACTTAACAATTAAAAGGTATTTATGACAACAATGGATAAAGGATCGATAGTACGTGATGGCAGATAAATGGTGAAAACTTTTCAAGTCTCATAATGTAAACAGTTACATTGTTAAAGTTGAGGTATAACTAATAGTGAACGTGAAACAAGGATTGTTTATTGAAAACTTTGAAGTGGAAAATGGGTTCTTGTAACGGTGTAACGTCCGGTTTTCATGTACAACTGAAGGATTTGTTATAGGATCAAACGTTTTCTTACTGACTTCTTTCCTTGGAATAAAATGATGTTTGGTGAAGTACAAACGCATAAATACACGATATCATATAGCGTTTTGATTGTTTTACTGTAACTTAGTCATCTGTTTATTGCAGACTGCTTCCAGGTCTACTTTGGCCAAACCTGGGAATCCTCCTTCCTAACAAACTTGCTTGATCCTTTAAATTACCATTGGTCTTACTGTAAAGAGATTAAACATACATTTTCACAATGTATATTCTATCTTTATTGCACATGCACTCGAAATTGTAATTAAAACATGGGTAACAAAACCTACACGCTATAGACTATTTGTATACAGGATGTATGTAGTCTTCTTATCTACGTTTTACCTACATGGTATCATATCAAGTTTATGTGCTTTAATTTCATGTATTTATTTAAAAATTATAATAATGTTGTTTATTTTCGAAAATGTTTCTTGTTATGTATGTGATGAATAATAACTTTCGTTTGATCTGCCTCCCCGTTTCATGTGTGATTTTTTTTATGTAAACCATATATGTGATTTCTCCTGTTAAAACACAATGAAAATAGATAAAGTGGGCTTGTTAAGATTTTATAAGAAAGAGTAAGCAGATAATAAGATGGTTGACTCAATTATCGGAGGTACAGGTGCCAGTTTGTCAATATCACGAATTGAAATGCTATTTTTAGACAGGGTAAACAGCGAGATGATAATATTTTGAAACGCGACATTCATTGCTTAAGAAGATAAAAACACACTACTTCAATAACATAAATGCTGTTTGCAACTTACAAATTCAACTTATTTTAGTGCCAACATGGGACAATTATTTTAAATAAAGTCGATAAAGTACAACTCAGTGTCAAAACATTCCTGAAACCTACTCACCGTTTGCGTTCATGCACAGTTATTGACCAAGGATCATCAACTTGTGTCTTGTTGAGGATGGTGTTGACGTTTTCTCCACTAATGTCCATCGACGTTATTACATCCCTGTCCCAGTCAGTATAGAACAACTTCCTCGATACGAGACCAACAGCCAGACCGTAGGGAGAACCTGTACACACAGGGGAACTTAAAACTCTCAACATTGTAATGGTGAGAACTGCGCTGGTACATTGACAAGCTGTTTTGTCTTCATTTCACTTATTATGACGAGCTGTCTGTCTGTTGATTGGTTGAAAAAGTGTTACTCATATTGCAATCCCTGAAATCCCTGTTGTACACTGACTATTGGTTATAGTATTAGAGTATTCTTTATCATTACAATAAACAAAGACACATACTTAAATCTGTGTATTCATGAAAGAAAGAGGAACCAATCGACTCAAAGTTTTCACATTTCACTTGAAGTTGCATGAAACCAACGCCCTTTCAACAATGTCTTGTGACCAAAAAACTTTTCACATTGAACAAGTTATCATTAAAGATTAATTCCAAGAATTTCGAAACTCCAATATGACTGAAGTAGTTTTAAGCTTGTGTTTATGTATGGTGCTTCCGACTAAATTAGGGGACGTATATTGACAAGTACGTTAAATATATATATATATGCATGTTTTATTGTATATAACGACATTAGTCCATTGCGTCCAGGACCCATTAATAAGATATGAAAGATGACATTGTTTCCTCCGAGGTGTAGTATTCTGTTTAAAATTTATCCACATTTATCAAGCCACAGTGTCGACAGTGGACTGAAACTAAGATTTCTGTGAGACATGACATTGTAATGTCGGTAAAATCATTATGATGTCACAACTACAAACTATTGTGACGTCATTCTTTCACGAGCGAGTTATACATTTAAGGACGTGCTTTCTTCACTGGAATAGTTTATTGTCTTTTCCTTTGTAATTGTAATTTGTATAAAAATAAAAATTTTTTTTACTTCTTCGTTAAAATGTTTGAATGAATCCCATAGATCACCAAAATAATGATGAACATTTTTCATTACTTTAAAGAAACCTTCCTATACTTGGGAAACGCCTGTAAAGGATGCCAATGTAACTATTGAAGGTGTAGCCTCATTCCCTAAATCAACAGCAGAATCCCAACCTAAAATGTTCTTTCTTTATAAAAACTGCAATGTATCCCTCTCCAACTGAGAAAACATTCTTTCCTTTCTTTCCGAACTGGCAAAATATTGCATAAAACGCATGACAATTTTACAGTTCAATTAATTGTGTAAACCTTTGCATTTAACCCTTACACCGAATTTATAAAATAATATCTTAAACAATTTTAGTGATCAACAAATTTGTGAGACAAATAAAATAAAATATTTGAGTTACATTTCATTTGAGATGGAGCATTTACGTTATGCATCCATATATCTACATCTAAATCTACAAACTATGATAATACTTTGAAATATGACATTGCTTTTGTGTGTGTTTAATATCAAATTGTATATGTCATAAGGGATATTTTTAAAACTACCATATTCTTCAGAGTTGTCCTTGTCATTATTTTAAAATCAAGTATCAAAATTTGTCTCGTGTTGTATTTCATAATTAATCTGGAAGACCATTGTGACAAGTTCAGGACATTTAGAACTGAGTTTTATCATTAGTTTGTACCCGAAATTGAAATATAAACATCATCAACAGTTCAATATTTACCTGATGGGAGATCTGTGACGAGACTAACGTTCCTGCCATCTACATCAGAGCTCCTGATCCTGTAGGGTCTCCGCTCGATCCAGTAGAGTCGGTTCTCCACATCGTCATATACGATATCCATTGGGATTATGGAAGAGAATAGAGTTGTTTGTATGACATCCAACCCATCCATCCTCAGCTTCACGATGTTCCTTGCATTGTAGTCAGTAACGACTATATCTACCGGGTTGTCTGTAAAATATAATGAACTTAGAAAACATGATTTACTAAGGACAATAATAACAAATATTGCAATTTATTATCCAAAGTGTCATTGAAATTTTATGTGTATTAAGTACTATCTACAAAGAACATACTCTTCATTTTCAAGTTTGAAGCAACTTATCCGCAATATATAAAGGTCATTATGCAATAATTCATCAATTAATGATCTTATAATGCTTTAATTTGTCATTTACCTCTGTTTCCCTGGCACGTCAGCAGCTTCACACTTACTACAACCGCCAGAATAAACCACCTCCAGAGTTTCTGAAAGATAAACCACTCGTGTAGTCATAGTTCAAATATGAAATTCAATGTTTTAATTTACAAAAATTACCTAACCTTTTAAACTCTTTAAACTTAAGACTTTTAAATATATTAAAGCAGCTATATACATACATGTATCAAATATCTCCCTAGGTTAAATATTTATTGATGTTGTGACTTCTGAGTGTTATTATACACAGGCAGTTGTCAGATACTAATTTACGAAAAGTGTGTTAGATGTTATTGACTCGAGAGACAGCAACACTTATACACCTGTATACTAGTATGTGACGTGTGGGGCAAGGTTTGGAGGTATGTGTTTTTTAAGTTCAGTATTACCTATTTTTATGTGCATCAGGCTAATAAAAATCCGCTTCTCATGTGACAGAATAAGAATGACGTCAATTGATCTATGATATCACCAACGACAAATTATAGTTGTTGGACAAAAGGTACATATACACACATACGCATATGATATACATAGTTATACAATAGTTCAAAATCTTAATCTCACACTTGCAAGAACTAATAGAAAAATGGGTATTTTTTCTTCTTTGGTGATCTCTTACTTTATAGAAAATCAATTGACTCTTGTGATAAAAAGAAAACGAAATTTTAAACAGATGTTTACAAAGTCAATAAATGACAAAGTATGTGCAGATAAAATAAAATAAAATAAAATAATAAAATGAAGATAAAATAGATGTTATGACAAAAGTGACAAGTTAGCATCTGCACATATGTTATATATAGAACTGGTTATATTTCAACATATTACCCATCATGCCACGCAATGCATAACTCACTCCAGCCTCAAACTTAAATTAGCCAGTTGGAGACAGGCGTGAGTTATCCTGTGCATGGGAAGATGCATACCTTGATCTTGACAATGTTAAGAGATGAGTTTACCGTTAAAAAGGCTTTTACCTCCAACTCAAATCATTTACTTTACCCATTTTGTACGATGTCAACTGACATTCAGGAAAGATTTGTCAACATGGGCTAATCGAGTAGCAGTTTGTGAAGAAACATCTAAATGGAACATACTTTGACAACGTAAGTCTCCCCAATGTTCAGGATTTATGGATTAACATAAAATTAATAACTGATCAACTTGTGGACACTATTGTTGGCTATTTCAATTTTGATATATTAAATAACAAAAACTTTGAATATATGTAACAGCTTATCACAGCGCCCAACAGGATACACAGTGGCCATAAAGGTAAGCCGTTGGTACAGTCAGTGCTGGCCGTTGGTGCCTTACTCTGAGAGTGCTGGTTCGAATCCCATAATCGAGTCCCGAAAAGTACAAGAATGTGTGCTATTGTTATGTTATATTTACTCAGTATATAAATAATAGTGTTTCTAATGGACAGTATTCTTGTCTTTGTTGTTGTTCAATATTGATATATTCAACACACGTAATGAGATGTTGAAGAAAATATCAATATATGTTTGACATGGACCAGCCTACTAAGATTGCTCACATGTCATGTTCTCTGACTGACTTAATATTTCAAACCGGATAACATTGAATTCAAACATACTTGATCCTGACTACGGAGGTCATTGTCCAGTTTATGTTTCTACAATGTCATGTTATATCACTACAGCTCTGTTTCATGCTTCTAGGCAATTTTCAAGTGATAGCAATTGCGAACACGGCAAAATTGCTCGTCAAAACACAGTCAAAGCTCAACAATCAGTCGTAAAAACCCAGGAACACAAATAACAAAAGTGACCTTCCACCCCTTCAAGCTATCAGATATATATCCAAGTACTATACTATAGTCAATTTCTCAAGTTTCATAAATATATATTTGCAAGACAAACACTAAAATCTATATATAACTATTTTATCCTTCCATATTACGATTATTGTTGTGTTTGTTGACTCTCTCTCAGCATCAAACATACTACTATAGTGACCACTGTCCAATCTCTCTCAGCATCAAACAGTTCTGGTTTTACTGACCACTGTCCAATCTCTATTAGCATCAAACATACTACTTTAGTGACCACTGTCCAATCTCTCTCAGCATCAAACAGTTTTGGTTTTACTGACCACTGTCCAATCTCTATTAGCATCAAACATACTGATTTAGTGACCACTGTCCAATCTCTCTCAGCATCAAACAGTTTTGGTTTTACTGACCACAGTCCAATCTCTCTCAGTATCAAACATACTACTATAGTGACCACTGTCCACTCTCTCTCAGCTTCAAACATACTGCTTTAGTGACCACTGTCCAAACTCTCTTAGCATAAACAATCCTGGTTTTACTGACCACTGTCCAATCGCTCTCAGCATCAAACATACTGCTTTAGTGACCACTGTCCAATCTCTCTCAGTTTCAAACATACAGCTTTAGTGACCACTGTCCAATCTCTCTTAGCATAAACAATCCTGGTTTTACTGACCACTGTCCAATCGCTCTCAGCATCAAACATACTGCTTTAGTGACCACTGTCCAATCTCCCTCAGCATAAACAGTTCTGGTTTTACTGACCACTGTCCAATCTCTCTCAGCATCAAACATACTGCTTTAGTGACCACTGTCCAATCTCTCTCAGTATCAAACATACTGCTTTAGTGACCACTGTCGAATCTCTCTCAGCATCAATCATACTGCTTTAGTGACCACTGTCCAATCTCTCTCAGCATCAATCATACTGCTTTAGTGACCACTGTCCAATCTCTCTCAGCATCAAACATACTGCTATGGTGACCACTGTCGAATCTCTCTCAGTATCAATCATACTGCTTTAGTGACCACTGTCGAATCTCTCTCATCATCAATCATACTGCTTTAGTGACCACTGTCCAATCTCTCTCAGCATCAATCATACTGCTTTAGTGACCACTGTCCAATCTCTCTCAGCATCAATCATACTGCTTTAGTGACCACTGTCCAATCTCTCTCAGCATCAAACATACTGCTATGGTGACCACTGTCGAATCTCTCTCAGTATCAAACATACTGCTTTAGTGACCACTGTCGAATCTCTCTCAGTATCAATCATACTGCTTTAGTGACCACTGTCGAATCTCTCTCATCATCAATCATACTGCTTTAGTGACCACTGTCCAATCTCTCTCAGCATCAATCATACTGCTTTAGTGACCACTGTCCAATCTCTCTCAGCATCAATCATACTGCTTTAGTGACCACTGTCCAATCTCTCTCAGCATCAAACATACTGCTTTAGTGACCACTGTCCAATCTCTCTCAGCATCAATCATACTGCTTTAGTGACCACTGTCCAATCTCTCTCAGCATCAATCATACTGCTTTAGTGACCACTGTCCAATCTCTCTCAGTATCAATCATACTGCTTTAGTGACCACTGTCCAATCTCTCTCAGCATCAAACATACTGCTATAGTGACCACTGTCCAATCTCTCTCAGCATCAATCATACTGCTTTAGTGACCACTGTCCAATCTCTCTTAGCATAAACAGTCCTGGTTTTAGTGACCGCTGTCCAATCTCTCTCAGTATCAAACATACTGCTTTAGTGACCACTGTCGACTCTCTCTCAGCTTCAAACATACTGCTTTAGTGACCACTGTCGAATCTCTCTCAGCATCAAACATACTGCTATAGTGACCACTGTCCAATCTCTCTCAGCATCAAACATACTGCTATAGTGACCACTGTCCAATCTCTCTCAGCATCAATCATACTGCTTTAGTGACCACTGTCCAATCTCTCTTAGCATAAACAGTCCTGGTTTTACTGACCACTGTCCAATCTCTCTCAGCATCAAACATACTGCTTTAGTGACCACTGTCGACTCTCTCTCAGCTTCAAACATACTGCTTTAGTGACCACTGTCGACTCTCTCTCAGCATCAAACATACTGCTATAGTGACCACTGTCCAATCTCTCTCAGCATCAATCATACTGCTTTAGTGACCACTGTCCAATCTCTCTTAGCATAAACAGTCCTGGTTTTACTGACCACTGTCCAATCTCTCTCAGCATCAAACATACTGCTTTAGTGACCACTGTCGACTCTCTCTCAGCTTCAAACATACTGCTTTAGTGACCACTGTCGACTCTCTCTCAGCTTCAAACATACTGCTTAAGTGACCACTGTCGACTCTCTCTCAGCTTCAAACATACTGCTTTAGTGACCACTGTCGACTCTCTCTCAGCTTCAAACATACTGCTTTAGTGACCACTGTCCAATCTCTCTCAGCATCAATCATACTGCTTTAGTGACCACTGTCCAATCTCTCTTAGCATAAACAGTCCTGGTTTTACTGACCACTGTCCAATCTCTCTCAGCATCAAACATACTGCTTTAGTGACCACTGTCGACTCTCTCTCAGCTTCAAACATACTGCTTTAGTGACCACTGTCGACTCTCTCTCAGCTTCAAACATACTGCTTTAGTGACCACTGTCCAATCTCTCTCAGTATCAAACATACTGCTTTACTGACCACTGTCGAATCTCTCTCAGCATCAAACATACTGCTTTAGTGACCACTGTCCAATCTCTCTTAGCATCAAACATACTGCTTTAGTGACCACTGTCGACTCTCTCTCAGCTTCAAACATACTGCTTTAGTGACCACTGTCGACTCTCTCTCAGCTTCAAACATACTGCTTAAGTGACCACTGTCGACTCTCTCTCAGCATCAAACATACTGCTTTACTGACCACTGTCGAATCTCTCTCAGCATCAAACATACTGCTTTAGTGACCACTGTCCAATCTCTCTTAGCATCAAACATACTGCTTTAGTGACCACTGTCCAATCTCTCTCAGCATCAAACATACTGCTTTAGTGACCACTGTCCAATCTCTCTCAGCATCAAACATACTGCTTTAGTGACCACTGTCCAATCTCTCTTAGTATCAAACATACTGCTTTAGTGACCACTGTCGAATCTCTCTCAGCATCAAACATACTGCTTTAGTGACCACTGTCGAATCTCTCTCAGCATCAATCATACTGCTTTAGTGACCACTGTCGAATCTCTCTCAGCATCAATCATACTGCTTTAGTGACCACTGTCGAATCTCTCTCATCATCAATCAAACTGCTTTAGTGACCACTGTCGAATCTCTCTCAGCATCAAACATACTGCTATAGTGACCACTGTCCAATCTCTCTCAGCATCAATCATACTGCTTTAGTGACCACTGTCCAATCTCTCTTAGCATCAACAGTTCTGGTTTTACTGACCACTGTCCAATCTCTCTCAGTATCAAACATACTGCTTTAGTGACCACTGTCGAATCTCTCTCAGCATCAAACATACTGCTTTAGTCACCACTGTCCAATCTCTCTTAGCTTCAAACATACTGCTTTACTGACCACTGTCCAATCTCTCTCAGCATCAAACATACTGCTTTAGTCACCACTGTCGAATCTCTCTCAGCATCAATCATACTGCTTTAGTGACCACTGTCGAATCTCTCTCAGCATCAATCATACTGCTTTAGTGACCACTGTCCAATCTCTCTCAGCATCAAACATACTGCTTTACTGACCACTGTCGAATCTCTCTCAGCATCAAACATACTGCTTTAGTGACCACTGTCCAATCTCTCTTAGCATAAACAGTCCTGGTTTTAGTGACCGCTGTCCAATCTCTCTCAGTATCAAACATACTGCTTTAGTGACCACTGTCGACTCTCTCTCAGCATCAAACATACTGCTTTAGTCACCACTGTCGACTCTCTCTCAGCTTCAAACATACTGCTTTAGTGACCACTGTCGACTCTCTCTCAGCATCAATCATACTGCTTTAGTGACCACTGTCGAATCTCTCTCAGCATCAATCATACTGCTTTAGTGACCACTGTCCAATCTCTCTCAGCATCAAACATACTGCTTTAGTGACCACTGTCGAATCTCTCTCAGCATCAATCATACTGCTTTAGTGACCACTGTCCAATCTCTCTTAGCATAAACAGTCCTGGTTTTAGTGACCGCTGTCCAATCTCTCTCAGTATCAAACATACTGCTTTAGTGACCACTGTCGACTCTCTCTCAGCATCAAACATACTGCTTTAGTGACCACTGTCCAATCTCTCTCAGCTTCAAACATACTGCTTTAGTGACCACTGTCCAATCTCTCTCAGCATCAAACATACTGCTTTAGTGACCACTGTCGAATCTCTCTCAGCATCAAACATACTGCTTTAGTGACCACTGTCCAATCTCTCTCAGCATCAAACATACTGCTTTAGTGACCACTGTCCAATCTCTCTCAGCTTCAAACATACTGCTTTAGTGACCACTGTCCAATCTCTCTCAGCATCAAACATACTGCTTTACTGACCACTGTCGAATCTCTCTCAGCATCAAACATACTGCTTTAGTGACCACTGTCCAATCTCTCTCAGCTTCAAACATACTGCTTTAGTGACCACTGTCGAATCTCTCTCAGCATCAATCATACTGCTTTAGTGACCACTGTCCAATCTCTCTTAGCATAAACAGTCCTGGTTTTAGTGACCGCTGTCCAATCTCTCTCAGTATCAAACATACTGCTTTAGTGACCACTGTCGACTCTCTCTCAGCTTCAAACATACTGCTTTAGTGACCACTGTCGAATCTCTCTCAGCATCAAACATACTGCTTTGGTGACCACTGTCCAATCTCTCTCAGTATCAAACATACTGCTTTAGTGACCACTGTCCAATCTCTCTCAGCATCAAACATACTGCTTTAGTGACCACTGTCCAATCTCTCTCAGCATCAAACATACTGCTTTAGTGACCACTGTCCAATCTCTCTCAGCATCAAACATACTGCTTTGGTGACCACTGTCCAATCTCTCTCAGCATCAAACATACTGCTTTACTGACCACTGTCGAATCTCTCTCAGCATCAAACATACTGCTTTGGTGACCACTGTCGAATCTCTCTCAGCATCAATCATACTGCTTTAGTGACCACTGTCCAATCTCTCTTAGCATAAACAGTCCTGGTTTTAGTGACCGCTGTCTAATCTCTCTCAGTATCAAACATACTGCTTTAGTGACCACTGTCGAATCTCTCTCAGCTTCATACATACTGCTTTAGTGACCACTGTCCAATCTCTCTCAGTATCAAACATACTCCTATAGTGACCACTGTCCAATCTCTCTCAGCATAAACTGTTCTGGTTTTACTGACCACTGTCGAATCTCTCTCAGCATCAAACATACTGCTTTAGTGACCACTGTCGAATCTATCTCAGCATCAAACATACTTCTTTAGTGACCACTGTCCAATCTCTCTCAGCATCAAACATACTGCGTTAGTGACCACTGTCCAATCTCTCTCAGCATCAAACATACTGCTTTAGTGACCACTGTCCAATCTCTCTCAGTATCAAACATACTGCTTTAGTGACCACTGTCGACTCTCTCTCAGCATCAAACATACTGCTTTAGTGACCACTGTCCAATCTCTCTCAGTATCAATCATACTGCTTTAGTGACCACTGTCGACTCTCTCTCAGCATCAATCATACTGCTTTAGTGACCACTGTCGAATCTCTCTCAGCATCAAACATACTGCTTTAGTGACCACTGTCCAATCTCTCTCAGCATCAAACATACTGCTTTAGTGACCACTGTCGACTCTCTCTCAGCATCAATCATACTGCTTTAGTGACCACTGTCGACTCTCTCTCAGCATCAAACATACTGCTTTAGTGACCACTGTCCAATCTCTCTCAGCATCAAACATACTGCTTTAGTGACCACTGTCGACTCTCTCTCAGCATCAATCATACTGCTTTAGTGACCACTGTCGAATCTCTCTCAGCATCAAACATACTGCTTTAGTGACCACTGTCGAATCTCTCTTAGCATCAAACATACTGCTTTAGTGACCACTGTCAAATCTCTCTCAGCATCAAACATACTGCTTTAGTGACCACTGTCGAATCTCTCTCAGCATCAAACATACTGCTTTAGTGACCACTGTCGACTCTCTCTCAGCATCAAACATACTGCTTTAGTGACCACTGTCCAATCTCTCTCAGCATCAAACATACTGCTTTAGTGACCACTGTCGAATCTTTCTCAGTATCAAACATACTGCTTTAGTGACCACTGTCCAATCTCTCTCAGCATCAAACATACTGCTTTAGTGACCACTGTCGAATCTTTCTCAGTATCAAACATACTGCTTTAGTGACCACTGTCGAATCTCTCTCAGCATCAAACATACTGCTTTAGTGACCACTGTCGACTCTCTCTCAGCATCAAACATACTGCTTTAGTGACCACTGTCCAATCTCTCTCAGCATCAAACATACTGCTTTAGTGACCACTGTCCAATCTCTCTCAGTATCAAACATACTGCTTTAGTGACCACTGTCGACTCTCTCTCAGCTTCAAACATACTGCTTTAGTGACCACTGTCCAATCTCTCTCAGCATCAAACATACTGCTTTAGTGACCACTGTCCAATCTCTCTCAGCATCAAACATACTGCTTTAGTGACCACTGTCGACTCTCTCTCAGCATCAATCATACTGCTTTAGTGACCTCTGTCGACTCTCTCTCAGCATCAAACATACTGCTTTAGTGACCACTGTCCAATCTCTCTCAGCATCAAACATACTGCTTTAGTGACCACTGTCGACTCTCTCTCAGCATCAATCATACTGCTTTAGTGACCACTGTCGAATCTCTCTCAGCATCAAACATACTGCTTTAGTGACCACTGTCGACTCTCTCTCAGCATCAATCATACTGCTTTAGTGACCACTGTCGAATCTCTCTCAGCATCAAACATACTGCTTTAGTGACCACTGTCGAATCTTTCTCAGTATCAAACATACTGCTTTAGTGACCACTGTCGAATCTCTCTCAGCATCAAACATACTGCTTTAGTGACCACTGTCGACTCTCTCTCAGCATCAAACATACTGCTTTAGTGACCACTGTCCAATCTCTCTCAGCATCAAACATACTGCTTTAGTGACCACTGTCCAATCTCTCTCAGCATCAAACATACTGCTTTAGTGACCACTGTCCAATCTCTCTCAGTATCAAACATACTGCTTTAGTGACCACTGTCGACTCTCTCTCAGCTTCAAACATACTGCTTTAGTGACCACTGTCCAATCTCTCTCAGCATCAAACATACTGCTTTAGTGACCACTGTCCAATCTCTCTCAGCATCAAACATACTGCTTTAGTGACCACTGTCGACTCTCTCTCAGCTTCAAACATACTGCTTTAGTGACCACTGTCGACTCTCTCTTAGCATCAAACATACTGCTTTAGTGACCACTTACGACTCTCTCTCAGCATCATAAATACTGATTTAGTGACCACTGTCGAATCTCTCTCAGCATCAAACATACTGCTTTAGTGACCACTGTCCAATCTCTCTCAGTATCAAACATACTCCTATAGTGACCACTGTCCAATCTCTCTCAGCATAAACAGTTCTGGTTTTACTGACCACTGTCGAATCTCTCTCAGTATCAAACATACTGCTTTAGTGACCACTGTCGAATCTCTCTCAGCTTCAAACATACTGCTTAAGTGACCAATGTCGAATCTATCTCAGCATCAAACATACTGCTTTAGTGACCACTGTCCAATCTCTCTCAGCTTCAAACATACTGCTTTAGTCACCACTGTCGAATCTCTCAGTATCAAACATACTGCTTTAGTGACCACTGTCGACTCTCTCCCAGCATCAAACATACTGCTTTAGTGACCACTGTCGAATCTCTCTCAGCTTCAAACATACTGCTTTAGTGACCACTGTCGACTCTCTCTCAGCATCAAACATACTTCTTTAGTGACCACTGTCCAATCTCTCAGCTTCCAACATACTGCTTTAGTGACCACTTTCGAATCTCTCTCAGCATCAAACATACTGCTTTAGTGACCACTGTCGACTCTCTCTCAGCATCAAACATACTGCTTTAGTGACCACTGTCGAATCTATCTCAGCATCAAATATACTGCTTAAGTGACCACTGTCCAATCTCTCTAAGCATCAAACATACTGCTTTAGTGACCACTGTCCAATCTCTCTCAGTATCAAACATACTGCTTAAGTGACCACTGACGACTCTCTCTCAGCATCAAACATACTGCTTTAGTGACCACTGTCCAATCTCTCTCAGTATCAAACATACTTCTTTAGTGACCACTGTCCAATCTCTCTTAGCATAAACAATCCTGGTTTTACTGACCACTGTCCAATCTCTCTTCGCAACAAATATCTAGTTTGACTGACCACTGTCCAGTATCTATATCAAACATAAAACGTTACTGACCACTGCCCTGTCTCAGTATCAAATATCTTGGTATTAACGATTACTGTCCATTTTCTATTAGCATCAAACATCATATAAAATGTATTTAGTGACCACTGACCAGCCTTACTTTGTACAAAACATCCCATATGATGTTACAATATTGTTCATCCTATGTTTACTGACCACTGTCCGTCCCTCGTTCTATGAAACAATCCAATATCAATTTATCACTGTCCAGGTATCCGGGTATCGCTGACCTATTCGGGCCAATATTCCATGTTCAGTGACCACTGTCCAGTCTCTCAACACGTGTTTGGTTTAGATTGAAAGGGGTGACCACTGTCCAGTCTCTCAAAACGTGTTTGGTTTAGATTGAAAGTGGTGACCACTGTTCATCCTCTCAAAACGTGTTTGGTTTAGATTGAAAGTGGTGACCACTGTCCAGTCTCTCAAAACGTGTTTGGTTTAGATTGAAAATGGTGACCACTGTCCAGTCTCTCAAAACGTGTTTGGTTTAGATTGAAAGTGGTGACCACTGTCCAGTCTCTCAAAACGTGTTTGGTTTAGATTGAAAGTGGTGACCACTGTCCAGTCTCTCAAAACGTGTTTGGTTTAAATTGAAAGTGGTGACCACTGTCCAGTCTCTCAAAACGTGTTTGGTTTAGATTGAAAGTGGTGACCATTGTCCATCCTCTCAAAATGTGTTTGGTTTAGATTGAAAGTGGTGACCACTGTCCAGTCTCTCAAAACGTGTTTGGTTTAGATTGAAAGTGGTGACCACTGTCCAGTCTCTCAAAACGTGTTTGGTTTAGATTGAAAGCGGTGACCACTGTCCAGTCTCTCAAAACGTGTTTGGTTTAGATTGAAAGTGGTGACCACTGTCCATTCTCTCAAAACGTGTTTGGTTTAGATTGAAAGTGGTGAACACTGTCCAGTCTCTCAAAACGTGTTTGGTTTAGATTGAAAGTGGTTATATATATATATATATATATATATATATATATATATATATATATATATATATATATATATATATATATATATAATATCTTTGCTATGTTTATGGCCTTGAGACTCCTAATCTAAAATGAATTAAACTCGTATGGTTATCTTAACAATGCGTTGTTACTGTTTAGAAAGTAGGAGTGTCACACACTGTAAAATCAATGAAATGGTCACTTTAAAGCTCAGTAACTATTTCTTAAATCATTACACAATAAGTGTCTGGATCTTGATTCTGGTTAACTGTGAAGCCTACTATTGTACATCACTACAGCACTACAGTTCTTCAGTACTACACGACTACAGCACTACACACTGTAAAATCAATGAAATGGTCACTTTAAAGCTCAGTAATTATTTTAAAAATAATTACACAATAAGTGTCTGGATCTTGATTCTGGTTAATTGTGAAGCCTACTATTGTACAGCACTACTATTGTACGTTAAGGATGTACTCATACAAGCTTACTGTGTTATGTTAATTATGTTTCATTTGTATTTTAACAGACATAGTCAAGTATTCTCTCACTCAGTATCCATCGCTACTTAATATAATCAAATGCCCTAATCAGTGTACACTGTGAGCATAAGACCTGATTGGTAACTGATTGGAAGTGACGTCAGATATTCTTAAAGAGTCACTGAGTATTGTTCATAATATCTTATTCGGCTTTCATGCATACGGAGCGACCACATGTGTTGATTTGAAATGAAATTATTTCACTTGACTTGCATATTCATACCATATCGTCAAATATATGATAATAACTTGTTTCAAATTAAATCAAGCAAAAGTCTTTTACATGTGCAGAAACCGAAATCATAATGACAAACAATAGAACAACAAATCAAAATAATTAGTTAGTATCACTTGATATGACAAATCTCTATTAAACTATCATTCATGATTTAGGTGTAGAAGCAATTAGCTATTGGTTGAATAAACATTCCTATGAGATACCACAGAGAATCCCGAAGGATTTCATAATAGAAAATGCGAAATGTATTCTTTCAAATGATAATTTTCACCTTAATAACATGTATTATAAACAAATATAGGGGACAGCCATGGGGACGAAAATGGCACCAACGTACGCTACACTTGTACTAGAATACCTAGAAGAGCCGTTATACCTTGAGGTTGGCCAAAATATTGAAGATGAATTCGAATTTATAAGAAATTGGAAAAGATTTGTTAATGACTGTTTTATATTATTGAATCGAGATAATGACTCATTGAAGGATCTACATAATAAACTTCAAAACTTACATCCAAATTTATCATTTACTTTTCTATTCTTAGATGTAATGGTATCTATTCAGTCAGGACAAATACAAAGTGATATCTATTACAAGCCCACAGATGACTCTCATTGAAGGATCTAAATAATAAACTTCAAAACCTACATCCAAGTCTATCATTTACATTTCTATTCTTAGATGTAATGGTATCTATTCAGTCAGGACAAATACAAAGTGATATCTATTACAAGCCCACAGATGACTCTCATTGAAGGATCTAAATAATAAACTTCAAAACCTACATCCAAGTCTATCATTTACATTTCTATTCTCAGATGTAATGGTATCTATTCAGTCAGGACAAATACAAAGTGATATCTATTACAAGCCCACAGATGACTCTCATTGAAGGATCTAAATAATAAACTTCAAAACCTACATCCAAGTCTATCATTTACATTTCTATTCTCAGATGTAATGGTATCTATTCAGTCAGGACAAATACAAAGTGATATCTATTACAATCCCACAGATGACTCTCATTGAAGGATCTAAATAATAAACTTCAAAACCTACATCCAAGTCTATCATTTACATTTCTATTCTCAGATGTAATGGTATCTATTCAGTCAGGACAAATACAAAGTGATATCTATTACAAGCCCACAGATGACTCTCATTGAAGGATCTAAATAATAAACTTCAAAACCTACATCCAAGTCTATCATTTACATTTCTATTCTCAGATGTAATGGTATCTATTCAGTCAGGACAAATACAAAGTGATATCTATTACAAGCCCACAGATGACTCTCATTGAAGGATCTAAATAATAAACTTCAAAACCTACATCCAAGTCTATCATTTACATTTCTATTCTTAGATGTAATGGTATCTATTCAGTCAGGACAAATACAAAGTGATATCTATTACAAGCCCACATATGACACTCATTGAAGGATCTAAATAATAAACTTCAAAACCTACATCCAAGTCTATCATTTACATTTCTATTCTTAGATGTAATGGTATCTATTCAGTCAGGACAAATACAAAGTGATATCTATTACAAGCCCACAGATGACTCTCATTGAAGGATCTAAATAATAAACTTCAAAACCTACATCCAAGTCTATCATTTACATTTCTATTCTTAGATGTAATGGTATCTATTCAGTC
This sequence comes from Gibbula magus, assembly GCA_936450465.1. Classification (NCBI taxonomy): domain Eukaryota; kingdom Metazoa; phylum Mollusca; class Gastropoda; order Trochida; family Trochidae; genus Gibbula; species Gibbula magus. The sequence goes on along the minus strand of OW388298.1, from coordinate 68,153,957 downwards.
AGGACAAATACAAAGTGATATCTATTACAAGCCCACAGATGACACTCATTGAAGGATCTAAATAATAAACTTCAAAACCTACATCCAAGTCTATCATTTACATTTCTATTCTTAGATGTAATGGTATCTATTCAGTCAGGACAAATACAAAGTGATATCTATTACAAGCCCACAGATGACTCTCATTGAAGGATCTAAATAATAAACTTCAAAACCTACATCCAAGTCTATCATTTACATTTCTATTCTTAGATGTAATGGTATCTATTCAGTCAGGACAAATACAAAGTGATATCTATTACAAGCCCACAGATGACACTCATTGAAGGATCTAAATAATAAACTTCAAAACCTACATCCAAGTCTATCATTTACATTTCTATTCTTAGATGTAATGGTATCTATTCAGTCAGGACAAATACAAAGTGATATCTATTACAAGCCCACAGATGACTCTCATTGAAGGATCTAAATAATAAACTTCAAAACCTACATCCAAGTCTATCATTTACATTTCTATTCTTAGATGTAACGGTATCTATTCAGTCAGGACAAATACAAAGTGATATCTATTACAAGCCCACAGATGACACTCATTGAAGGATCTAAATAATAAACTTCAAAACCTACATCCAAGTCTATCATTTACATTTCTATTCTTAGATGTAATGGTATCTATTCAGTCAGGACAAATACAAAGTGATATCTATTACAAGCCCACAGATGACACTCATTGAAGGATCTAAATAATAAACTTCAAAACCTACATCCAAGTCTATCATTTACATTTCTATTCTTAGATGTAATGGTATCTATTCAGTCAGGACAAATACAAAGTGATATCTATTACAAGCCCACAGATGACACTCATTGAAGGATCTAAATAATAAACTTCAAAACCTACATCCAAGTCTATCATTTACATTTCTATTCTTAGATGTAATGGTATCTATTCAGTCAGGACAAATACAAAGTGATATCTATTTCAAGCTCACAGATTACAAACAATTTTTAGGGTACAGATCCTGTCACCCGCACAATATCAAGAATACCATTCCCTATCTTCTGTCCTGTAGAATATATAACATAGTATCAAACCAATTATATATTCTAGATTTAAGGCTGAGACAATTTGACCAATAATTATTAAAATTCAGAGGTTACCCTGCCATCATCATTTTAGATGCTTTATCAAAGGCCCGTTATTTTAACAGGGAAGAGTTTCTAAAACAAAGAGAACAATTTGGCAACTACCGATTACTACTACATTTAACCCTTGGAATCCAAATATCTATTCGAAAATGAGGAACTATGCACAGACGTCCGACACAGGTCCAAAATTAAAACATGCTCTAGAAGGTACACAAATGATAAACGTCAAACGGCAGAGTAAAACTCGGAAACAACCGTTATCAAAAGCGTGCTTTATGGACCAAAATTCTGCGCCAGGTGGAAGTATCACGAAATGTAAAATCCTGAAATGCGGCACATGTTCACACATTTTGGAGGTAAATTCACTTTAAGAACTAATTCCAAATTAAAAATAAAGGAAATGCGCCTCTAGAAACCTAATATATGTAATAGCATGCGCTGGTTGTGATGTAGATTACATTTGGCACACATACGGGGGATGTATACTGGACAAAAATAATTAAGGATATTTTTCAATTTTTTTGATATTATAAATACTCTTGTACTAATGAAATATTAATGATAAAACATCATATATCCCTACCTTATTTTGTCCAATATACTTTAGGATGTCATTATTTAAGAGTATATATATATTACCTGTTACATTACCTATTAAACATTACCAACCCACACCTGTATTTTGTAGAGGGTACTGTCCGAGTAACTCTCCATTCCTTACAAATAATGGAGCCGAGGCCCATTATTTTTAAGGAATGGAGAGTTACGAGGATATTACCCTACTTAAATTACACTCAAAGTATTGCTCTTTTATCAAAATTGCTTTAGACAGTTGAAGAAATTAAATTTCTACTTAAAAAATATGATGTGATGTGTAACTCTCTATTACTGAAAAATAATGGAGTGAAAGAAAAATAGGATGACGTCACAAGTGTAATTTAATGCCTGTTAAAGGTAAGTTTTCAAAATAACATCTGACAAATGAACGGGAGTCAATGTCTGGTTTTCAATCAAACATAGCAAGTTCCACCTCATTATAAACCTAGGTCGGATTCTGTCTGTTGTTTTATAGGTATCTTCTTTTCTTGGAATAACCTCTAATGAGGTCTTACTTCCGAGAATAACCCGGTATGAGGTTTTACTTTTGAAAGTAAGACCTGAACCTAAGGTTTTTTTTAAAGTAAGACCTGGAAATGCACTTAGAATAATTTTTCACACTTGCAACGCAATAGCCAACAAGCAGCAATTATTATCGAAAATTATACACAGTTAAAAATTTCCAAGTTGAAATAGCTGGATTCGAACAAGGCACCCTTCGCTCTCTAAACTGGCGCCTTAGACCGCTCGGCTATGCAGACCGAAATGATGAGTGGAGTTGAATCACTCCATTTATAGTCATACCGTCTTTGCCTCGATATAACGCAACCGAGGGCGACATACCCTTTATAAAAACACGATTTGGGAATCACAAATTATAAAATGTAATTTTTTACATTTGACGTTTATAAATAGGAAGAAAACATTCCTCCTTCGTCTTCTGCTTTTAAAATGGTCTAAGCGGAGGAATTAGGCCCTTTGAGCGTCCGAAACTATACCTCGTAAATTTTGATAGTTGACGGTTTATAAGCTAGAGAAAACACTCCTCCTCGGTCTTCTGCTCTGAGAATAACCTCAAGGTCGGGATAGCCCCTCGGGCTAACGCCATCGGGGCTTTATCCCTCCCTTCAGGTTATTCTCAGAACAGAAGACCTCGGAGTCATGTTTTCTCCTTAACATATAGTCACCTAACGGAATAAAGTAGCATTAGATTTATCATGTTCAGAAACAGTCAGTACTTCTCGATGAAATAACACTATATATAACGTTTGATATAACATGACTCCAACAAGACACTCAATGACTCTTAAGTCCCTCAATCAGTAGGTAGTTTACTAACTTTTATAAGAATGATGTTGGTCTTTCCACCAGGATAATAAAGTACAATAATGCACCTTATGCGGTTCACCACTGTATAGGTACCCTCATTATCAATTTATAACTCATTCTTTCCCCTTTTTGGAAAAATAAGGCACCACATGTTTTCCTAGCAAAAGTGCTGAATAAATAATTCTAAAAAACGCGCCAATGACAACAAGGATTCAGCAACATATCTGCAGCTTAAATACGTTAACAACCAACACCCCAGTCCCCGTCCTCTTTGAGCACACTTGGTTGTGACTATGTGCAGTCAGGTATAATTGAAATGATTTAACGACCAACACCCCAGTCCCCGTCCTCTTTGAGCACTCTTGGTTGTGACTATGTGCAGTCAGGTATAATTGAAATGATTTAATTACCAACACCCCAGTACCCGTCCTCTTTGGGCACTCTTGCTTGTGACTATGTGCAGTCAGGTATAATTGAAATGATTTAACGACCAACACCCCAGTACCCGTCCTCTTTGAGCACTCTTGGTTGTGACTATGTGCAGTCAGGTATAATTGAAATGATTTAACGACCAACACCCCAGTACCCGTCCTCTTTGAGCACTCTTGCTTGTGACTATGTGCAGTCAGGTATAATTGAAATGATTTAACGACCAACACCCCAGTACCCGTCCTCTTTGAGCACTCGTGGTTGTGACTATGTGCAGTCATGTATAATTGCATGATTTAACGACCAACACCCCAGTCCCCGTCCTCTTTGAGCACTATTGCTTGTGACTATGTGCAGTCAGGTATAATTGAAATGATTTAACGACCAACACCCCAGTCCCCGTCCTCTTTGAGCACTCTTGGTTGTGACTATGTGCAGTCAGGTATAATTGAAATAATTTAACGACCAACACCCCAGTCCCCGTCCTCTTTGAGCACTCTTGCTTGTGACTATGTGCAGTCATGTATAATTGAAATGATTTAACGACCAACATCCCAGTCCCTGTCCTCTTTGAGCACTCTTGGTTGTGACTATGTGCAGTCAGGTATAATTGAAATGATTTAACTACCAACACCCAATCCCCGTCCTCTTTGACCACTCTTGGTTGTGACTATGTGCAGTCAGGTATAATTGAAATGATTTAACGACCAACACCCCCGTCCTCTTTGAGCACTCTTGCTTGTGACTATGTGCAGTCAGGTATAATTGAAATGATTTAACGACCAACACCCCAGTCCCCGTCCTCTTTGATCACTCTTGCTTGTGACTATGTGCAGTCAGGTATAATTGAAATGATTATCAGCTCCCAGTGCAGATAAAGTCCAAATAAAATGCACATCATCTGATGCAGGCACTTAGAAACATAAGTAGGTGAACATAGAGAGAGCTCCGGAAGCAGATATAATGAAGTCAATTACAATAGACTGAATAGGTCCTGACTAATCGGAACAGAGTAAGAGATAATATATATATTGTGTTTGAAAATCAGCGGCATGTAACACAATTATGATAGCTCTATGTTTAATTACAAATCAAACGTGTAGTTGACATATACAAATCATGATGCCATATTTGGATCACAGGCAGGCGAATTGACTTTTCACCTCTGATAGACATCTTAGTACGGTTGTTATGATAAACACAGATATTTAACATGGAAGTAAATTTCACTTGCGGATATCCATTGCTACAAATTGTGAGGCTTAAAATAGACATTGTACACCAATCGTTTATGAAGAGCTCTTATTTACTGGAAAGAAGTTGATATTTGGCTATGAAAATAATTATTGACAAAATAATGCGATTTTAAAAATCAAATACAACTTAAGAACTATTGGACTTTTTTTCACTTTCTTCAAAGAAAGTGCAGAAAAATATCTGAAAATAAAAGTATTATTAGGAATGTATTATTTACTAAGAACAGCTTTAAATGAAGGATACCCGTGTGTCATAACTGTTCTAATCTAATCTGATGCTTTGTCTTTGTTAAATTCACGTTATTGACGATAGATGGACGTATATCATCTGTCTCAGTTTTAAAAAAGTCATACGCTTAACTATAACTGAAAAATCCCCCAACAGAGGGGTTGTAGGATAAATGCATGTATCTATACATGTATGTATTTATATATGCATATAAATATGTATGTATGTATGTATGTATTTATATATGCATATATATGTATGCATGTATGTATGTATGTATGTATGTATTTATATATGCATGTGTGTATGTATGTATGTATGTATGCATGTATGCATGTATGCATGTATGCATGAATGCATGCATGCATGCATGCATGCATGTATGTATGTATGTATGTATGTATGTATGTATGTATGTATGTATGTATGTATGTATGTATGTATGGAAACATTCATGCAAGGACAGTGTACAGTTGATAACATGTTCCTTTTTACGGCGTGGTCGCGAAATGTGGATGGACATCTTTCACAAAAATAGTTGATAGTGTCACTCATTTCCTATTGTGGCATCAACTGACACCCAACTGTGGAATTCCCGGTATCATCTTAGAAATTAAGACATATTTTATATTTACAAAGTGTGTGTCTGTCAAAGTACAGGATGTGATGAAAAGGTCTTTAGAGTCCTTTTAAAACTGGAGAGATTTCCAACGTTCTTCAATTAACAGACAATTCATTCCTATACTTCAGATGTTTGTCAATACGGATATGGCACTGACTGATTACACAAAATGCAGATGGTTCTATTCCATAAAGGTGGATGTTTGTGTACATTGGAAACGCCCACCTCTAAAAATCTCCAACTTTAACTTCAATGTTCAGAAATTCATCGACCAAAGTCAATGCTGCTCGTAAGATTATCATAATTCGCCAATAACATGGATTTTTGTAAATTGTTCAGATTTTTTTCAAAACTAATATTTGGTGATTCTAGGTTTTGCTTATTCCTACAAAGAAATAACAGTAATAATATAATTTTGCATCAAACATACAATAGTTTTTTCCCCAATTTACAAACCATCAAGTGTTCATATTTTAATTTTGTAATTTTCATCCCCTACTTCTGCGTTATAAAGAGTTAATCTTCCTCATTAGCTTTATACTGAGGACCTGATGAATATGGCGGTATTCGTCATATTCGTCAGACGATTATAATTGCTGCCGTTTTCATACTTTTGAATTGAACAAGATTTCAGATACTACCGGTAGATACATACATTATTTTTGCTTTTTTTAAAATATTTTCATAAATTTATGAAAAAAAAAATCTAAATTTGTAAGCAAAAGGCATTTATTTAGTTTATTGAAATGAAAACATTCTAGATCCCCTTAAACACTTCGTTGTTGAAAACATTACATTAACAAAAGCTGTCCTTTACAGTAAACCGTTACTTTAATTGAATACTTAGAGAATAGCTAATGGTAACTACACATTGAATGTTTTCTAAGTGAGACAGGACATTGGTCAGGAAACACTTATTATAGAGTGAGCAACTATTACTCAACATGGGATATTTAGAGAATAACCAACGAGGTGCGAGTCATTACGGGAAATAAGCACGAGTCGAAATGATGTTAACAGTCACGAGCCTTGGCGACTGAACATCATTTCGACGAGTGCATAGTTCTCGTAATCACTCGTACCGAGTTGGTTATTCAATATATTACCCAATTAGAAAGAGAATCACTAAAGAGCACATGTGCGAATATCACAACAAATAATCACCTGTGTATCCTAACCCGTATGGGTAATATACATGTTTATGTTTAACAATATTTCAATATTGATATAAATGTGAGCGTAAAACAAATACATAAACCTCAGTAATAGCATTTTATCAAAGGATGATATCTTTAAAATGATACATTTTATAGTATATATATTAAACATAAAAGTTAAATTTAAAAATATTGAATATGTAACCAGTTGGTAGTTCTCAAACGAAACTAAATAATCATTAAAATAACTATATAATATTCGAATGTGTTTACGTTTCATTACAGCACGAAATGAAAATATTATTTCTAAAAAAATCAGTTACATATGTACGTGTCGAAACACCGTTTAGGTACAGAAACTACAAGGGCATCAACACAGACTTCTGCTTTGACCTTTGACCCCATGTTTGATTGATGAATGTCACTGATATTTTTCTATCAAAATTACAGTAGGTAACTCTCATCTCTCATACCATAAAAACTGCCAAATTTGTCCCACTTTAACTCATATATATTTACAGAGGAATTTCATTGTAAATAAAAATACCAACAAAGTCTTCTCTTCTTTTGTATGCATTCTCATTGTGCATTTAAAAAAAAAAGATTGAATCGAACTGGACTTTAATTCTAAAGAAATATAAATTCTGCTTCAACACAATTCAATCAATTCTACCATCCCTGAAAGTTTCATGAAAGTTGTACAGCCGTTAGTTCAGAAATTGTTAAACAAAACTGTACAAATAATAATAGGAAATATAGTCACAAGTGACAGTAAACGGAATTGGCGCATAAAATATTCAATCTTTTAAAATATTATTACTTGAGACATTTTCTCAATGTTATTGTGCATCTTTTGCAACAGGTTACAAGTCTCTAGCATGTCTCTAGAATTATTAAGACCCAAGTTTTACATGCGGAAATCAAGCAACTTAAAAGAATATCAGCATAGCGGCTTATCCACGTGACCTACAACTATTATCAGACTTTTACATTTCGTTGAATTATCTGCAGTGGTTTTGGCTGAATCCTAGTTCAGAAATTGTTACACAAAACTGTACATATAGTAATAGGAAATAAAGTCCAAGTGACAGTTAACGGAAATGGCGCATAAATGATTCTACACAAGATCCGTGGAATAAAAATGAAAATAATAATAACAGTAAGTAACCAGGTAAATGACGGAATCCCTAATTATCTCGACAACGATAGGTCTTTCAGTGTTTGTCTGAATATCTAACAATAGTAAGTATCCTACCTCTGTAGTCATGTTGTCTGAGCCGATGAATCAGGTTCACAACACAACGTCCTGTTCTGTGATTACCGCTTGTCATATGAACGTACTTTATAAGAGGAGCAGATTATATTTGGCCAAGACAACCAGGAACTAAATAAAAATAAACTTATACTCGTCGCCTACAAATCTACTGTCTCTACTTATGGTGGGAATTAAGTTAGGATATTCTGGATGCTTTAGAGGGTGTACTCTATCTCCCCTGAGACCACTGACAGCTTTTTTGTTCTAACTCCTGATCTTGTTTATTGATGAACCCTGAGCCAACAGTCACGGCCAATAGTCAAGTGTCAACTGTCACTCATCTTTCAGTTTCAATTTTTCTATTTTACTTTAATTTCAAACTTGACATAAACATATTGAAATTTATAATGGAAAACTGTTAAACTTATCTAGTCTGACATTTAGACCCTGAAGAAGATTTGTTTAAAAAAGGAGCCTCTTTTTTACCAAAAAATCCTATTTCTTATAGTTTCCTTTGCAATAATTAATAATATGGTGGTATTTTCGGAATAAATAATTTCAGAGTCTGATTGTAAGACTAAAAGTTATCTTTATGTAGATTTGACATGACATGATTTTATGATTGTTATTATGACATGATTTTATGATTCTTATAGCAAATAGTTGCATTGACGAGTATGGACAATTATCAACACAAAAGAGGCTCATGGCAAGGAGATCTCATCTCCCCATATCTGTACTTATTCTATGCTGAGATACTACGGATAATGATAAGAAATAACCAAAACATAAGCAACATTGTCCTTAATGAAATTTGAAAAAAAAATATCTGCCAATGTACTGACGAAACAGAAATATTCCTAGAGGGCTCAAACTCATCTCTTAATAAAGGAAGGTGGACATTCACAATATTTTATAATTTGTCAGGTTTAAGAATCAAAATGGTTAAAACACATGCAGTTTGGTTAGAAACAACAGGCCATTGATCCTTAGTTAAAGTTAGATTGGCCTAGACAGAATTTTGACATTCTGGAAACAAACTACATAGTAGGGTTGGAGTGAGTGAGTGAGTTGGGGTTTAACGCTGCTTTCAAGAGTATTTCACTTATATCGCGGCTGCTTGTATTATGGCAGGGAGAAAGCCCGCAACGCCATGTGGCTGTGTACTGCGGTGAAACCTGCGAGCATTGGCTGGAAAGTAGGCTTGGATATTGCACTAAATTTTATATTGCGATATATTGCAATGCATAGCCTCTGTATTGCGATAATATTGCTATATAGTGATAGAACTTTGTTTTAAAGTTTTACACTTATAAATGCTGTTTAACATTATATTTGAAATGAAATACCTAACAGAACTTTCAAATGACAGGATATTTCCCAAAAAGATCAAAAGCAAATTTGGTACAGTAGAATCCAAAATGAAAACTTTCACTTGTAACACAGCCCAACATATGTTCTTGCACATCAAGAGCATTTAAAACCTGTAAGTTTACATTAGAACAAGATATTATTTTGATATATGCATATATTTCACCTAAAATTATAATGTGCGATATATTGCCAAATGGAAAACATATTGTAATAATTGTATTGCACAATCTAAAACCGGTATATACCGATATACTGGTTATATTGCACACCCCTACTACATAGAGATTTATAACACTAAAATGATTTGAAACAATGGAAAAGTACTTGTGAGCTACAAGGAAGGAAACTCAATTTTAAAGACAATAACCATTGTTTGACATTTGACTGAATCCACTATTAATCATATCCTCTCTTCCATTTCACACCTCGAAAATTTTATTAAAAAAATAACAGCATTATATATTTCATTTTTTTAGATATGAAGTTTGACATTTTGTGTTTTTAATATTACATTAAGATATGACTCAATTTCATAGTATTTTATGACTTTAGGTCTCACTTTCCGAATTACATGAGTCAATTGATGTTTGAAGTATGATCTTTCAAAGAATTTATATTTTTTTTCAGCATCTAAGTTACGTTTACTGTCTCACGATCTTTACAGTTTTTCTGACATACTCGTTTGTATGTTTAGTTTGTGGTGTTCTCTGTATTACATATTAAAAATTATGTTTAAAATTTGAAGACTGATGTAGGATGGGCCTAAAATGCCATACATATTCATAACATTGTGACAGTGAAAAGTAAAGCAAAGATAAGTTTTCAATTATGTTATCCTTTGATAGATAGATACATTATTTCTTGTTATAATAATTGTCAATTACGGTTTGAAGTTTGATAAAGAATATGGTTATACAATCGTTCTCAACATTCTTTTTTTGTAATAGTTTGAATGGTTAGCGCGTTCGGCTTCAGATCAAAATGTCTGTGGTAAAATCCGGCCAGGGGCATGGTAACTTTGTCTGCAGTAGAGAACTGTTCTACAGGCAGTAAGGTTTGGGTTTCAGCACAGTACCACCCATGGTTTGCTAGTTCAAGCCGTTGCTCGCACCACAACGCATAGCCACATGGCGTTGCGGGCTTTCTCCCTGCAATAATACCAGTAGCGTAAAACCCCAACTCACCTCATCTTGTGTGGGTTTGATTCGAGGGTGTTACATTATTAGCAAAATATCATTCTCAAAACTATCATTTGAACAAAGTTGTCTGAACTCCTATGTGTAGTGCAGGTCCGTGGAACTTTTATAATTGAAAATGCATTAAAAGATTATGATACTAGTCATGGAATACAAACAATGAAATGGGAGTACATGGATACAATTCTTGAAATGGAAGTACATAATACAAGCCTTGAAATTTGAGAAGATAAATATATGCCTGGAAATGGAAGTACATGAATACAAGTCTTGCAATTAGAGAAGATGGATACAAATATTGCGTTTGGAGAACATGAATACAAGTCTTGAAATGGGAGTACATGACTACACGTCTTAAAATGGGAGAAGATGAATACAAGTATTGCTTTTGGAAAACATGAATACAAGTCTTGAAATGGGAGTACATGACTATAAGTCTTGAAATGGGAGAAGATGAATACAAGTCCTGAAATTGGAGAACATGAATACAAGTCTTGAAATGGGAGTACATGAATACAAGTCTTGAAATTGGAGTACATGAATACAAGTCTTGAAAGTGGAGAAGATGAATACAAATCTTGAAATGGGAGTACATGAATACAATTCTTGAAATGGGAGTACATGAATACAATTATTGCGTTTGGAGAACATGAATACAAGTCTTGAAATGGGAGTACATGACTATAAGTCTTGAAATGGGAGAAGATGAATACAAGTATTGCGTTTGGAGAACATGAATACAAGTCTTGAAATGGGAGTACATGACTACAAGTCTTGAAATGGGAGAAGATGAATACAAGTATTGCGTTTGGAGAACATGAATACAAGTCTTGAAATGGGAGAACATGACTATAAGTCTTGAAATGGAAGAAGATGAATACAAGTCCTAACAATTGGAGAACATGAATACAAGTCTTGAAATGGGAGTACATGAATACAATTCTTGAAATGGGAGTACATGAATACAAGTAATGCGTTTGGAGAACATGAATACAAGTCTTGCAATTAGAGAAGATGGATACAAATATTGTGTTTGGAGAACATGAATACAAGTCTTGAAATGGGAGTACATGACTACACGTCTTGAAATGGGAGAAGATGAATACAAGTATTGCGTTTGGAAAACATGAATACAAGTCTTGAAATGGGAGTACATGACTATAAGTCTTGAAATGGGAGAAGATGAATACAAGTCCTGAAATTGGAGAACATGAATACAAGTCTTGAAATGGGAGTACATGAATACAAGTCTTGAAATTGGAGTACATGAATACAAGTCTTGAAAGTGGAGAAGATGAATACAAGTCTTGAAATGGGAGTACATGAATACAATTCTTGAAATGGGAGTACATGAATACAAGTATTGCGTTTGGAGAACATGAATACAAGTCTTGAAATGGGAGTACATGACTATAAGTCTTGAAATGGGAGAAGATGAATACAAGTATTGCGTTTGGAGAACATGAATACAAGTCTTGAAATGGGAGTACATGACTACAAGTCTTGAAATGGGAGAAGATGAATACAAGTAATGCGTTTGGAGAACATGAATACAAGTCTTGAAATGGGAGTACATGAATACAAGTCTTGAAATGGGAGTACATGAATACAAGTAATGCGTTTGGAAAACATGAATACAAGTCTTGAAATGGGAGTACATGACTATAAGTCTTGAAATGGGAGTAGATGAATACAAGTATTGCGTTTGGAGAACATAAATACAAGTCTTGAAATGGGAGTACATGAATACAAGTCTTGAAATGGGAGTACATGAATACAAGTCTTGAAATTGGAGAAGATGAATACAAGTCTTGAAATGGCCATGGGAAGGCATGAAAACAATTCTTGAAATTGGAGAAGATGAATACAAGTCTTGAAATGGGAGAAGATGAATACTAGTAATACGTTTGGGGAACATACAAACATGTCTTGAAATTGGAGTACAGTAACATGAATACAAGTCTTGTCATTGGAGAAGATGAATACAAGTATTGGCGTTTGGAGAACATGAAAACATGTCTTGAAATGGGAGCACATGAATACAAGTCTTGAAATTGGAGAAGATGGATACAAGTATTGCGTTTGGAGAAGATGAATACAAGTCTTGAAATGGGAGAACATGAATACAAGTCTTGAAATGGGAGTACATGAATACAAGTATTGCCTTTGGAGAACATGAAAACACGTCTTCAAACGGGAGTACATGAATACAAGTCTTGAAATGGGAGTACATGAATACAAGTCTTGAAATGGGAGAACATGAATACAAGTCTTGAAATTGGAGTACATGAATACAAGTCTTGAAATGGGAGTACATGACTATAAGTCTTGAAATGGGAGAACATGAATTGAAATGGGAGTACATGACTACAAGTCTTGAAAAGGGAGAAGATGAATACAAGTATTGCGTTTGGAGAACATGAATACAAGTCTTGAAATGGGAGTACATGACTACAAGTCTTGAAATGGGAGAAGATGAATACAAGTATTGCGTTTGGAGAAGATGAAAACATGTCTTGGAATGGGAGTACATGAATACAAGTCTTGAAATGGGAGTACATGAATACCAGCCTTGAAATGGGAGAAGATGAATACCAGCCTTGAAATTGGAGAAGACGAATACAAGTATTGCGTTTGGAGAACATGAATAAAAGTCTTGAAATTGGAGTACATGAATACAAGTCTTGAAATTGGAGAAGAAGAATACAAGGCTTGAAATGGGAGAAGATGAATACAAGTCTTGAAATTGGAGAAGATGAATACAAGTAATGCGTTTGGAGAACATGAACACAAGTCTTGAAATGGGAGTACATGACTAAAAGTCTTGAAATGGGAGAAGATGAATACAAGTATTGCGTTTGGAGAACATGAATACAAGTCTTGAAATGGGAGTACATGAATACAAGTCTTGAAATTGAAAAGATGAATACAAGTATTGCGTTTCGAGAACATGAATAAAAGTCTTGAAATTGGAGTACATGAATACCAGCCTTGAAATTGGAGAAGATGAAAACATGTCTTGGAATGGGAGTACATGAATACAAGTCTTGAAATGGAGAAGATGTATACAAGTATTGCATTTGGAGAAGATGAATACAAGTCTTGAAATGGGAGTACATGAATACAAGTCTTGAAATTGGAGAAGATGAATACAAGTCCTAACAATTGGAGAACATGAATACAAGTCTTGAAATGGGAGTACATGAATACAAGTCTTGAAATGGGAGAACATGAATACAAGTCTTGAAATTGGAGTACATGAATACAAGTCTTGAAATGGGAGTACATGACTATACGTCTTGAAATGGGAGAACATGAATTGAAATGGGAGTACATGACTACAAGTCTTGAAATGGGAGAAGATGAATACAAGTATTGCGTTTGGAGAACATGAATACAAGTCTTGAAATGGGAGTACATGACTACAAGTCTTGAAATGGGAGAAGATGAATACAAGTATTGCGTTTGGAGAAGATGAAAACATGTCTTGGAATGGGAGTACATGAATACAAGTCTTGAAATGGGAGTACATGAATACCAGCCTTGAAATGGGAGAAGATGAATACCAGCCTTGAAATTGGAGAAGACGAATACAAGTATTGCGTTTGGAGAACATGAATAAAAGTCTTGAAATTGGAGTACATGAATACAAGTCTTGAAATTGGAGAAAAAGAATACAAGGCTTGAAATGGGAGAAGATGAATACAAGTCTAGAAATGGGAGTACGTGAATACAATTCTTGGAATGGGAGTACATGAATACAAGTCTTGAAATTGGAGAAGATGAATACAAATATTGCGTTTGGAGAAGATGAATACAATTCTTGGAATGGGAGTAGAGGAATACAAGTCTTGAAATTGGAGAAGATGAATACAAGTCTTGAAATGGGAGTACATGAATACAAGTCTTGAAATTGGAGAAGTTGAATACAAGTCTTGAACTTGGAGAAGATGAATACAAGTCTTGAAATGGGAGTACTTGAATACCAGCCTTGAAATTGAAAAGATGAATACAAGTATTGCGTTTGGAGAACATGAATCAAAGTCTTGAAATGGGAGTACATGAATACCAGCCTTGAAATTGGAGAAGATGAAAACATGTCTTGGAATGGGAGTACATGGATACAAGTCTTGAAATTGAGAAGATGAATACAATTCTTGGAATGGGAGTACATGAATACAAGTCTTGAAATGGAGAAGATGAATACAAGTATTGCATTTGGAGAAGATGAATACAAGTCTTGAAATGGGCGTACATGAATACAAGTCTTGAAATTGGAGAAGATGAATACAAGTCTTGAAATGGGAGAACATGAAAACATGTCTTGGAATGGGAGTACATGAATACCAGCCTTGAAATTGGAGAACATGAATACAAGTCTTGAAATTGGAGAATATGAATACAAGTATTGCATTTGGAGAAGATGAATACAAATCTTGAAATGGGAGTAAATGAATACACGTCTTGCAATGGGAGTACATGAATACAAGCCTTGCAATTGGAGAAGATGAATACAAGTCTTGAAATGGGAGTACATGAATACAAGCCTTGCAATTGGAGAAGAGGAATGTTCAGAGACATCCAAACTACAATGATTCTTAATTGAATTACTATTTTCCGTAAAATTAACATGAATAGGATACAAAAGGACATGATTCAATATACCTATAAAGTCAACTAATGAACATTACATGTTTATCATTTTGTAGGCAGTGGAGTATTATGAGCGAGTATTTTAAAACAAAGTTACAAATACACAAATCTCTGGTTATCATGTGAGGTTATGGGGAAGCTTGTATCTTTCAATCGGTATACAGTGTCATTGTGTTGTTGCAGCATAGAGAAGGAAGTAATGTATTGTATCTCTCTCAACCAGTCTTCCTGTAGGGAAGAGATGAAAGTTTTGAATACGCCTGTGAACTATGGGATGGCTGTTCCGCAGAGTTAACCGATAAAATTGAAAAAGTTCAGTTTCAGGCCGCCCGAATAGTAACGGGATTACCTAAGTATGCTACGAGAAAATCTCTTATCTATGAAACAGGATGGCAGTCTCTAAAAATGAGAAGAATATATCGTAAACTATCGCTATTTTATATATATATCAATAATGCTCCATCATATCTTTGTGACCTTATGCCACAACATGTTAATACTAGGACAAATTATAATCTTAGAAACGTTCGAGATCTTTCTGTGTCGTATTGTCGCACTAACCTTTTCAGTCAATCATTTTACCCATCATGCTCACAACTGTGGAATAACCTCCCATTGTACATTAGGGAAGCTGATTCTATTACTCGTTTTAAGTCATATATATATCCAAGAAAGTTTAAAGCACCAGCTTATTTCTCAATTGGTAAAAGAAAACTGAACATTATTCATACACAGTTACGATATTCCAGTAGCAAATTAAATGATGATTTGTATAGAATAGGTCTCTCAGACCACCCTGAATGCAATTGCAAATCTGCTTGTGAAAATTCTAATAATTATTTTATTGAATGTATTATGTATTATAATATAAGACATCAAATGTTTCGAAACATTAGATTAATTTGCAACAACAGAGCACAGATAAATTTAGATTTGTTGTTGAATGGCTGTCCAGATCTTTTTATATAATGATAACGTACACATTTTTAAAGAAGTACATAAGTTTATATCTCTTACTGAGAGATTTGATAAATAAATACATAACCTGCCTCATACCAAGTATTATACATTATGTATCTTTTGCTTTTGCTTTACTTTTCTATACCTTGTCCATTTGTAAATATACCCATCGTCTATATGTATATATGTATGTATATTACTGTACATATTGTAGTCAACGTTTCAATATATTATGTCAACAATGTAAATAGGAGAGGGTTTCATTAAGTTGGCATAACTTGTACCCAATCCTTTCTCATGAATAAATATGTTTAAATCAATGCGCAGTCTCTCTCTCTCTCAGCGTCAGACAAACTCATATACTATTGTTCAGTCAAATCATAGGGGAGACCGGGGCACCTTGGGACAAAAAACACCATTTTCCTGTTTTTTCTTAATTTATGAACACAATCAATATGAAACTTATCATATTTAAAGCAACCTTAATTGTCAAAATATGAAAACTTAAAACAATATATTAACAAACATTTTGTATAAACAAGAAACAAAAACGTAAAAAATGCTGTCCCAACCTGCCCCACCCTTGGGTACATTGGGACATGAGCCGGGCACAATGGGACAATACCCATCATTATAATTTCAATACTTCTCACAATTATTTCTAATATTTTATATAACAATAACAAGCAGTATGTACTTAAGACAATAGTAACAAGTAGTTGCCACTAAGGTGACATGATCCCCCGCCGAAAATTAATACTTCAAAATTTAAAAATAATGTCAAGATCAGCAAAATCTACTGTCAAACATGTCGAAAAAGTCAAAGCTCCACTGTGACCTTGACAAAAATGTCAAGGTCATCAAATCTAATCAGCCCTTTGTCTTTCCTAGGAGGTGCATTATGTAAGATATGATGGAATTCCGGTGAATGGTTCTTGAGATATCCCGCTGACAACCTTTACATGTACATTAACATGTCGAAAAATTTAAAATTCCACTGTGACCTTGAGAATAATGTCAAGGTCACCATAATCTAATCAGTCCTTTTGCTTTGTGTAAGATATGATGAAATTCCGGTGAATGGTTCTTGAGATATTCTGCTGACAAGCTTTACATGTACATTAACATGTCGAAAATTTCAAAGTTCCACTGTGACCTTGAAAATAATGTCAAGGTCACCAAAATCTAATCAGCCCGTCGTCTTCCCTAGAAGGTGCTTTGTATAAGAAACCTGCCCCGTGTCCCAACCTACCCAGTGTCCTAACCTACCCCGTGTCCCAACCTACCCAGTGTCCTAACCTGCCCCGTGTCCTAACCTACCCAGTGTCCCAACCTGCCCCGTGTCCTAACCTACCCAGTGTCCCAACCTGCCCCGTGTCCCAACCTACCCCGTGTCCCAACCTACCCAGTGTCCCAACCTACCCAGTGTCCTAACCTACCCAGTGTCCTAACCTACCCAGTATCCTAACCTGCCCCGTGTCTCAACCTACCCCGTGTCCTAAACCTACCCAGTGTCCTAACCTACCCCGTGTCCCAACCTACCCAGTGTCCTAACCTACCCAGTGTCCTAACCTACCCAGTGTCCTAACCTACCCAGTGTCCTAACCTCCCCAGTGTCCTAACCTGCCCCGTGTCCCAACCTACCCCGTGTCCCAACCTACCCAGTGTCCTAACCTACCCAGAGTCCCAACCTACCCAGTGTCCTAACCTGCCCAGTGTCCTAACCTGCCCCGTGTCCTTACCTGCCCCGTGTCCCAACCTACCCAGTGTCCTAACCTACCCCGTGTCCCAACCTACCCAGTGTCCTAACCTGCCCCGTGTCCTAACCTACCCCGTGTCCCAACCTGCCCCGTGTCCCAACCTGCCCCGTGTCCCAACCTGGCCCGTGTCCCAACCTGCCCCGTGTCCTAACCTACCCAGTGTCCAAACCTGCCCCGTGTCCCAACCTGCCC
The DNA here is from genome assembly GCA_936450465.1 of Gibbula magus. NCBI lineage: Eukaryota > Metazoa > Mollusca > Gastropoda > Trochida > Trochidae > Gibbula > Gibbula magus. The sequence goes on along the minus strand of OW388298.1, from coordinate 68,135,796 downwards.
CGTGTCCCAACCTACCCAGTGTCCTAACCTACCCCGTGTCCCAACCTACCCAGTGTCCTAACCTACCCCGTGTCCCAACCTACCCAGTGTCCTAACCTGCCCCGTGTCCTAACCTACCCCGTGTCCCAACCTGCCCCGTGTCCCAACCTGCCCCATGTCCCAACCTGCCCCGTGTCCCAACCTGCCCCATGTCCCAACCTGCCCCGTGTCCTAACCTACCCCGTGTCCCAACCTGCCCCGTGTCCTAACCTACCCAGTGTCCAAACCTGCCCCGTGTCCCAACCTGCCCCGTGTCCTAACCTACCCAGTGTCCCAACCTGCCCCGTGTCCTAACCTACCCAGTGTCCCAACCTGCCCCGTGTCCCAACCTGCCCCGTGTCCCAACCTGCCCCGTGTCCCAACCTACCCAGTGTCCCAACCTGCCCCGTGTCCCAACCTACCCAGTGTCCTAACCTACCCCGTGTCCCAACCTACCCAGTGTCCTAACCTGCCCCGTGTCCTAACCTACCCCGTGTCCCAACCTGCCCCGTGTCCCAACCTGCCCCGTGTCCCAACATGCCCCGTGTCCTAACCTACCCCGTGTCCCAACCTGCCCCGTGTCCTAACCTACCCAGTGTCCAAACCTGCCCCGTGTCCCAACCTGCCCCGTGTCCCAACCTACCCAGTGTCCTAACCTACCCCGTGTCCTTACCTGCCCCGTGTTCTAACCTACCCAGTGTCCCAACCTGCCCCGTGTCCCAACCTGCCCCGTGTCCCAACCTGCCCCGTGTCCCAACCTACCCAGTGTCCTAACCTACCCCGTGTCCTAACCTTCCCAGTGTCCCAGCCTACATCGTGTCCTAACCTGCCCCGTGTCCTAACCCACCCAGTGTCCCAACCTGCCCCGTGTCCTAACCTACCCAGTGTCCCAACCTACCAAGTGTCCTAACCTGCCCCGTGTCCCAACCTACCCAGTGTCCCAACCTGCCCCGTGTCCCAACCTACCCAGTGTCCCAACCTACCCAGTGTCCTAACCTACCCAGTGTCCTAACCTTCCCAGTGTCCTAAACTGCCCCGTGTCCCAACCTGCCCCGTGTCCCAACCTACCCAGTGTCCTAACCTACCCCGTGTCCCAACCTACCCAGTGTCCTAACTTGCCCCGTGTCCTAACCTACCCCGTGTCCCAACCTGCCCCGTGTCCCAACCTGCCCCGTGTCCCAACATGCCCCGTGTCCTAACCTACCCCGTGTCCCAACCTGCCCCGTGTCCTAACCTACCCAGTGTCCAAACCTGCCCCGTGTCCCAACCTGCCCCGTGTCCCAACCTACCCAGTGTCCTAACCTACCCCGTGTCCTAACCTGCCCCGTGTCCTAACCTACCCAGTGTCCCAACCTGCCCCGTGTCCCAACCTGTCCCGTGTCCCAACCTGCCCCGTGTCCCAACCTACCCAGTGTCCTAACCTACCCCGTGTCCAAACCTTCCCAGTGTCCCAGCCTACATCGTGTCCTAACCTGCCCCGTGTCCTAACCTACCCAGTGTCCCAACCTGCCCCGTGTCCTAACCTACCCATTGTCCCAACCTACCAATTGTCCTAACCTGCCCCGTGTCCCAACTTACCCAGTGTCCCAACCTGCCCCGTGTCCCAACCTACCCAGTGTCCAAACCTACCCAGTGTCCTAACCTACCCAGTGTCCTAACCTTCCCAGTGTCCTAACCTGCCCCGTGTCCCAACCTACCCCGTGTCCTAACCTGCCCCGTGTCCCAACCTACCCAGTGTCCCAACCTACCCAGTGTCCTAACCTGCCCCGTGTCCTAACCTACCCAGTGTCCCAACCTGCCCCGTGTCCTAACCTACCCAGTGTCCCAACCTGCCCCGTGTCCCAACCTACCCAGTGTCCCAACCTACCCAGTGTCCCAACCTACCCAGTGTCCTAACCTACCCAGTGTCCTAACCTACCCAGTATCCTAACCTGCCCCGTGTCTCAACCTACCCCGTGTCCTAAACCTACCCAGTGTCCTAACCTACCCCGTGTCCCAACCTACCCAGTGTCCTAACCTACCCAGTGTCCCAACCTACCCAGTGTCCTAACCTACCCAGTGTCCTAACCTACCCAGTGTCCTAACCTACCCAGTGTCCTAACCTGCCCCGTGTCCCAACCTACCCCGTGTCCCAACCTGCCCCGTGTCCCAACCTGCCCCGTGTCCCAACATGCCCCGTGTCCTAACCTACAACGTGTCCCAACCTGCCCCGTGTCCTAACCTACCCAGTGTCCAAACCTGCCCCGTGTCCCAACCTGCCCCGTGTCCCAACCTACCCAGTGTCCTAACCTACCCCGTGTCCTAACCTGCCCCGTGTCCTAACCTACCCAGTGTCCCAACCTGCCCCGTGTCCCAACCTGCCCCGTGTCCCAACCTGCCCCGTGTCCCAACCTACCCAGTGTCCTAACCTACCCCGTGTCCAAACCTTCCCAGTGTCCGAGCCTACATCGTGTCCTAACCTGCCCCGTGTCCTAACCTACCCAGTGTCCCAACCTGCCCCGTGTCCTAACCTACCCATTGTCCCAACCTACCAATTGTCCTAACCTGCCCCGTGTCCCAACCTACCCAGTGTCCCAACCTGCCCCGTGTCCCAACCTACCCAGTGTCCAAACCTACCCAGTGTCCTAACCTACCCAGTGTCCTAACCTTCCCAGTGTCCTAACCTGCCCCGTGTCCCAACCTACCCCGTGTCCCAACCTGCCCCGTGTCCCAACCTACCCAGTGTCCCAACCTACCCAGTGTCCCAACCTGCCCCGTGTCCCAACCTACCCAGTGTCCCAACCTGCCCCGTGTCCAAACCTACCCAGTGTCCCAACCTACCCAGTGTCCCAACCTGCCCCGTGTCCTAACCTACCCCGTGTCCCAACCTGCCCCGTGTCCCAACCTGCCCCGTGTCCCAACCTGCCCCGTGTCCTAACCTACCCCGTGTCCCAACCTGCCCCGTGTCCTAACCTACCCAGTGTCCAAACCTGCCCCGTGTCCCAACCTGCCCCGTGTCCCAACCTACCCAGTGTCCTAACCTACCCCGTGTCCCAACCTACCCGGTGTCCTAACCTACCCCGTGTCCAAACCAACCCAGTGTCCTAACCTGCCCCGTGTCCTAACCTACCCCGTGTCCCAACCTGCCCCGTGTCCCAACCTGCCCCATGTCCCAACCTGCCCCGTGTCCTAACCTACCCCGTGTCCCAACCTGCCCCGTGTCCTAACCTACCCAGTGTCCAAACCTGCCCCGTGTCCCAACCTGCCCCGTGTCCCAACCTACCCAGTGTCCTAACCTACCCCGTGTCCTAACCTGCCCCGTGTCCTAACCTACCCAGTGTCCCAACCTGCCCCGTGTCCTAACCTACCCAGTGTCCCAACCTGCCCCGTGTCCTAACCTACCCAGTGTCCCAACCTGCCCCGTGTCCCAACCTGCCCCGTGTCCCAACCTGCCCCGTGTCCCAACCTACCCAGTGTCCCAACCTGCCCCGTGTCCCAACCTACCCAGTGTCCTAACCTACCCCGTGTCCCAACCTACCCAGTGTCCTAACCTGCCCCGTGTCCTAACCTACCCCGTGTCCCAACCTGCCCCGTGTCCTAACCTACCCAGTGTCCAAACCTGCCCCGTGTCCCAACCTGCCCCGTGTCCCAACCTACCCAGTGTCCTAACCTACCCCGTGTCCTAACCTGCCCCGTGTTCTAACCTACCCAGTGTCCAAACCTGCCCCGTGTCCCAACCTGCCCCGTGTCCCAACCTGCCCCGTGTCCTAACCTACCCAGTGTCCTAACCTACCCCGTGTCCTAACCTTCCCAGTGTCCCAGCCTACATCGTGTCCTAACCTGCCCCGTGTCCTAACCTACCCAGTGTCCAAACCTGCCCCGTGTCCTAACCTACCCAGTGTCCCAACCTACCAAGTGTCCTAACCTGCCCCGTGTCCCAACCTACCCAGTGTCCCAACCTGCCCCGTGTCCCAACCTACCCAGTGTCCCAACCTACCCAGTGTCCTAACCTACCCAGTGTCCTAACCTTCCCAGTGTCCTAACCTGCCCCGTGTCCCAACCTGCCCCGTGTCCCAACCTACCCAGTGTCCTAACCTACCCCGTGTCCCAACCTACCCAGTGTCCTAACCTGCCCCGTGTCCTAACCTACCCCGTGTCCCAACCTGCCCCGTGTCCCAACCTGCCCCGTGTCCCAACATGCCCCGTGTCCTAACCTACCCCGTGTCCCAACCTGCCCCGTGTCCTAACCTACCCAGTGTCCAAACCTGCCCCGTGTCCCAACCTGCCCCGTGTCCCAACCTACCCAGTGTCCTAACCTACCCCGTGTCCTAACCTGCCCCGTGTCCTAACCTACCCAGTGTCCCAACCTGCCCCGTGTCCCAACCTGCCCCGTGTCCCAACCTGCCCCGTGTCCCAACCTACCCAGTGTCCTAACCTACCCCGTGTCCAAACCTTCCCAGTGTCCCAGCCTACATCGTGTCCTAACCTGCCCCGTGTCCTAACCTACCCAGTGTCCCAACCTGCCCCGTGTCCTAACCTACCCATTGTCCCAACCTACCAATTGTCCTAACCTGCCCCGTGTCCCAACCTACCCAGTGTCCCAACCTGCCCCGTGTCCCAACCTACCCAGTGTCCAAACCTACCCAGTGTCCTAACCTACCCAGTGTCCTAACCTTCCCAGTGTCCTAACCTGCCCCGTGTCCCAACCTACCCCGTGTCCTAACCTGCCCCGTGTCCCAACCTACCCAGTGTCCCAACCTGCCCCGTGTCCCAACCTACCCAGTGTCCAAACCTACCCAGTGTCCTAACCTTCCCAGTGTCCTAACCTGCCCCGTGTCCCAACCTACCCCGTGTCCTAACCTGCCCCGTGTCCCAACCTACCCAGTGTCCCAACCTACCCAGTGTCCCAACCTGCCCCGTGTCCCAACCTACCCAGTGTCCCAACCTGCCCCTTGTCCAAACCTACCCAGTGTCCCAACCTACCCAGTGTCCCAACCTGCCCCGTGTCCTAACCTACCCCGTGTCCCAACCTGCCCCGTGTCCCAACCTGCCCCGTGTCCCAACCTGCCCCGTGTCCTAACCTACCCCGTGTCCCAACCTGCCCCGTGTCCTAACCTACCCAGTGTCCCAACCTGCCCCGTGTCCCAACCTGCACCGTGTCCCAACCTACCCAGTGTCCCAACCTACCCCGTGTCCTGATCTGCCCCGTGTCCTAACCTACCCAGTGTCCCAACCTACCAAGTGTCCTAACCTGCCCAGTGTCCTAACCTGCCCAGTGTCCTAACCTGCCCCGTGTCCTAACCTGCCCAGTGTCCTAACCTGCCCCGTGTCCTTTCCTGCCCCGTGTCCCAACCTACCCAGTGTCCTAACCTACCCCGTGTCCCAACCTACCCAGTGTCCTAACCTACCCCGTGTCCCAACCTACCCAGTGTCCTAACCTGCCCCGTGTCCTAACCTACCCCGTGTCCCAACCTGCCCCGTGTCCCAACCTGCCCAGTGTCCCAACCTGCCCCGTGTCCTAACCTACCCCGTGTCCCAACCTGCCCCGTGTCCTAACCTACCCAGTGTCCAGACCTGCCCCGTGTCCCAACCTGCCCCGTGTCCCAACCTACCCAGTGTCCTAACCTACCCCGTGTCCTAACCTGCCCCGTGTCCTAACCTACCCAGTGTCCCAACCTGCCCCGTGTCCTAACCTACCCAGTGTCCCAACCTGCCCCGTGTCCCAACCTGCCCCGTGTCCCAACCTGCCCCGTGTCCCAACCTACCCAGTGTCCCAACCTGCCCCGTGTCCCAACCTACCAAGTGTCCTAACCTACCCCGTGTCCTAACCTACCCAGTGTCCCAACCTACCCAGTGTCCCAACCTACCCAGTGTCCTAACCTACCCAGTGTCCTAACCTACCCAGTGTCCTAACCTGCCCCGTGTCCCAACCTACCCCGTGTCCTAACCTGCCCCGTGTCCCAACCTACCCAGTGTCCCAACCTACCCAGTGTCCCAACCTGCCCCGTGTCCCAACCTACCCAGTGTCCCAACCTGCCCCGTGTCCAAACCTACCCAGTGTCCCAACCTACCCAGTGTCCCAACCTACCCCGTGTCCTAACCTGCCCCGTGTCCTTACCTGCTCAGTGTCCCAACCTACCCCGTGTCCCAACCTACCCCGTGTCCTAACCTGCCCCGTGTCCCAACTTACCCAGTGTCCTAACCTACCCAGTGTCCCAACCTACCCCGTCTCCCAACCTACCCCGTGTCCTAACCTGCCCTGTGTCCTAACCTACCCCGTGTCCCAACCTACCCCGTGTCCCAACCTACCCCGTGTCCTAACCTACCCCGTGTCCTAACCTACCCCGTGTCCTAACCTGCCCCGTGTCCAAACCTGCCCCGGTCTCCCCTACTTAGTAACCAATATTTAGTCCCTTAGGCATCTAATATCCCATCTAATTAGTTACCGCTGTCCAGTCTCTTTTAACATGCTGGTTTCAGTAATAACTGTCCATGGTCTTATTTCATCATATATCAAGTGTTTGCTGACCAATGTCCTGTCTCACTTAGAAAACATTCAATGTGTAGTTACCATTGGCTCACTCTATAATAAGTGTTTGCTGACCAATGTCCTGTCTCACTTACAAAACATTCAATGTGTAGTTACCATTGGCTCACTCTATAATAAGTGTTTGCTGACCAATGTCCTGTCTCACTTAGAAAACATTCAATGTGTAGTTACCATTGGCTCACTCTATAATAAGTGTTTGCTAACCAATGTCCTGTCTCACTTAGAAAACATTCAATGTGTAGTTACCATTGGCTCACTCTATAATAAGTGTTTGCTAACCAATGTCCTGTCTCACTTAGAAAACATTCAATGTGTAGTTACCATTGTCCACTCAATTATAATTTTATATGGTTTAAAGGGGCAGTAGCACAGGTTTTTTTTGCCAATTTTATTTTTCAAATTTCCCATTTATAATGATAGCTTTTGTCATTTATATTTACTTTAGAGGCTAAAACATCTCATAACACTAACCAATTATCAGTGTTACGTATAAAGCAAAAATTGCATGGCGGTCATTTTATTGTGATCACATTTTATAATTTCGAATGACAAAAACGATTCCCATGGCTTTATGGGACCATGAACACTCATTTTTTAACTTGATTGTCCGAAGAAAGATTGATGTTTTACTATTGGTGACATTATTTTTAAAATACATTTCATTGACTTATTACAGCGAACAAACGTGTTACTGCCCCTTTAAGAAAGAGCATTCCAGGGGTACCATAATGCTGACGACTCTATTCGCCGTAAGGAAACATACCTTGTTGAGTGAACATTTTAATCTATTATCATATTATACAGTTATACTCATCACTTCCTATTACCACATAGTAAACATCCAATGTGTAGTGACCGTTGTCCACTCTCTAGTATTATCTAATGTCCAACATTTACAATACACCGTCAAGTCACATTTAGCAGTAAACAGCCCATGTGTAGTGACCAGTGTCCACTCTCTAGTATTATCTAATGTCCAACATTTACGTTACACCGTCAAGTCACATTTAGCAGTAAACAGCCCATGTGTAGTGACAACTGTCCACTCTCTACTATTATCTAATGTCCAACATTTACGTTACACCGTCAAGTCACATTTAGCAGTAAACAGCCCATGTGTAGTGACCAGTGTCCAGCCTCTCTTTGTATCATACACTAATCATTCATATATCGGTGTCCATTCTGTAATCAAATCCGGGTGTCACTGACCTATCCAGTTCAACGTTCCATGTTTATATAGGAACAAATAACCAGACAGCCATGACACAACAGAATGTACCCTGACTGGCATGAAACCTCGGTAGCTCATTTGGTAAAGGCGCTGCTTGAGAACTTGGAGGTTCAGGGTTCGAATTTCACTTTCGTTGACTTTAATTTCTAATTTGATAAAATTTCAAACATGTGTAAGTCTATTTGTTTCCGTCAGTTGAATACCTCATAACTGACCTAGTAGTTATGAGATAATCATTATGGGATATAACCATCAACTTAAAAGAAATAAATAACTGCCCGAGGGTGTAAAGGTAAATAACCACCTGCTTTGAATAAGTGCTGGGTTAAATTTAGCAAATGGAAACGCACTTATAAATTTCATGATGTATGTGGTATATAGAAATAACTTTGCAATGTAATAGACACATAATAAAATAAATAAAAACATACATTTTAGAAGCAACAACAGTTCTTATATCACTCAAAGAGTATCTTTATTTGATTACATGTATTACCATAATTATCCCCACAGGTTATCATCCCATCCTACCACAGAAGGATATGTTGTCACCTAATATTAGATATAAGTAATATTATTATACAAAGAGCCAAAGGAGTACATATGTTAGTATACAGACTATTGGTCAGCTTAGGGAACGTGCATGGAATCTACGGTTACAAAGTGACATCGTGACTTAAGACCTGGCTGATTACTGACCACAACAGTTACTTCCCTTAGAGTGTTCTATTTAGTTAAAGGACAGAGGGAACATGACACCAATTCGCCGATACATTTAAATTCTTAAAAATGCTTACAGATATTGTGACTAGGAACAAAGTAATACACTGCCTCGAACATCTGTCGGTCTTTAATAATAACTGTGTCAAAGTTGGGATAATCGCTTGGTGATTATTGAGGATTTACCGAATATCCTCATCATGCAAACATTTAAAATCTTCAAAATAGGGCCGAAATATTATGTACTGAAAATAAAGTATGATTTCCTGTCAGTTGTTCGTTATGTAGAAGTCATTGAGCTATCTAGCAGGAAACAACAAGTCTGATATTTCCCGTCTACAGTTAAAGGGTCGTCATGTTGTGTCCTGGTTCAGCTCACAGTGATAAGTGAGTAAGAGAGTTGCTGTTTGACGCCACTCAAGCGGTATGCCAGGCATTAAATTCATTGAGTTGCCAATTGTGATAAATTGTGATCGTTCCATTTCTGTATATAACAGTGGTCGATCCAGTGGATTTGGTAATGGGTTGTGTTTGAAAATGTGATGGATTCAAAGGTGAAAAGCCCACCCTCCTCCCTTCTCAGTATACACAATAAGCACCACACTATCGTGAACGTGACATGGCGGATAGTCTTAAAGCATCATGGTTGGTAGTTAGGTTACCTACTCCCTTCTCAGTATACACAGTAAGCACCACACTATCGTGAACGTGACATGGCGGATAGTCTTAAAGCACCATGGTTGGTAGTTAGGTTACCTACTCCCTTCTCAGTATACACAATAAGCACCACACTATCGTGAACGTGACATGGCGGATAGTCTTAAAGCACCATGGTTGGTAGTTAGGTTACCTACTCCCTTCTCAGTATACACAATAAGCAGCACACTATTGTGAACGTGACGTGGCGGATAGTCTTAAAGCACCATGGTTGGTAGTTAGGTTACCTCCTCCCTTCTCAGTATACACAATAAGCAGCACACTATCGTGAACGTGACGTGGCGGATAGTCTTAAAGCACCATGGTTGGTAGTTAGGTTACCTACTCCCTTCTCAGTATACACAATAAGCAGCACACTATCGTGAACGTGACGTGGCGGATAGTCTTAAAGCACCATGGTTGGTAGTTAGGTTACCTCCTCCCTTCTCAGTATACACAATAAGCAGCACACTATCGTGAACGTGACGTGGCGGATAGTCTTAAAGCACCATGGTTGGTAGTTAGGTTACCTCCTCCCTTCTCAGTATACACAATAAGCAGCACACTATCGTGAACGTGACGTGGCGGATAGTCTTAAAGCACCATGGTTGGTAGTTAGGTTACCTCCTCCCTTCTCAGTATACACAATAAGCAGCACACTATCGTGAACGTGACGTGGCGGATAGTCTTAAAGCACCATGGTTGGTAGTTAGGTTACCTCCTTCCTTCTCAGTATACACAATAAGCAGCACACTATCGTGAACGTGACGTGGCGGATAGTCTTAAAGCACCATGGTTGGTAGTTAGGTTACCTCCTCCCTTCTCAGTATACACAATAAGCAGCACACTATCGTGAACGTGACGTGGCGGATAGTCTTAAAGCACCATGGTTGGTAGTTAGGTTACCTCCTCCCTTCTCAGTATACACAATAAGCAGCACACTATCGTGAACGTGACGTGGCGGATAGTCTTAAAGCACCATGGTTGGTAGTTAGGCTACCTACTCCCGTTAAGTTGGGAATAAAAAAAGGAACAATGTTGGTCATTACACCAGGGTAATAATGTGTCTCTTAAGCAGTTCAACGCTCTGTAAGTAGTCCAGCATTGGTTTATTATCACATTTTTGTCATGTTGTGAAAATAAATCAACTGACATTTTACTCATTTTACATAATTGCTAAATCCACCCCCATCCCTGCGCATATATCAGCCATTATCACTATCGAAGTCTGCCTTTAATAGCCCCATCTTGTATCCAGTGTTTGCCCGTGTATACAAGCTGGTGAAATGGTACTCTGAAACTATCGTGCAACCTGTCCTCTGAAATGGAGCAGTCATCTCACTCATCAGCAAAGATATATATTTGATTAGTCTCCTTGTAGAAGAAATATTGGATGTCACGAGTTATCTCCCTTGCTCACAACACGCTCTCTCAACTTGGACTTGAACATTTGTGATAGTGTGAGTTCTAACGAAATAATGAAGCAGCATATACTCAAAATTAATGATGAACTGTGGTTTAAGAGACTGTAGATTGTTAAATATCTTATAAACGGTTGAAAATTGAGGACTGAAAGCACATCTAAATCGAATCGAATAGACTGTCACATGTACGACAATAACATGGACTAATGAATAAGACATAAATTATGCCTTACTTTGCAAACCTCTCTCCATTCCAAACGAAACTTTCAATAATAACTAGATCCAGTACAAATGAAACTGTGGTGTATACGTTTTGTCATTCATAATAGTCGAAATCATTGTTGATGTCACATTTTTATTTCATTCTGCCTCATATGCTGTATGTGTCAACATAGCTTTTTCCGGGTTCTTTACAATGATTCAACAAATGTTTAAACCACAATTAGGTAAACAAACTTTCGGGATGCAACTGACTACTGCCCTGTTTCGGAGCCCCAATGTTAATGAATCATTGCTATTAGGGGTCAGGTTTAGCTTGACCAGTCCCCTTTAAGGGGGGAAGTTACCTGTGAAATTATATCAATAAATCTGAAACCAACTAAAACGTTTAAAATCTTAATCTTGCATAGACGATTGAGTAAACTTAGCCCCCGGTGGATTGATTTTTGTTTTAATGGAATACATTACATGAAATATACCTGAGTACATTACATGAACTATACCTGAGTACATTACATGAACTATACCTGAGTACATTACATGAACTATACCTGAGTACATTACATGAAATATACCTGAGTACATTACATGAAATATACCTGAGTACATTACATGAACTATACCTGAGTACATTACATGAACTATACCTGAGTACATTACATGAACTATACCTGAGTACATTACATGAAATATGTATACCCGAATACATTACATGAAATATGTCTACCCGAATACATTACATGAACTATACCTGAGTACATTACATGAACTATACCTGAGTACATTACATGAACTATACCTGAGTACATTACATGAAATATACCTGAGTACATTACATGAAATATACCTGAGTACATTACATGAACTATACCTGAGTACATTACATGAACTATACCTGAGTACATTACATGAACTATACCTGAGTACATTACATGAAATATGTATACCCGAATACATTACATGAACTATACCTTAGTACATTACATGAAATATACCTTAGTACATTACATGAACTATACCTGAGTACATTACATGAAATATGTATACCCGAATACATTACATGAAATATACCTGAGTACATTACATGAACTATACCTGAGTACATTACATGAACTATACCTGAGTACATTACATGAAATATGTATACCCGAATACATTACATGAACTATACCTGAGTACATTACATGAAATATGTATACCCGAATACATTACATGAACTATACCTGAGTACATTACATGAACTATACCTGAGTACATTACATGAACTATACCTGAGTACATTACATGAACTATACCTGAGTACATTACATGAACTATACCTGAGTACATTACATGAACTATACCTGAATACATTACATGAACTATACCTGCGTACATTACATGAAATATACCTGAGTACATTACATGAACTATACCTGAGTACATTACATGAAATATACCTGAGTACATTACATGAACTATACCTGAGTACATTACATGAAATATACCTGAATACATAGAGGATATTTGACATTCCTCGTCGAATACCATGGATATCTCATCGAGTGAAGTAGAAAAGCATTTTTTCACGAGTGGCGCAGCCACGAGTGTAAATATACTTTTTTTACTTCACGAGATGAGATATACTTGGTATTCGAAGAGAAATGTAAAATGTTCTATTTATTAGATTTAACCAGTTATGCATAGTTCGAAAAGGACGTTATTACAATGAAAGGAGCTTTAACACGGTCTTCTTAGTACGTCATCCTATTGTTATGATGACATCATACGATCGAAAGTGTTCTTTCACGCAGTAGAATAAAATGTTATTTCACTCAGTGAAATTACAGCTTTTATTTTAACGAAAAATGCTGTATTTCATCACTGAAAATATAATAAATTATTTGTTATACAGTTAAAGTGTATTGTATTGTTGTCTGACAAACATGTTACACATAAATCAGAAGTTTAAGTGGTTATATAAGACCTCTTACTCACTTTTATTATTTTATTTGATAACAGTTTAGTTAGAATTGAGAGCAACTAGGTTTGACAAGTGAACTGTTAATCACCTCTGTATCATTGACTGTATCAGTTCACATCAGATCGTAGAACATTTTGCTTATACATAAGTGACACATATAATAAAGAATAACTGTAAATGGGCTCCCAAAGAAATGAAATAATATGACTTGACGTTGCTGTGGGCACGAAGACGATATGAATGTGCATAAGAAGTAAGAACTCGTGACCTCATGCTTATTACGAGTGTTATAATATACACAAATCTTCCACACAGAAGTAAATTTCCATCCATGGCTACAAATTGTGTCAAGACTTTATAAAGTCTCTATATAGACTTTATAGAATCTTCATATAGACTTTATAGAATCTGTATATAGACTTTATAGAATCTGTATATAGACTTTATAGAATCTGTATATGGACTTTATAGAATCTGTATATAGACTTTATAGAATCTGTATATAGACTTTATAGAATCTTCATATAGACTTTATACAATCTCTATATAGACTTTATAGAATCTTCATATAGACTTTATAGAATCTGTATATAGACTTTATAGAATCTGTATATAGACTTTATAGAATCTGTATATAGACTTTATAGAATCTGTATATAGACTTTATAGAATCTGTATATAGACTTTATAGAATCTGTATATAGACTTTATAGAATCTGTATATAGACTTTATAGAATCTGTATATAGACTTTATAGAATCTGTATATAGACTTTATAGAATCTGTATATAGACTTTATAGAATCTGTTTATAGTCCTTTTTAGAAACTTTAGAGACTTAAATAGACCATATAATGACTTTATTCAGACTTCATATTTTTAAGTCTGATAACTTCCTTGAAGACCACATGAAAGCAAATCTAGTTGTATTTGGCAATTTCAACATCGACTACAATAACTAAACCGAAAGTTCCGAAGTTTATGCTTCTCAGAGAGAATAAAATCATGCAACATGTCACTACACCGACACGAAGGTCTGGTAATATCCTTGACTGGGTAATGTGTCATGAAGACAGCAAGCTTACGTGGGAAGATATCACTTATGTAACCTCTGGAATGCATTAAAAGGTTACATGGGAAGATATCACTTGAGAAACCTCTGGAATGCATTAAAAGGTTACATGGGAAGATATCACTTGAGTAACCTCTGGAATGCATTAAAAGGTTACATGGGAAGATATCACTTGAGAAACCTCTGGAATGCATTAAAAGGTTACATGGGAAGATATCACTTGAGAAACCTCTGGAATGCATTAAAAGGTTACATGGGAAGATATCACTTGAGAAACCTCTGGTATGCATTAAAAGGTTACATGGGAAGATATCACTTGAGAAACATCTGGAATGCATTAAAACGTTACATGGGAAGATATCACTTGAGAAACCTCTGGAATGCATTAAAAGGTTATATGGGAAGATATCACTTGAGTAACATCTGGAATGCATTACAAGGTTACATAGGAAGATATCACTTGAGTAACCTCTGGAATGCATTAAAAGGTTATATTGGAAGATATCACTTGAGTAACATCTGGAATGCATTAAAAGGTTACATGGGAAGATATCACTTGAGTAACCTCTGGAATGCATTAAAAGGTTACATGGGAAGATATCACTTGAGTAACCTCTTGAATGCTTTAAAAGGTTACATGGAAAGATATCACTAGAGTAACCTCTGGAATGTGTAACAAAGTTGTTGTTTCGAGGTCATATGTACCATAATTCACCAGAAGCCTTCTAGTCATATAATTAGTTTTTGCCGTAATAGCATCTTCATGCCATGTACGGTTGATGCATGCGCAGTTGATGATTTACCGTCAAACGGAATAAACTTATTGAAACTAATTTGCCTTAATTATTGGCTTCAGGTGAGTTATCAATGCACAGAAACACATTCCCCTCGCCCCATTGTACACACAAACATTGTAGTATATTATTTCATGTATTTTATCTATCTTACACATGTATTCATGCTATTGAAGTAAGTGTAAGTGTAGTGAAGTGACGTCTGCGGTCGCGCCATTGACGCGTCAGTAGACAAGTCCAGGGATATGGTAATATCAGTTGTTACTGTGTTCCTAATGTATGTATACATATTCTAGAGAGGTTTTCTCATTGAATGGACTAAATAAGGTTGTAAGTAAAAAGTAAGTTGTTCAGCTATATTGAATTACGGGTTAGCAGTAACTTTGTAGCGGTCAGCTTAGAGGTAACAGTTCAGAGTAGCGTCCCTTGGATGAAGCTGAGAGTTGAAGTAAACAAACAAGACGATGTACATCGCTAGGTTCAATTACTTTGCGTCAGTTGGTATGTAAGGACAATAAAATCTGATTGATTATATTAAAGTGTTTTCATCACAAAGTCTTTTAAGTATCGGTTAAGTTACGTGTCAGTGATTTTAGGCTGTGTCACTGTAAGTTTGTGACATGAGGTGAATTTGACATTATAAGTTAGATAGATGTTTTTGCTGGTTAAGTGTTCAAATTATTATGGTTTAATATTTAACCAGGTTATACATTGCAGTTATTGTTATGAATAATTTTCAAGTACTATTCACTCACAGTAAGTAGTGACATGATTTAGATTTGTATGTATTCTATTAAAGGCAGACTTAATATATTATTAAGCACTGTTAAGTCTTTTAATATAGATAATGAGTCATCAGTGTGGATAATTGCCAGTTTCAAGGAAAGATGGAAGTTGATTCAGTAATTCTTTTGTCAATTTCCATAAATATGTTAATTGTTTTTGATAATGTAGATCCAAGTGAGTTTAGAAGATTGTGTATGTATTTAGATAAATCAATACCTACTTGAGTAATATTTTATTAGTGGAGGTAAAGTTGTAGACTTAAATGGTTCAGATGTTGAACATAAGATTATTTTCAAGTTATGTATCAATATTGTGTCCTGGACTAAAAGAATGACAGGTTCTGATTTTGTCAGTCATGGTATTTGGCTAATGTGACACTGCTCAGTTCCAGTATTTATTCAGTTCAAGATAGCATTCAAGGGAGATAACTCTGTCATATTTGTCATTTCTGTCAGTTCTCATATATGTAAGTAAAGGGAGATAATTTGGACTAGGAATATTGTCAGGGAATATTCTGTGATGTATTATTATAGGGGATTCTTAATATTGGCTCATGAATATTAATGAGGCACATGGAACCGCGTGCGCTAAATCGAAAACGAGGCTAAGGCAGCTTCCAAACCCGGAAGTACCATTCACATAGCATTGACAAGTCGGTAGCTCTTCTAAATAACACTTACTTTTATTAAAAATAATGATAAAATCACTAGGAAAACTTTCAACATCGATGCATGTGTCGATTATCTTCAATTAGCACCACCCAGGATACTATTTTACATGCAAGGCGCTGTTTTTCGAATAATTTACGGTAGGATTTCCTCGTTGTGTTTATCGTCATTTTGAACTGGGTTACGGGACTGGGTATGTCAAACTCGTTGTTGTTTCAGTGCTCTAATTTGAACAAATACGAATGAAAATTTACCCCCTACCCATGCATGCCAAGAAATCATTGTATATAGTCACTGGGTGGGAAGAAACTGTTCAAATCTTAGCCATCATTTGGCTAAACGGTCAGCTCTTGTGACATGCCTACGAACTGAAAAGGGGTCATTCAGTGCAACTCACTGTAAACGAACCAAATTCTTGTTTTTAAAATTAAAAAAATCAATTTTGGAGTCTAAATTGATTCAAATTGTTCATTTAGATATAGTTAAATTACGGTCCAATTAGTACAGGTTATTTTACCTTATCTTGTTGAAGCATTAAAGCAGATATTATAATTCATTATAAGTCATTTGTATGTCTGCATGAGCAAACTAATTTTAACAATGAACATAACATTCTTATTTATATGTAAGAAATACATAAACATCTTCAGCAACTAATCTATTATGGCTTTATTTAATTAATGGTTTGAGGAAAGTTATCAATGATCAGTCAGTAATCAATGTTATCAATGTGATGAGGATTCCAATTTGTGAGCACATGTAGATATGTGAATAAGCTTTGAAAATTAAACAGATGTTTAAAAAAATATTTCATGAGAAAAGGATTTCTACCTACAAACATAGTAGATCTATTTATTTTATTTAAGAAGCTGACAACAGTACACAAAATAAATTAAATGAATGATGGAACCCTTTACAAAACTGGAAATAAATAGTTGAAAAACAGTTGTAGCTTAAGATCTGTGGTAATAAATTTATTTTAGCAATTTGGGAATTAAAATAAACATTAACTAAAATTAATTCAAAAGTTAGGAGATATGTAATTTTATATTCCTTGTACTTCAAAGTTGAATTTTTAAAAAAAATATTGCATGCTTACTTTATATTACATGAATTTAATTTATTTACTGAATTCTATTCATTTCAAAATAAAGAATCAATCTCCCAGTGCTAATGTGATATTATACCCCATGTCACACATGGCATGGAGATTTGAATATCCTATGTAGTATGTACCCACCTACCTATTTGCAATCAGGGTCCCTTTTTTACTTTATGAATTATTCTAGAATAATAAATCAGAATAGAAAGCATTCAGTTGGATTGTGTATCTTTAAAAAGTTTTTAAATAATTAATAAATAAAATAAAAATAATATACATTTGAATAAATTTAAATTTTATTTGTATTTAAAAGAGATATACATATATTTCCCAAACATGACCACCACCTCCTTGCGCATAATCTATCATTTATATATTGTGTATTGAAACATGCATATACATGTGCATTTCATCATTATCAAGGATGACATGTACTTGTTACTTTCAAACATTAACCTCAAATAAATTCAATTTAAATTTCTTTTTGTTGTTGGTTATTGTTTGGTGATGACTATATCTAAGTACATGGTTTAATATTAGTAATTAGCAAATAACTATTTTCCTTATATTAGTTTTGTCCTGCTTTTAATTTTACTCCCACTAAGAACTTGGTGGGCGTTTGCATCTCACAAAAGATTAAATAATGTGCATTTCTACTTCTAATCATGTCCATGTATCATTTGTAATTTAACCATACAAATACAAATATATTTCTCAAACCTGACCATCACCTCTTCAAGCACAATCTATCATGTATGATTGTGTATTGAAACATCCATGTACATTTCACAATATTTTTCAATCATTTTCCAGTATGGCATGTACTTGTTACTTCCAAACATTAACCTCAATTCATTTATTTTTCATTTCTATTTTGATAGGTAATAAGTTAAGTTAATAATACTAATAACTATATCTAGGTAAGTGGTTTAAATAATAATTTTCTTATTTAATGTTTGGCCTGCTTTAAATTTTGCTCCCAAGGTCCTGCATGAATAAATAATCAAATACTACCTATAAATTATAAAGATCAACTTATGTTTAATTGTAGCTTATAACTCAGGCCTTTTTAAAAAAAAATTGGTAAAGATATTTCTGGTCATAAAAAAATATGATTAGTTATGATTTAATGTGTCCTGCAGTACATGTGTAAATAATTTTAGTAGACTATTTATGATTTATTTGGATGTCTAATTTTCTTGGAAATATTCTGACCATTAGGTCGAAAAGAATTTAAATATATAGGTCTAGTTGCACTTTGCTTTCAATTAATATTGTGTTCATTTTGGTAATGGAAGTGGGGCAGCACCTTCAAGAGGTTTAGTTAGTAATAGTTACTGCCGTCGGTCATTGATCCACGAGTAATTACAGCTAGCCAACTTTGGCATCATTATAAATTGAATGGAGGTTTATTTTGCCGAATGATTACGAAAAATGGACATTATTAGCCAAAAAAGAAATTCAAATCATCCCATTTACGGGCCGATGACAAAACCAAAACTCTTGAACTTGCCACGAGTAAAACTATCCAAAACAAACGTTGTTTGCCGCTAAAACTGAAACAATTACCATTACCATTTGTCATATTTTATTGTCAAAAACGCTTTTTAATAAATCTTGCATGGTTGAAATACGATATAAACAAAACTATTCATTCAGTTCCAGTCGAAAGAAACCGAAACACAAGCGGCACGTACTGTCGATATGCAGCCATTACGCGAACAAAGAAATATAAGAAGCGGCCTTAGCCTCGTTTTCGTTTCGAAAGGTCATAGGTCGTATGCATGCATAAATATTGAGAATCCCCTATGATATATAGTAGTTGAATATTAATGTAGAATATGAATGCAAATGTATGTATTGATATTTGACAAGGTATTCTTGTGAAGTTCCAAGTTTATCGCTATAGCAATATGGTTAGAGTTCAAGTTGATTCCAAGTTAAACTTACCAGTTGTTATAGTTCAGATAATATCAAGCAGAAGTTATGTAATAATAAGACATGAGCCAATGTGGTTAAGAAAATGATTTCATATCATTGTCAGAATGTTACAGATGTATGTTGACGCATGTGCAGTTGATGATTTACCGTCAAACGGAATAAACTTAGTGAAACTAATTTGCGTTAATTATTGGCTTCAGTTGATGGAAGGACCCTGACCCCAAAAAATCAGTCGTACCCGACTCTGAGGACAAACGACTTACAAATGCATTAAAAAGTTACATGAGAAGATATCACTAGTCACCTCTGGAATGCATTTAAAGGTTAGAGTGATGCATCCTCCTGTACAACACCCCAAAGGAACTTTTAAGAGGCAAACTCCATTACTATCCATCAACTACAGAGAACATTTAAGTGGTGTTATCAAACTCCATTACTATCCATCAACTAAAGAGAACATTAAAGGTATGTAAGTCAGCTCAATACTTCCCATCAACTATAGAGAATGTTTAATTGGGGTAAGCAAACTCCATTACTTCTTATCAACTATAGGCCACTTGTAAGTGGTGAAAGTAAACTCCATTACTTCCCATCAACTATAGGCCACTTACAAGTGGTGAAAGTAAACTCCATTACTCTCCATCAACTATAGGCCACTTACAAGTGGTGAAAGTAAACTCCATTACTCTCCATCAACTATAGGCCACTTACAAGTGGTGACAATAAATTCCATTACTCTCCATCAACTATAGGCCACTTACAAGTGGTGAAAGTAAACTCCATTACTCTCCATCAACTATAGACCACTTACAAGCGGTGAAAGTAAACTCCATTACTCTCCATCAACTATAGGCCACTGACAAAATGGTGAAAGTAAACTCCATTACCCTCCATCAACTATAGGCCACTTACAAGTGGTGAAAGTAAACTTCATTACTTCCCATCAACTATAGACCACTTACAAGTGGTGAAAATAAACTCAGTTACTCTCCATCAACTATAGGCCACTCACAAAATGGTGAAAGTAAACTCCATTACCCTCCATCAACTATAGACCACTTACAAGCGGTGAAAGTAAACTCCATTACTCTCCATCAACTATAGGTCACTGACAAAATGGTGAAAGTAAACTCCATTACCCTCCATCAACTAATAGGCCACTTACAAGTGGTGAAAGTAAACCGCATTACTCTCCATCAACTATAGGCCACTTACAAGTGGTGAAAGTAAACTTCATTACTCTCCATCAACAATAGGCCACTTACAAGTGGTGAAAGTAAAATCCATTACTCTCCCTCAACTATAGGCCACTTACAAGTGGGGAAAGTAAACTTCATTACTTCCATCAACTATAGGCCACTTACAAGTGGTGAAAGCAAACGCCATTACTCTCCATCAACTATAGGCCACTTACAAGTGGTGCAAATAAACTCCATTACTCTCCATCAACTAAAGACCACTTACAAGTGGTGAAAATAAACTCCATTACTTTCCATCAACTACAGGCCACTTACAAGCGGTGAAAGTAAACTCCATTACTCTCCATCAACTATAGGCCACTGACAAAATGGTGAAAGTAAACTCCATTACCCTCTATCAACTATAGGCCACTTACAAGTGGTGAAAGTTAACTCCATTACCCTCCATCAACTAAAGACCACTTACAAGTGGTGAAAGTAAACTCCATTACTCTCCATCAACTATAGGCCACTCACAAAATGGTGAAAGTAAACTCCATTACCCTCCATCAACTATAGGCCACTAACAAGTGTTGAAAGTAAACCCCATTACTCTCCATCAACTATAGGCCACTTACAAGTGGTGAAAGTAAACTTCATTACTCTCCATCAACAATAGGCCACTTACAAGTGGTGAAAGTAAACCCCATTACTTCCCATCAACTACAGGCCACTTACAAGTGGTGAAATTAAACTCCATTACCCTCCATCAACTATAGGCCACTTACATTTGGTGAAAGTAAACCCCATTACTTCCCATCAACTATAGGCCACTCACAAGTGGTGAAAGTAAACCCCATTACGTCCGATCGACTATAGGCCCCGTACAAGTGGTGAAAATAAACTCCATTACTCTCCATCAACTATAGACCACTTACAAGTGGTGAAAGTAAACTCCATTACTTCCCATCAACTATAGGCCACTTACAAGTGGTGAAAGTAAACCCCATTACTTCCCATCAACTATAGGCCACTTACAAGTGGTGAAAGTAAACCCCATTACTTCCCATCAACTATAGTTCACTTACAAGTGGTGAAAGTAAACCCCATTACTTCCTATCAACTATAGGCCACTTACAAGTTGTGAAAGTAAACTCCAATACTCTCCATCAACTATAGGCCACTTACAAGTGGTGAAAGTAAACGCCAATACTCTCCATCAACTATAGGCCACTTACAAGTGGTGAAAGTAAACCCCATTACTTCCCATCAACTATAGGCCACTTACAAGTGGTGAAAGTAAACGCCAATACTCTCCATCAACTATTGGCCACTTACAAGTGGTGAAAGTGAACTCCATTACTCTCCATCAACTATAGGCTACTTACAAGTGGTGAAAGTAAACCCCATTACTCTCCATCAACCAAAGAGAACGTTTAAGTGGTAACACCAAACTCAATACTTTCCACCAACTACAGAAAACGTTTAAGTGGTGTAACCCAATTCAATACTTTCCACCAACTACAGAGAACGTTTAAGTGGTGTAACCCAATTCAATACTTTCCACCAACTACAGAGAACGTTTAAGTGGTGTAACTCAATTCAATACTTTCCACCAACTACAGAAAACGTTTAAGTGGTGTAACCCAATTCAATACTTTCCACCAACTACAGAGAACGTTTAAGTGGTGTAACCCAATTCAATACTTTCCACCAACTACAGAGAACGTTTAAGTTGTGTAAGTAAACTCCAATACTTCTCATCAACTATAGGGAACAGTCACAGAAAATGGCGTTAGTTGAATTGATGAAAGTGAAAAGCATAAATACATTGTGAAACATCGTAGAGTTTTGACTAGTGAAATTAAATTTACCCACCACCAAGACTTTTGTTTTCAAGGACGACCAAACCAAACGGGAATATGAATTCTGACTTTGCTTGTATCTCCTCCACGTTGCTCCCATCTATCAACACACGGTGCACCCTGGAATGATAATGTATATTGAGGATATTTATCAAAGGAGAATAATTGTAAACATTTTTATATTCTATTATAATAGAATCTACTTCTAAAACATACTTCCTCGAAAATGCTACGGAAAGCCGTTTTTAATAAATAATTATGTGATATAACAACCACACCGACTGTTGCCTTTGCTTGTATGCATATCTGCTGGTAGCCTTGTCAAGTGTGGCCTGTGACGTCAGAGATGCTCTACAGTTCGCCAGCGCCAGCGAATTCGAAAATATTAGTGTAGAGGAAAAATCGGTTGAATACGTAGAATACAGGGTAGTTTCCAAGTGAAAAGACGGATGCAGCGCAGGGAAAGGTTTGGATTGCCCGGTGCCTTAGTATTGGGATAAACATAACAATCAAGGCAAAAGTCTGTCTGTAGTTTGATAGCCTTCATACAGTATTCATAAATTCGAAAACATGATCTAGTCAATCATGTCAATGAATAAAACTTATTTTCTTTTAATTATTTTAATTAATTTAACTGTGAAGTTTGAAAAAAATAAAAGACACAAAAATACTCTATAGGTAACTTTACAAATCAAAAAGTCCCAAGTCATATAGTTTTTTAGTTATTCTCCAGAAAAGACACACATTTAAACTGTTTTAAGACAAAATTTCTAAAATTATTTGGATCATGGAGTTGAGACCCCTAAAAGAGACAACACCACCATATAGATAACTTCCATAACACTTTTAAAGTTTCAAAGTATATATAGTATAGTTTTATATATAGCTTTTTAGATATGCTCCGGTAATGACTCCAAGTCCAAAAATAAGACCGTTTTGCGTCACAATTTCACAACTTGAACATTTCAGTGCACATGTCCTGTACTTTGGGATGTGTATGAAGCATCGCATCAACGTGAAAATCTGACAGATCATTGAAAGACCTAAAAAGACAAATAACTGCCAAAACAAATCCATTCATGATGATTGTTCCACACACCAAGTTTTATCAAGCTAGGTCTTACATTTTTTCTGGTCCTGATTCGACATTTTAAAGAATGTTTCTATGGAAACGCCTAAAAATAAAATTCAAAAGAAGTCGAAAACCCCAAAAGGCACATTTTCACATGATGTCTGTTTCACAAACCAAGTTTCATTGCACGAGACATTATAGTTTTTGAGATCTGGTCTGGAAACGAAATTTAAAAGTATTTTTCCATGGAAACCGTTAAAAATAAAATTCCAAAGAAGTCGAAAACCCCAAAAGGCACCTCTTCACATGATGACTGTTCCACATACCAAGTTCCATATAGCTAGCCCTAACTGTTTTTTACTTCTGATCATGAAACGTAACCCGGATCAAAGACTGGCAGACGGGGATCATTTCGATATACCCAAGCAACTTTGTTGCGATGTGCGGGCACAAACCCAAATTCATTGTTCCTTTTGCTTTATAGATGGAAATATGTATTTATCGTTTTAACATTTGCAAAGGCAACAGTATCGGAAACGTATTTTGATATAGACAAGTATCTAATATTCTATTTAACACCAAAGTTAATCTTCTTTGAAACTTGGACAAGTAACAAGCCTTATCCACCTTTAGAAAGCAACGTCATTGTCGTAATATGAAGTCAAAGTATTATATTTCTCCTAGGTAATACAAAACAGATATCCTCCTTGTAGGAGTTCATACCGGTCATTCTCTGCTAAGAAGTACGTGGTGTTTTCAAGGAGAACGATGTCATACAGGTACTTGTTGTTATCATTATAAAGGACTCTTCTGTTGGTTCCGTTCAGGAAGACTGAGCTGATTGTGCCAGACCAGGTCACGCTCCAGTACAGTTCATCATCTAGACAAGAAATACAAGACAAACAGTTGTCCTTAAGACATGGAATTAAGACACAATTGGCTAAGTTTATATTATGGAGATAACATATTCGTACCGGAAAATTAGTGGTCGTTCGACACATGTAGGATTCTAGTCGGTCTACTCCTACTGTGTATGTCAGCCTGTAGTATCATGGATGCGCTTTCATCCCTCCTATTGTGTCACGCTCTGTTGACAATTGTCACAATTTCATCAATTAGATATACATTTTATATCATTTTTCAGATACCTTCATGTTAGAGCATATTATGATACAATTATTTACTCTCAATTTGATTTCTGGTTTCTTTTGTAAGATGGTCTTTTAATCAATTACAATTAAGAGACTGTAAAGAAGGAGTGTGGCATTGTGAAATTGCATCTGGGCTTCAATCAGAAAGCACTAAGGTGATCGTAAATCATTAAGGTAACCTTAGTTCAACGTTAAATAATGGGAGTTAAGGTTAACCGTAGTAACGGTAGCTTTGTCAAATGTATTAGTTAAAGGTTCAGTACGACCTGGTCACCAATTGAAGAAAGTTGAAATTGAAATCAATTAATAAATCAGTGATAGAAAAGTTGTATTATCCATCAGGTAAAACAAAAGTTTGACACATACAAAAATTACTTTTGACAAGAAAACATTTCCGTATTCAATCTAATAAAGTCCGGTCTAATAAAGTGCAGATTGTCATTTTATTCTAAGGGTGAAACATAATTTCCATACACAAAATTGGAATTGTTTTCAAGCATGTGACGCGAGGATGGTACAAATTGTGCTGTATCATAACAAAAAATCACTTATAATGGCATCTACTTTTGATGAGTATAAACTTACTTCTTTCATCTAATGCCAGTCCCAAAACAGTCACAATCCTCTTGATATCAGATCCGTCGAAGTTTGACGAACTGATCTTGTATCCTGCTTTCTCGTCGTACCAAATGATAATCCTAAGAGAAAAACAACAGGCAGTCATTTAGAAAGATACATAGAGCAGCTAATGACGACTTTAGAGGCGCTTCCAGCTGGGTTGACATTGCAAGAGCAGTTGATAGTAAACAATAGATTTATATCAGTTTGTTGCTTTGTGGTCATCATATACAACTCAAATGCACTACAAAGCTCAATAATATCTGATACCGAGGTCCCAGGAAAGAGCATGTCCTACCAACATTGCTGCAGTACAGGTAAGTATACATAAACACGTCCGAGTCTGCTATTCACAGTAATCTAGATACTGTAACGGGAGCTAGTTTTATAGGAGTTATATATACATATATATATCTGATACCGAGGTCCAAGGAAAGAGCATGTCTTACCAACATTGCTGCAGTACAGGTAAGTATACATAAACATGTCTGAGTCTGCTATTCACAGTAATCTAGATACTGTAACGGGAGCTAGTTTTATAGGAGTTATATATACATATATATATCTGATACCGAGGTCCAAGGAAAGAGCATGTATTACCAACATTGCTGCAGTACAGGTAAGTATACATAAACACGTCCGAGTCTGCTATTCACAGTAATATAGATACTGTAACGGGAGCTAGTTTTATAGGAGTTATATATACATATATATATCTGATACCGAGGTCCAAGGAAAGAGCATGTATTACCAACATTGCTGCAGTACAGGTAAGTATACATAAACACGTCCGAGTCTGCTATTCACAGTAATATAGATACTGTAACGGGAGCTAGTTTTATAGGAGTTATATATACATATATATATCTGATACCGAGGTCCAAGGAAAGAGCATGTATTACCAACATTGCTGCAGTACAGGTAAGTATACATAAACACGTCCGAGTCTGCTATTCACAGTAATATAGATACTGTAACGGGAGCTAGTTTTATAGGAGTTATATATACATATATATATCTGATACCGAGGTCCAAGGAAAGAGCATGTATTACCAACATTGCTGCAGTACAGGTAAGTATACATAAACACGTCCGAGTCTGCTATTCACAGTAATATAGATACTGTAACGGGAGCTAGTTTTATAGGAGTTATATATACATATATATATCTGATACCGAGGTCCAAGGAAAGAGCATGTATTACCAACATTGCTGCAGTACAGGTAAGTATACATAAACACGTCCGAGTCTGCTATTCACAGTAATATAGATACTGTAACGGGAGCTAGTTTTATAGGAGTTATATATACATATATATATCTGATACCGAGGTCCAAGGAAAGAGCATGTATTACCAACATTGCTGCAGTACAGGTAAGTATACATAAACACGTCCGAGTCTGCTATTCACAGTAATATAGATACTGTAACGGGAGCTAGTTTTATAGGAGTTATATATACATATATATATCTGATACCGAGGTCCAAGGAAAGAGCATGTATTACCAACATTGCTGCAGTACAGGTAAGTATACATAAACACGTCCGAGTCTGCTATTCACAGTAATATAGATACTGTAACGGGGGCTAGTTTTATAGGAGTTATATATATATATATATATCTGATACCGAGGTCCCAGGAAAGAGCATGTCTTACCAACATTGCTGCAGTACAGGTAAGTATACATAAACATGTCTGAGTCTGTCATACTATGTTTACGACACCAGTGCCTGAATATTAGTATTTCCCGAGCGAGAGCGAGGGATATACCGATATTCAGGCATGAGTCTTAAAGAGCCATCAAGGATGTTAGTGTTTCAAATTAAAAATATTTTTTTGGAAAATATACTTATAATGTCAATCGCCAGAGAAATCTTTTATCTACAACATGGCATATGTTAAATAATTTTCATATCACGACAATGTAATGCAATTTGGTTTCAAAGAGAAGTACCACTTCCTTTTTTGCTATAACGTACTACACAAACAGTTGGCGCTTCAGAAGCGTGAAGGCTCGTCTCTATCGCAAGTCGCTCTAACAACCCATGTGCTGCACGTGCTGCACGTGTCTCTCTTGCAAGTTACCCTTGACAAACATTACTGAATGTAACGATTGCTTTACAAACAATGTTTCTAAATGTCATGAGAATATACAAATTATTGCCTGTTTAATGTACTTTTTATTGAGATAAGACCAGCAAATTATGAATTTGGTTTACTGTCATTAATTATAAAATTCACGAAAAATATCTATTTGGGTAAAACAATTATTTCAATATCTGAAGCAAATACATAATTAAATGAAATGGTAAATAAATAATCGGCAAAAAATATATATATTTCGATTTCTTTCATTGCTCATACTTGTTGTTATTCTTTCGTGTCTTTGTTTACTGTGTGTGAGCTAGACCATAATGCTTTGCGCTTGAAAATAATAGACTGGATCTATATTTAGACTGGAAACCACCTTTACCAATTAATGCAATTTCTCAGCTTATTTTAGGTTGAATTTTTTTTTGAAAAATTAAGTGTATTTTTTTTTACCGACTTAGATTTTGGACATTTTTTGATAATAATTTCATACATCATTAATAAAGGGTAACATCACCGACAGGATTGGTAACAGTCAACAATGTTAAGAATTCTGTTAAAGATAAGGCAGTGTTGAAACCATTCATATAAAAGGTGGATAGTCGGACAGATGGACGGACATATGGAAGGACGGACGGACGTACATTGGACGTCATACCATGCCATAAGCCCATTGGGCTGATGAGCTAAAAACGAGACATCGAGATCACTACAATTAAACCTAAAATTAGCGATAAAACTTTATCTTGCATTAATCCTATACTATCTTAAAATAGAAATCACCATTGAAATCACCTAACACATGATCTAACATTTAAATACAAAGAATAACATCACCGAAGAGATGTTACAGATAAATGTGTTGGGTTTTTTAATATTGAAATATTGTTACAGAGCATGTTATCTATTCGCCTTCATCTCAATTCGCCTACATTCTAAAAGCAACATCTCATGGTACGTTGATTACTGATTTACACAATGATAAACTAGCATCATCCCTTATATTTTACAAGGTCTGCATTTAATACAGTGAAATATAATAACTTTTTATAATCTTGTTCAATACATTTTCAAACATTTTATATACTTATCGATTAGCTATTTTAGGTTGAAATTTAATATACATAATTAACCAATCAGTGTTAACAAAAATCAGTAAAGAGACCTTTTTTAAGTTTTAACCTACACATGCTAATATGAAAATCATAAAACCGTTGCGAAATTATGTATACGATAAATATGCATATGCATATGAACCCACCATTTCCTAATTTCACAATTTGAGAGAAAAGTTTAGGTCATGTGTATTTGCTATAAAAAGTATAGAAATAATTCGTTATTTTGAAGGCTGGAGCTTTAACATAGGATCTATTCATAACATATTCAAACCAATGACCTATTTCTGTGATATAACAAGAAGACATAGTCATCAACATCCCCCGCCAGAGCTAAGAAATTTAAAAAAGGGCGATAATTCGAAACAATTATGCATTACTCATTTTCATTCCATCAAGGTATGTGTGCCCTCAAGCAAAACATCAAATTTGGTAACCCTATCTTAAATGGTTTCTGAGAAAAGCTGTCCCCTTTGGAGATACTATGAACAAAGTAAAAAACTTAGGAACAAGGGAAATAACTCTGGAAAAAATAATTGCACGCTTTACATAGTCGAACTCCATCAAGGTATTCATGCCTTCAAACAACACACCAAATTTGATAACCCTATCTTAAACGGTTTCTGAGAAAAGCTGTCCCCCTTTGAGATACCATGAACAAACTTTAAAAATACGGAACAAGGGCAATAACTCCGGAAAAAATAATTGTACACTTCTCATTTTCGAACTCCATCAAGGTAATCATGCCTTTAAGCAACACATCTAATTTGGCAACCCTATCTTAAATGGTTTCTGAGAAAAGCTGTCCCGTTTGGAGATACCATGAAGAAAGTTAAAACATACGGAACAAGGGCAATAACTCCGGAAAAAATAATTGTATGCTTCTCATTTTCGAATTCATGCCCTCAAGCAACTCAGCAAATTTGGTAACCCTTTATCTCGGACGGACGGACGCACGGACGGACGGACGCACGGACGGACGGAGCCCAAACCTATACCCTCCTTCCACTTCGTGGTGGGGATAATAAGCAATTCTTACTTAGACAGCTGGCTAAATAGATGCCACGTTAAGGAGTCTTATTAACCTTATGAAACATATCAATATTTTTAACTTACCATGATGAACTATAACTTAACAAAGTACAGTTGTGGTGGCAAGTCCCGTGCAGTCTTCTATAACCTAGATGATATAATGCTCGCAGTGACAATCTCCGGTAAACATCCGTTCTGTAACAGTGAGTGAAACTTAGCCTTGACATGCATGAAGTGGAGCTAGACCGAGGCGAGCATGATCGTCTATCTAATACGGCTGTGAGCTTTTCACAGACAGTTTCCTTCTCGCTGCAGCTAGGCCTCTAATTCTATGTATAGCTTCATTCCAAATGACTGAACTCTGAACTCTGAACTACTGTCGCATTTTACAATTTAAAGGGGCAGCAGCACTTTTTTTCGCTCAAATAGGTCGACCAACCCCCTTCTGTCTTTGGAAAGTCAAGTTAAAAATTGGTGTACATGGTTCCGTAAGGCCATGGGGATCGTTTTTGTCATTCAAAACAATAAAATGACCGCCATGCATTTGTTGCTTTATACGCAACATCGTTATTACTACTACGAATGATTGGTTTGTGTAATAGAATGCTTTACCCTCTGAAGTTAATTTAAATAGCACAAACTATCATTATCAATAGCAAATTTGAAAAAATAAATTCTGAAAAAAGTGTGCTACTGCCCCTTTAATAAGTAACACTCTATGACACATACAATTATTTTATCAATACTAGTAAAATCAGAAAGTCGTAAATAAATGTCATGAAAGATCCAGTGTAATTATGTTCATAGTTTGAGAAGCACACAAGGGCTGAATTTGTCGACACCAGCAAACTTCCCTAGCGAGGAAAAGAACAAAAAGTACAGAGGTTAGGAATCAGGAATCTGAAGGGAGTAACCTCTGTGGGAAGAGAATTGAGGCTTGATATGAGCAATGAATTGGAGCATGCAGAGGAAATTGGGGACTTCGGGTGCAGGTTTGAAATCTTAAAAACTAATCAACAACAAAAGCAAAACATAATATTATACAGCATGAATGTTGAGATGACAAGAAATAGATAAAGGATATAACTATGGACGTTACAGTATTAGAAATATTTGAAGATCTCGAGAAGCCAACGAATGACGTATCCTCCAAATTTGCCGTTCAGAGGTTATACTTGTTCTTGCATGATATGTCAATTAACACACATTGACACTAGAGAGTCTTTATATAGACTTTAAAGGGACTTTATGTATACTTTATAGAGACTTTACAGGGACTTTATGTATACTTTATAGAGACTTTACAGGGACTTTATGTATACTTCATAGCAACTTTACAGGGACTTTATGTATACTTTATATATACTTAACAGGGACTTTATGTATACTTTATGTAGACTTTACAGGGACTTTATGTATACTTTATAGAGACTTGGTAGAAACTTTATATATAATTTATCGATCCTTTATATGGACATTTTATAGAGAGTATACAGACTTTATATAGTCTCTAAATATATTTTTTAAAAGTTGACACTCATTAAATAGACTTTATATAGATATTATTATTAGACTTTATTGAGTCTTTAGAGTATCTGTATTTAGACATTATAAAGACTTTATATAGAATTTATATAGACTTGATATAGTGAATATTAAGACATTATATAGACATTACATATACTTTATATATTCTTCTTAGCAATTTAGTTTAAACTAGCTGTAATGTTATACGTCCAAGTATAAAATGACAGCTTTTTATGATTGTTTTTATGTAGACTTTATAAGTTTTTATGTAGACTTTATATAGTCCCACTATAGACTTTATATAGACTTTATAAGTTTCTATGTAGACTTTATATAATCTTACTATAGACTTTATGTAGACTTTAAAAGTCTTATGTAGACTTTATATATTCCTACTATAGACTTTAAAAGTTTTGATGTGGACTTTATATAGTCTTATTATAGACTTTATATAGACTTTAAAAGTCTTTATGAAGACTTTATATAATCTTACTATGGACTTTATGTTGACTTTATACATTGTACAGTCTTTATGTAGACTTTATACCATCTTCACACAGACGGACAGTATACAGACTTCATACAGTCTTTACATATACTTCATATTGACTTCATTGAGTGTGTATAGAAACTTTATTGAATCTGTTATAAGGCTGTGTATAGACTTTATAGAGTCTTTATAGATACTTAATATAGACTTGTTGTAGACTTTATACAGTCTTTATGTAGACTTTATACAGTCTTTATGTAGACTTTATACCATCTTCACACAGACGGACAGTATACAGACTTCATACAGTCTTTACATATACTTCATATTGACTTCATTGAGTGTGTATAGAAACTTTATTGAATCTGTTATAAGGCTGTGTATAGACTTTATAGAGTCTTTATAGATACTTAATATAGACTTGTTGTAGACTGTATACAGTCTTTATGTAGACTTTATACAGTCTTTATGTAGACTTTATACAGTCTTTATGTAGACTTTATACAGTCTTTATGTAGACTTTATACCATCTTCACACAGACGGACAGTATACAGACTTCATACAGTCTTTACATATACTCCATATTGACTTCTTAGAGTCTGTATAGAAACTTTATGGAATCTTGTAAAAGACTTTATATGTTTGTATGTGAACTTTATTTAGTCTTACTATAGACTTTATATAGACCTTATAAGTTTTATGTTGACTTTATATAGTCTTACTATAGCCTTTATATAGACTTTAAAGGTCTTTATGTATACTTTATATAATCTTACTATAGACTTTATATAGACTTTATAAGTTGGTATATGGACTTTATATAGTCTTACTATAGACTTTATATAGACTTTATAAGTTTGTATATTTAGTAAAAGGCCTTATACAGACTTCATACAGTCTTTACATATACTTCATATTGACTTCATAGAGTCTGTATAGAAACTTTATGGAATCTTCTATAAGGCCTTGTATAGACTTTATAGAGTCTTTATATATACTTAATATAGACTTGATAGAGATTATAGTATAGTCTATGTACTACATATAACCTTTTTTCAGATTTTACATTGACTTTATAGAGTCTTTATAGGAATTGTATAGAAACTTTATATGGACTTTATACAGACGACATATATACTTCTATATTTTAAGAGACTTTATATGGACTCTATAAAATCTTTAAAAAGGCCTTACATTGACTTTATAGTCTTTTTATATACTTTATAGATACTTTTTTTTATAGAATCTATACATAAGACATACGTACTTCACAGAGTATTTATAGATAGTGTATATAGTCTTACTAAAGACTGCATGTAGACTTTATAAGTCTTACTATAAACTTCATGTAGACTTTATAAGTCTCACTATAAACTTCATGTAGACTTTATCAGTCTTACTATAAACTTCATGTAGACTATATATAGTCTTACTATAAACTTCATGTAGACTTTATATAGTCTTACTAAAGACTGCATGTAGACTTTATAAGTCTTACTATAAACTTCATGTAGACTTTATATAGTCTTACTATTGACTTCATGTAGACTTTATATAGTATTACTATAAACTTCATGTAGACTTTATATAGTCTTACTATAGACTGCATGTAGACTTTATAAGTCTTACTATAGACTTCATGTAGACTTTATATAGTCTTACTAAAGACTGCATGTAGACTGTATAAGTCTTACTATAGACTGCATGTAGACTTTATAAGTCTTACTATAAACTTCATGTAGACTTTATAAGTCTTACTATAAACTTCATGTAGACTTTATAAGTCTTACTATAAACTTCATGTATACTTTATATAGTCTTACTATAGACTGCATGTAGACTTTATAAGTCTTACTATAGACTTCATGTAGACTTTATATAGTCTTACTATAGACTGCATGTAGACTTTATAAGTCTTACTATAAACTTCATGTAGACTTTATATAGTCTTACTATAGACTGCATGTAGACTTTATATAGTCTTACTATAGACTGCATGTATACTTTATATAGTCTTACTATAGACTGCATGTAGACTTCATATAGTCTTACTATAGACTGCATGTAGACTTTATAAGTCTTACTATAAACTTCATGTAGACTTTATATAGTCTTACTAAAGACTTCATGGAGACTTTATATAGTCTTACTAAAGACTTCATGTAGACTTTATATAGTCTTACTAAAGACTGCATGTAGACTTTATATAGTCTTACTAAAGACTTCATGTAGACTTTATATAGTCTCACTATAAACTTCATGTATACTTTATATAGTCTTACTATAGACTGCATGTAGACTTTATAAGTCTTACTATAAACTTCATGTAGACTTTATATAGTCTTACTATAGACTGCATGTAGACTTTATATAGTCTTACTATAAACTTCATGTATACTTTATATAGTCTTACTAAAGACTTCATGGAGACTTTATATAGTCTTACTAAAGACTTCATGTAGACTTTATATAGTCTTACTAAAGACTGCATGTAGACTTTATATAGTCTTACTAAAGACTTCATGTAGACTTTATATAGTCTTACTAAAGACTGCATGTAGACTTTATAAGTCTTACTATAAACTTCATGTAGACTTTATATAGTCTTACTAAAGACTGCATGTAGACTTTATAAGTCTTACTATAAATTTCATGTAGACTTTATATAGTCTTACTAAAGACTGCATGTAGACTTTATATAGTCTTACTATAAACTTCATGTAGACTTTATATAGTCTTACTATAGACTTCATGTAGACTTTATATAGTCTTACTATAGACTGCATGTAGACTTTATATAGTCTTACTAAAGACTGCATGTAGACTTTATAAGTCTAACTATAAACTTCATGTATACTTTATATAGTCTTACTAAAGACTGCATGTAGACTTTATATAGTCTTACTATAAACTTCATGTATACCTTATATAGTCTTACTATAGACTTCATGTGGACTTTATACAGTCTTACTATAGACTTCATGTAGACTTTATATAGTCTTAATATAGACTTCATGTAGACTTTATAAATCTTACTATAGACTTCATGTAGACTTTATATAGTCTTACTAAAGACTTCATGTAGACTTTATATAGTCTTACTAAAGACTTCATGTAGACTTTATATAGTCTTACTAAAGACTGCATGTAGACTTTATATAGTCTTACTATAAACTTCATGTAGACTTTATATAGTCTTACTATAGACTTCATGTAGATGTTATATAGTCTTACTAAAGACTGCATGTAGACTTTATAAGTCTTACTATAAACTTCATGTAGACTTTATATAGTCTTACTAAAGACTGCATGTAGACTTTATAAGTCTAACTATAAACTTCATGTAGACTTTATATAGTCTTACTAAAGACTGCATGTAGACTTTATATAGTCTTACTATAAACTTCATGTAGACTTTATATAGTCTTACTAAAGACTGCATGTAGACTTTATATAGTCTTACTATAAACTTCATGTAGACTTTATATAGTCTTACTATAAACTTCATGTAGACTTTATATAGTCTTACTATAGACTGCATGTAGACTTTATAAGTCTTACTATAAACTTCATGTAGACTTTATATAGTCTTACTATAGACTTCATGTAGACTTTATATAGTCTTACTATAAACTTCATGTATACTTAATATAGTCTTACTATAGACTTCATGTATACTTTATATAGTCTTACTATAGACTTCATGTAGACTTTATATAGTCTTACTATAAACTTCATGTATACTTTATATAGTCTTACTATAGACTTCATGTAGACTTTATATAGTCTTACTATAGACTTCATGTAGACTTTATATAGTCTTACTATAAACTTCATGTATACTTTATATAGTCTTACTATAGACTTCATGTATACTTTATATAGTCTTACTATAAACTTCATGTATACTTTATATAGTCTTACTATAGACTTCATGTAGACTTTATATAGTCTTACTATAAACTTCATGTATACTTTATATAGTCTTACTATAGACTTCATGTATACTTTATATAGTCTTACTATAGACTTCATGTAGACTTTATATAGTCTTACTATAAACTTCATGTATACTTTATATAGTCTTACTATAGACTTCATGTAGACTTTATATAGTCTTACTATAAACTTCATGTATACCTTATATAGTCTTACTATAGACTTCATGTGGACTTTATATAGTCTTACTAAAGACTTAATGTAGACTTTATATAGTCTTAATATAGACTTCATGTAGACTTTATAAATCTTACTATATACTTCATGTAGACTTTATATAGTCTTACTATAGACTTCATGTATACTTTATATAGTCTTACTATAGACTTCATGTAGACTTTATATAGTCTTACTATAAACTTCATGTATACTTTGTATAGTCTTACTATAGACTTCATGTATTCTTTATATAGTTTTACTATATACTTCATGTAGACTTTATATAGTCTTACTATAAACTTCATGTATACTTTATATAGTCTTACTATAGACTTCATGTAGACTTTATATAGTCTTACTATAGACTTCATGTAGACTTTATATAGTCTTAATATAGACTTCATGTAGACGTTATAAATCTTACTATAGACTTCATGTAGACTTTATATAGTCTTACTGAGAACTTTATATTGGCTTTATATAGTCTTACTGAGAACTTTATATTGACTTTATATAGTCTTACTGAGATCTTTATATTGACTTTATAAGTCTTTATGTAGATTTTATAGTATCTTCACACAGACATTATATGGACATTATACATACTTACATTAAATATACTTACATAGAATCTTTATATATACTCCATACTTACTTTGTAGTCTGTATAGAAACTTTATATATAATATATAGACTCCTTTTAAATAGACAGTTTATTGACTTCATAGAGTCTTTATAGAGACTTTATATAAACTTTACATAGACTTAATAAAGACGACA
Source organism: Gibbula magus (assembly GCA_936450465.1). Taxonomy (NCBI): domain Eukaryota; kingdom Metazoa; phylum Mollusca; class Gastropoda; order Trochida; family Trochidae; genus Gibbula; species Gibbula magus. The sequence continues at coordinate 68,099,555 of OW388298.1, read as the reverse complement.
AAGACACTTCAAATCCTTTATAGAGTCTATATATAGACCATATACTTCATGCAGCCTTTACACAGACTTCATTTTGACTTTATAGAGTCTATATATAGACTATATACTTTATATAGCCTTTACACAGACTTTATATTGACTTTATAGAGACTATATATAGACTATATACTTCATATAGCCTTTACACAGACTTAATATTGACTTTATGGAGTCTTAAGACTTTACATCAACTTTATAGAAAGTTTATAAAGACCCTTTGTAGTTCGAGATACGCTTACTCCTTCATCGGGTGGAATTTGATATATGCTTTCTCCTTCATCGGGTGGAATTTGACATATGCTTTCTCCTTCATCGAGTGGAATTTGATATATGCTTTCTCCTTCATCGGGTGGAATTTGATATATGCTTTCTCCTTCATCGGGTGGAATTTGATATATGCTTTCTACTTCATCGGATGGAATTTGATATATGCTTTCTCCTTCATCGGGTGGAATTTGATATATGCTTTCTCCTTCATCGGGTGGAATTTGATATATGCTTTCTACTTCATCGGGTGGAATTTGATATATGCTCTCTCCTTCATCGGGTGGAATTATTTCCTAATTCACGAAACCTCTGTCTATTTCACGAAATCTCTCTCTAATTCACATACCACTCAGTCTCTATTTCACAAAACTCTCAGACCAATTTCACAAAATCTCTCAGACCTATTTCATTAATTCTCTATTATTTTACGAAATCTCTCTATTTCACGGATATGTCTCTAATTCACGAAATCTCTCTCATCTTAGGAATAATACATTTAAAAAAAAAGAAATAGCGACATTGACAATATGCCTGTCTTGCATTTATATAAATAAGAATGGTCATCCTACTCTCAAACAGCAACAACATACATTTTAGTTAATCAAGGAGATTTCTAATGAGGATAAAAGTCTTCAATAAGAAACATTATATATAAAAACAACTCCCACTCTCGAAGCTAGATGGCTGAACTTGCATCTTCTTTGTAAAGGATTTGTTCACGTATTTGTTCTCGCGGAAGTAAAGTCGGTTTAAATTTGAAAGTCCTATGGTTCAAAACGATTTAGAAAATGATGGTGAACAATACGTGTCGAATTTTGAATCGTGAATGAAATGTGTGTCATTGTTATCATATATGATTGAACGCAAAATACGCAATTCAGTCTTCAAGAACACATTGTCATGTTTTAGTTAACCTGTCACATAAGACTAAATCCGCTCCAGGTGTGTGACGTGCTTGAAGCAGTATAGAGTGTTGATACGTCCCTTCATACAATATGTGCTGATTTGAATTCTAATTATCTCAATCGACTTGCACTTTCATTCCCAAATGTATGTGAATTACTTCTGCGCCGGCCTTAACAATATGCAGGAGCAAATATTACACGACCCATTTATATGTATATGTATGACCCACTAAACACTACAAATCTATCTTTGAGATAAGTAATTACTTGTTAAGTAATTACTGAACATGTCTGGTTGTCTGGTTCTACTGAACTGATAAATATTAGTATGATTATTTCGTAACCAAATAACTCTGTTGATATCATTTGACTCCAACAAAATAAACAATGTCACTTTAAGAAGTATTTATCTTATAAAGATAAAATCTATTTGATGAAGTAGATTGAGGACGCCTCTTTGCAATTTTAAAGTGTCATTTTGGTAATCATTGTTAAACCAATATAGCGGATTCGACTTCTAGCTTCTTTGTTATACAGTAATTACGTTATGTATGGATGGTTTTCAAGGGAGGTAACTCTAAAGTGGCTTCCCCTCACACAGTTTTAAAACCATGATCTTAAGTCAAACGTTTTTACAGATTCTTCTGACGATCAAGTGTAATGTATTTTTCGAATGATAGCTTATTACATCTATGTACATTATATATCGGAATCAATTGAGCATAAAATCGAGACAATATACACTAGCAGTTGATTATTAAGACGATTTGTATTATCGTTTTTTAACCATGCTGGCAACTTTTTCGGCGACTGCTTTGAATCCTTGACAATCCTTGAAACGTGACTGGTGATTAAAAAGGTTTTTGTGCTAGAGTGCCTGACTGCACTTAGCATGGTAATTTAATTATTGTTAAGTTTCACTTCTGCTAGATGAATTTATGAGGTGTGTGAAATCACCAAAATCACATCTTTATGCAAAAGATGCAATTATCATCTCTGATATTTCCTCGTTGGACATCTTAGCATTCAATATATGGAAAATCTAAATTGTTTTATTGAAGATTTGTTTGTGAAATTAATGATGAAAATATTGCGAAATCACGTTTAATTATGACTATCGCCGATAATGAGATTACCCTTGTGACGTCACAGGAGGAATTGCTTCAGGGACCACACCCCGCAGATTTTCATTCTGGCCGCCGGGGCTAAATAATTTTTAAAAAGAAGCAATTCATAGTAATTCATGGACTGATTTCAGAAATTTGACATCGAGTTATTGCCAAATTGAAATCCAATTTTAATGAATAGTGACCATGTGGCATGACATCTAACCTTTAAGGTTGTACACTCAGGAGTACAGGATCAACCCAGTGACCGTGTGGCATGACATCTAACCTTTAAGGTTGTACACTCAGGAGTACAGGATCAACCCAGTGACCATGTGGCATGACATCTAACATTTAAGGTTGTACACTCAGGAGTACAGGATCAACCCAGTGACCATGTGGCATGACATCTAACATTTAAGGTTGTACACTGGTACAGGATCAACCCAGTGACCATGTGGCATGACATCTAACATTTAAGGTTGTACACTGGTACAGGATCAACCCAGTGACCATGTGGCATGACATCTAACATTTAAGGTTGTACACAGGTACAGGATCAACCCAGTGACCATGTGGCATGACATCTAACATTTAAGGTTGTACACAGGTACAGGAACAACCCAGTGACCATGTGGCACGACATCTAACCTTTAAGGTTGTACACTCAGGAGTACAGGATCAACCCAGTGACCATGTGGCACGACATCTAACCTTTAAGGTTGTACACTAAGGAGTACAGGATCAACCCAGTGACCATGTGGCATGACATCTAACCTTTAAGGTTGTACACTCAGGAGTACAGGATCAACCCAGTGACCATGTTGCATGACATCTAACCTTTAAGGTTGTACACTCAGGAGTACAGGATCAACCCAGTGACCATGTGGCATGACATCTAACCTTTAAGGTTGTACACTCAGGAGTACAGGATCAACCCAGTGACCATGTTGCATGACATCTAACCTTTAAGGTTGTACACTCAGGAGTACAGGATCAACCCAGTGACCATGTGGCATGACATCTAACCTTTAAGGTTGTACACTAAGGAGTACAGGATCAACCCAGTGACCATGTGGCATGACATCTAACCTTTAAGGTTGTACACTAAGGAGTACAGGATCAACCCAGTGACCATGTGGCATGACATCTAACCTTTAAGGTTGTACACTCAGGAGTACAGGATCAACACAGTGACCATGTGGCATGACATCTAACCTTGAAGGTTGTACACTCAGGAGTACATGATCAACCCAGTGACCATGTTGCATGACATCTAACCTTGAAGGTTGTACACTCAGGAGTACATGATCAACCCAGTGACCATGTGGCATGACATCTAACCTTTAAGGTTGTACACTCAGGAGTACAGGATCAAACCAGTGAATCTGTTGACCCAACCAAGAAACTTTATACTGGAATCTGTTGACCAAACCTAGAAACTGTGTACTGGAATTCATTGATCCAACCTAGAAACTGTGTACTGGAATCTGTTGACCAAACCTAGAAACTGTGTACTGGAATTCATTGATCCAACCTAGAAACTATGTACTGGAATCTGTTCACCCAACCTAGAAACTTTATACTGAAATCTGTTGATGAAACCTAGAAAGTGTGTACTGGAATCTGTCGACCCAACCTAGAAACCTTTAGTTGCGTATTTATATTTTACCCATTTTAGCCCCTGTGGCGGAATTTACAGGCTCGCAGCTCGCAGCAGTAGTTTTGGCTCAGGCTAGCTATGCTGGCGAAATTTCCAGGCGGAGATTCCAGTACCGTTTTTACGAAATATATCGCATCTACATCGCGAAAACGGACTATATACGGGCGTTCAATACAAATTTAAGTCGCGACAACTGTACACAAATGGCTAATTCCCAGCCGAAACTTTGAATGAATTTTCTATGATTTTTCGTTTTTATTCTATTACTTTCGAAAGATTGTCTTTAATTCGGGCCTCGTAACAGCATAAATACGAAACGAAATTTCTAGCTTCACAATGATATAAAAATTATTAGAATGCGACCTTTGGTTATATTTCTATAGCTATCTAAAGTTTGTCTTTATTTCCACCTTAAAAATCATAAATACTTACAACATGCATGCGGCACTTTTCCAAGAAATCTTAATCTCGAACCAGTTGACAAATAAGCACATGTCAACACAAATATGGTTATGTTGTGTGACCTTTCAAATAAATGCTAACTTTGAACCATAACTGATGAAAATATGTTGATTAGTTTGTCTGTCGTTTGGTTTCACATGTCTCTCAGATAGGTAAAATTGTATCTTTATTTCTGTGAATAAATATGCGTATTTCATATAGAATGAAAGATTATTCTTTTCGGTTTATTGTGATACAATTATGAAAATGTATTCAGTAGTTTAGCAGTGATAAATGTTTAAGAATTTGTGAAAATCGTCGATTGTTTTAAAATTTATGAAGTGTAAACATGACCTTTTTCACGGCACTTGCTGTGTCTTTATTATTTTTTGGACATTTGCGAATTTTATATGGGATTGTAGTCTATTCTTTCCCCTTTATTTTGCCGTAAATTGTTTTGACAACAAACAATTCGTTCACATGATATGAAGTGCGGGAGTAAGATGAGTTACCGATTTTGTGTCCCCGTCCCGCTAGATGAGAGGCAGATAGAATGTACGGGCGGGGCAAACCCGAGGCAATGCAAACACGTGAGTGATTAGGGATATTATTCTTCTTGAACTTTTGTAAAGCTAATTATCGATGCGTTACGAGTCAACAATGCACACGCAATTTGGTTTGATTTTTGCTGGACATTTCGACCGGACATTGACAAAGACTCGTTATCGTGAGACATAATACAGACGTTTTTATTGAGCTACTCTCGGAGACAACTCGACTCGCAGATCGCGGACAGGGATAGTTAAATGGTAGACATCAGCAAATAAATCTAACTCCAGTGTCCGGGAACCGGAATGAGACACGTAGGAATTGTTAATGGCCATCCCGGACTATGCCGGGATTCGCAAGTTAAGGGTCAAGTCATCTTTACGTATCATCAAAGAACAATATCTTAAACTACCCCCACCATGGATGCACAAATTTTACCCTAATTTTGTTTTTAAGGTATCTTTCCATTCTTCTCACTGCCACATATCTTGTGGAGGTTATGACCACTAAAATAATGAGAATTTTGTGTTTATTTGAACCAATATATTCTCTGATAGTGTCACATATTACAGTCAATCGCATACTTGGGATAAATCGAAATCATCTTTGAAGTCTGTGAACCCGACACCACAGATGCACCTTTCTGAAAATGTTACTAAAATCCATTGTGCTGTTAAAGTCTCCACCCTTATCCAACCACATCCACCCTTCCCTAAATTACAAACTGAAACACGTAGAGTCTGCAATCATGTTGATGTAAAACGGTGTCCACTTTTGCAGTGTCTGTGGGCCCAAAAGCAAGACGTAAATATAACAAGAAATATTGTATTTTTCCAAAGTCTCCAATCCTACTGATCATCATGCCCCCATCCCAGCCTCTCCCCCAGTACAATAAGTAGCAGACATAACCCCGGGAGTACATAATCTAAAAACATGAACTGGCAAACTCAGTTTACTCCGTAATTCTCTCCTTGGGAGCATCCCTATAAGTGTAGAGAGTCGAGGGGATTTACTAGGTAGAATACAGGCATTACACCTGCACGACAGTAAGGCTTTGTCGAGCAATACACTTTCACTACCTCCAACTATAGACATCTTTTGTGCAACAGCACTAGTCTCTTTGGTAGCCTGCTTCGGATTATGAAATAATTATATTGTTTTGGATGCCATAATATCTGATGATATTCGATTGATTTGAAAAACAATTTCTTGCTTTGGATGTTAAAAGATGCTGATAGTGTTGATTTGGGTGCCAGGTTATGTGACTGATCGGTAAAGGATTTGACAACATCACCTCTTTGTTGAGTTGTATAAATGATTCAACGATTCTGAATTTAAAGGATGTTATGTGACGTTGTTTTTTATGGATAACATTGAAATTTTATTGTTTGTTCTAGATCAATGCATTCAATTGGAACGTGAGTCAATATATTCTATTGTTTCAAGTGACTTGAAATACTGGACGTTGAAATAGGATCCATTCTCAGTAACATTGATTATAAGATTTGTAACTTTGATGAAGGTACCAGTGGACTTATGTTGTAGATAATTGGGGAAAAAAATCCTGTTTTGAAAATTAGATCAATTATTATTTAATGGGTGGTAAATTGTGCCATTTTTCTTCTTCAATGAAGTAATATTCTTTCATGAATACAGTGGCTGAATTTTGTATTTTGGAAATAGGATTTGCGTATGTTATTTTGGTGCAGTTGGCTGGTCAGTTCCTTGTGAACTATCAAATAAGTGTTTAGATGATTATGATTCTTAAGAATTACGATTACTTAATCTAAACTATTAATTTTTGGATTATTTGACTTTCAACTTCTTGTGATTTGTCGAATCAATGTAATAATCTTAAAAATGCTATATGCTGAAATCATGATTTAAATCAACTTCATTTTCTATCTTGTCGTTTTAAGGAATTTCAGTTTTTTGACAAGCAAATTGTTTTACGTAATAAATTAGATCAGTTTATAGTTAATCAACTGTAATAATTGATATTTGTGATGATTTGTTTGATTCGCGTATTCAAATTAACCAAAATTGAGAAGAAGATTAAGATTTTGAAAATTGGATCTGTTTACATGAAATCAAATGATAATTAGGAAAAATTGTGTATTTTGATGAAACAAGAATTTGCATGTTATTATTGATAATTATGAACATGAGATATTTGGATGAAAAAGTCATGATATATTATGGTATGGATTTTGAAAATTTGGTTCATTTGGCCTTAAGTTTTTAATAACAAATTCATGGAATTTATTTTTCAATTCTTGCAGTAAGACATTCCTATGTTGGAATGGAATACCTCCAGAACATGAACTTACAAAATAATGTGCCAATCTCATTAAAAATTGGGTAATTTGATCATTATTTCCTTGGATAAGTATAGGTTTGCTATCAAGTCAAATGTGTATGTCAGACGACATCAAATTAACATCAATTTATGATGTGGTGTTTGGTTAATTGACAAAATTATGTGAAATTATTTACTGCAATAGCGTTGTGCGTGGATAATGTATTTGACTGCTTGATTGTGGTCTCAAACATTCCTTCCCTTAGCCTGGCAATGAGATTGGTGTAATTTTCATTGTGAATTATATATAATGCATTATTAATCATAATTTTCTCTAAAGCTTTTACACACTGTAAGGTATGTGTCAAGTTATAATTCGGTAGCATTTGGAGGTTATATCAATGAAAGTTCCAAGGTCTAATATTACATTTCTTTGTTGTAATTTGATTTGAACTTAAACAAAATAAAATAAATTTCTGAAATTAAAATAATTTGAAACATTTCACAAATTACAAATTGTATTACTTCAAATTTGAAAATAGATTCCGCTAAATGATTTCAAAGGTCAAAATAAAACATTTTGACATTCAAAAATTTAACTTATTTTCAAATCTACAATTATAAGGAAATTCTTGAAAGACATGAGATTTGATAAATGCTATACAAAAACTTGGATTTGTCGTTACAGGAATGACCAGTAACGAATTCATGAAATTAACATTATTGACATAAAATTTCTCAAATAGAAGTAATTATTGTATAAAATTCCTAAATTATTGATAACATTTTTGATTGTTTTCAAAATTAACGTGATAGTTGAAACACAATTCTTTCCAAGTCTGTCATAAAAAGGTGAAGAAACAAATAAAATCTGTCCAATTCTGTTGCCTGTTAAGAAGTATATGCCATTTAGCAAGTTATTGATGGTATAGATTTATTTGACCTAGTTATGAAATTGACAACCATCACGAAAATAATTTGTGCATTCACAGATTCCAGGGTTTGTTTCATAGATTCCGAAAATAGTTTCAGCCGTGGGATGGTAGTTTAGAACAATTTTGTTTGGGAATGTTGCATTGTGTAAGACTGAGTCCCAGTGAATGTGAAATTGACATGACACGTAGTGCGTGGATTTATAGCACACATGCTTATTGCTTCACTTGATTGGTTGTCAATTTCAGTTTCAGATGTCCAAATGTTTATAGAACAAGTGATCAATATAGTCTATTGACTGACACACCATCCATTTGGATTATCATTTGATAAATTGCAAAGTGACATATTTGAAGAACTTCTCATCATGAATGTTTTGAGAAATCTTCAATTTGAAATATTATTTGAAAAATCATCAATTTGAATTATTATTTGACAAATCATCAATTTGAATTATTATTTGACAAATCTTCAATTTGAATTATTATTTGACAAATCTTGAATTTGAATTATTATTTGACAAATCTTCAATTTAAATTATTATTTGACAAATCATCAATTTGAATTATTATTTGACAAATTGCCGGGGAACATTTTTGAAGAATTTTTCTCATCTTTAAAATAATCTATTGACAAATCATCGGTTTGAATTATTAGTTGACGAATTGACAAGTGATATATTTGAAGAATTATTTTCATCGTTAAAATATTGACAAATCATCGGTTTGAATTATTAGTTGACACATTTCAAAGTGGTATATTTGAAGAATTATATTCATCGTTAATCTATTGACAAATCATCGGTTTTAATTACTAGCTGATAAGTACATGTTTGAAGATGTTTATTTTTGTCTTTCTTTCTTCGTTATTTTGAGATTAGTTGTCTGGGTTGTTTTGACAGCTCACAGTTTATCATGTTAATTGTCAGGAGAAGGTTGCCTTACTCTTTGGCAATTTGAACTTGTTTGTTTTGTGATTCTATAACAATTCCTTGATTTTGTTTTAATCTTTGACAAATGATAGTCACATATTTGGAAAAATTTGGTTTGATATTTGACAAGTGAAAGTCACATATTTGGAGAAATTGGTTTGATATTAGACAAAAGAAAATCACATATTTGGAGAAGTTGGTTTGATATTTGACAAGTTAAAGTCACATATTTGGAGAAGTTGGTTTCATATTTGACGAGCGAAAGTTGCATATTTAGACCATATATTTGAAGTCACAATCTTACATTGTTTTGAATGGATACAATTTTCTGAAAAAAGGTGTGAAAAAAACTTTCAGCAGAATTGATTAGAGAGAAATCCTTCATGAGAATCTTTTGTTTGCATATTCTTGCAATTGACTGAAAGACATGGCCACATGTGCAAGCAATTCTTTATGAATGAGTGCTGAAAATACTTTAAAACTCTCTTGCAACAGTGCAATATTATTGAAGGACATTCTTCCTATTCATGGACCGATGTTAACCTTTGAACTGTCGTGAGATTTAAAATTGTGATTAAAAGCTGTACAAGTTCTGAAAACTAAATCGATGATTTGAATAGTGGTGCTGTGGAACATTGACAAATGTTAACTGTTATCGTGATGTGAGCTTTTTAAGTCGCATAAAAAACTGCAATGTTAAGGATTTCGTTGATACGCTGTGATGAGGTTGTGTTTACTTATATTTAAAGTGACAACTATATGTACCATAAACATGTGGTAAGCGTTTTACAGTCGAAAAAAGCTGCACAAATTTGAAGAACAAATGTTAACCCTTACCAGGCCAGAGACATCCCAAGCCACTGAAAAGTTAGCAGAAGAAAGGTTACATTTCAACAGTTTGTCTGTGCAAACTATTGTGACGATATTCTTTATTGATTTAGAAGTCACAGACTGATACAAGCGACTCCCTGTGACAAAATGTGTAATCATATCTTACCAAAAGTATTCAAGAAGTTGCCCAATCTGTGAAACAAAGAACAACCTGGTCTTGTGGAGATTCTGCAAGCATCGCCTGAGGAGTAGACTTTTAACAGATGCGAACAATTTTCTGTGATACAATTTATATCTTCGCCTTGTGTGTGGGTCAAATGCAGACATTTTCTACTCTGAACATGACAAGAATATTCTTGGCTTGAGATACCCACTCTCTGCAGCATGAACTCCGCAGGTTGTTGACGTTGTAAAGCATCTGCAGGATTTATTGAGACCACCTGCGGGTACTTGTGAGCGTAATAGCTGTGTTTTTGTTATGAATTGGACGTTCCTAAGATTACAAAGAGGAACTTCAGATGGCAACAACACTTGTTGTTTGAATGGTATTCTAACTTCTGTCTGGCAGCAGAAGTTATGAAATTGAAGATTGCCGAAAAAACTTTTGAAGAAGCAGCTTTGGAATATCATGCTTTGTGATAAAAGTTACGACTTGGATACTGTCGATAGGAATAATATTTTACATTGTGCTTTGTGACGGTTTTTGTGAATCCTGAACATTGGCAAGAAATGATTTAAGAAGTTGCCAGAATTTCTTGTTTGAAGGATATTCAATATTGTGCTTTGTGACAGTAACTGTGAAAGTCCTTGTTGCAGAAGCAAAATCAGAAATCAATCCACTTGTGTTTCGTAAATATGCGAAAGGATATTCTGTGTTACTTCTGAAAAACGAACTTACCATAATTTGACAAAAGAGAATAGATTTGAGGTATTCTTGGAATTTGAATTTGGAATTTCTCCGAGTGGGTCCTTGACCTTGGGACAACAAGAAATTGTGCAAAGTTTGCCTTTTTTAAATATATAAAAATATATATTTAAAGATATAAAATCCGCCACTTGAAAATTGTGTAAACGTGTGTATTACCATAAATGCTTAAGACCATATAAGTTAACAACATTTGTGAAATGAGTGCCAATTCATATATATTTGTCAACAACATACATTTGAAATTAAAGTCAATTTGAATTTCAAAACAAAAACAAATTGAAAAACATTAAATTGTCTGATAGGAATAAGTATTTGTGAATACTTCATCAACATAAGGACAGAAACTGTGCCAAGACATTTTGCATTCAAAACGCATACATTTTTGAGAACATTGAAGAGAATATATCTGTGTGGATAATGCTGGATGTGTATTCTTTACATAAGACTTATCAAAAATCGTCCAAACACTATCATTGATTGTGGGAACTTTTCAGGATAAAAATCCAACAGGAACATTGATTTCGAAACTATTGCGTTTGAAGTCAACGTTTTCTTAGAAGGGAAATGAGGTAAATAATATATAAAGGAAAGATAGTCCTGAGAATCCACTGTTCTGCTCCGGTATTGGATAAAGGTCAAAGGTCGTGACCTAAAATGACATGAAACATGGAGAGGCCTATGAACGTCCCAGGAATTAAGAAAAACGGAATTACGAAGTCGGTGAATGGAACGTTACAAACTTTGGTGTCCAGACAGAGCATTGCTGCCAGCTTTCAGTTGGATTATTGCTGGTTCTGTGGTAAACCCATGAACGAAATGCCAGGGTGAGTGAGTGAGGGAGATTTGTTAACACAGAAAGTTTAGGTTTTTGTTGTGGTTAGTGGGGTCGGATTAGCGCAGTGGTTAGTGGAGTCGGGATAGCGCAGTGGTTAGTGGGGTCGGGATAGCGCAGTGGTTAGTGGGGTCGGGATAGCGCGCAGTGATTAGTGGGGTCTGGATAGCACAGTGGTTAGTGGAGTCGGGATAGCACAGTGGTTAGTGGAGTCGGGAGAGCACAGTGGTTAGTGGAGTCGGGATTGCACAGTGGTTAGTGGGGTCGGGATAGCGCAGTGATTAGTGGAGTCGGGATAGCACAGTGGTTAGTGGGGTCGGGATAGCGCAGTGGTTAGTGGGGTCGGGATAGCGCAGTGATTAGTGGGGTCTGGATAGCACAGTGGTTAGTGGAGTCGGGATAGCACAGTGGTAAGTGGGGTCGGGATAGCACAGTGGTTAGTGGGGTCGGGATAGCACAGTGGTTAGTGGGGTCAGGATAGCGCAGTGATTAGTGGAGTCGGGATAGCACAGTGGTTAGTGGGGTCGGGATAGCGCAGTGGTTAGTGGGGTCTGGAAAGCACAGTGGTTAGTGAAGTCGGGATAGCGCAGTGGTTAACGCAATCGGCTTTGTATCAAGAGGTCCGAGGTACAATCCTGCCAGGGGCATGGCAACTTTTTCTATAGTACAGAACTGTTTTACACGCAGTATGTTTTGGGTGCAATGCTACACTGGATTTCAGTGCAGTACCACCCATGGTTCACTAGTTCCAGCCGATGCTCACAGGTTTCACCGCAATGCATAGCCACATGGCGTACCGGCATTCTCCCTGCCGTAATACTAGCAGCCGTGATGTGAAATATTCTTGAAAGCGGCGTTTAACACCAACTGACCTCACCTCACCTTCAGTGTTTACAAAGTCTTTGTGTTTTATTTCAAAGTTGTAAAACTAGTAAAAATAAATGGTCATGCTAAAACAAATATGGTGGATACCCTGAATTAAGCGTCTTTGAGCATTTCCACACCTTTTGGAGATGGGAACACTATTTGATCTTTGGGTTTTCTTATTCTAAAATGTGATAACTGTTTGAGAGGCATTCTAAAAGTTGATGTAATGAAAAGACAAGGATATTTTATGGATAATCAACTTCTTTATTTCACAATGGCGACGTTTTGGTATAGATCTTTCTGATAAGTGATTACCTAAAAAAAGATATATCAAATAAAGCATTGAATATTGATTATAAGTAAATATTTTTATCTTTATTATTCATAAACTTGTCTTTTGAAATATCTGAAAAACAATACTGCCTCAGTGAGTTGCAAAATTCGTGACATTGAGTCGCAATGGAAAACAGAAGTTAATTAATTATTTAACTTAAGTAGGTTAATTATATTACATACATATAAACACCATTTTACATTAACTGAAATAAGATTTCTTTATCTCTATTTTTATCAGTGAAACACCTGTATGTATACCCGCTTCATTGACAAAAGGTTGCAACATTCAATTACTTTAAGAACATTTCATTAGCCAACTCAGTACCTAAAGTTGTTTGACTCTAATTAGATGTACAGTAGAAAGTCTCTCATCCTTAGTGCACTTTTTATTCAACACCCAAACATTAATATTTAATGAGAACTCGTTATTTTCCACATGTTGTTTCTGAAGGCATTTCTTAGAACAAGACAAGGTAACCTCGTCTACTCACCTAAGCCCTGAAACTAAATAGGACAAAATAGGGTTAAAACTGTTGTTTATAAGGTCATAGTATCTCTAGGGCTCTTCCGTGCATCTGTCCGTGCATCTGTCCGTGCTTCTGTCCATATATCTGTCCATACAAGATCTTGGGAGAGGTTCAATGAACTGTAAAAACTAGGAATCTTAAATATTTGTTGAATTTTAACCCTTAGGGTTTAACAGTTAAACGTGCATGCTGTAGCACTTTTTTTGGCATTTTGTTTTTCTCTCAATTTTATCATGTGTTATTACAGTTTATACAATATATTGTTACATTAGAGGATAAAACTTCTCATTTACACGACCCAAAAATATGTATGCATGGAAAACGGTTTCTCATTGGAAGAAAATAGTGTAACGTAAAAAGCAACAATTTTGTGGAATTCTTCTGTGTAAGAGGTACTCATGTGATTTTGAGAGTACAGAAAGCAAGATGTTTGACCATTCCATCATTGTACAGTATTTAAACTCGGAGTGTTTAGATATTGCTACATCACTCAGATCACTTGAACTACCATTTTAAAGTGAACACCCGAAAATTGTCGCTCGCATGTCAAAGTAACTGAACCATGTACTTTCAATTTAGAACTCTTTTTATTGAGTCAGGAGAATCATTTAGCCATTGGTAACACTTTGTGATAGCACTTTATTTAAGTGAGAACTGCATGCTACAGCTCCTTTAACCTGTTCATTTGTACTTGTAAATAGAATTGGAACTCAGTTAAACTGCTAAGTGGATGTTCTTCTAAGACGTAAGGGTATGTTCTATCAAAGTTTCCACAGTTTTGTTTATGTGCTGAGGGGGGCGGGATGGCGCAATTTTTAGCTCGTTAGGCTTCGGATCAAGAGGTCTGGGGTTCGAATCCCGCTAGGGACACAGCAACTTTGTCTGCAGTAGAGAACTGTTCTACACTCGGTAAGGTAATGGTTCGCTAGTTCCAGCTGTTGCTCACAGGTTTCACTGCAATGCATAGCCACATGGCATTGCGGGCTTTCTCCCTGCCGTAATACGAGTAGCTGCAATATAAGTGAAATACTCTTGAAAAGCAGCGTTAAACCCCAACTCACCTCACCTCACCTTGTTTATGTACTGACGTTATAGAGGCAGTTCTGTCACTTATTGTCTGCCATCTTGCTATTTTGAAAAACGTGAAATGGAAAACGCTGTATTTTTACTAATTTTATTTGTTCAAAATAATAACATATGCGTTTTTCGAATATTCATAAAGTAACATATATGGTATCATTAAACTAATCAACAATGTTGTGTTGTGCTGTAGCAAAGCTTTCCATACTCCAAGCACAGATGAATGGCTTCACTTCGTTCCCTTTTATAACATTTTAAAGAATGAAGTCATAGAAACATTATCCTCAGTAATATGTTCAACATTGATTTATACCAAATTCGATACCACTGTGACGACGTTACTCCCATTGTGACGTCATAACCTCGAACTATTGTGACGTCATACGTGCGGCGGTATTACACTAGTTTAATATTTATAAGATAAATAGTTGCGTTTGTAAAATTTCCGGGATTCATTGCTATTCAACACCCGCAAATTTATTTTAAAACTGACGGCGTTAGCCGGAGGTTTTTTAACGCTGACATTTGCGGGTTTTTTTACAAAGGCAACTATTTATCGATATTGTAACATTACCGTTAGTTATCAGGCGTTTTGAAACGAACTCTCTTTTTGCGTACCTATCTCTGAGTGGAAAGGACTTTGCGACTGTTCCATTTTTGTCAGAGGTGTGGTCAGGTCAAAACAAATGTAAATACTCGGCGTAACATGTACATTAGCAACAATTTACACATAAGCTCAAACAGTGTCGCTCGACTATGTTCACTTCACAATATTCACGTATCCTTTTAGATGGCGATGAACATTTATCTACGACATCAACACAGTAAAATACCTAGGAACAAAAATCTTAAACTTGCCCTAACCCATTGTGACAATGACGCTAGCATTGTGACGTCAAAACGGTTGATCACTATGACGTCATGCCATGGCAACGGCATTCGGTAAACACAACCACATGGAAGAAGGCGTCAAACTTGGAGAAATCTTACTAGTTGAAAACATTTTATTTACTTGAAATTGATAATGTTTGAGAGTTATTTGTTACCTATACTGCTATACACAAGTTAGAAAATGACAATGCCACCTGTCAAATTTGAGTAAGGGGCACATATTAAGAGAAATAGAAGAATTAAATTTTGAGTCGGGCCGAATCTTGTGAACATGATGTATATGTTTGCGCTGATCAGCCCCAAGTAATTTGCGGGTATTCATTGTAATTCAACATAGGCAAATAAACCAATTAGAATCAAGGATACACCAAAACCATGTTACAATATGCAATAGGTATGTATAAGTACCATATATAAGATACCCACGGCAATAATACACAGGCGGCCAATGGGACTGACAGCATGATTTATGAGACAATAAAAGTATATGCTCGTGATTTAGAACGTCAAAAGAGCGTCGCTTAACAAATGATGTCATATTTTACGTCACTGTGATTGTTTCGATTGCTAGTTAACATGTTCTACGACAGGAGGAATTCGTGTTTTATGTTCCCTGCTATGTTTTATTCAACGATAATGCACGCCAACTCGTCTTTTATTTCTTTGATATGAGTAAACAGGAATGATCTCTCGAATTTGGTTTCCACAAAAATACCTGATAGATCCCTCTCTGTAGCAAGTTGAAACACCTGTAAACTGTCCACTCAGGGTGTTTTGTCAGTGATTAGTTCAGCAGTCGGTATTCAGATATTCAGGAATTGTAAATTCATCAGATATAGGGTTTATTGTTGGTGATGAAAATTTAATTGTTGTAATGTTATTTTGATTGATTATATTTGATTAATGACCCATTATGAAATCAACTAACTATATAACTATGCTTCCTTGGTCTGTTGTCAATAAAGTGTGTACATATGCAGTGAAACATAATAGAATCAATTGCAAAAAATATACATGTATACATGTATTCGCAAGAGGAAAATAAATCGATAAATTTGGTTGGTCAGTGAGTGTGAACTTATTACATGTCATTCAAATGTTTCATAGATATTGATTTGAGTGAATTTGTAATGGTGATTAGATTCATTGTAACAAATAAAACGTTTTGACATACCGCAACAAATAATAAATTTCAATATCTTGTTTAGTAATTTACGAACATTATATAATGATATTTGACTTGCACTAAAAGTCTTCTGTTTCGGGTCTATTTGCAAATGATGTTAAATATTGAAAAGATTGGTCTAAATCTTTTTAGCAGATGTTGTTAAGATATCACCGTGCAATTTATATTGTTGTGAAAGTGTTCTATACGTGATGTATTTCTTAATCTATAAATACTATATTCCGATTAAGGGGCGCCAGGATATATATATATATATATATATATATCAATTTAACTCTAATTTCCTCCATCTGTCATTGCAGTGTCAGTAGCGGAGAGGACCAACTCGAAAAGCTGGCGGAGCTCGAACGTCTTCTAGCCCAGGCCCAGGCTGACAAGCGACACCTGGTGGAGGAACAGGTATATATACAGATATATATATACATATTTTATTTTTCTTCATGAGAGTTTAGGTGTTCTGCATAATGTCTGTCTGACAAGGTAATTGTAGAATAAAGCATGACCAGAAAAAAAGGAAAACATGGTTTATATAGTAAGAAGTTATCTCAAACTAAGACAGGCCTTTTGGGTGGAATTTTGATATTGGAACATGGTTTATCTAACTTATAAACTAACAACATGGAATTATCTGAAAGTAAGACGGATTTCTTGCAGATACAAATATACATATACATTTATATATTTTTTATACATACCCATGGCTTTTTAGCTCAAAGGGCTGATGGACTTATGGTATTGGAAGGTGTCCAGTGTCCGTCTGTCTGTCCGTCCGTCCGTCTGTAAACATTTCGCTTTTTCGACTTCAGGCTGAAATATTGTCTGCAGACTCCTTGGCTATTAGGAATTCTGAATTGTAGAGAATATTTGGTGACCCTTTGACCCCAAATAAGGTCACATGGGTCACAACATTAAAAACCTATTTCCATCTTTTTCGGTTCGAACAATTTTGAGAGATGAAATCTTGTGTCCAGACTCCTTGACCAATGGGGATTCTAAATTGTAGATTTGGTGACCCTGTGACCATAGCCTTCAAAACTTATGTTCATCTTCTTCTTCAGTTCCAAAAGGTCTAGAGAGCTGAAACGTTGTTTGCAGACTCCTTTGCCAATTGGGATTCTAAATTGTAGATTTCGTGACCCTTTGACCCCCAAATGAGGGTCACAGGGGTCATGACCTGAAAACCTATTTTCATCTTCTTCTCAAGTATGAAAATCTCTAGAGAAATAAATGTTGTGTGCAGACTCCTTGGCATAAAGGGGTTCTAAATTGTAGGTTTGGTAACCCTGTGACCCCAAATATGGGTCACAAGGGTCATGACCTGAAAACCTGTTTTCATTTTCTTCTCAAGTATGAAAAGTTCTAGAGAAATAAATGTTGTGTGCAGACTCATTAGGCAATTGTGATTCTAAACTGTGTATTTGTTGACCGTGTGACCCCAAATATGAGTCAAAGGGGTCATGACCTGAAAACCTTCTTTTATGTCTTCTCCAGTACAAAAAGCTCTAGCAAGCTGAAATGTTGTGTGCAGACTCCTTTGCCAGCATCCTCGGTTACCCATGGCTTTATATATGTTCCATTACTCTCCACTATATAAATTGCAAAGTGAGGAACCTGCTACAGTGCCTTTAAGCACCACTTTGATGATGACAATGATGATGACAATGATGTTGATGATGATGATGATGATGATGATGATGATGATGATGTTGATGATGATGTTGATGTTGATGATGTTGATGATGTTGATGATGATGATGTTGATGATGTTGATGATGCTGATTATGATGTTGATGATGCTGATGATGATGAGGTTGTTGATGATATTGATGTTGATTATGATGACAATGATGATGATGATGTAGATGTTGATGACCATCTTTGTATCCAAGGTGCATCTGCGGGAGGACGAGATGGTGGCGCTGCACGAGGAAAGACAGAAGAGAGAAGCACTGGAGCGGAAGTTGCGTGCAGCAACAAGTCAAGATGAGGGAGAAACAGATTCAACAGGTTTGTACTTTGGTGAGGGCTTTAGCGGGTTTCTAAGGTCTTGCCCTGGATGGTATATAATTGAAGAGAGATATTGAGAGAGATTGTGGAGCAACAAGTCAAGATGAGGGGGAAACAGATTCAACAGGTTTGTACTTCGGTGAGGGCTTTAGAGGGTTTCTAAGGTCTTGCCCTGGATGGTATATAATTGAAGAGAGATGTTGTGGAGCAACAAGTCAAGATGAGGGAGACACAGATTCAACAGGTTTGTACTTCGGTGAGGGCTTAAGAGGGTTTCTAAGGTCTTGCCCTGGATGATAAATACCTGATGAGAGATATTGAGAGAGATTGTGGAGCAACAAGTCAAGATGAGGGGGAAACAGATTCAACAGGTTTGTACTTCGGTGAGGGCTTAAGAGGGTTTCTAAGATCTTGCCCTGGATGATAGATAATTGAAGAGAGATATTGAGAGAGATTGTGGAGCAACAAGTCAAGATGAGGGAGAAACAGATTCAACAGATTTGTACTTCGGTGAGGGCTTTAGAGGGTTTCTAAGGTCTTGCCCTGGATGATAGATAATTGGGGAGAGATATTGAGAGAGATTGTGGAGCAACAAGTCAAGATGAGGGAGAAACAGATTCAACAGGTTTGTACTCAGTGAGGGCTTTAGAGAGTTTCTAAGGTCTTGCCCTGGATGATAGATAATTGAAGAGAGATATTGAGAGAGATTGTGGAGCAACAAGTCAAGATGAGGGAGAAACAGATTCAACAGGTTTGTACTTCGATGAGGGCTTTAGAGAGTTTCTAAGATCTTGTCCTGGATGATATATAATTGAAGAGAGATATCGAGAGAGATTGTGGAGCAACAAGTCAAGATGAGGGAGAAATAGGGTTGTACTTCGGTGAGGGCTTTAGAGAGTTTCTAAGACCTTGCCCTGGATGATAGATAATTGAAGAGAGATATTGAGAGAGATTATGGAGCAACAAGTCAAGATGACGGAGTAATAGGGTTGTACTTCGGTGAGGGCTTCAGAGGGTTTCTAAGGTCTTGCCCTGGATGATAGATAATTGGGGAGAGATATTGAGAGAGATTGTGGAGCAACAAGTCAAAGATGAGGGAGAAATAGGGTTGTACTTCGGTGAGGGCTTTAGAGGGTTTCTAAGGTCTTGCCCTGGATGATAGATAATTGGGGAGAGATATTGAGAGAGATTGTGGAGCAACAAGTCAAGATGAGGGAGAAACAGATTCAACAGGTTTGTACTTAGTGAGGGCTTTAGAGAGTTTCTAAGGTCTTGCCCTGGATGATAGATAATTGAAGAGAGATATTGAGAGAGATTGTGGAGCAACAAGTCAAGATGAGGGAGAAACAGATTCAACAGGTTTGTACTTCGGTGAGGGCTTTAGAGAGTTTCTAAGATCTTGTCCTTGATGATATATAATTGAAGAGAAATATTGAGAGAGATTGTGGAGCAACAAGTCAAGATGAGGTAGAAATAGGGTTGTACTTCGGTGAGGGCTTTAGAGGGTTTCTTAGGTCTTGCCCTGGATGATAGATAATTGGGGAGAGATATTGAGAGAGATTGTGGAGCAACAAGTCAAGATAAGGGAGAAACAGATTCAACAGGTTTGTACTTAGTGAGGGCTTTAGAGAGTTTCTAAGGTCTTGCCCTGGATGATAGATAATTGAAGAGAGATATTGAGAGAGATTGTGGAGCAACAAGTCAAGATGAAGGAGAAACAGATTCAACAGGTTTGTACTTCGGTGAGGGCTTTAGATAGTTTCTAAGATCTTGTCCTGGATGATATATATTTGAAGAGAGATATTGAGAGAGATTGTGGAGCAACAAGTCAAGATGAGGGAGAAATAGGGTTGTACTGCGGTGAGGGCTTTAGAGGGTTTCTAAGGTCTTGCCCTGGATGATAGATAATTGGGGAGAGATATTGAGAGAGATTGTGGAGCAACAAGTCAAGATGACGGAGAAACAGATTCAACAGGTTTGTACTTAGTGAGGGCTTTAGAGAGTTTCTAAGGTTTTGCCCTGGTTGATGTATAATTGAAGAGAGATGTTGAGAGAGATTGTGGAGCAACAAGTCAAAGATGAGGGAGAAACAGATCCAACAGGTTTGTACTTCAGTGAGGACTTTAGAGGGTTTCTAAGATCTTGCCCTGGATGATATATAATTGAAGAGAGATATTGAGAGAGATTGTGAAGCAACAAGTCAAGATGAGGGAGAAACAGATTCAACAGATTTGTACTTCAGTGAGGACTTTAGAGAGTTCCTAAGGTCTTGCCCTGGATGATAGATAATTGAAGAGAGATATTGAGAGAGATTGTGGAGCAACAAGTCAAAGATGAGGGAGAAACAGATCCAACAGGTTTGTACTTCAGTGAGGACTTTAGAGGGTTTCTAAGATCTTGCCCTGGATGATATATAATTGAAGAGAGATATTGAGAGAGATTGTGGAGCAACAAGTCAAGATGAGGGAGAAACAGATTCAACAGATTTGTACTTCAGTGAGGACTTTAGAGAGTTCCTAAGGTCTTGCCCTGGATGATAGATAATTGAAGAGAGATATTGAGAGAGATTGTGGAGCAACAAGTCAAAGATGAGGGAGAAAAAGATTCAACAGGTTTGTACTTCGATGAGGGCTTTAGAGAGTTTGTAAGATCTTGCCCTGGATGATACATAATTGAAGAGAGATATTGAGAGAGATTGTGGAGCAACAAGTCAATACGAGGGAGAAATAGGGTTGTACTTCGGTGAGGGCTTTAGAGAGTTTCTAAGATCTTGTCCTGGATGATAGATTATTGTGGAGGGAGATATTGAGAGAGATTGTGGAGCAACAAGTCAGGATGAGGGAGAAACAGATTCAACAGGTTTGTACTCAGTGAGGGCTTCATAGGGTTTCTAAGATCTTGCCCTGGATGATATATAATTGAAGAGAGATATTGAGAGAGATTGTGGAGCAACAAGTCAAGATGAGGGAGAAACAGATTCAACAGGTTTGTACTTTTTAGAGCTATGAGCCTATTGTACGCGTCATGATATAAATGGACATTTTATATTCTTTGTTTCTTTCAGACAAGAGGAATATTGGTATATTTTATGACAGCTTCAACAAAATTAACTCTACCTTACAGGTTTTTTCATCAGTTTTCCCCATAAATGTAACAGCATATTAAACCATAGATTCATCTCTTTCATTTCCTAACTTCAAATAATTGGCAAATTCTATTTTCGAAGGAGAATTTGAAATTCTGCTTTACATGGATTAAGTCTTAATTTAAAACTTAGCAATAATGAACCGAATATGGTATTATATTTTCATTGTGATAGTGGGTGAAAATTTAAAGCAAATTATTTTTGTGGAGATTTAATTCTATTTGTTCTCATATGCTTATAATGTTAGAAATAAGCGATCCAAAGGAAATATATTCAAATGATATATAGCAGGGTATGACATAAAGCCAGTCTGACAGCCGGGAACCTGGTAAGTTCTGGTCCAAACTGGTAATTTGGTTTACATTTTCCTTTAATTTTGCCATTTAAATTGACAAAACACTTTTTGGATAGCTACTTTTCTGTTTTATTTCATTCACTGTATAATGAGGTTTCTTCTCAATTTATTTTATCCCTTTTGGTTTTATGTCACATTTCCATTGGCGGAGTTGTCAATACAATAAATGAACTTTATTCGTTCCAATTAAAGGGGCTGCTGTAGCACGTTTTTTTTCAATTATATTTTTTATCAATTATATTTTTTATCAATTATATTTTTTCAATTGTCCTAATTATAATGCTGGTTTATGCACTTTATATTTACTTTAGAAGGTAAAACATCTTATTACACAAAGCAATTATCCGTAGTGGTAATAACGGTGTTGCATATACAGCAAAAATGGCATGGTGGGCATTTTCATGAGAACATATTATTTAGAATTACAAAAGCGACTTCAATGGCTTTACTGAACCATGTACACTCATTTTTTAACTTGAGTTCCCGAAGGGAGAAGGGTGTTTTATTATTAGTGACATTATTTTTCAAATACATTTCATCAACTTATTTGAGCGAAAAAATGTGCTACTGCTCCTTTAAGCCAATGCAGAGCATAAATATGATGATTCCTGGGAATTAAAATGGTGGATAATGTTGATCACAATGATGAAATTCTTTATGCCATTCTCAAAATCTTCTCCTCTTTCAGGCGCGTCCACTCACACGGTATCTACCAATCAGAAACAAGGAATTTGACCTCAAACAGCATATAGAAACCGCGGGTCACAATATCGATGCCTGTCCTCACGTGATTCTTACAGCATCTAGTTGCCGTGGTTTCCTTCATAAAATGGGCAACAAGTTCAAGACATGGCATAAACGTTGGTTTGTGTTCGACCGCGTGAAATGGTCACTGTTATATTATGTGGACAAGGGGGAAACAAAGGCCCGGGGAGGAATATACTTCCAGTCTATTGAAGAAGTCTACGTGGATCATTTACGGACGGTGAAAAGTCCGAACCCAAAACTGACTTTTTGTGTGAAAACCCTAGATAGAACATATTATCTAGTGGCACCGAGCCCTGAAGCAATGCGAATATGGATTGATGTTATATTCACAGGGGCGGAAGGATACCAACAGTTTCTATGATATATATGTATCGATATTGTGCTAGATCTCTTATTAAGTCAGCAACTGAAAAAAAGTGCTAAGATTGGACTTAAATGCAGACAAGTTCTCTTAGCGCTATGATAGTCGTAAGTAGTACATAAGCGTTGACCTACTGTCTTGTGGTTGAGAGGGGTGTGAAATCCTCACCTCAGGTTTAAAAAGCTAACTTAGCAACAAGACAGTCATAAATACATGTTCATGGTATTTATGACTGTTTAAGGACTAAGAGAGCTTTGAAAATATGGGTCTTGAACGTACTACCTGATTGTCACTAACGCTGGCAGGTGATGCCTGCTCTTGTCAAAGACAACTGATCAAATTTGTCACAGGGTTATCAGGGTTGCTAGTCTTGAAACGCTCCACAAACTTCTTAAGCCCGTTCTCAAATCTAAAGGCTAAGGTCAAAGTTGAACATTCTTGAGGCTTAAAATGTTTTGAGAATAAGGGCCCAGATTTATAAGTTCATGATGTCACTTCCTGTCACATGACTTCCTGTCACCTGACTTCCTGTTTTGATACACTCAGTGGCGGCTTCGGGAATGATGGGGGTTAACCCTTTGGATCAATCAATTTACATGCACAATTTTTGGAAAGGGGGTGGGTGACGGATCCGTCACTAAAACTTTGAATCACATCAATGGCTATAGGATTTGTTAATAAGCAAGAAAGTGATGGAGAGCAGGGTAGGTGATGATGTCACTTCCTCTCACATCACTTCCTCTTACATCACTTCCTGTTTTAGTGAATTGAATCCAAGGTCTCCATACATGTCTTAATCAATGATATATTTAACGAAAGCTTTAATGAAATATATTACACTTATAACAAGCATTGAGCTTAATACACAAGGGAAACAACTATTTTATTATCAATTAATTTTGTATGATCTGAATGCATTTTTATTAGATTTCATATTGTTTTATTTGTTCATATATGTTTGTATTTTATGTTGGGTTTACTTGCTTCTGTAGTTTTTTTATTTTGTGTTTGGAGAGAAATACATGGTAGATAAATCACAAATGTCTGTATATGAAGACTTTTTAAAAACATTTTAAACATTTAATTGTATCTCTATGGAAAAATTTATTGTAAATTTTTGAAAATTGTATTTATTTGGTTAAAAATGTGAGGGGACCTAAAGTGATGATAAAATTTGAAAATAATCCTTTTCTTTCTAATGATGTTACGTTTTTTCATTTATTTTCAAAATTTAATCAAAATGTTTAATTTATAAAAAATTTTGAAACATACAAAGTATTTGTTAATTAACTGAAAACAACGATATCCAATAAATACAAATTTGTGAAGCTCATTTATTAGTTTGGAAAATACTTATTGATATTTAAATGACTCATTATTTGCTTGTAAAATGATGAAGGTTTGTCTATAATAATTTTATAAAGATGCATCACACATTTCTAGATTATTTCGTAAATTTTTTAAATTTGTTATTTCCAGGGAAAAGTTTCGATTGTGCTACTGTACACAAATCAAGTGTTTTACAATAAAGTATCTTTACCATGAACTATTATCATCATCAACCCAATCCGCCTTCGGCTCTGTATACTTCAACTGCAACAGTTCCGGTAACAACTCAGTACTTTATTGCAAAAAGACACGTGGCTACGTAATTTCTTTTAAAGTTGCATTATATAATATATTTGCTGAAAAATGCACCACAAAATCAGGATTTCACTATTGTGTTCATCTGTCAATATTGAAATGCATTTGAGGAGAATTTATTTTGAGAATGTTCGTTTTAGTTTGAACAAAAGGAAACATTTTATGTCTGCTTCACACACTATAGGTTTTAATGTACGTAATTTGGAGCAGTATTTGGTATCAAGTTTATACATACTCCCGCAACATTTTAAGACAGATTTCTGTTCAGTAAATATGATCTTTTATAATGGATTTTGTTTGTTGTTTGTTATCCTGTTATCGGCTTGGGATTAAGTCCAGGGTTTGAATCCCGCCAGGTGCTTTACGATGTTGTACTCTGTAGAAGACGGTTGTACACACAGTAAGGTTTGGGTGCAAGAAGACAGTTGTACACACAGTAAGGTTTGGGTGCAAGAAGACACTTGTACACACAGTAAGGTCTGGGTGCAAGAAGACAGTTGTACACACAGTAAGGTTTGGGTGCAAGAAGACAGTTGTACACACAGTAAGGTTTGGGTGCAAGAAGACAGTTGTACACACAGTAAGGTTTGGGTGCAAGAAGACAGTTGTACACACAGTAAGGTTTGGGTGCAAGAAGACAGTTGTACACACAGTAAGGTTTGGGTGCAAGAAGACACTTGTACACACAGTAAGGTTTGGTCGCAAGAAGACAGTTGTACACACAGTAAGGTTTGGGTGCAATGCTACACTGAGTTTCAGTGCACCACCCATGTTTCGCTAGTTCCAGCCGATGCTCGCAGGTTTCATTACAACGCATAACCACAGTGGTGTTGCAGGCTCTCTCCTTGCTTTCTACCACCAGTAGCCGTGATGCAACAACTCTGGAAAGCGGTGCTTAATCGTAAATCAACCCGCATCATTTCCACAAGCGGTCCAAGAGACTGTAGTTTAAGTATCCCCACTCTGCAGTTCGGTCTGTGCATTCCAAATAGTTACCGGAGCTCAACTTTAACTCAATATGACTTGGAAACTTCAAATTACTTATACAATGGTGTTGTAAATTATACAAATTATTACAAATCTCTAGGATGCCAAACATTTTGAAATTTGAACCAAAAACAAACTTCTTGTTTTGTTTTTGATAGTTACAGCGAGTGCTTGCAGGTTTAACTTTAATGCTACCTTGATGCTCAGTGCAGTAACAGCCATGGGCTGAGACGGTAACCCGAATACCTGGGCTGGGACGGTAACCCGAATACCTGGGCTGGGACGGTAACCCGAATACCTGGGCTGGGACGGTAACCCGAATACCTGGGCTGGGACGGTAACCCGAATACCTGGGCTGGGACGGTAACCCGAATACCTGGGCTAGGACGGTAACCCGAATACCTGGGCTGGGACGGTAACCCGAATACCTGGGCTGGGACGGTAACCCGAATACCTGGGCTAGGACGGTAACCCGAATACCTGGGCTAGGACGGTTACGCGAATACCTGGGCTAGGACGGTAACCCGAATACCTGGGCTAGGACGGTAACGCGAATACCTGGGCTAGGACGGTAACCTGAATACCTGAGCTAGGACGGTAACCTGAATACCTGGGCTAGGACGGTAACCTGAATACCTGGGCTGGGACGGTAACCCGAATACCTGGGCTTGGACGGTAACCCGAATACCTGGGCTAGGACGGTAACGCGAATACCTGGGCTAGGACGGTAACCCGAATACCTGGGCTGGGACGGTAACGCGAATACCTGGGCTAGGACGGTAACCCGAATACCTGGGCTAGGACGGTAACGCGAATACCTGGGCTGGGACGGTAACGCGAATACCTGGGCTAGGACGGTGACCCGAATACCTGGGCTAGGATGGTAACGCGAATACCTGGGCTAGGACGGTAACCCGAATACCTGGGCTGGGACGGTAACCCGAATACCTGGGCTAGGACGGTAACCTGAATACCTTGGCTAGGACGGTAACCTGAATACCTGGGCTAGGACGGTTACGCGAATACCTGGGCTAGGACGGTAACGCGAATACCTGGGCTAGGACGGTAACCCGAATACCTGGGCTAGGACGGTAACGCGAATACATGGGCTAGGACGGTAACCCGAATACCTGGGCTAGGACGGTAACCCGAATACCTTGGCTAGGACGGTAACCCGAATACCCACGGCTAGGACAGTAACGCGAATACCCACGGCTAGGACGGTAATGCGAATACCTGGGCTAGGACGGTAACCCGAATACCTGGGCTAGGACGGTAAACCGAATACCTGGGCTAGGACAGTTAACCCGAATCCCTGGGCTAGGACGGTAACGCGAATACCTGGGCTAGGACGGTAACCCGAATACCTGGGCTAGGACGGTAACCCGAATACCTGGGCTAGGACGGTAACGCGAATACCTGGGCTAGGACGGTAACGCGAATACCTGGGCTAGGACGGTAACCCGAATACCTGGGCTAGGACGGTAACCCGAATACCTGGGCTAGGACGGTAACCCGAATACCTGGGCTAGGACGGTAACCCAAATACCTGGGCTAGGACGGTAACCCAAATACCTGGGCTAGGACGGTAAACCGAATACCTGGGCTGGGACGGTAACCCGAATACCTGGGCTAGGACGGTAACCCGAATACCTGGGTTAGGACGGTAACCCGAATACCTGGGCTGGGACAGTAACCCAAATACCTGGGCTAGGACGGTAACCCGAATACCTGGGCCATGACGGTAACCCGAATACCTGGGCTAGGACGGTAATACATGCCATATTGGATAGTGAATAAATATAACATGATTATATTTGGGATAACACTACCTTCAATAGTACACATTCATGGTTGTTTACACGTCGTGGCGAAATGGTCGTGTAGTAAGCTGCTGGTACCGTCAGTGCTGGCGATAGTTGCCTTTCTCTGAGGGTGTGGGTTGAATTCCGCCAGAGACTCGGCCCGAAAAAGTACAAGAACTTGTACTATTGAAGGTAGTGTTATCCCAAAAATAATCGTGCTATAGATGTTGCAGATCGACGAAATGGGTTTCCATGTAGGATAGGGTAAAGGCCGGGGGGGGGGGGGGGGGGGGGGGTTTAGGGTAGGGTATCCAGTAGACAAAATCTACCCATCGCAGTCCAAAGTTTCACCCATTGAGGTAGTTACAGGTGTTGCTTACAGATTTAACATCCTCGGTTACCCATGGTTTCTTGTGCACCATTACTCTCCCCTATATCACCTATGGGAAACCTTATCAGGAGAATCTGTACTAAAAAAAACCGCCCTTGACCGGCGTGAGCCAATCAAACTGCTACGCAGCTTTTACCTGCAAGCCAATGACAATTCATATCACTTCGTTTCAAAGCAAGCGAGGTCATTGTGTTAGCCTCCGTCACCGGTTATCTCCCTTGACCATTTCCGTCTTATCCCATTGAGCATTTTCTTTGGTTACTGACTTCGTCACGCTGGCCAAGGGCGGGTAATTTGAGAACATATTCCCTTGATAATGTTTCCCATGGTTGATATAGTGGAGAGTAACTGAGCATATATAAAACCACTGTTTCCCAAACATTTCCCAAATCATGATAAAAAATGGGAAATAATTTTCTTCTAAAATAAATATGCTTAAAGGTGTCATGTTTACATGTAGAGTAAAGGCATAAAATATATCTTGACCTCTGCAAGAAACAAGAATTCTCCCCCAAACCAGTTCTGGGGGAATCATTGTACTCCACTCAAGGATGTATGCAATATAAGAAATTTTAATACAGTCGGGTGAGATAGCGCAGTGGTTAGCGCATTCTGCTTAGGTTCAAGAAGTACAGTGTTCGAATCCAGGGGCACGGCAGCTTTGTCTGCAGTAGAGAACTGTTTTACATGCAGTAAGGTTTTGGTGCAATGCTACACTAAATTTCAGTGCAGTACCACCCATGGTTCGCCTGATGTTTGCTTATGAAACTCGTGAATGGCATTGGTAATTAACTAGCTTTCGCTCTTTGAAATACCAAACCATCCACTGTTTTATATAAACATGTTATCAAACGGGACCGAGTTTAGTATTTTATTTATTTAAGAATTGAATGTCAGTTTGTGTGTTTGCACTGGAAAATGAACGATGTCAAAGCGGGATTCAAACCTCCGTAAACGGCGAGCTTGCGAGCAAGTTCACGTGACGGTTTGAATCCTGCTTTGACATCGTTCATTTTCCAGTGCAAACACACAAACTGACATTCAATTCTTATAATTTCTTACGTGATTTTTCGTAATTATACCTGTTTGATGAAACCTGCGGCACACATCATGCTGAGTGAAGCGTAATAAAATATAATCTTTCAGGGACACGAGATCAGAGTTATCCGTCCTTTGAATGACGTCATGGCATGGAGGTCGCCATTTGCTGTTGTCACCTCGTTAATATTATGAAAACAACAGTCGGAAAAGCAATAGTTCATTACCACGACTGCTCAAATCCGAATCCTGTTAGTTCATAATAATTAGATTGTGAGTATTTGCTTATAGATTGCATAATTTGTATTCAGCCAGCGACCGTGAATGTCTTTCGCCGTTCGTTTCTAGAAATAGGCCTTGTGACTCGCTTAGCTCGACATCAAACAGTTATGCGCGATCTTTTATTGAAATGTTTTATTATTTTAACAATTGAGAAGGTAGTATGATATTGATTTTATGTTATTCAATCAAATAAGTCGGTAAATGCATGGTAACCGTTTGAAATTTGCTAACAAAATCACGCTCAATCAGGAAAGAATGCTACACTACAGTACCGTCGAACGTTCACACGACATGAAAGCGTTCACACGAGTATGAACGATTTTCCAAGAGTTCATGGGTTATGAACCTCGAAATTTTGATCACCTGACCGCGCTCTCAACCAACCAAAGTTCGGGAATCCGTTTAAATTTCAAAGTAAGAAATTATTACTCAATGATGTAAATAGTGCTGAATTGCAAGAAAATCGTTTTTAGTGACGCTTACTTGCAAATAGGCTACCCACTATTGCTGTCGCGATGCTAACATTGTGACGTCAACCAAAAACGTCTATGACGTCACGCGCCGATTTTGACATTACGGCAGCATGCGGTGGTATCACACATGTGTGTTACCAACTCATTGTTATCTAATGAGTGATCTCACCACGGTTGAGTAATAAGCTTTATTATACCTCTATTGAATTTGGAAGAATATATTATTGGCCAGTTCACACCACGTGATCGACAAATATATGTGTACATTGACCTCCGATTCCAGTGATGAGGTCAGTTTTGTGACAGAAATTTCTGTCACTGACCTGAGATATTGAAGCTGAAATTTTATGTGCAGACTCCTTGGGGATTCTAAACTATAGATTTTGGGACCCCATGACCCCAAATGGGGTCACATCCTTCAAAACCTATTTTCATCTTCTTCTCCAGTTCTTTACAGGATTTAAGGGTGGCCCATTCGTCCCTTTTTATGGGTCACAGTGTCACCAAATCTACAATCAAGAATCCCAAATGGCGAAGGCCATAACTCCTGTATCCATATTTAAGGTCACAATGTCACTAAATCTACAATTTAGAATCCCCATCGGCCAAGAAGTCTGTACTCTTACAACCTTTTAAAACTTTTTGTACTGGAGAAGAAGATGAAAATGTGTTTGGTAACGACCCCTGTGACCCATATTTGGGGTCACAGGGTCTCAAATCTGCATTTGGTTTGGGAAAAGAAGTCGAAAAAGCAAAAAGTTTGTGGATGGACTGATGGACATAGGCCAGACATCATGCCATGCCGTAAGTACATTGAGCTTTTCAGCTGGATGAGGTAAAAATTCACACCAACAATTGAGTGGTCTCTGCCCGACCAGACAGCCACCCTAGCCATGTTCAAACAAAGGTGCGACCGATATTTCTCTGTAGAACACATAATGAAACAAACTTTCGAATCGTGTATATAAAATTTATTTACATCAATACAAACAATAACAAAATGAAAAGAAAACCTGCCTTGATATCACTTAAGTCGAGACAACTCGCCGTGGTGACACAGAAGTCACGGCCACCTGCTGATATGACAGGGCAGATGCAACAAACCGCCAAGATGACACTGCAGTTGAGACAACAGGCTGAGATGACAATGCAGTCGAGACAACAAGCTGAGATGACACTGCAGTCGAGACAACATGCTGAGATGACACTGCAGCCGAGACAACAGGCTAAGATGACACTGCAGTCGAGACAACATGCTGAGATGACACTGTAGTCGAGACAACAGGCTGAGATGACACTGCAGTCGAGACAACAAGCTGAGATGAGACTGAAGTTGAAACAAAAGGCTTAGATGAGACTGTAGTTGAAACAACAGGCTGAGATGACACTGCAGTCGAGACAACAGGCTGAGATGAGACAGTAGTTGAAACAACAGGCTTAGATGAGACTGTAGTTGAAACAACAGGCTGAGATGACACGGCAGTCGAGACAACAGGCTTAGATGACACTGCAGTCCAGACAACAGGTTGAGATGACACTGCAGTTAAGACAACAGGCTTAGATGACACTGTAGTTGAAACAACATGCGGATATGACACTGCAGTCAAGACAACAGGCTGAGATGACACTGCAGTCGAGACAACATGCTGAGATGACACTGCAGTCGAGACAACAGGCTGAGATGACACTGCAGTTGAGACAACAGGCTGAGATGACACTGCAGTCAAGACAACAGGCTGAGATGACACTGCAGTCGAGACAACAGCCCGAGATGACACTGCAGTCGAGACAACAGCCTGAGATGACACTGCAGTCAAGACAACAGGCTGAGATGACACTGCAGTCGAGACAACAGGCTGAGATGACACTGCAGTCGAGACAACAGGCTTAGATGACAATGCAGTCAAGACAACAGGCTTAGATGACACTGCAGTCAAGACAACCTGCTGAAGTGCCTCTGTAGTTGAAACAACCTGCTCTCCTCAGGTGGAAGTTTAATCCAGACATCCTATTGCCTTCGTAGCTGCTTCAAATTTTTAACCACAGTTTGAACCAAATTTGTGTGCAATTAAAATAACTTCAAGTTGAAGCAGCTCTGGACAAAGTAACTTCCCATTGAAGACGGTATGGACACAATAACTTTCAGATGAAGAAGGTATCAACATAATAACTGCCGGTCAAAGCATTACAAAATTAAGGCTAATGATTAAACAATGTTGCAGGCATTTTAAAATTCTCTTGAAGTATTGGATAGTTGTTTATTTCAACTAGTGCGGCAAATGCGGGCTCGTGCACGAGCTGTTTGCATGTGAACGGAGGACTCTCACTACTCAATAGTAGGTCGGTTAGGAGACGTGTCGTCTGATTGCCTCTGTTCACTCAGATGCTCCGTCATCTGTCCTCTCATTCGTCTTCCTCCGACAGCGTTTAGAAACGACGTTTGGGAGAAGAAGTCGAAAAAGGAAAAACTTTGGATGTCCTCTCATTCGCCTTCCTCCGACAACATTAAGATTGTTGAACTAGTCGGTTAGGAGACGTGTCGTCTGATTGCCTCTCTTTCGCTCAGACGCTCTGTCATCTGTCCTCTCGTTCGTCTTCCTCCAACACGGTTTAGAAACTATGCCTTGGAGGTGCTGGACTTAGGCAGGCGGACGGAGGGTTTTGGGACAACGCCTTCTGATGTCGGATAGATGGATTACGCTTTCTCGAGACGACATCTTCTCGTGTTTGATTTGGCTACCACTCCAGGACCAGAGCAAACGGAGTGAGTTGTGATGAAGCCGGACACGATGTCGTTTGTTCTCGCATGGGTTTGTCCGGTCCAACGCGTATTACTAGTTGCTTCTCTGCCGTGTCTGTTAGCGCGTCTCCGCGTGGGAGATTGCTTCATCCTACTCTGGGTTTTGTAGATGGTGTGGTATTAGGAAGTCATCATTGTTTGACCGACACGCTTACTGCTGCCATTTGCCATTTAGCGTATATGGAGGATGCCCGCCGGACCGCTCGCCCTCAGAGCACTGTCAGTCCAAGTCGTCAGGTCGGAACTAGAAGAATCACAGCCGCGCTTCCTCCTGATGGAGTCCATTCTGGGCTCCGTCACAGACATGGTGTCTTCGCTCATCATTTCGGTCAGACTTGGACTGTCGGGTGGGAGGTACGGAGGGATTTATCCTCTTGGACACCGTCGCGTGCGACGGCTCTGTCCCCGAAGACGCCTACGACCCCCAGACGTCGGGTCACCATCATATCTCCGTCTCCGTTTAGTCTGTCGGACCCTTCACTACTCTCGTCTCCCACTTCAACAGGTCCGCATGACAAAGTGTCAGAGTGCATCGACCCCCTACCGGCCTCCGTTCATTTCACTGTTGGTGGAAGTCACCGGACTTGTTGGAACAGTTGTTGGCTATGTCAGTTGTTGGCAGTGGTCGGTCTCCTCTAGTTCCGCTAGTGTTAGCAGACCGACAGCACACGTCGATTCCTGTCGCCGAACCTCATGTTGCTCTGACGCATCCTGTCTTGGACGAGGACCTCCGTCAGTTTGCCACCTGGTCCACCTTGACAAGGAGGCCAGGTCCATTCTTACCATGTCGGACTCCATCGCCCATGCCTGTCAAGCAATGACGGCGTTTGCCAAACAGGCGGGAAGCTAATGGACTCTACGGTGGCGGGGAGTTTTGCGCAGGTCATGTTGAGTGCCGCGAGTATCTCGGCGGGACTCGCCAACATCAGACGGGACTGGTTTTGTCCCGCATGGACTTACGAGCAGAAATGCGGACTCGTCTGAGGGGTGTTCCGCCCTCCACTTCTACTCTGTTCAACGGACAGATTGGGGATGCCCTCTGCCAGCCTTTGCCACTCCGAAGAAGAGGAAGAGCGGATCTCCTCCCTCGCCTCATGGCGCTAGGACCGGCAACAGACTGGGTGTTGCACCTGAGAGTGTTAGAATGTCTATGTATTCAGGCCACATGTAGACCTCTTTGCGACTTGGCTAAATCACCAGCTGCTAATTTACGTGTCTCCAGTGCCCGACCCGGGGGCCTGGAGCCTAGACTCTCTTTCGTTAGAGTGGGAGGGGATGCATGCTTATGCTTTCCCCCTCTCCGGCAATACTGACTCATGTCGTGGCCAAGATTCAGACCACTCGGACACTACACCTTCTCATATGCCTGCAATGGCCGGCATGGCCATGGTACGTTCCTCTCAGGAGGTTATGCAGGCAGGAACTGCATGTTCCCTCTCCCGGTCAGGTGGGACCTTCTAAGGAGCAAGCTAAGCGGACGCGTACACAAAAACCCTCAGTTTCTTTGTCTCCACACTTGGTTTGTCTCAAAAGGGGATTGAGACACACTGTCTTTTCAGAGGCGGTGACCCATGCCGTTGCTACCTCTCAAAGGGAATCAACTAGAAAGCTCTATGACTTCCAGTGGAACTCCTTCCCAACCTTTTGTGAGGAGAGGGGGTTTGACATCTTTCAGTCATGGTTCCCCAAGTCGCTGAGTACTTGGTTCACCTCCGGACACGGGGAGGTCTTAAGGCCTCCTCCATTATCACCTAATTGACCATCTTTATGTCCGTTCTCCGCAAGCGGGAGCCAGGTATCGATATATCCATGCTCAAGGGGTTCATCAAGACCTATGGCCAGGTTGATGGACGACAGAAATCTAGGCTTCCAGAGTGGGACTTGGCGGTGGTGATGAACCGCCTCAATTCAGATTACTACCAACCTCTCTCTCAAACCACCATCCTGCGCCTCTCAGTGGAAACGGATTTCCTGGTAGCCATGACATGCAGCCACGGTAGCAACGGAAACTGCATAAAAACCGATAGCAGGCTCCAATTAATCACCAATTATGAGTAAGATAAACTCAATAATAACAAGTGTTTGCCACAAACATGGCAATGTCCCCCGCCGGTGACATTAAATTAGTAAGACACATCATTGAAGCTACTTTATATATTGCATTACTGGTAAAAAGTGCCATGATGATCAGCAAATTTTAAGACTTGGATGCTTGGGTTCATGATATATCGTGTTAATACCAGTTCTAAAAGTTGTCAAAGTGTCGTGGTGACCTTGAAAATAAGGTCATCCTCCAATGTAGACTGACACCAAATTTGACTGGTGTCTGCATCTTTCCATAATGTAGGCAGACCTCAAATTTGAAGACTTTGGATACAATGCTTCATAAGATATCGCGTAAACAAGAAATGTGACGTATTTACGGACGCAGTTGAATACATAGTCCCCCGTTCCGCGTTGCGGCGGGCGACAACAAGCTAACAAATATAAGTTTTTTTGGTGAAGGTTGTCTTCAGGACACTCAGAAATATAAATAATAATACTAAGGAAAACAAAGTGTTTAGTTAAGCATAATTAAATGCATAACAACTGATAATATGTTGCCAGTATTACCATGTGTAGTTTGATATGAATAATTATCCATGATAATAAAAGCAGCTGATATTCAATATCAGTAATATATACATACATAGTATGACAAAATGATAAGAGGACTTGCCATAGGACATTTCCATGTGCTATACAGATAAATACAGGAAGAAAAACTATATGATGATGAGAAAAATAGAGCCATGGCCTCTGTAGCTGATCAGGATTTCATTGATTTACTTTCTAAAGTTGAATATCTAAGTTATCTCAAGTAATACATTGTTAACAAGCAAAATAATATTGGTTTTAGATCTTGAACCCTGTGACCCATATTTGGAGTCACAGGGTCACCAATCCTACAATTAAGAATCACCTTTGACCAAAGAATCTCTACACAACATTTCACCTTTCTAGAGCTTTACATATAAACTAAAAAATAGGTTTTTGTGTCATGACCCGTGACCTAGATTGGGGTCACAGGGTCACAAAACCTACAATTTAGCTCTCTAGAGCTTTTGGAACTGGAGAGGAAGATGAAAATAGGTTTTTAAGGATTTGACCCCTGTGACCCCATTTTGGGTCATGGGGTCACAAGATCTACAATTTAGAATCCCCATGGGCCATGGAGTCTGCACACAACTTTTCATCTCTCTAGACCTTTTGGACATGTAGAAGAAGATGAAAAATGTTTGTTAACGATGTGACCCCTGTGACCCCCGAAATCTACAATTTAGAATCCCCATTGGCCAAGGAGTCTGCACATAAAATTTCAGCCCTGTTGAGTGATTAGTTCTTTCTTTCAGGCCTGATGAGCTAAAAATTCAAATAGCCCAGCTAACTCCAATATCAAAAAAGAACATATTACACTCTGAGGGTTTTAAAACACTTCATAAAAACCCTCACCCTCATCTTCTGGGGGTGGTCGCGGTGTCAGATGATATGGATCTGACACATCAGGAATATCCGGTGCTTGTGGTTCTGTCCCACGAACCGGGATCACATCCTGACAGTCAACATCGTATCTGAGACCGTCTTATATTTGAGGGACATTACTTGCAGAACGTCGATGTTTTAGGCGCCAAAAGATAAATATGCCCACCAGGACCCCCAATAGAATTATCCAGCCTGGTAGGCCGATGGCGAGGGCAATAATCATTGAGGATCTGGCGGGCACGTCTGGAGCTGTGACGTCTGGAACCATCACATCTACTGTATCAGGAGTGATCACGTCTTGAGCTGTGACGTCTGGATTCATCACATCTACTGTATTAGGAGTGATCACGTCTGGAGTAGTGACGTCTGGAACCATCACATCTACTGTATTAGGAGTGATCACATGTGGAGCTGTGACGTCTGGAACCTTCACATCGACTGTATCAGGAGTGATCACGTCTGGAGCTGTGACGTCTGGATTCATCACATCTACTGTATCAGGAGTGATCACGTCTGGAGCTGTGACGTCTGGAACCATCACATCTACTGTATCAGGAGTGATCACGTCTGGAGCTGTGACGTCTGGAACCATCACATCTACTGTATCAGGAGTGATCACGTCTGGAGTAGTGACGTCTGGAACCATCACATCTACTGTATTAGGAGTGATCACATGTGGAGCTGTGACGTCTGGAACCTTCACATCGACTGTATCAGGAGTGATCACATCTGGAGCTGTGACGTCTGGATTCATCACATCTACTGTATCAGGAGTGATCACATGTGGAGCTGTGACGTCTGGATTCATCACATCTACTGTATTAGGAGTGATCACATGTGGAGCTGTGACGTCTGGAACCTTCACATCGACTGTATCAGGAGTGATCACGTCTGGAGCTGTGACGTCTGGATTCATCACATCTACTGTATCAAGAGTGATCACGTCTTGAGCTGTGACGTCTGGATTCATCACATCTACTGTATCAGGAGTAATCACGTCTGGAGCTGTGACGTCTGGAACCATCACATCTACTGTATCAGGAGTGATCACGTCTGGAGCTGTGACGTCTGGAACCATCACATCTACTGTATCAGGAGTGATCACGTCTGGAGCTGTGACGTCTGGATTCATCACATCTACTGTATCAGGAGTGATCACGTCTGGAGCTGTGACGTCTGGAACCATCACATCTACTGTATCAGGAGTGATCACGTCTGGAGCTGTGACGTCTGGAACCATCACATCTACTGTATCAGGAGTGATCACGTCTGGAGTAGTGACGTCTGGAACCATCACATCTACTGTATTAGGAGTGATCACATGTGGAGCTGTGACGTCTGGAACCTTCACATCGACTGTATCAGGAGTGATCACATCTGGAGCTGTGACGTCTGGATTCATCACATCTACTGTATCAGGAGTGATCACGTCTGGAGCTGTGACGTCTGGAACCATCACATCTACTGTATCAGGAGTGATGACGTCTGGAGCTGTGACGTCTGGAACCATCACATCTACTGTATCAGG
The DNA here is from genome assembly GCA_936450465.1 of Gibbula magus. Taxonomy (NCBI): domain Eukaryota; kingdom Metazoa; phylum Mollusca; class Gastropoda; order Trochida; family Trochidae; genus Gibbula; species Gibbula magus. The sequence continues at coordinate 68,061,838 of OW388298.1, read as the reverse complement.
AGTGATCACGTCTGGAGTAGTGACGTCTGGAGTCGTGACGTCTAAAAAAGAATTTTAAGTGAAATTAGTTTTCGGATTTGGCTTGTAAAATCAATCAAGAGTATTCATGAAAGTAAAGTCCCAACATTTCATTCACATATATTCACACAAATTGCAGATGTATATATTTATTGTAAGTTCAGTAAAAGATTAAAAACAAGTGTAGAAGCGAGCACAGCTCACCCCCCCCCCCCCCCCCCCCCCCCCCCCCCCCCCCCCCCCCCCCCTTCCAAATGTAGATGAAAATAGGACAGGCACATCTATGGTAAATGACTAATATGTGTGAGAAGTTGAATGAATATAGAATGTTTCAGAGTCACTTTTTAGTCACTTTCCATGGAAACCGCAAACAAATGAAATTCAGAAATAGTTCTAACCCTCAAAAGGCACATCTAGGGATCATGGTTGACATTTGTATGAAGTTTGATGAAGCTAGCATGCATAGTTTTGGAGATCTGCTCCGCACAAAATGACTTCCTCAAAGAGTGGCTTTTAAGTCACGTTTCCATGGAAACCGCAAAAATTAAATTTCAGAAATAGTTCTAACCCTCAAAAGGCACCATTAGGGATCATGGTTGACATGTGAATGAAGTTTGATGAAGCTAGCATGCATAGTTTTGGAGATCTGCTCCGCACAAAATGACTTCCTCAAAGAGTAATTTTTTAGTCAAGTTTCCATGAAAACCGAAAAAATGAAATTCAGAAATAGTTCTGACCCTCAAAAGTCACAACTAGGGATCATGGTTGACATGTGCATGTATAGTTTGGGAGATCTGCTCCGCACAAAGTTTTGGGAAGGACGGACAGATGCAAAGAATGAACGCTATATACCCCCGCTTATGCTGTACATAAGGCGGGGGTATAAAAACTTAATATTTCAGAACTGATTTTCGAGCTCGATCATCAGAAATATTAGTTCCCCAAAATTTCATTATCTAGGAGTTATAATTTTGAAAAATAGAGAAAATAAATAGATGAAAAAAAGTTGCTGGAACTGATTTGTGGAAAAATAGCTTATTTTTAATTGCATAAATAATAACATAAAACATAAACATTAATTATTAAGGAGTGAGACTAATTCAAAAGTAAAGAGATAAGTTTTTTATATTATTATTCCTCGTACTTGGATTTGAAATTACTTTAAATTGTTTTCAATACTGCATTATCCCTTTTGACTACAGGAATTAAATGTATTTACTGAATTTTACAATTATATGTTGACAAATTAAAGCCCGAGAAGGTACGAAAAAATCATAGACTAACATATTATCCATGTTTCATAAAAGCAATTACCATAATGCCCCAACATTAAGAAAACCCCTAGAAGTAGCAGTTTCAGCATCGAATTAGTGTTCGAACAGATATAAAATATAAAGTAGCATTCTTTCAGTAATGAAATTTTGTACATTGCTTTCAGGGGTAGATCATATTTATAATAATAATAATAAGTGTATTTGTTAAGCGCTTACTAGGCCATACACATATAGTATGCTCAAAGCGCTACAATATATACATATATACAAGCAAAGGCAATACAAACTGATTGTCAGCAGTTGAAATAGGCACAAACATTCAAAATCGATTTTATCCTTCAGTCATATTTTATGTTTGACTGTGATGAAAATTTGATATACTGTCCTATGTCCTTCTGTGCATATAATATGCCATGTCTTGACTTGCATATATGATTTACACGACTGTATATTTTAGTTCAAATTTGAATGTTTGTATGTATACCAATCTTCCTCGTATCGCTGTCCTGAGTGTAAATAAAGTTCAGTTTAATTCAGATACTGTCATTCAGTGCAGGCTATGATGTAAACAAACCGTTTTGGAGTGATTTCATTATTTTGACACTCAACTGTGTTCAATTTCAATATTGCAAACATCATCATATATGCTTTACCAAAGTGGCGTAAAATATCGGATATATATTTCATAAATAATTAATTGAGCTAAAATTGAGTTTCACAAGATTATCAAAGAAGGAGATTATAAGTCAGTAATCAATTTCATCATTATCATGTGTTCAAATCAACATAGTGACAAAATGGAACCTGCACCACTGATATTCATCATCATTGACAATTTAGACCATTTTCTTAGGAAGTAACAAGCTCACATCTTCTATGTTAACTGTGTAAATGAAACAAATGATGGATTCATGGACTGAGAGGCCTACAACGACTCAAGTTGCCTCTGAAGTATTTTATTTTCCTGCACGTTTATTTCACTTGAAACCTTTTATCAATGCTCAAAAACAATATAAAGCCGTACAGAAACAAAGATCGAAGTTATGTTCTTTCTAAAACATACCATTTGACCTCAGATCATATTTTTCAGGTAAGCTCTGTTCTAATAGGACAACACGAATTATATAATTTTACCTGTAACCGTCAAGAAGACTAGTGTCCCTCAACATGTGCGCTGCGCACATCTCGTACAAGACAGAAGTGATTTATGTTACAACAGCCAGTAAGATGATTTTTTATTGGATTAAAACAAATATGGTAATAATTATATGTTGCAAATTTTCCCATCTAAAGTTATTTTTTAGAAACCATCAATTTGGGGAACATGAAGAGGTTACATGGGAAGATATCACTTGAGTAAACTGAATTACTTCCCATCAAACAGTGACAGAAAAAGGGTTAGGTGAAATGATGGAAGTGAAAGTCCATAGTGAAACACAGTAGATTGTGACTAATGCAATTAAATTTACCTACCAAGCGTTTTACTTGCAAGGACGACCAATCCACAAGGATAACTGAATTTTGACTGAATCTCCTCCACATTCCTCCCATTTATCAACATGCGGTGCACCCTGGAATGATAACAGATAATGAGGATATTGAATATCGTTTTGTTACACAAGTTTGTTTTAACTCTGGGATGACAACATATAACCCGATATTTAATGATAAAATTCAATAGAAAGCAAAATTGTTTTTGAAAATGAAGTATTTCTTATTTACTTGAACAACTTTGATGCACAGATAGTTGCTTGACCACTCTACATTTGTTATCTGAATAACATGTGTATGTTCTTATTTTCAGCTCAGTACAGTTTTAAGGGAAAATCTCTCGAAGTACGTTCACACTATAAAAACATCAAATATGGTTATTTTTTAAAGGGGCAGTCGCAGTGAAATAAGTCGATGAAATTTATTTATTTTCATAAATAGTAAAAACCTCTTCAGAAAATCAGGTTGAAACATTAGTGTACATGGTTACATAAAGCCATTGGAATCATTTTTGTTTAGTCCAAAATGGTTGTGTTGTCGCATGATGAATCATTATTAACTAAAACTTCAGATTCCCTTTTGTACGGTGCTTTTATATTCTCAATTCCGAAGCTTTGAAAAAACATTCTTATGTACATAAAGCTCCACGAATGCCAAAATATAGATATAGTAGAAGAAGTAGGCGTGCAAAACGAAATTTAAGGTGCGGTGCGATAAGGTAAATCAACATGGAAACGAATACATGAGTATATAGTTAAAGGCATATTGAACGATCTTCTGACGTGTGCAATGCCATTTAATTACACAGGTCATAAGTTGGTATTTACCGAGGTTTAGTCGTTTATATGTACGGGAGCAAGTTTAGCATTCTGGACCCATATGTTTTAAGCTGCCCTAAAGCTAAACAGTTCTATGATATTTACAGCGATTTTAACATTAAACATAACCTGTCAAATCTAACTCCTGTGTATTGGTCGCCAACAAAATCACCAACTTAATACTTTGTCAGTCACTTTAGACAAATTACCATTTTGTGCAATCAAATAACAACAGAAAATGGTTAAAATTCAAATTTTTAATATTTTGGAATTCTTTTGGGGGCTGTCTTGGAAGCTCAAGTTTTGGAATGAAGAGAAAGATTGATGAGGGAAGAAGCCACTTATGTTACCCTGGAGTAATGTTAACCCGGACATGGTGTCCTGGAGTTAAGTAACTCGGGCTTAAAGGGATGTACCCTGGAGTTAATAACCCGGCCATTGTGACCTGGAGTTAAAAACCCGGGTTAGTTATGCTGGGGTATCAGAGACCCGGATAAGTGGTAGGAAGGGCTTCTTCTATGAATTTTGGGGGCAGAAAGCCCTTAAGGAATAAATGAGCTAAGACATCCAAGGAGTGAGGCGGGGATGGTGGTGGTTACAAAACAATACAGACAAGATGGCGGAAGCAGAAACAATGAGAAGAAAACAATGACAAGTTGACTGAGCATGCGCACAGAAGCATGCTGGGTAATCAAGCAAAGCAAATTAATTTGTGTAGAAGTTAAATGTTATTTTTCTACGGAGTTTATAAACACAGGGAAATTTTTAAAGAAAATAAAATGGACAAAGTAAAAAATATAAAGAATTAGAATGAGGTTTTATATTTCGATTTGTAAACCGGAAGTGAATTACAAAGCGAAAGTAGAACATTGGAGAGCAAGATAATACATATGCATGAGGTACATAAAAAGATATGATTCGTTTAAAACAATGCTAAACTAATACTGTGAATATATACACGAAGTATAAAATGGCACATGTGGATGTAGGCAAGAGTTAAGGATAAAAACGTTGAGAAGATGTTATTTGAAGGCACAAACAAAAATAACAAATTTACATTTTGTGCAATCAAATAACAACAGAAAATGGTTAAAATTCAAATTTTTAATATTTTGGAATTCTTTTGGGGGCTGTCTTGGAAGCTCAAGTTTTGGAATGAAAGATTGATGAGGGAAGAAGCCACTTATGTTACCCTGGAGTAATGTTAACCCGGACATGGTGTCCTGGAGTTAAGTAACTCGGGCTTAAAGGGATGTACCCTGGAGTTAATAACCCGGCCATTGTGACCTGGAGTTAAAAACCCGGGTTAGTTATGCTGGGGTATCAGAGACCCGGATAAGTGGTAGGAAGGGCTTCTTCTATGAATTTTGGGGGCAGAAAGCCCAAATGAGGTTGAAATTTATTATAAATGAGCACCGAGAGCCCCCAAGAGAATAAAGAAGGATATAAGGATAAAGTAGTATAAATGAATAACGACATATGGAAAAACTAGGTACATGGAAATAGCGTCCATACAGGGCAAAGGTCACACAAGGGAAAGAAGTTCTGATGGAGAGCAACCTGGTGTTACAGAGGTGAAGTACTGGTAGCAAAGCTAAGCGGTCCATCATGTTTGCTACCAAGAACACAGAGATATGAGAGTCCTGTGGGCAGTTAGCAACGTGAGTTGCAAAAACAGCGTGATAGCACAGTTCCGCACTATGAGTTAGGAAACGAGGAGGAACTTCACTCCATTATCACACGCACATGAATTAACAAATGCACAAGAAACAGTTCTGTAGATTGATTAACACGTAATTCACCGTTCTGCATGAGTAGCAATGAACACAAATGATATCACCTAGTGTGAAGTCACGTGCACATGGATCTTTGTGCCTGTTGTAGAACTGAACGAGGGGTGTGGATATACCGAGTGTAGCAATCAGAAGTCCATCGCCCTAATGTTTTAATGAGATGATCTTCTATTCTTGCTTCTGCTGCGGATGTCGCTGCGCCGATTCGGAAGGAATGACCGGAATAGAGATCAGCGTTGAGGCCTGCACGTTTCAAGATAGTGTGCAAGTGATCTAGAAACATAACCCGAGTCATGGGTCTGTAGGCTTGGTCAACGAAAAGGGCGTCACAGTCTCTAGCTCCATGAACACGACGGATATTCACGAACCTATACATGCTCTGATATGCACAGATTGAGAGATTGGTGGCAAAATATCTTACATTGACACCTTTTCTGAAAGGGTCAGTTTTTGAAGCTTTGAGTCTAAGAATGTAATTCTGCTCCTTCAAATTGAAACACACGTCACCTACACACAAATTAAGGTTCTCATTGAACTTAGTGTCACATGTTAACTCTCCACACCGTAGGAAGCCGAAGAAGGCAGCACAACACATGGTTTCCATCAACAAATCCATATACTGTCCGAATAGGCTGGCTCTAAGAACATGTATGATTTTGGACAATATGGGAAAGGTGATTGGGAGTCTTGTGGTGGGTTGCTCAGTCTGAAGCTTTTTGTAGCCACGCAGCAAAGTTTGTAGTCTGGTATACTGCATCGAATTGTGAGTCGTCAGGGGGCATGCGATGCCAGCTTGTAATGCCCAGAATCTGATACCTGCAAGATACGTCTTCACTGTTGTGAAAGCAAGATTTAGAGTTTGAAGACAGTAGGCTAGGAAAGCCTGAAGGTGGTGTTCATCGAGTGGAGTGTTGAGGATGGACTGCTGCGCAGGCTGTAGAACTTGTCTCGTCACCAGAAAAGACTGATAACACCTCAGTCCTGTCAGGTAAGCTTTCGCTGTTTTCTTCCCAATCGACGCTGTCCACATGTCTTGTAGAGGAGTAGTCAAGTCCACAGAACTTCTGAGAGAGTTGGATGTGGTGTGGGCTCCTTTTCTGCTGATGGAGCCAGTGCTCTGAACCGGGACATCTGTGAACGAGAGAGCGCATCAGCAATACCGTTAGACAATCCGGGAATGTAAGATGCTGATATAACGATGTTACATTTAGCTGCATGCCATGCAAGAGTTCTCATAAGGCACATAATCTTAGCACACTTAGATCTACCTTTGTTTATTATGTGCACAGTAGCTTGATTGTCACAATTAAACCGCACCCGTTTAGAGGTCCACGTATGGCCCCAGACTAAGACGGATAAGACAATAGGGTACAGTTCTAGCAGGGCAGTGGATAAGGTTTTTGGTACGTGTGTCGTGATCAGCTCGGGCCACACCCCCAAAAACCACGCGCCGTTATAGAAGGCTCCATAGCCGATGGTAGACGAGGCATCTGTCCATAAGTGAATGTCTGCAGCGAGGGTAATAGCATTCTCATGGAAGAGTGAAACTCCATTCCACTGTCTAATAAACTTCACCCACATAGAAAGTTCTTTCTGACAACACTGGTTCAAAGTAACATGATGATGCAGTTTAGAAACACCTTATGATAGTGTGATAAGATATGACACAAAGGATCGTCCTGGAATTATCACCCGGCAGGCATAGTTCAGATGTCCTAGCAAGGATAACAACTCACGTTTGGTACAAGTTCTCCTGTTTGAGAAAGTTGACAGGATGTTGCCTATCCGTGTCACCTTCTCGATCGGCAAATAAGCAGTCATGTTGTCCGAATTTAGTCTTATGCCCAGATATTCCAGAGCAGTAGCTGGACTGACTGTTTTGTGCTGTGCTAGCGGAATGTTGAGGGAAGAAAACACACGGAGGAGCGTCTCCATCGTCTTTTCTGCCTGGTGAGTTGGTGCGTCAAGGGTAAGGAAGTCGTCTAGAAGATGAAGGATGCAGCTAATGTCATGATTGTTTTCCAGGATCCAACAGATTGCCGTAGAAATAGTATCAAAGATCGCAGGGCTTGAGCGACAGCCAAAAGCTAGACGTGTATAAAAGTAGTAAGCACCATTCCACTTGAAACCGAAGAAAGGCCAAGCATCCGGATGTAATGGAATTTGCTTGAAAGCGTCTGTAATGTCGACTTTGCACATTTTGGCACCTGGACCGAGTTCAATCAATTTTGAGATGGCATTGTCGATAGTCACGTAGTTGAGGGAGCACTCATCTTTGTTGATCAAATCGTTGATACTGCTGCCGTCATCATTGTGTGGGGCTGACAGGTCTAAGATGAGTCGTTTCTTGTTGTTGTATTTTCCTGTGGCCACCCCAAGGGGTGACACTCGATATGTAGAAAAGGGAGGAGACGAAAAAGGTCCAATCACATACTTTTTTGTCACTTCCTGTTTGATCAGCTCCCCCACAATGTCTGCTTCTTTAACCGCACTAAGGTTATTCTTACATTCTAAGGTTTTGAGGGGGTAAGTGTGAACCTTGGGATCAAAACCATGTTCTAATCCATTAATTATGAAATTACTGAGGCCTGGGTCGGGATAATTCCGGAGTTCTGCTTTGAAGGTTTGAACGTTGATGGGGCACAGGGGGTAGATTGTAGATGGGTGGAGTCACTTATCCTTCCTGATTTTTGTGCAGTTGACCCGAGGGTGCTTCCCGTAACACTTACTGCAAATGTGGCTGAAACTGCAAGTAGAGCGGATGCAACCCTTATCATTAAAATTGTTGCAAATTTCCTTCCCTTCATGTCTCACCCGCACTCGGCCGTGGGTATCCTGACTTGTCTGCCGAGGGGCATCCCGACTGAATTTTCCTGGTGGACTTTCCTGCGTAAAGGGGCAGAAATCTGAGGTGTGAGATAAACCGTTGCAGGAAACACACACTTTAGCTTTAAGTCCTGAAGTGACGATGGACCATATCCGTAAGTCCTTCTCTGCCCATGAGATAATCTGGCCTTTCTCCATATAGGCGGCTACCCGTTTTGCAAACATGACATGATAGTTGTAAAACGCCGGCCCCGGATATAGCTTGGCCAGGTCTAGGCAGACACGCTGGTGTTTGTCCAGGTCGCTTTTCCTTTCTGGATTACCCTCACAATAGTGGGTCCTAAAAATGTCGAAAGCCTCTAGGAATTCTTGTAGAGACAGCTGGCGCTTCAACTTTGAAGGTTTGGTAACATCCAGATCTCCTATCTCATTGTCTTGAAGGAGTAAGGCTAAGTTGACATAATCACCTTTTTGGATCCGTTTAGTCAGGGATGCCGGAATAACGTCGATGTAGGGCAGACTGTTAGAGGAGACAGGCAGGGGAGGCTGGTAGGAGACAGGACTGATGAGGTCGTCGTTAGGATCATTGTGAGATTGCTGGGTGATGGGCTGTGTCAGAGGCTGAATCATGGAGTGCTGGGCCAGACGTTGGAGGGTAGTGTTTACAGACGTCACAAGATCTTTAAGTTCGTTGAACTCACGTCTGTTGACGGCAGAATTTGGTCCCGATACCGACTGTGTTGTAACTTCCGGTTGCTCGGAGGATGCTTCACTGGACTGTTCTGCAGAAGTGATAGTGGCACTTGTCTGTCGTCGTCTGGCCTTGTTCTCATCGTACAGCTGAGCAAGTTGTTTTCTTGACCAGCTTGACGGTACAGCAACGCCAATTGCTGACAACTTATCTCGCAGGGCAGATGCTGTTAGATATGGAAGGTGCCGACTCGACACTGAAGGAGTTGGAGGAATGGGCTCCTGAGGAATGTTTCTGCTTGATTTGCCTCTGCCGCGAGTAATTCGTCCTCCTGGCGAAGCATTGTCGCCCATGTTTATGGTTCAGCTCGAAACGGAGAGGAACTTCGGGCCCAGGATGATGTATTGCTGTAGAGAAGTCAGAGCATTACAAAACAATACAGACAAGATGGCGGAAGCAGAAACAATGAGAAGAAAACAATGACAAGTTGACTGAGCATGCGCACAGAAGCATGCTGGGTAATCAAGCAAAGCAAATTAATTTGTGTAGAAGTTAAATGTTATTTTCCTACGGAGTTTATAAACACAGGGAAATTTTTAAAGAAAATAAAATGGACAAAGTAAAAAATATAAAGAATTAGAATGAGGTTTTATATTTCGATTTGTAAACCGGAAGTGAATTACAAAGCGAAAGTAGAACATTGGAGAGCAAGATAATACATAAGCATGAGGTACATAAAAAGATATGATTCGTTTAAAACAATGCTAAACTAATACTGTGAATATATACACGAAGTATAAAATGGCACATGTGGATGTAGGCAAGAGTTAAGGATAAAAACGTTGAGAAGATGTTATTTGAAGGCACAAACAAAAATAACAAATTTACATTATGACGGTGTTGGGAACAGTGTGATGTCAAAGCTTCCATTAATAAAAAGAGAAACTCCCCAAGTGTCCTCTGATGTCACATATATCAACATGGGTTCGATAAAGTGTTTGATATATTCAGAAGGTGAGGTTTATTTCAAAATCATTTTTTAATTAGTTTCAATGAACAATTATATAAATAGATATTATTTTCTGAACACAACACTGGTTATTTCAACTGCGGTGATGTATAAATTCACAAAATGGTGAGACAGTTAAAATATGACTATTTTATTGATCAAGACCCAAACTTAATGTTTAATGATCAATAATATCTACTCTGTTGGGCCTACATATACTATGGGTCCACTCTACCGCTTGCTGTAATATCACTTCCTGATGATACCAATGAAACATGTTGGAATGAAAATGGCTCTGTATCTTGTTTTACTTTTGAATATTTGTTACTGTATACTTGTAAAACTGGTATGTGCACATGTGCATATATCAAACATATTTACTTACTTTTTTCAACCATATTGGCAGTAAATTTTACAAACTAAGTAAATAACTGAAAACAAGTAAAAAAAAAAGATTATCGTAGCTCACTGATCCCCATGCCTCTTGATATGCAGTCTCTTTAATTTTACCTATTTCTGGGTCTGGAGAAAATTCTGATTGATCAAAATAATTTGTATATGATTTAATACAGCTTCATCAGATTACTGTATTTATTGTGAAATTGTGTCCAGATGCACTCTTCGGCAGAAAAGAGAGGATTTCAAGAAAATTATAAGGTAAGAGTATGAAATGAACGAAAATCACAAAATCCCTCGCAATTCACTGCACCTCTCCTAGTATCTGCATATGAAATTATTATAGTATTAAAATTTTTCAAAACCTGAAAATTTGGATTTGACGAGTTTGAAATGAATCGAAGAAATATACAAAACATGTCTTCTGACGGCAAGATGAACAAAAGTGTTTGTGTTGGTATCTACCCCGACTCTTGGTCACGTGATATAAATTGCCTTAGGTATTTTCCACAGATGAGTATAAAGCAACCTTTCGAGTAAATTTGAACAAGTTTTAAGTTAACTTAGATATTCGGTCACATACACATTCAATTTTCATATCAGTTTAAGGAAATAAATTACTATTATTAGTCGTTATTACTTCATGTCATTGACATTTGAAGAGGCAATAATGTCGGAAACATATTTCAATATAGACTAAGACACATATTTAATATTCTATTTAATACTGAAGTTAATCTTCCTTCAAACTGGGGTAAGTAACCAAACACAGAAAGCAACGTCACGGAAGAAATGTGACGTCAAAGTATTACTTTTCACGTAGGTGATAATATACAGATATCCTCCTTGTAGGAGTACATACCGGTCTGTCCGTGCTGTGAAGTACAGAGTGTTTCCAAGGAGAACGAGGTCGAGCAGGTGCTTGTCCTGATGATAGAGGACTCTTCTGTTAGTTCCGTCCAGGAAGACTGATCCGATTCTGCCAGACCACCCGCTCCAGTACAGTACATCATCTAGACAACAGATACAAGACAAACAGTTCTCATTCAGACAGGAAATTAAGACACAGTTTGTTTAAAATTATGTTATGAAGACAAAGATAACTAATTCGTACCTGGAAAACTGGAGGTCACTACACATGCCATTCGACACTTGGATTCTACTCGGCCTACTCCTACTGTGAATGTCAGTATGTAGTTTACATTATGTATGTGCTTCTGTTTCTCAAACTGGGTAATGTGTAATGTCTCTGATGAAATTTTTTCAAATTTTATCGCTAAGATCTATATTTAAAAAAAAATATTATTCGAAGATTCCTTCATGTTAGGCCGTATCCTGAAACATTTAGATTCTCTCAATTTGACAGACACTGGTTTTGTTTAGTAAGACAGTTGTCCAATGACCCTCTTTCAATCAATGAAAACTAAGGGACTGTAATGATGGGTAGTGACATTGTGAAGTTGCATCTGTCCAAATACATGAGTTAAAGGTTCAGTACAACCTGGTCATTATTTGAAGAAAGATGGAGGGAGGTCCATTTTTTCAATTTTAAATACATTAATTACTCAATGATAACATGGTTGTAATACCAATTAGGTAAAACATAAAGGTGAACATGTTCATAAATTACATTTGACAAGAAAACATTTCCGTATTTTAATGAAATAAGTGGAGGTTTTATGGAGATAGATATCTTTATTCTAAGGGTGAAACAATTCCAAAAGAGTATTGTCTCGTTTTCAAGCATGTTACGTGATGATGGCACAATAGCATTATAAAAACTCGCTTTTAGCAGTATCTACTTTTGTATAGAATAGAAACTCACCTCTTACATCCACCGCGAGTCCTGTAACATATTTTGTTGATACATTCACTATCCTCTTGATATCAGATCCGTCGAAGTTAGAGGAGCTGATCTTGTATCCTGTTTTCTCGTCGCTCCAAATAATAATCCTGGGAGAAAATCAACAGATATCATTTGAAATGTCATTTTGAACAGTTGATGACGAGTTTACAGGCGCTTCCTGCTGACTTTTTCAAAAGCAACAGATATTCAACATTAGTTTTCACATGATCATGTGATGTCTTGTTGTAATCATATTATAAATACGTGAGCAATTACTTACAATAATACAATAAATATCTTATATCGGGGTCCAGATAAGCACAGTTTTATCAAACTTCAAATCTTTATTTTGAGTCGTTGCTATGGAAGCATTGCTACTGACTCTGATCTGACTTGCGTATTCATTAAATGACAGAGACTTAGGAAGATATTTCACATGTACCACTTCTAGAAAAACTGTGTTCGTTCATTGCATCATAAATAAATATGTATTAGTTCCAGGCGAATATTTGTAAAATTACAGTCACAGTCAATCAGCTTGCTAACATTCAGACAACCTCAAACTATTGATAACAAATACGTCATAACTTATATGATTTAAACACTTTGTGTGGACATATGTAATAGTGCTGCATTCAGTTAAAACAGTATGATGTGCTGCACGATGTGATTCTTTTCACAAAATCCTAGACAGGTTTTTATATAGCTTAAATTATTGACAAGATGTACTAATTGGTACAATCAAATCTGTTTAATTTTCAACACAGTCCCTCATGTTGATGCACTTGTATACTAGTTATGGTAGGATGTAATGTAGCAAAAATTCCAATAGCGCTCCATTATCATGAACACAATTTCACAAAGAACAGTGAACACATACGCTTATAATTTGACAGTGAGGTGAGGTGAGGTAAGTTGGGGTTTAACTTTGCTTCAAGAGTATTTCACTTATATCGCGGCTGCTAGTATGATGGCAGGGAGAAAGCCTGCAACGCCATGTGGCTATGCATTGCGGTGAAACCTGCGAGCACCGGCTGTAACTAGCGAACCATGGGTGGTACTGTGCTGAAATTCAGTGTAGCATTGCACCCAAACCTTAGTGGGTGTAGAACAGTTCTCTACTCCAGACAAAGTTGTCGTGCCCCTGGCGGGATTCGAACCCCGGACCTGTTGATTCGAAGCCGCACCACTGCGCTATCCTGCCCCCCAAATTGACAGTTATGTTCACAATGCACAATGGACAATGAACATGCACGCATATACTTACTATTAGATATTACTCAAATTGACCATTATGTTCATGTATACGTACAATGATTCAGTGCAACTGCATAATAAGTTCACTATGACTGTTTTTGTACAAATTGGAAGGAGAAACAGATCATGACTGGGCACTGTTAACTGTTACTGATATAACAACATAGTAAGGTAATATATTGAAAAGGGCACGTTTTCATTATTTTAAACATCTTAATATTTGTACCTTTGTAAATTGATAAACTGGTTAATATTAATATTAAAACCGGAACAAGAGAATATTATAAATATTTTGAATATAGAATGATAAAAACTGTATTAAAACTAATCTTACAACTATTATTGCGATACCTGGATTAACAAAGTGAAACCATTGTAACACTGGTGATGTTAAAGAGCTTTTAAGTTCTGTTAGTGTTTCCAATACAAACATTTTTGGTGGCCCATAGGAGACATTAAGAGTCATTTTGTTAATAGTATCTTGGATTTCTCTCATTGAAACTACAGAAAACCATACTCAAAACATGGAAAACCTCGACAATGAAACATGACATCTACCCTTGATTAAGGCGTGCAACTAAGAGTGATGTCATTTGACGGATTGATAGAGAATAAATCCAAATAAAGAGTGGAAATATATTAAAAAACGTCAAATTGACACTGGCTCCGTCTGCTGCACAAGCATGGGTCCAAGCGAAACTTAAAGAGTTATCTTTCTCAAATATCAAATTTGCACGCTACAATTGCTACATGTATTTAAAGAAAATATGTTGGGTTAATGTTTTCTTGTATACATTGTAATACTAACAGTACGGGTTTAAACTTTGTGAGAAAATATACTCATAAAGATTTATTAAGAAAGAAGACGACATCCGAGCAAGGAACTTATAGTGGTTTGATATTGAATCTAATCATACATATTTGAAGTTTATAACATTATGCAAATTAGAGAGACCCTTGTTCAGTCCAAATCGAAATATTTCTATTGAATCCATCGTCATAGTGACATTGTATAACGATATTCAAATTGGTAAAACTCGCTTATGTAAGGATTTTGTTTTATGTTTTGTGCCTCTATAATAAGAAATAAATTGTATAAATTCGTGAAGCGTAGCAGAGCGATTTTATAGAAACATTATTGCTGTTGTACTTCAATAGAGGCGCAAATCATATAAACACTTACATATAATTACAAAATCAACAAGTTTTTCTTTAAATATTCATAGAAATCTAATATATTTGTCAATTATCATGGGAGGCAGCCACTACGTGAATTAAAAAGATTTATTATTGTTTTACTTCGATAGAGGCACAACACATATAAAACAATCCTTAAATAAACAAAAATTATAACAGTTTTAATCAGTCAGTGTTCATCAACCAAGAAATTATAATGGCCATAGTTTCTAACACGTTTGACGAATGGCTTTTATTATGTAGATCAGTATCAAATAATTAAGAATGGTTAATGGCAATATCATGACGGTCAATGCACTGTTTGCATGTTATAAACAAATAATACTGTAAAATCATTAATGGTCAAACTCGATTGTTGATAAAATTTCGACTTCCTTGTGACTTTTTGAAAATTTCACCAAAAAAGTAGTAATTGTGTTTAAGCTAATGACTTTTTTTACAACTTTGACAAACTAATCATTAATACATATCGATCTACATATTTGCATCTTTAATAATGTGAATATTTATAAGCGTGACATGTAAGCGAAATCATGCACAAAATAATAAACTCAACTAAAGTTGTCTTAAATTTAGAAAACATAACAGTGCATGTTACAAAAAGACATCAACTCCATATATGGCAACTGTATCACTTCGACCAACTGTTTGAGAAGCATACTAAAAGTTGGTGTTATGCAAAAGAAAAGGATATTTTATGGAAGATCAACTTCTTTATTTTACAACAGAGATGTTACGGTATAAGCCTTATACAGTTACCAAGATGCTTGAAATAAATTTAAACACTCAACATGACCCAAAGATCTAATTGTCTAGGGGGACCCTTATATCATATCAAATCTAAGTATTTTCTGCAACGCCCTGTACAGAGCTTTTGCAACAACTATTAAATCGTACAGTCACTATTTTGCCTTGTTCCCAGGTAAATATAAAGAGATAAGTGTTTACAAACGTCACATAGGATCTTGAATTACACCTGACTTATTTTCTAGTTTTAATAGGTCGACCACTTAACAATTAAAAGGTATTTATGACAACAATGGATAAATGATCGATAGTACGTGATGGCAGATAAATGGCGAAAACTTTTCAAGTCTCATAATGTAAATAGTTATATTGTTAAATTTGAGGTATAACTAATAGTGAACGTGAAACCAGGATTGTCTATTGAAAACTTTGCAGTGGAAAATGGGTTCTTGTAATGGTGTAACGTCCAGTTTTCATGTACAACTGAAGGATTTGTTATAGGATCAAACGTTTTCTTACTGACTTCTTTCCTTGGAATAAAATGATGTTTGGTGAAGTACAAACGCATAAACAAACACGATATCATATAGCGTTTTGATTGTTTTACTGTAACTTAATCATCTGTTTATTGCAGACTGCTTCCAGGTCTACTTTGGCCAAACCTGAGAATCCTCCTTCCTAACAAACTTGCTTGATCCTTTAAATTACCATTGGTCTTACTGTAAAGAGATTAAACATACATTTTCACAATGTATATTCTATCTTTATTGCACATGCACTCGAAATTGTAATTAAAACATGGGTAAAAAAACCTACACGCTATAGACTATTTGCATACAGGATGTATGTAGTCTTCTTATCTACGTTTTACCTACATGGTATCATATCAAGTTTATGTGCTTTTTTTTCATGTATTTATTTAAAAATTATAATTATGTTGTTTATTTTCGAAAATGTTTCTTGTTATGTATGTGATGAATAATAATTTTTTTTTAAAATGAAATGGATTTTGTTTATGTTGGCAAGGCAGATACAAATATTTCATCACATAAACATTTTTCCTCAAATAAATTTTGATAATTTTAAGTTTTCATAAACCCGAATAATTAATTTCAAACAACAGTACCACTATAGACACTATCAACTTTCGTTTGATCTGCCTCCCCGTTTCATGTGTGATTTTTTTTATGTAAACCATATATGTGATTTCTCCTGTTAAACACAAGGAAAATAGATAAAGTGGGCTTGTTAAGATTTTATAAGAAAGAGTAAGCAGATAATAAGATGGTTGACTCAATTATCGGAGGTACAGGTGCCAGTTTGTCAATATCACGAATTGAAATGCTATTTTTAGACAGGGTAAACAGCGAGATGATACTATTTTGAAACGCGACATTCATTGCTTAAGAAGATAAAAACACACTACTTCAATAACATAAATGCTGTTTGCAACTTACAAATTCAACTTATTTTAGTGCCAACATGGGACAATTATTTTAAATAAAGTCGATAAAGTACAACTCAGTGTCAAAACATTCCTGAAACCCACTCACCCTTTGCGTTTATGCACAGTGATTGACACAGGATGATCAACTTGTGTCTTGTTGAGGATGGTGTTGACGTTTTCTCCAGTAATATCCATCGACGTTATCACATCCCTCCTCCAGTCAGAAAAGAACAACTTCCTCGATACGAGACCAACAGCCAGACCGTAGGGATAACCTGTACACACAGGGAAACTTAAAACTCTCAACATTGTAATAGTGAGAACTGCGCTAGTACATTGACAAGCTGTTTTGTCTTCATTTCACTTATTATGACGAGCTGTCTGTCTGTTGATTGGTTGAAAAAGTGTTACTCCTATTGCAATCCCTGAAATCCCTGTTGTACACTGACTATAGGTTATAGTATTAGAGTATTCTTTATCATTACAATAAACAAAGACACATACTTAAATCTGTGTATTCATGAAGGAAAGAGGAACCAATCGACTCAAAGTTTTCACATTTCACTTGAAGTTACATGAAAACCAACGCCCTTTCAACAATGTCTTGCCAAAAAAATACTTTTCACATTGAACAAGTTATCATAAAAGATTAATTCCAAGAATTTCGAAACTCCAATATGACTGAAGTAATGGTCGTGTGGTAAGCTGTTGGTACAGTCAATGCTGGCGATATTTGCCTTACTCTGAGGGCGTGGGTTCGAATCCCGCATGAGACTCGCCCCGAAAAAGTACAAGAATTTGAATTTGAATTTAAAGGTAGTGTTATCCCAAATATAACCATGTTATTTTACTCACTATCTAAATGGCAAGTATTTCTAATGCATTCAGCCTAGGGAGCTGTGCCAAATTTACGTCTATCAGAGAGGTATTGAATGTAAAAATTAGCTTAACTATCGATTTTTGTCGAGGCGAAATGGTCGTGTGGTAAGCTGTTGGTACAGTCAATGCTGGCAATAGTTGCCTTACTCTGAGGGCGTGGGTTCGAATCCCGCATGGGACTCGCCCCGAAAAAGTACAAGAATTTGTACTATTGAAGGTAGTGTTATCACAAATATAACCATGTTATATTTACTCACTATCTAAATGGCAAGTATTTCTAATGCATTCAGCCGTGCCAAATTTACGTCTATCAGAGAGGTATTGAATGTAAAAATTAGCTTAACTATCGATTTTTGTCGAGGCGAAATGGTCGTGTGGTAAGCTGTTGGTACAGTCAATGCTGGCGATAGTTGCCTTACTCTGAGGGCGTGGGTTCGAATCCCGCATGGGACTCGCCCCGAAAAAGTACAAGAATTTGTACTATTGAAGGTAGTGTTATCCCAAATATAACCATGTTATATTTACTCACTATCTAAATGGCAAGTATTTCTAATGCATTCAGCCTAGGGAGCTGTGCCAAATTTACGTCTATCAGAGAGGTATTGAATGTAAAAATTAGCTTAACTATTGATTTTTGTCGAGGCGAAATGGTCGTGTGGTTAGCTGTTGGTACAGTCAATGCTGGCGATAGTTGCCTTACTCTGAGGGCGTGGGTTCGAATCCCGCATGGGACTCGCCCCGAAAAAGTACAAGAATTTGTACTATTGAAGGTAGTGTTATCCCAAATATAACCATGTTATATTTACTCACTATCTAAATGGCAAGTATTTCTAATGACTGAAGTAGTTTTAAGCTTGTGTTTATGTATGGTGCTTCTGACTAAATTAGGTGACGTATATTGACAAGAACGCTAAATATATGCATGTTTTATTGTATATAACGACATTAGTCCAGTGCGTCCAGGACTCATTAATAAGATATGAAAGATGACATTGTTTCCTTGATGGGTCATTGAACTTTCTATTAATATTGTATAACATGAACGAGGTGTAGTATTCTGTTTAAACTTTATCCACATTAATCAAGCCACAGTGTCGACAATGGACTGAAACTAAGATTTCCGTGAGACATGACATTGTAATGTCGGTAAAATCATTATGATGTCACAACTACAAACTATTGTGACGTCATTCTTTCACGAGCGAGTTATACATTTAAGGACGTGCTTTCTTCACTGGAAGAGTTTATTGTCTTTTCCTTTGTAATTGTCAATTGTATAAAAATTAATAAAAAATTTTTACTTCTTCGTTAAAATGTTTGAATGAATCCCATAGATCACCAAAATAATGATGAACATTTTTCATTACTTTAAAGACATTCTTCCTATACTTGGGAAACGCCTGTAAAGGATGCTAATGTAACTATTGAATGTGTACCCTCAGTCTCTAAATCAACAGCAGAATCCCAACCTAAAATGTTCTTTCTTTATAAAAACTGCAATGTATCCCTCTCCAACTGAGAGAACATTCTTTCCTTTCTTTCCCAACTGGCAAAATATTGCATAAAACGCATGACAATTTTACAGTTCAATTAGTTGTGTAAACCTTTGAATTTAACCCTTACACTGAATTTATGAAGCAATATCTTTAACAATTTTAGTGATAAACACATGTGTGAGACAAATCAAATATAATATGTGAGTTACATTTCATTTGTGATGGAGCAATCACGTTATGAATCCATATATCTACATCTAAATCTACAAACTATGATAATACTTTGAAATATGACATATTGCTTTTGTGTGTGTTTAATATAAAATTGTATATGTCATAAGGGATTTTTTCAAAACTACCATATTCTTCAGAGTTGTCCTTGTCATTATTATAAAATCAAGTATCAACATTTTGTATTTCATAATTTAAAAAAAATCCTTTTTAGTAGATCTGGAAGACCATTGTGACAAGTTAAGGACATTTAGAACTGAGTTGTATCATTAGTTTGTACCACAAAACTGAAATAAAAAGATCATCAAAAGTTCAATATTTACCTAATGGGAGATCTGTGACGAGACTAACGTTCCTGCCGTCTACATCAGAGCTCCTGATCCTGTTGGGCGACCGCTCGATCCAGTAGAGTCGGTTCTCCATATCGTCATATACGATATCCACAGGTCTTATGGAAGAGAATAGTGTTGTCTGTGTTACATTCACCCCATCCACCCTCAGCTTCACGATGTTCTTTGCACTGTAGTCAGTAACGACTATATCTACCGGGTTGTCTGAAAAAGATAATGAACTTAGAAAACATGATTTACTAAGGACAATAATAGCAAATATTGCAATTTGTTATCCAAAGTGTCATTGAAATTGTTTGTGTATTAAGAACATAATCTTCATTTTCGAGTTTGAAGCAACTGAACCGCAATATATAAAGGTCATAATGCAATACATCACCGATTGATGATCTTATAATGCTTTAATTTGTCATTACTGTACAACAACACAAGTTGATTGGGCGCTGTTTTTTATCCAAACCATTTCCATCTATTATCGTCTTTACAATGTACACACAGATTGATGAAAACCCAAAACATAAAGTTTTTCTTCACAGCGAGAACATAGTTTTGTCAAATAAATGGATGTTTGTATTTTTCGAACGCTTCACTCACATTTTTCTGTTTTGAAAATAATCGGGTGGAAAAGAGTTCTTTCAGCTTTTGGAAAAATCGCATTTTACTCATTGAAAGATGTCTATTCAAAATATGAAAGCTTTGGGAAACAGAAGCTAAGTAGCTAGTTATCATGAAATCTTATACGCGAATTGTCTGTATTGGCATTTTACACTTACATGTGTGAGACTTACAGCTAAGTTCTAACTAGAATGTGTTGAATTGTTTTTCCAACAAAACTAACATGATATTTACCTCTGTTTCCCTGGCACGTCAGCAGCTTCACACTCACTACAACCGCCAGAATAAACCATCTCCAGAGGTTCTGAAAGATAAACCACTCGTTTAGTCATAGTTCAAAGATAAAATGAAATGTTTTAATTTACAAAAATTATCTGACCTTTTAAACTCTTTAAACTTAAGACTTTTAAATATATATTAAAGCAGCTTTATACATACATGTATCAAATATCACTTTATTTATTTATTGATGTTGTGACTTCTGAGTGTTATTACACAGGGAGTTGTCAGATACTAATTTACGAAAAGTGCGTTAGATGTTATTGACTCGAGAGACAGCAACACTTATACACCTGCATACTAGCATGTGTCGTGTGGGGCAAGGTTTCGAGGGTTGTGTTATTGTAAGTTCAGTATTACCTATTTCATGTGCTTATCATGTGACAGAATAAGAATGTATACTAGTATGTGTCGTGTGGGGCAAGGTTTGGAGGGTTGTGTTATTCTAAGTTCAGTATTACCTATTTCATGTGCATCAGGCTTATTAGAAAACTGTCCGCTTCTCATGCTGATCACGTGACAGAATAAGAATGACGTCACGATCAATTGATATCACCAACGACGAATTATAGTTATCTAAAATCTAAATGGAACATACTTTGACAACGTAAGTCTCCCCAATGTTCAGGCTTTATGGATTTAACATAAAATTAATAACTGAACAACTTGTGGACACTATTGTTGTTGGCTATTTCAATTTTGATATATTAAATAACAAAAACATTGAATATATGTAACAGCTTATCACAGCGCCCAACAGGATACCGGTGACCATAAAGATAAGCCGTTGGTACAGTCAGTGCTGACCGTTGCTGACCTACTCTGAGAGTGCTGGTTCGAATCCCATAATGGAGTCGTCCCGAAAAGTAGAAAAATGTGTGCTATTGTTATGTTATATTTACTCAGTATCTAAACAATAGTGTTTCTAATGGACAGTATTGTTGTCTTTGTTGTTGTTCAATATTGATATATTCAACCCACGTAATGAGATGTTGAAGAAAATATAAATATATGTTTGACATTGACCAGCCTACTAAGATTGCTAAGACTTAATATTTCAAACTGGATAACATTGAATTCAAACATACTTGATCCTGTCTGCAGAGGTCATTGTCCAGTTTATGTTTCTACAATGTCATGTTATATCACTACAGTTCTGTTTCATGCTTCTAGGCAATATTCAAGTGATAGCAATTGCAAAAACGGCAAAATAGCTCGTCAAAACACAGCCAAAGCTCAACAATCAGTCACAAAACCCAGGAACACAAATAACAAAATTGACCTTACACGACTTCAAGCTATCAGATATATATCCAAGTACTATACTATAGTAAATTTCTCAAGTTTCATAAATATATATTTGCAAGACAAACACTAAAATCTATGTATAACTATTTTATCCTTCCATATTACGATTATTGTTGTGTTTGTTGACTCTCTCTCAGCATCAAACATACTCCTATAGTGACCACTGTCCAATCTCTCTCAGCATCAAACAGTTCTGGTTTTACTGACCACTGTCCAATCTCTATTAGCATCAAACATACTGCTTTAGTGACCACTGTCCAATCTCTATTAGCATCAAAAATACTGCTTTAGTGACCACTGTCCAATCGCTCTCAGCATCAAACAGTTTTGGTTTTACTGACCACTGTCCAATCTCTATTAGCATCAAAAATACTGCTTTAGTGACCACTGTTCAATCTCTCTCAGCATCAAACAGTTTTGGTTTTACTGACCACTGTCCAATCTCTATTAGCATCAAACATACTGATTTAGTGACCACTGTCCAATCTCTCTCAGCATCAAACAGTTTTGGTTTTACTGACCACTGTCCAATCTCTCTCAGGATCAAACATACTACTATAGTGACCACTGTCCAATCTCTCTTAGCATAAACAATCCTGGTTTTACTGACCACTGTCCAATCTCTCTCAGTATCAAACATACTGCTTTAGTGACCACTGTCCAATCTCTCTTAGCATAAACAATCCTGGTTTTACTGACCACTGTCCAATCTCTCTCAGTATCAAACATACTACTTTAGTGACAACTGTCCAATCTCTCTTAGCATAAACAATCCTGGTTTTACTGACCACTGTCCAATCTCTCTCAGTATCAAACATACTACTATAGTGACCACTGTCCAATCTCTCTTAGCATAAACAATCCTGGTTTTACTGACCACTGTCCAATCGCTCTCAGCTTCAAACATACTTCTTTAGTGACCACTGTCCAATCTCTCTTAGCATAAACAATCCTGGTTTTACTGATCACTGTCCAATCTCTCTCAGTATCAAACATACTGCTTTAGTGACAACTGTCCAATCTCTCTTAGCATAAACAATCCTGGTTTTACTGACCACTGTCCAATCTCTCTCAGTATCAAACATACTACTATAGTGACCACTGTCCAATCTCTCTTAGCATAAACAATCCTGGTTTTACTGACCACTGTCCAATCGCTCTCAGCTTCAAACATACTTCTTTAGTGACCACTGTCCAATCTCTCTTAGCATAAACAATCCTGGTTTTACTGATCACTGTCCAATCTCTCTCAGTATCAAACATACTGCTTTAGTGACCACTGTCCAATCTCTCTTAGCATAAACAGTTCTGGTTTTACTGACCACTGTCCAATCTCTCTCAGTATCAAACATACTGCTTTAGTGACCACTGTCCAATCTCTCTTAGCATAAACAGTTCTGGTTTTACTGACCACTGTCCAATCTCTCTCAGTATCAAACATACTGCTTTAGTGACCACTGTCCAATCTCTCTTAGCATAAACAGTTCTGGTTTTACTGACCACTGTCCAATCTCTCTCAGTATCAAACATACTGCTATAGTGACCACTGTCCAATCTCTCTCAGCATCAAACATACTGATTTAGTGACCACTGTCCAATCTCTCTCAGTATCAAACATACTGCTATAGTGACCACTGTCCAATCTCTCTCAGCATAAACAGTTCTGGTTTTACTGACCACTGTCGAATCTCTCTCAGCATTAAACATACTGCTTGACTGACCACTGTCCAATCTCTCTCAGTATCAAACATACCGCTTTAGTGACAACTGTCCAATCTCTCTCAGCATAAACAGTTCTGGTTTTACTGACCACTGTCCAACCTCTCTCAGTATCAAACATACTGCTTTAGTGACCACTGTCCAATCTCTCTCAGTATCAAACATACTGCTTTAGTGACCACTGTCCAATCTCTCTTAGCATCAACAGTTCTGGTTTTACTGACCACTGTCCAATCTCTCTCAGTATCAAACATACTGCTTTAGTGACCACTGTCCAATCTCTCTTAGCATAAACAGTTCTGGTTTTACTGACCACTGTCCAATCTCTCTCAGTATCAAACATACTGCTTTACTGACCACTGTCCAATCTCTCTCAGTATCAAACATACTGCTTTAGTGACCACTGTCCAATCTCTCTTAGCATAAACAGTTCTGGTTTTACTGACCACTGTCAAATCTCTCTCAGCATAAACAGTTCTGGTTTTACTGACCACTGTCGAATCTCTCTCAGCATTAAACATACTGCTTGACTGACCACTGTCCAATCTCTCTCAGTATCAAACATACCGCTTTAGTGACAACTGTCCAATCTCTCTCAGCATAAACAGTTCTGGTTCTACTGACCACTGTCCAATCTCTCTCAGTATCAAACATACTGCTTTAGTGACCACTGTCCAATCTCTCTCAGTATCAAACATACTGCTTTAGTGACCACTGTCCAATCTCTCTTAGCATCAACAGTTCTGCTTTTACTGACCACTGTCCAATCTCTCTCAGTATCAAACATACTGCTTTAGTGACCACTGTCCAATCTCTCTTAGCATAAACAGTTCTGGTTTTACTGACCACTGTCCAATCTCTCTCAGTATCAAACATACTGCTTTACTGACCACTGTCCAATCTCTCTCAGTATCAAACATACTGCTTTAGTGACCACTGTCCAATCTCTCTTAGCATAAACAGTTTTGGTTTTACTGACCATTGTCGAATCTCTCTCAGCATCAAACATACTGATTTAGTGACCACTGTCCAATCTCTCTCAGTATCAAACATACTGCTTTAGTGACCACTGTCCAATCTCTCTCAGTATCAAACATACTGCTTTAGTGACCACTGTCCAATCTCTCTCAGTATCAAACATACTGCTTTACTGACCACTGTCCAATCTCTCTCAGTATCAAACATACTGCTTTAGTGACCACTGTCCAATCTCTCTTAGCATAAACAGTTCTGGTTTTACTGACCACTGTCCAATCTCTCTCAGTATCAAACATACTGCTTTAGTGACCACTGTCCAATCTCTCTCAGCATAAACAGTTCTGGTTTTACTGACCACTGTCCAATCTCTCTCAGTATCAAACATACTGCTTTACTGACCACTGTCCAATCTCTCTCAGTATCAAACATACTGCTTTAGTGACCACTGTCCAATCTCTCTTTGCATAAACAGTTCTGGTTTTACTGACCACTGTCCAAGCTCTCTCAGTATCAAACATACTGCTTTAGTGACCACTGTCCAATCTCTCTTTGCATAAACAGTTCTGGTTTTACTGACACACTACAGTACTACACACTACAGTATTACAGCACTACAACAATACATCACTACAGCACTACAGCACTACAGCACTACATCACTACATCACTACAGCACTACACACTACAGGATTACAGCACTACAGCACTACATCACTACAACACTACAGCACTACATCACTACACACTACAGTACTACACACTACAGTATTACAGCAGTACAACACTACATCACTACAGCACTACAACACTACATCATTACGGCCCTACAGCACTACACACTACAGTATTACAGCACTACAACACTACATCACTACACACTACAGCAATACAGCACTAAATCACTGCAGTACTACACACTACAGTACTACAGTAATACACACTACATTACTACACACTACAGTATTACAGAACTACAATACTACATCATTACGGCATTACGGCCCTACAGAACTACACACTACAGTATTACAGCACTACAACGCTTCATCACTACAACACTACAGCACTACAACACTACACACTACAGTACTACACACTACATTACTATAGCACTATAGTACTACAGCACTACATCACTAGAGTACTACATCACTACAACACTACACACTACACACTACAGTACTACACACTGCAGTACAACATCACTACATCACTACTCACTACAGTGCTACACACTACATTACCACAGTACTACAGTACTACAGCACTACAACACTACAGTACAACATCGCTACAACACTACAACACTACAACATTACAGCACTACGACATTACAGCACAACATCACTACAACACTAAAGTACTGCAACACTACAGCACTACATCACACCACACTACATCACTACACCACTACAGTACTACAGTTCTACACACTACAGTACTACAATACTACAGCACTACATAACTACACACTATAGTACTACACACTGCCGTATTACAGCACTACAACACTACATCATTACGGCATTACGGCCCTACAGCACTACACACTACATAATTACAGCACGACAACAATACAGCACTACGACACTACAGCACTACAACACTACAGCACTACAACACTACAGCACTACAACACTACAACACTACACACTACATCACTACAGTAATACAACACTACAACACTACATCACTACAGCACTACAACACTACATCACTACAGCACTACATCACTACAACATTACAGCACTACATCACTACACACTACATCACTACATCCCTACACACTACATCACTACAGTACTACACACTGCCGTATTACAGCACTACAACACTAAATCATTACGGCATTACGGCCCTACAGCACTACACACTACAGTATTACAGCACGACAACAATACAGCACTACAGTACTACAACACTACAACACTACAGCACTACAGCACTACAGCACTACAGCACTACAACACTACATCCCTACATCACTACAGTAATACAACACTTCAACACTACAGCACTACATCACTACAACACTACATCACTACAGCACTACATCACTACAGCACTACATCACTACAACACTACAACACTACATCACTACAACACTACAGCACGACATCACTACACACTACATCACTACACACTTCATCACTACAACACTACACCACTACAGTACTACAACACTACATAACTACAGCACTACATCACTACAGTAATACACACTTCAGTACTACAACATTACTCACTACAGTACTACAAACTACAGTACTACATTACTACAGTACTACAGTACTACAGTACTACAGTACTACAGTACTACAGCACTACAGTACTACAACACTACACACTACAACACTACATCACGACAACACTACATCACTACATCACTACAGTAATACAACACTACATCACTACAACACTACATCACTACAGTACTACAACACTACACATTACATCACTTCAGTAATACACACTACAGTACTACGACACTACAGCACTACATCACTACAGTACTAGAACAAGAGTACTACAGTAATACAGCACTACAGTACTACAACACTACATCACTACAGTTCTACAACACTACAGTACTACAACACTACAGCACTACAGCACTACACATCACTACAGCACTACAGTACTACAACACTACAGTACTACAACACTACAGCACTACAGCACTACATCACTACACACTACATCACTACAACACTACAGCACTACAACACTACAACACTACAGTACTACAACACTACAGTACTACACAACTACAGCACTACATCACTACAGTAATACACACTACATTACTACAGCACTACAGCACTACAGCACTACATCACTACAACACTAAAACACTACAACACTACAACACTACATCACTACAGCACTACACACTAAAGCACTACATCACTACTCACTACATCACTACATCAATACACACTACATCACTACAGTAAAACACAATTCAGTACTACAACACTACAGCACTACAACATTACTAACTACAGTACTACAAACTACAGTACTACAATACTACACACTACATCACTACAGTAATACACACTACATTACTACAATACTACAGCACTATAACATTACTCACTACAGTACTACAAACTACAGTACTACAGTACAACATCACTACAGTACTACAACACTACAACACTACATCACTACAGTAATACACACTTCAGTACTACAACATTACAGCAGTACAACATTACTCACTACAGTACTACAAACTACAGTACTACAGTACTACATCACTACAGTACTATAAACTACATCACTACAGTAATGCACACTACAGTACTACAACACTAAAGCACTACATCACAACAGTACTACAAACTACAGTACTACAGTACTACAGTACTACAGCACTACATACTACAGTAATACACACTACAGTACTACAACACTACACACTACATCACTACATTAATACACACTACAGTACTACAACTCTACAGCACTACATCACTACACACTACATCACTACAACACTACAGCACTACAGTACTTTAGCACTACAACACTACATCACTACATCACTACAACAATACATCACTACACACTACAGTACTACAACACTACATCACTACATCACTACAACACTACATCACTACATCACTACAACACTACATCATTACATCACTACAATACTACATCACTACATCACTACAAACTACAGTAATACACACTATATCACTACAACATTACTCACTACAGTACTACAAACTACAGTACTACATTACTACATTACTACAGTACTACAGTACTACAACACTACACACTACAACACTACAGCACTACATCACTACAGCACTACACACTACATCACTACATCACTACACACTACATCATTACAACACTACATCACTACAGTACTACAACACTACACACTACATCACTACAACACTACATCACTACAGTACTACAACACTACATCACTACAGCACTACATCACTACAGTAATACACACTTCAGTACTACAACACTACAGCACTACAACATTACTAGCTACAGTACTACAAACTACAGTACTACATTACTACAGTACTACAGTACTACAACACTACAGTACTACAACACTACACACTACAACACTACAGCACTACATTACTACATCACTACATCACTACACACTACATCACTACAACACTACATCACTACAGTACTACAACACTACACACTACATCACTTCAGTAATACACACTACAGCACTACAACATTACTCACTACAGTACTACAAACTACAGTACTACATTACTACAGTACTACAGTACTACAGCACTACAGTACTATAACACTACACACTACAACACTACAGCACTACATCACTACAACACTACATCACTACATCACTACAGTAATACAACACTACATCACTACAACACTACATCACTACAAGACTACATCACTACAGTACTACAACACTACACAATACATCACTTCAGTAATACACACTACAGTACTACGACACTACAGCACTACATCACTACAGTACTACAAACTACAGTACTACAGTACTACAGCACTACAGTACTACAACACTACATCACTACAGTTCTACAACACTACAGTACTACAACACTACAGCACTACAGCACTACACATCACTACAGCACTACAGTAATACAACACTACAGTACTACAACACTACAGCACTACATCACTACACACTACATCACTACAACACTACATCACTACAGTACTACAACATTACACACTACATCACTGCAGTAATACACACTTCCGTACTACAACACTACAGCACTACAACATTACTCATTACAGTACTACAAACTACAGTACTACAGTACTACAGTACTACAGTACTACAGTACTACATTACGACAGTACTACAACACTACACACTACATCACTTCAGTAATACACACTACAGTACTACGACACTACAGCACTACAGTACTACATCACTACAGTACTACAGTACTACAACACTACAGAACTACAACACTACAGCACTAC
Source organism: Gibbula magus (assembly GCA_936450465.1). Lineage (NCBI taxonomy): Eukaryota > Metazoa > Mollusca > Gastropoda > Trochida > Trochidae > Gibbula > Gibbula magus. The sequence continues at coordinate 68,032,178 of OW388298.1, read as the reverse complement.
AGCACTACATCACTACACACTACATCACTACAACACTACAACACTACAACACTACAGCACTACAACACTACAGTACTACAACACTACACACTACATCACTACAGTTCTACAACACTACAGTACTACAACACTACATTACTACAACACTACAGCACTACAGCACTACAGCACTACAGCACTACATCACTACACACTACATCACTACAACACTACAACACTACAGCACTACAACACTACAGCACTACAGTACTACAACACTACAGTACTACACCACTACAGCACTACATCACTACAGTTATACACACTACAGTACTACAGCACTACAGCACTACATCACTACAACGATACAACACTACATCACTACATCACTACACACTAGAGCACTACATCACTACAAACTACATCAATTACTCACTACAGTACTACAAACTACAGTACTACAGTACTACAGCACTACAGTACTACAACACTACACACTACAACAAGACGGTACTACATCACTACATCACTACATCACTACACACTACAACACTACAGCACTACATCATTAGTCAGGTGGAAGTATCACAAAATGTAAAATCCTGCGTCAAGTGGAAGTATCACGAAATGTAAAATCCTGCGTCAAGTGGAAGTATCACGAAATGTTAAATCCTGCGTCAGGTGGAAGTATCACGAAATGTTAAATCCTGAGTCAGGTGGAAGTATCACGAAATGTAAAATCCTGCGTCAGGTGGAAGTATCACAAAATGTAAAATCCTGCGTCAGGTGGAAGTATCACGAAATGTAAAATTCTGAGTCAGGTGGAAGTATCACAAAATGTTAAATCCTGCGTCAGGTGGAAGTATCACGAAATGTTAAATCCTGCGTCAGGTGGAAGTATCACGAAATGTAAAATCCTGCGTCAGGTGGAAGTATCACTAAATGTAAAATCCTGCGTCAGGTGGAAGTATCACTAAATGTAAAATCCTCCGTCAGGTGGAAGTATCACAAAATGTAAAATCCTGCGTCAGGTGGAAGTATCACTAAAAGTTCAATCCTGCGTCAGGTGGAAGTATCACAAAATGTAAAATCCTGCGTCAGGTGGAAGTATCACTTAATGTAAAATCCTCCGTCAGGTGGAAGTATCACAAAATGTAAAATCCTGCGTCAAGTGGAAGTATCACTAAATGTTAAATCCTGCGTCAGGTGGAAGTATCACAAAATGTAAAATCCTGCGTCAAGTGGAAGTATCACTAAATGTTAAATCCTCCGTCAGCTGGAAGTATCACGAAATGTAAAATTCTGTGTCAGGTTGAAGTATCACGAAATGTAAAATCCTGCATCAGGTGGAAGTATCACGAAATGTAAAATCTCGAATTGCGGCACATGTTCACACATTTTGGAGGTAAATTAATTCACCTTTAGAACTAACTCCAAATTAAAAATAATGGAAACCTAATATATGTAATAGCATGCGCTGGCGATGTAGAATACATTTGGCACACATACGAGGGATGTATACTGGACAAAAACAATTAAGGATATTTTTCAAATGTTTTGAAAATATAAATACTCATGTACTTATGAAATATTAATGATAAAACATCATATACCCCTACCTTATTTTGTCCAATATACTTAAGGATGTCATTCTTTAAGAATATTTATATTACACTACCTAATAAACATTACCAGCCACCACCTGTATTTTTGCCTGTTAAATGTAAGTTTTCAAAATAACATCTGACAGGTGAACGGGAGTCATTGTCTGGTTTTCAATCAAACATAGCAAGTTCCACCTCAATATAGTCACTGAACGGAATAAAGTAGCATTAGATTTATCATGTTCAGAGACAGTCAGTACTTTTCGATGAAATATCACTATATATAACGTTTGATATAACATGACTCCAACAAGACACTCAATGACTCTTAAGTCCCTCAATCAGCAGGTAGTTTACCAACTTTTATAAGAATGATGTGGTCTTTCCACCAAGATAATAAAATACAATAATGCACCTTACGCGGTTCACCACTGTATAGGTACCCTCATTATTAATTTATAACTCATTCTTTCCCCTTTTCGAAAAATAAGGCATCACATTTTTTCCTAGCAAAAGTGCTGAAAAAATAATTCTAAACAACGTGCCAATAACAACAAGGATTCAGCAACATATCTGCAGCTTAAATACGTTAACGACCAGCACCCCAGTCCCCGTCCTCTTTGAGCACTCTTGCTTGTGACTATGTGCAGTCAGGTATAATTGAAATGATTTAACGACCAACACCCCAGTCCCCTTCCTCTTTGAGCACTCTTGCTTGTGACAATGTGCAGTCATGTATAATTGAAATGATTTAACGACCAACACCCAAGTCCCCGTCCTCTTTGAGCACTCTTGCTTGTGACTATATGCAGTCAGATATAATTGAAATGATTTAACGACCAGCACCCCAGTCCCTGTCCTCTTTGAGCACTCTTGGTTGTGACTATGTGCAGTCAGGTATAATTGAAATGATTTAACGACCAACACCCTAGTCCCCGTCCTCTTTGAGCACTCTTGGTTGTGACTATGTGCAGTCAGGTATTATTGAAATGATTTAACGACCAACACCCCAGTCTCCGTCCTCTTTGAGCACTTTTGGTCGTGACTATGTGCAGTCAGATATAATTGAAATGATTTAACGACCAACACCCCAGTCCCCGTCCTCTTTGAGCACTCTTGCTTGTGACTATGTGCAGTCAGGTATAATTGAAATGATTTAACGACCAACACCCCAGTCCCCTTCCTCTTTGAGCACTCTTGGTTGTGACTATGTGCAGTCATGTATAATTGAAATGATTTAACGACCAACACCCAAGTCCCCGTCCTCTTTGAGCACTCTTGCTTGTGACTATGTGCAGTCAGATATAATTGAAATGATTTAACGACCAACACCCCAGTCCCTGTCCTCTTTGAGCACTCTTGGTTGTGACTATGTGCAGTCAGGTATAATTGAAGTGATTTAACGACCAACACCCTAGTCCCCGTCCTCTTTGAGCACTCTTGGTTGTGACTATGTGCAGTCAGGTATAATTGAAATGATTTAACGACCAACACCCCAGTCTCCGTCCTCTTTGAGCACTCTTGGTTGTGACTATGTGCAGTCATGTATAATTGAAATGATTTAACGACCAACACCCCAGTCCCCGTCTTCTTTGAGCACTCTTGCTTGTGACTATGTGCAGTCATGTATAATTGAAATGATTATCAGCTAACAGTGCAGATAAAGTCATATACTTGTTGGCATCTTATTGTCGTCCAAATAAAATGCACATCATCTGATGCAGGCACTTAGAAACATAAGTAGGTGAACAAACTTCCGGCTGCATGTTTTAGAGAGCTCCAGAAGCAGATATATTGAAGTCAAATACAATAGACTGAATAGGTCCTGACTAATAAGAACAGAGTAAGAGATAATATATATTGTGTTTGAAAATCAGCGGCATGTAACACAATAATGATACTTCTATGTTTAATTACAAATCAAACGTGTAGTTGACATATACAAATCGTGATGCCATATTTGGAACACAGGCCGGCGAATTGACTTTTAACCTCTGATAAGACATTTTAGTACGGTTGTTATGATAAACACATATATTTAACACGGAAGTAAATTTCACTTGCGGATATCCATTGTTACAAATTGTGAGGCTTAAAATAGACATTGTACACCAATCGTTTACGAAGAGCTCTCATTTACTGGAAAGAAGTTAATATTTGACTAGGAAAATAATTATTGACAAAATAATTCGATTTTGAAAATCAAATACAACTGAAGAACTATTGCACTTTTTTCACTTTCTTCAAAGAAAGTGCAGAACAATATCTAAAAATAAAAGTATTATTAGGAATGTATTATTTACTAAGAACAGCTTTAAATGAAGGATACCCGTGCGTCATAATCTGATGCTTTGTCTTTCTTAAATTCACGATATTGACGATGTTTGTCTCAGTTTTAAAAAAGTCATACACTTAACTGTAACTATATGTATGTATGTATGTATGCATGCATGTATGTATGCATGCATGTATGTATGTATGTATGTATGTATGTATGCATGTATGCATGTATGCATGTATGTATGTATGTATGTATGTATGTATTGAAACATGCATGCATGCATGCATGTATAAATTTATGCATGTATTAATGTATACACGTACATACAGGTACATACATTGAAATTTGAAGTTCAAAGAAGGTTTGTGACAGTCGTGAAGAATCCTGAAGAACAGTCCACTATAATATAGACCAGCAACTTGGACAGTGGAGCACAGAAAACATCATTCTTAGATCGAATCAAACAGGGTTGAGGTAAGGACAGTGTACAGTTGATAACACGTTGCTTTTTACGTCGTGATCGCGAAATGGGGATGTACAGTTGATAACACGTTCCTTTTTACATCGTGATCGCGAAATAAATAATTACCTGTGTATCCTAACCCGTATAGGTAATATACATGTTTATGTTTAACAATATTTCAATATTAATATAAATGTGAGCAGAAAAAACGTAAGCAGGACGAGTAAAACAAATACATAAACCTCAGTAATAGCATTTTATCAAAAGATGATATCTTTAAAATGGCACATTTTATAGTATATATATTAAACATAAAAGTTAAATTTAAAAATATTGAATATGTAACCAGTTGGTAGTTCTCAAACAAAACTAAATAATCATTAAAATAACTATAAACTATTCGAATGTGTTAACGTTTCATTACAGCACGAAATCAAAATATTATTTCTAAAAAAATCAGTTACATATGTACGTGTCGAAACACCGTTTAGGTACAGAAACTACAAGGGCATCAACACAGACTTCTGCTTTGACCTTTGACCCCATGTTTGATTGATGAATGTCACTGATATTTTTCTATCAAAATTACAGTAGGTAACTCTCATCTCTCATACCATAAAAACTGCCAAATTTGTCCCACTTTAACTCATATATAATTACACAGGAATTTCATTGTAAATAAAAATACCAACAAAGTCTTCTCTTCTTTTGTATGCATTCTCATTGTGCATTTAAAAAAAAAAGATTAAATCCAACTAGACTTTAATTCTAAAGAAATATAAATTCTGCTTCAACACAATTCAATGAATTCTACCATCCCTGAAAGTTTCATGAAAGTTGTACAGCCGTTAGTTCAGAAATTGTTAAACAAAACTGTACAAATAATAATAGGAAATATAGTCACAAGTGACAGTAAACGGAATTGGCGCATAAAATATTCAATCTTTTAAAATATTATTACTTGAGACATGTTCTCAATGTTATTGTGCATCTTTTGCAATAGGTTACAAGTCTCTAGCATGTCTCTAGAATTATTAAGACCTAAGTTTTACATGCGAAAATCAAACAACTTAAAAGAATATCAGCATAGCGGCTTATCCACGTGACCTACAACTATTATCAGACTTTTACATTTCGTTGAATTATCTGCAGTGGTTTTTGCTGAATCCTAGTTCAGAAATTGTTACACAAAACTATACATATAATAATAGGAAATATAGTCCAAGTGACAGTTAACGGAAATGGCGCATAACTGATTCTACACAAGATCAGTGGAATAAAAATGAAAATAATAATAACAGTAAGTAACCAGGTAAATGACGGAATCCCTAATTATCTCGACAACAATAGGTCCGTCAGTGTTTGTCTGAAGACCTAACAATAGTAAGTATCCTACCTCTGTAGTCATGTTGTCTGAGCAGATGAATCAAGTTCACAGCACAACGTCCTGATCAGTGATTACCGCTTGTCATATGAACGTACTTTTAAGAGGAGCAGATTATATTTGGCCAAGACAACCAGGAACTAAATAAAAATAAACTTATACTCGTCGCCTATAAATCTACTGTTTCTACTTATGGTGGGAATTAAGTTAGGATATTCTGGATGCTTTAGAGGGTGTACTCTATCTCCCCTGAGACCACTGACAGCTTAGATTTTTTGTTCTAACTCCTGATCTTTTTTATTGATGAACCCTGAGCCAACAGTCACGGTCAATAGTCAAGTGTCAACTGTCACTCATCTTTCAGTTTCAATTTTTCTATTTTACTTTAATTTCAAACTTGACATAAACATATTGAAATTTATAATGGAAAACTGTTAAACTTATCTAGTCTGACATTTAGACCCTGAAGAAGATTTGTTTAAAAAAGGAGCCTCTTTTTTACCAAAAAATCCTATTTCTTATAGTTTCCTTTGCAATAATTAATAATATGGTGGTATTTTCGGAATAAATAATTTCAGAGTCTGATTGTAAGACTAAAAGTTATCTTTATGTAGATTTGACATGACATGATTTTATGATTGTTATTATGACATGATTTTATGATTCTTATAGCAAATAGTTGCATTGATGAGTATGGACAATTATCAACACAAAAGAGGCTCATGGCAAGGAGATCTCATCTCCCCATATCTGTACTTATTCTATGCTGAGATACTAGGGATAATGATAAGAAATAACCAAAACATAAGCAACATTGTCCTAAATGAAATTTGAAAAAAAAATATCTGCCAATGTACTGACGAAACAGAAATATTCCTAGAGGGCTCAAACTCATCTCTTAATAAAGGAAGGTGGACATTCACAATATTTTATAATTTGTCAGGTTTAAGAATCAAAATGGTTAAAACACATGCAGTTTGGTAAGAAACAACAGGCCATTGATCCTTAGTTAAAGTTAGATTGGCCTAGACAGAATTTTGACATTCTGGAAACAAACTACATAGTAGGGTTGGAGTGAGTGAGTGAGTTGGGGTTTAACGCTGCTTTCAAGAGTATTTCACTTATATCGCGGCTGCTTGCAAATTTGGTACAGTAGAATCCAAAATGAAAACTTTCACTTGTAACACAGCCCAACATATGTTCTTGCACATCAAGAGCATTTAAAACCTGTAAGTTTACATTAGAACAAGATATTATTTTGATATATGCATATATTTCACCTTAAATTATAATGTGCGATATATTGCCAAATGGAAAACATATTGTAATAATTGTATTGCACAATCTAAAACCGGTATATACCGATATACTGGTTATATTGCACACCCCTACTACATAGAGATTTATAACACTAAAATGATTTGAAACAATGGAAAAGTACTTGTGAGCTACAAGGAAGGAAACTCAATTTTAAAGACAATAACCATTGTTTGACATTTGACTGAACCAACTATTAATCATATCCTCTCTTCCATTTCACACCTCTCGAAAATTTTATTAAAAAGATAACAGCATTATATATTTCATTTTTTTAGATATGAAGTTTGACATTTTGTGTTTTTAATATTACATTAAGATATGACTTAATTTCATAGTATTTTATGACTTTAGGTCTCACTTTCCGCATTACATGAGTCAATTGATGTTTGAAGTATGATCTTTCAAAGAATTTATATTTGTTTTCAGCATCTAAGTTACGTTTACTGTCTCACGATCTTTACAGTTTTTCTGACATACTCGTTTGTATGTTTAGTTTGTGGTGTTCTCTGTATTACATATTAAAAATTATGTTTAAAATTTGAAGACTGATGTAGGATGGGCTTAAAATGCCATACATATTCATAACATTGTGACAGTGAAAAGTAAAGCAAAGATAAGTTTTCAATTATGTTATCCTTTGATAGATAGATACATTATTTCTTGTTATAATAATTGTCAATTACGGTTTGAAGGTTGATAAAAAAATATGGTTATACGATCGTTCTCAACATTCTTTTTTTGTAATAGTTTGAATGGCTAGCGCGTTCGGCTTCAGATCAAAATGTCTGTGGTAAAATCCGGCCAGGGGCATGGTTACTTTGTCTGCAGTAGAGAACTGTTCTACAGGCAGTAAGGTTTGGGTTTCAGCGCAGTACCTCCCATGGTTTGCTAGTTCAAGCCGTTGCTCGCACCACAACGCATAGCCACATGGCGTTGCGGGCTTTCTCCCTGCAATAATACAAGTAGCGTAAAACCCCAACTCACCTCATCTTGTGTGGGTTTGATTCGAGGGTGTTACATTATTAGCAAAATATCATTCTCAAAACTATCATTTGAACAAAGTTGTCTGAACTCCTATGTGTACTGCAGGTCCGTGGAACTTTTATAATTGAAAATGCATTAAAAGATTATGATACTAGTCATGGAATATAAACAATGAAATGGGAGTACATGGATACAATTCTTGAAATGGAAGTACATAATACAAGCCTTGAAATTTGAGAAGATAAATATATGCCTGGAAATGGAAGTATATGAATACAAGTCTTGCAATTAGAGAAGATGGATACAAATATTGCGTTTGGAGAACATGAATACAAGTCTTGAAATGGGAGTACATGACTACACGTCTTGAAATGGGAGAAGATGAATACAAGTATTGCTTTTGGAGAACATGAATACAAGTCTTGAAATGGGAGTACATGACTATAAGTCTTGAAATGGGAGAATATGAATACAAGTCCTGAAATTGGAGAACATGAATACAAGTCTTGAAATGGGAGTACATGAATACAAGTCTTGAAATTGGAGTACATGAATACAAGTCTTGAAAGTGGAGAAGATGAATACAAGTCTTGAAATGGGAGTACATGAATACAATTCTTGAAATGGGAGTACATGAATACAAGTATTGCGTTTGGAGAACATGAATACAAGTCTTGAAATGGGAGTACATGACTATAAGTCTTGAAATGGGAGAAGAATACAAGTATTGGCGTTTGGAGAACATGAATACAAGTCTTGAAATGGGAGTACATGACTACAAGTCTTCAAATGGGAGAAGATGAATACAAGTATTGCGTTTGGAGAAGATGAATACAAATCTTGAAATGGGAGTACATGACTATAAGTCTTGAAATGGGAGAAGATGAATACAAGTCCTGAAATTGGAGAACATGAATACAAGTCTTGAAATGGGAGTACATGAATACAAGTCTTGAAATGGGAGTACATGAATACAAGTCTTGAAATTGGAGAAGATGAATACAAGTCTTGAAATGGCCATGGGAGGGCATGAAAACAATTCTTGAAATTGGAGAAGATGAATACAAGTCTTGAAATGGGAGAAGATAGATACTAGTAATGCGTTTGGAGAACATAAAAACATGTCTTGAAATTGGAGTACAGTAACATGAATACAAGTCTTGTCATTGGAGAAGATGAATACAAGTATTGGCGTTTGGAGAACATGAAAACATGTCTTGAAATGGGAGCACATGAATACAAGTCTTGAAATTGGAGAAGATGGATACAAGTATTGCGTTTGGAGAAGATGAATACAAGTCTTGAAATGGGAGAACATATGAATACAAGTCTTGAAATGGGAGTACATGAATACAAGTATTGCCTTTGGAGAACATGAAAACATGTCTTGAAATGGGAGTACATGAATACAAGTCTTGAAATGGGAGTACATGAATACAAGTCTTGAAATGGCAGAACATGAATACAAGTCTTGAAATGGGAGTACATGAATAAAATTCTTGAAATGGGAGAAGATAGATACTAGTAATGCGTTTGGAGAACATAAAAACATGTCTTGAAATTGGAGTACAGTAACATGAATACAAGTCTTGTCATTGGAGAAGATGAATACAAGTATTGGCGTTTGGAGAACATGAAAACATGTCTTGAAATGGGAGCACATGAATACAAGTCTTGAAATTGGAGAAGATGGATACAAGTATTGCGTTTGGAGAAGATGAATACAAGTCTTGAAATGGGAGAACATATGAATACAAGTCTTGAAATGGGAGTACATGAATACAAGTATTGCCTTTGGAGAACATGAAAACATGTCTTGAAATGGGAGTACATGAATACAAGTCTTGAAATGGGAGTACATGAATACAAGTCTTGAAATGGCAGAACATGAATACAAGTCTTGAAATGGGAGTACATGAATAAAATTCTTGAAATGGGAGTACATGAAAACAAGTCTTGAAATTGGAGTACATGAATACAAGTCTTGAAATGGGAGTACATGAATACAAGTATTGTGTTTGGAGAACATGAATTGAAATGGGAGTACATGACTACAAGTCTTGAAATGGGAGAAGATGAATACAAGTATTGCGTTTGGAGAAGATGAATACAATTCTTGAAATGGGAGAACATGAATACAAGTATTGTGTTTGGAGAAGATGAATACAAGTCTTGAAATGGGAGTCCATGAATACAAGTCTTGAAATGGGAGTACATGAGTACCAGCCTTGAAATGGGAGAAGATGAATACCAGCCTTGAAATTGGAGAAGATGAATACAAGTATTGCGTTTGGAGAACATGAATAAAAGTCTTGAAATTGGAGTACATGAATACAAGTCTTGAAATTGGAGAAGAAGAATACAAGGCTTGAAATGGGAGAAGATGAATACAAGTCTTGAAATGGGAGTACGTGAATACAATTCTTGGAATATGAGTACATGAATACAAGTCTTGAAATTGGAGAAGATGAATACAAGTATTGCATTTGGAGAAGATGAATACAATTCTTGGAATGGGAGTACAGGAATACAAGTCTTGAAATTGGAGAAGATGAATACAAGTCTTCAAATGGGAGTACATGAATACAAGTCTTGAAATTGGAGAAGATGAATACAAGTCTTGAAATTGGAGAAGATGAATACAAGTCTTGAAATGGGAGTACTTGAATACCAGCCTTGAAATTGAAAAGATGAATACAAGTATTGCGTTTGGAGAAGATGAATACAAGTCTTGAAATGGGAGAACATATGAATACAAGTCTTGAAATGGGAGTACATGAATACAAGTATTGCCTTTGGAGAACATGAAAACATGTCTTGAAATGGGAGTACATGAATACAAGTCTTGAAATGGGAGTACATGAATACAAGTCTTGAAATGGCAGAACATGAATACAAGTCTTGAAATGGGAGTACATGAATAAAATTCTTGAAATGGGAGAAGATAGATACTAGTAATGCGTTTGGAGAACATAAAAACATGTCTTGAAATTGGAGTACAGTAACATGAATACAAGTCTTGTCATTGGAGAAGATGAATACAAGTATTGGCGTTTGGAGAACATGAAAACATGTCTTGAAATGGGAGCACATGAATACAAGTCTTGAAATTGGAGAAGATGGATACAAGTATTGCGTTTGGAGAAGATGAATACAAGTCTTGAAATGGGAGAACATATGAATACAAGTCTTGAAATGGGAGTACATGAATACAAGTATTGCCTTTGGAGAACATGAAAACATGTCTTGAAATGGGAGTACATGAATACAAGTCTTGAAATGGGAGTACATGAATACAAGTCTTGAAATGGCAGAACATGAATACAAGTCTTGAAATGGGAGTACATGAATAAAATTCTTGAAATGGGAGTACATGAAAACAAGTCTTGAAATTGGAGTACATGAATACAAGTCTTGAAATGGGAGTACATGAATACAAGTATTGTGTTTGGAGAACATGAATTGAAATGGGAGTACATGACTACAAGTCTTGAAATGGGAGAAGATGAATACAAGTATTGCGTTTGGAGAAGATGAATACAATTCTTGAAATGGGAGAACATGAATACAAGTATTGTGTTTGGAGAAGATGAATACAAGTCTTGAAATGGGAGTCCATGAATACAAGTCTTGAAATGGGAGTACATGAGTACCAGCCTTGAAATGGGAGAAGATGAATACCAGCCTTGAAATTGGAGAAGATGAATACAAGTATTGCGTTTGGAGAACATGAATAAAAGTCTTGAAATTGGAGTACATGAATACAAGTCTTGAAATTGGAGAAGAAGAATACAAGGCTTGAAATGGGAGAAGATGAATACAAGTCTTGAAATGGGAGTACGTGAATACAATTCTTGGAATATGAGTACATGAATACAAGTCTTGAAATTGGAGAAGATGAATACAAGTATTGCATTTGGAGAAGATGAATACAATTCTTGGAATGGGAGTACAGGAATACAAGTCTTGAAATTGGAGAAGATGAATACAAGCCTTCAAATGGGAGTACATGAATACAAGTCTTGAAATTGGAGAAGATGAATACAAGTCTTGAAATTGGAGAAGATGAATACAAGTCTTGAAATGGGAGTACTTGAATACCAGCCTTGAAATTGAAAAGATGAATACAAGTATTGCGTTTGGAGAACATGAATAAAAGTCTTGAAATGGGAGTACATGAATACCAGCCTTGAAATTGGAGAAGATGAAAACATGTCTTGGAATGGGAGTACATGAATACAAGTCTTGAAATTTGAGAAGATGAATACAATTCTTGGAATGGGAGTACATGAATACAAGTCTTGAAATGGAGAAGATGAATACAAGTATTGCATTTGGAGAAGATGAATACAAGTCTTGAAATGGGAGTACATGAATACAAGTCTTGAAATTGGAGAAGATGAATACAAGTCTTGAAATGGGAGAACATGAAAACATGTCTTGAAATTGGAGTACATGAATACCAGCCTTGAAATTGGAGAAGATGAATACAAGTCTTGAAATTGGAGAATATGAATACAAGTATTGCAATTGGAGAAGATGAATACAAGTCTTGAAATGGGAGTAAATGAATACAAATCTTGAAATTGGAGACATCCAAACTACAATGATTCTTAATTGAATTACTATTTTCCGTAAAATTAACATGAATAGGATACAAAAGGACATGATTCAATATACCTATAAAGTCAACTAATGAACATTACATGTTTATCATTTTGTAGGCAGTGGAGTATTATGAGCGAGTATTTTAAAACCAAGTTACAAATACACAAATCTCTGGTTATCATGTGAGGTTATGGGGAAGCTTGTATCTTTCAATCGGTATACATTGTCATTGTGTTGTTGCAGCATAGAGAAGGAAGTAATGTATTGTATCTCTCTCAACCAGTCTTCCTGTAGGGAAGAGATGAACGTTTTGAATGCGCAGTCTCTCTCTCTCAGCGTCAGACAAACTCATATACTATTGTTCAGTCAAATCATAGGGGAGACCGGGGCACCTTGGGACAAAAAACACCATTTTCCTGTTTTTTCTTAATTTATGAACACAATCAATATGAAACTTATCATATTTAAAGCAACCTTAATTGTCAAAATATGAAAACATAAAACAATATATTAACAAACATTTTGTATAATCAAGAAACAAAAACGTAAAAAATGCTGTCCCAACCTGCCCCACCCTTGTGTACATTGGGACATGAGCCGGGCACAATGGGACAATACATCATTATAATTTCAATACTTCTCACAATTATTTCTAATATTTTATATAACAATAACAAGCAGTATGTACTTAAGACAATAGTAATAAAGATGGGGCACATTGGGACGCTCTCAAAATATGACGGGCCACATTTGGACATTGGGACACCCGGTAGCATTGTCTCAACCAGTGTCCCAACCTGCCCCATTGACGCCCAAAGTGATAACATGCCTCCATATTGGTAAATTGAAATAATATGTCAAGTGATTACTTGTTACAACTGAGCATAATGATGGAACTTTCCAGAACAATAGGTATTAACCAGGATTGCTTACTCATCTTTACATCAGATTATAATTACTGATATGCTAAAATTTTAGCTTAACCATTGAGACACCGTTATGGCTTGACAGTGTTTGAACCACATGATGTTTTCAGTCATCAGCATCATATGTAACATGGTATATGATGGTGCTTCTTTGGATATAAACAGTTTCTTCCTCCTTACTTGGAATCAATAGATATATATATGGTGTCCTAACCTGCGCCATGTCCTAACCTACCCCGTGTCCTAACCTGCGCCATGTCCTAACCTGCGCCATGTCCTAACCTGCCCCATGTCGTAACCTGCCCCGTGTCCAAACCTTCCCTGTGTCCTAACCTACCCAGTGTCCTAACCTGAACCGTGTCCCAACCTAAACCGTGTCCTAACCTACCCCTTGTCCCAACCTACCCCGTGTCCTAACCGACCCCGTGTCCTAACCTGCCCCGTGTCCCAACCTACCCCGTGTCCTAACCTACCCAGTGTCCAAACCTGCCCCGTGTCCTAACCTGCCCCGTGTCCTAACCTACCCCGTGTCCTAACCTACCCAGTGTCCTAACCTGCCCCGTGTCCTAACCTACCCCGTGTCCCAACCTACCCCGTGTCCTAACCTGCCCCGTTTCCTAACCTGCCCCATGTCCTAACCTACCCCGTGTCCCAACCTACCCAGTGTCCCAACCTGCCCCGTGTCCCAACCTACCCCGTGTCCCAACCTACCCAGTGTCCCAACCTACCCAGTGTCCTAACCTGCCCAGTGTCCTAACCTGCCCATTGTCCTAACCTGCCCCGTGTCCTAACCTACCCAGTGTCCCAACCTGCCCCGTGTCCTAACCTACCCAGTGTCCCAACTTGCCCCGTGTCCCAACCTATCCAGTGTCCCAACCTGCCCCGTGTCCCAACCTGCCCCGTGTCCCAACCTGCCCCGTGTCCCAACCTACACAGTGTCCCAACCTGCCCCGTGTCCCAACCTACCCAGTGTCCTAACCTACCCCGTGTCCTAACCTTCCCAGTGTCCCAACCTACCCCGTGTCCTAACCTGCCCTGTGTCCTAACCTACCCAGTGTCCCAACCTACCCAGTGTCCTAACCTACCCAGTGTCCCAAACTACCCAGTGTCCTAACCTACCCCGTGTCCCAACCTACCCAGTGTCCTAACCTACCCAGTGTCCCAACCTACCCAGTGTCCTAACCTACCCAGTGTCCTAAACTACCCAGTGTCCTAACCTACCCAGTGTCCTAACCTGCCCCGTGTCCCAACCTACCCCGTGTCCCAACCTACCCAGTGTCCTAACCTACCCAGTGTCCCAACCTACCCAGTGTCCTAACCTGCCCAGTGTCCCAACCTGCCCAGTTTAAAGAAGTTGTGTATCCATAAAATTGTTCTTCATTCTTCATAAGTAATATTATTATACAAAGAGCCAAAGGAGTACATATGTTACTATACAGACTATTGGTCAGCTTAGGGAACGTGCATGGAATCTACTGCTACCAAGTGACAACCTGACTTAAGACCTGGCTGATTATTGACCACAACAGTTACCTCCCTTAGAGTGTTATCTTTAGTTAAAAGACAGAGGGAACATGACACCAATTCGCCGATACATTTAAATTCTTAAAAATGCTTACAGATATTGTGACTTAGACAAAATAATACACTGCCTCGAACATCTGTCTGTCTTAAATAATAACTGTGTCAAATTGTGATAATCGCTTGGTGATTATTGAGGATTTACCGAATATCCTCATCATGCAAACATTTAAAATCTACAGAATAGGGCAGAAATATTATGTACTGAAAATAAAGTATGATTTCCTGTCAGCTGTTCGTTATGTAGAAGTCATTGAGCTATCTAGCAGGAAACAACAAGTCTGATATTTCCATCTACAGTTAAAGGATCATCATGTTGTGTCCTGGTTCAGCTCACAGTGATAAGTAAGTGAGAGAGTTGCTGTTTGACGCCACTCAAGCGGTATGCCAGCCACTGGCGGTATTCATTAAATTCATTGAGTTGCCAATTGTGATAAATTGTGATTGTTCCATTTCCGTATATAACAGTGACCGATCCAGCGGGTTTGGGAATGGGTTGTGTTTGAAAATGTGACGGACCCGAAGGTGAACAGCCCACCCTCCTCCCTTCTCAGTGAACACAATAAGCAGCACACCCCAAGGTGAAAAGCCCACCCTCCTCCCGTCTCAGAAGACACAATAAGCAGCACACCCCAAGGTGAAAAGCCCACCCTCCTCCCGTCTCAGTAGACACAATAAGGAGCACACCCCAAGGTGAAAAGCCCACCCTCCTCCCGTCTCAGAAGACACAATAAGCAGCACACCCCAAGGTGAAAAGCCCACCCTCCTCCCGTCTCAGTAGACACAATAAGGAGCACACCCCAAGGTGAAAAGCCCACCTCCTCCCTTCTCAGTAGACACAATAAGGAGCACACCCCAAGCTGAAAAGCACACCTTCCTCCCTTCTCAGTAGACACAATAAGCAGCAAACCCCAAGGTGAAAAGCACACCTTCCTCCCTTCTCAGTAGACACAATAAGGAGCACACCCCAAGCTGAAAAGCACACCTTCCTCCCTTCTCAGTAGACACAATAAGCAGCACACCCCAAGGTAAAAAGCCCACCCTCCTCCCTTCTCAGTAGACACAATAAGCAGCACACTATCGTAGACGTGACGTGGCGGATAGTCTTAAAGCATCATGGTTGGTAGTTGGGTTACCTACTTCCTTTAAGTTGGGAATAAAAAAGGAACAATGTTGGTCATTACACCAGGGTAATAATGTGTCTCCTAAGCAGTTCAACGCTCTATAAGTAGTCCAGCATTAGTTTGTCATCACATTTTTGTCATTTTGTGAAAATAAATCAACTGACATTTTCTCATTTTACATAATTGCTAAATCCACCACCACCCCTGCGCATATATCAGCCATTATCACTATCGAAGTCTGCCTTTAATAGCCCCATCTTGTATCCAGTGTTTGCCCGTGTATACAAGCTGGTGAATGATACTCTGAAGCTATCGTGCAACCTGTCCTCTGAAATGGAGCAGTCATCTCACTCACCATCAAAGATATATATTTGATTAGTCTCCTTGTAGAAGAAATATTGGATGTCACGAGTTATCTCCCTTGCTCACAACACGCTCTCTCAACTTGGACTTGAACATTTGTGATAGTGTGAGTTCTAACGAAATAATGAAGCAGCATATAGTCAAAATTAATGATGAACTGTGGTTTAAGAGACTGTAGATTGTTAAATATCTTATAAACGGTTGAAAATTGAGGACTGAAAGCACAATTAAATCGAATCGAATAGACTGTCACATGTACGACAATAACATGGACTAATGAATAAGACATCAATTATGCCTTACTTTGCAAACCTCTCTCTCCATTCCAAACGAAACTTTCAATCATAACTAGATCCAGTACAAATGAAACTGTGGTGTATACGTTTTGTCATTTATAACAGTCGAAATCATTGTTAATGTCACATTTTTATTTCATTCTGCCTCATATGCTGTATGTGTCAACATAGCTTTTTTCCGGGTTCTTTACAATGATTCAACAAATGTTTAAACCACAATTAGGTAAACAAACTTTCGGGATGCAACTGACTACTGCCCTGTTTCGGAGCCCCAATGTTAATGAATCATTCCTATTAGGGGTCAGGTTTAGCTTGACCAGTCCCCTTTAAGGGGGGAAGTTACCTGTGAAATTATATCAATAAATCTGAAACCAACTAAAACGTTTAAAATCTTAATCTTGCATAGACGATTGAGTAAACTTAGCCCCTGATGGATTGATATTTGTTTTAATGGAATACATTACATGAACTTTACCTGAGTACATTACATGAACTATACCTGAGTACATTACATGAACTATATCTGAGTACATTACATGAAATATACCTGTGTACATTACATGAAATATGTATACCCGAATACATTACATGAAATATACCTGAGTACATTACATGAACTATACCTGAGTACATTACATGAACTATACCTTAGTACATTACATGAACTATACCTGAATACATTACATGAACTATACCTGAGTACATTACATGAACTATACCTGAGTACATTACATGAACTATACCTGAATACATTACATGAACTATACCTGAATACATTACATGAACTATACCTGAGTACATTACATGAACTATACCTGAGTAAATTACATGAACTATACCTGAGTACATTACATGAAATATACCTGAATACATTACATGAACTATACCTGAGTACATTACATGAACTATACCTGAATACATTACATGAACTATACCTGAGTACATTACATGAACTATACCTGAGTTCATTACATGAAATATACCTGAGTACATTACATGAAATATGTATACCCGAATACATTACATGAACTATACCTGAGTACATTACATGAACTATACCTGAGTACATTACATGAACTATACCTGAATACATTACATGAACTATACCTGAATACATTACATGAACTATACCTGAATACATTACATGAACTATACCTGAATACATTACATGAACTATACCTGAGTACATTACATGAACTATACCTGAGTACATTACATGAACTATACCTGAATACATTACATGAACTATACCTGGGTACATTACATGAAATATACCTGAGTACATTACATGAACTATACCTGAGTACATTACATGAACTATACCTGAATACATTACATGAACTATACCCGAATACATTACATGAACTATACCTGAGTACATTATATGAACTATACCTGAGTACATTACATGAACTATACCTGAATACATTACATGAACTATACCTGAATACATTACATGAACTATACCTGAGTACATTACATGAACTATACCTGAGTACATTACATGAACTATACCTGAATACATTACATGAACTATACCTGAATACATTACATGAACTATACCTGAATACATTACATGAACTATACCTGAATACATTACATGAACTATATCTGAGTACATTACATGAACTATACCTGAGTACATTACATGAACTATACCTGAATACATTACATGAACTATACCTGAGTACATTACATGAAATATACCTGAGTACATTACATGAACTATACCTGAGTACATTACATGAAATATACCTGAATACATAGAGGATATTTGACATTCCTCGTCGAATACCATGGATATCTCATCGAGTGAAGAAGAAAAGCATGTTTTCACGAGTGGCACAGCCACGAGTGTAAATATACTTTTTTTACTTCACGAGATGAGATATACTTGGTATTCGAAGAGAAATGTCAAATGTTCTATTTATTAGATTTAACCAGTTATGCATAGTTCGAAAAGGACGTTATTACAATGAACAGAGCTTTAACACGGTCTTCTTAGTACGTCATCCTATTGTTATGATGACATCATACGATCGAAAGTGTTCTTTCAAGCAGTAGAATAAAATGTTATTTCACTCAGTGAAATTACAGCTTTTATTTTAACGATAAATGCTGTATTTCATCACTGAAAATATAATAAATTATTTGTTATACAGTTAAAGTGTATTGTATTGTTGTCTGACAAACATGTTACACATAAATCAGAAGTTTAAGTGGTTATATAAGACCTCTTACTCACTTTTATTATTTTATTTGATAACAGTTTAGTTAGAATTGAGAGCAACTAGGTTTGACAAGTGAACTGTTAATCACCTCTGCATCATTGACTGTATCAGTTCACATCAGATCGTAGAACATTTTGCTTATACATAAGTGACACATATAATAAAGAATAACTGTAAATGGGCTCCCAAAGAAATGAAATAATATGACTTGACGTTGCTGTGGGCACGAAGACGATATGAATGTGCATAAGAAGTAAGAACTCGTGACCTCATGCTTATTACGAGTGTTACAATATACACAAATCTTCCACACGGAAGTAAATTTCCATCCATGGCTACAAATTGTGTCAAGACTTTATAAAGTCTCTATATAGACTTTATAGAATCTTCATATAGACTTTATAGAATCTCTATATAGACTTTATAGAATCTTCATATAGACTTTATAGAATCTTCATATAGACTTTATAGAATCTGTATTTAGACTTTATATAATCTGTATATAGACTTTATAGAATCTGTATATAGACTTTATAGAATCTGTATATAGACTTTATAGAATCTGTATATAGACTTTATAGAATCTTCATATAGACTTTATAGAATCTGTATATGGACCTTTTTAGAATCTTCATATAGACTTTATAGAATCTTCATATAGACTTTATAGAATCTGTATATATACTTTATAGAATCTGTATATAGACTTTATAGAATCTGTATATAGACTTTATAGAATCTTCATATAGACTTTATAGAATTTTCATATAGACTTTATAGAATCTGTATATAGACCTTTTTAGAAACTTTAGAGACTTTAAATAGACCATATAATGACTTTATTCAGACTTCATATTTTTAAGTCTGATAACTTCCTTGAAGACCACATGAAAGCAAATCTAGTTGTATTTGGCAAGTTCAACATGGACTACAATAACTAAACCGAAAGTTCCGAAGTTTATGCTTCTCAGAGAGAATAAAATCATGCAACATATCACTACACCGACACGAAGGTCTGGTAATATCCTTGACTGGGTAATGTGTCATGAAGACAGCAAGCTTACATGGGAAGATATCACTTATGTAACCTCTGGAATGCATTAAAAGGTTACATGGGAAGATATCACTTGAGTAACCTCTGGAATGCATTAAAAGGTTTTATTGGAAGATATCACTTGAGTAACCTCTGGAATGCATTAAAAGGTAACATGGGAAGATATCACTTGAGTAACATCTGGAATGCATTAAAAGGTTACATGGGAAGATATCACTTGAGAAACATCTGGAATGCATTAAAAGGTTTCATGGGAAGATATCACTTGAGTAACATCTGGAATGCATTAAAAGGTTTTATTGGAAGATATCACTTGAGTAACCTCTGGAATGCATTAAAAGGTAACATGGGAAGATATCACTTGAGTAACATCTGGAATGCATTAAAAGGTTACATGGGAAGATGTCACTTGAGAAACATCTGGAATGCATTAAAAGGTTTCATGGGAAGATATCACTTGAGTAACATCTGGAATGCATTAAAAGCTTACATGGGAAGATATCACTTGAGTAACATCTGGAATGCATTAAAAGGTTACATGGGAAGATATCACTTGAGTAACCTCTAGACTGCATTAAAATGTTACATGGGAAGATATAACTTGAGTAACCTCTGGAATGCATTAAAAGGTTACATGGGAAGATATCACTTGAGAAACCTCTGGAATGCATTAAAAGGTTACATGGGAAGATATCACTTGAGTAACCTCTGGAATGCATTAAAAGGGTACATGGGAAGATATCACTTGAGAAACCTCTAGACTGCATTAAAAGGTTACATGGGAAGATATCACTTGAGTAACCTCTGGAATACATTAAAAGGTTACATGGGAAGATATCACTTATGTAACCTCTGGAATACATTAAAAGGTTACATGGGAAGATATCACTTGAGTAACCTCTGGAATGCATAAAAAGATTACATCGGAAGATATCACTTATGTAACCTCTGGAATGCATTAAAAGGTTACATGGGAAGAAATCACTTGAGTAACATCTGGAATGCATTAAAAGGTTACATGGGAAGATATCACTTGAGAAACATCTGGAATGCATTAAAAGGTTTCATGGGAAGATATCACTTGAGTAACCTCTGGAATGCATTTAAAGGTTATATTGGAAGATATTACTTGAGTAACATCTGGAATGCATTAAAACATTACATGGGAAGATATCACTTGAGTAACCTCTGGAATGCATTAAAAGGTTACATGGGAAGATATCACCTGAGAAACCTCTGGAATGCATTTAAAGGTTACATGGGAAGATATCACTTGAGAAACCTCTGGAATGCATTAAAAGGTTACATGGGAAGATATCACTTGAGTAACCTCTGGAATGCATTAAAAGGTTACATGGGAAGATATCACTTGAGAAACCTCTAGACTGCATTAAAAGGTTACATGGGAAGATATCACTTGAGTAACCTCTGGAATGCATTTAAAGGTTATATTGGAAAATATTACTTGAGTAACATCTGGAATGCATTAAAACGTTACATGGGAAGATATCACTTGAGTAACCTCTGGAATGCATTAAAAGGTTACATGGGAAGAAATCACTTGAGTAACATCTGGAATGCATTAAAAGGTTACATGGGAAGATATCACTTGAGTAACATCTGGAATGCATTAAAAGGTTAATTGGGAAGATATCACTTGAGTAACCTCTAGACTGCATTAAAATGTTACATGGGAAGATATCACTTGAGTAACCTCTGGAATGCATTAAAAGGTTACATGGGAAGATATAACTTGAGAAACCTCTGGAATGCATTAAAAGGTTACATGGGAAGATATCACTTGAGTAACCTCTGGAATGCATTAAAAGGTTACATGGGAAGATATCACTTGAGAAACCTCTAGACTGCATTAAAAGGTTACATGGGAAGATATCACTTGAGTAACCTCTGGAATGCATTAAAAGATTACATGGGAAGATATCACTTGAGTAACCTCTGATATGCATTAAAAGGTTACATGGGAAGAAATCACTTGAGTAAAATCTGGAATGCATTAAAAGGTTTCATGGGAAGATATCACTTGAGAAACATCTGGAATACATTAAAAGGTTTCATGGGAAGATATCACTTGAGTAACCTCTGGAATGCATTTAAAGGTTATATTGGAATATATTACTTGAATAACATCTGGAATGCATTAAAAGGTTACATGGGAAGATATCACTTGAGTAACCTCTGGAATGCATAAAAAGGTTACATCGGAAGATATCACTTATGTAACCTCTAGAATGCATTAAAAGGTTACATGGGAAGATATCACTTGAGTAACCTCTGGAATACATTAAAAGGTTACATGGGAAGATATCACTTATGTAACCTCTGGAATACATTAAAAGGTTACATGGGAAGATATCACTTGAGTAACCTCTGGAATGCATAAAAAGGTTACATCGGAAGATATCACTTATGTAACCTCTGGAATGCATTAAAAGGTTACATGGGAAGAAATCACTTGAGTAACATCTGGAATGCATCAAAAGGTTTCATGGGAAGATATCACTTGAGAAACATCTGGAATGCATTAAAAGGTTTCATGGGAAGATATCACTTGAGTAACCTCTGGAATGCATTTAAAGGTTATATTTGAAGATATTACTTGAGTAACATCTGGAATGCATTAAAACGTTACATGGGAAGATATCACTTGAGTAACCTCTGGAATGCATTAAAAGGTTACATGGGAAGATATCACTTGAGTAACCTCTGGAATGCATTAAAAGGTTACATGGGAAGATATCACTTGAGTAACCTCTGGAATGCATTAAAAGGTTACATGGGAAGATATCACTTGAGAAACCTCTGGAATGCATTAAAAGGTTATATTGGAAGATATCACTTGAGTAACCTCTGGAATGCATTAAAAGGTTACATGGGAGGATATCACTTGAGTAACCTCTGGAATGCATTAAAAGGTTATATTGGAAGATATCACTTATGTAACCTCTGGAATGCATTAAAAGGTTACATGGGAAGAAATCACTTGAGTAACATCTGGAATGCATTAAAAGGTTACATGGGAGGATATCACTTGAGTAACCTCTGGAATGCATTAAAAGGTTACATGGGAAGATATCACTTGAGTAACCTCTGGAATGCATTAAAAGGTTATATTGGAAGATATTACTTGAGTAACATCTGGAATGCATTAAAACGTTACATGGGAAGATATCACTTGAGTAACCTCTGGAATGCATTAAAAGGTTACATGGGAAGATATCACTTGAGAAACCTCTGGAATGCATTAAAAGGTTACATGGGAAGATATCACTTGAGTAACCTCTGGAATACATTAAAAGGTTACATGGGAAGATATCACTTGAGTAACCTCTGGAATACATTAAAAGGTTACATGGGAAGATATCACTTGACTAACCTCTGGAATGCATAAAAAGGTTACATCAGAAGATATCACTTATGTAACCTCTGGAATGCATTTAAAGGTTACATGGGAAGAAATCCCTTGAGTCACATCTGGAATGCATTAAAAGGTTGCATGGGAAGATATCACTTGAGAAACATCTGGAATGCATTAAAACGTTATATTGGAAGATATTACTTGAGTAACATCTGGAATGCATTAAAACGTTATATTGGAAGATATTACTTGAGTAACATCTGGAATGCATTAAAACGTTATATTGGAAGAAATCCCTTGAGTAACATCTGGAATGCATTAAAAGTTTACATGGGAAGATATCACTTGAGTAACCTCTGGAATGCATTAAAACAACAAGTCTGATATTTCCCGTCTACAGTTAAAGGGTCGTCATGTTGTGTCCTGGTTCAGCTCACAGTGATAAGTGAGTAAGAGAATTGCTGTTTGACGCCACTCAAGCGGTATGCCAGGCACTGGCGGTGTTCATTAAATTCATTGAGTTGCCAATTGTGATACATTGTGATCGTTCCATTTCTGTATATAACAGTGGCCGATCCAGTGGATTTGGTAATGGGTTGTGTTTGAAAATGTGATGGATTCAAAGGTGAAAAGCCCACCCTCCTCCCTTCTCAGTATACACAATAAGCACCACACTATCGTGAACGTGACATGGCGGATAGTCTTAAAGCACCATGGTTGGTAGTTAGGTTACCTCCTCCCTTCTCAGTATACACAATAAGCACCACACTATCGTGAACGTGACATGGCGGATAGTCTTAAAGCACCATGGTTGGTAGTTAGGTTACCTACTCCCTTCTCAGTATACACAATAAGCAGCACACTATTGTGAACGTGACGTGGCGGATAGTCTTAAAGCACCATGGTTGGTAGTTAGGTTACCTCCTCCCTTCTCAGTATACACAATAAGCACCACACTATCGTGAACGTGACGTGGCGGATAGTCTTAAAGCACCATGGTTGGTAGTTAGGTTACCTACTCCCTTCTCAGTATACACAATAAGCAGCACACTATCGTGAACGTGACGTGGCGGATAGTCTTAAAGCACCATGGTTGGTAGTTAGGTTACCTCCTCCCTTCTCAGTATACACAATAAGCAGCACACTACCGTGAACGTGACGTGGCGGATAGTCTTAAAGCACCATGGTTGGTAGTTAGGTTACCTCCTCCCTTCTCAGTATACACAATAAGCAGCACACTACCGTGAACGTGACGTGGCGGATAGTCTTAAAGCACCATGGTTGGTAGTTAGGTTACCTCCTCCCTTCTCAGTATACACAATAAGCAGCACACTATCGTGAACGTGACGTGGCGGATAGTCTTAAAGCACCATGGTTGGTAGTTAGGTTACCTCCTCCCTTCTCAGTATACACAATAAGTAGCACACTATCGTGAACGTGACATGGCGGATAGTCTTAAAGCACCATGGTTGGTAGTGAGGTTACCTCCTCCCTTCTCAGTATACACAATAAGCAGCACACTATCGTGAACGTGACGTGGCGGATAGTCTTAAAGCACCATGGTTGGTAGTTAGGTTACCTCCTCCCTTCTCAGTATACACAATAAGCAGCACACTATTGTGAACGTGACGTGGCGGATAGTCTTAAAGCACCATGGTTGGTAGTTAGGTTACCTCCTCCCTTCTCAGTATACACAATAAGTAGCACACTATCGTGAACGTGACATGGCGGATAGTCTTAAAGCACCATGGTTGGTAGTTAGGTTACCTCCTCCCTTCTCAGTATACACAATAATCAGCACACTATCGTGAACGTGACGTGGCGGATAGTCTTAAAGCACCATGGTTGGTAGTTAGGTTACCTCCTCCCTTCTCAGTATACACAATAATCAGCACACTATCGTGAACGTGACGTGGCGGATAGTCTTAAAGCACCATGGTTGGTAGTTAGGTTACCTCCTCCCTTCTCAGTATACACAATAAGTAGCACACTATCGTGAACGTGACATGGCGGATAGTCTTAAAGCACCATGGTTGGTAGTTAGGTTACCTCCTCCCTTCTCAGTATACACAATAAGCAGCACACTATCGTGAACGTGACGTGGCGGATAGTCTTAAAGCACCATGGTTGGTAGTTAGGCTACCTACTCCCGTTAAGTTGGGAATAAAAAAAGGAACAATGTTGGTCATTACACCAGGGTAATAATGTGTATCTTAAGCAGTTCAACGCTCTGTAAGTAGTCCAGCATTGGTTTATTATCACATTTTTGTCATGTTGTGAAAATAAATCAACTGACATTTTACTCATTTTACATAATTGCTAAATCCACCACCACCCCTGCGCATATATCAGCCATTATCACTATCGAAGTCTGCCTTTAATAGCCCTATCTTGTATCCAGTGTTTGCCCGTGTATACAAGCTGGTGAATGATACTCTGAAGCCATCGTGCAACCTGTCCTCTGAAATGGAGCAGTCATCTCACTCACCATCAAAGATATATATTTGATTAGTCTCCTTGTAGAAGAAATATTGGATGTCACGAGTTATCTCCCTTGCTCACAACACGCTCTCTCAACTTGGACTTGAACATTTGTGATAGTGTGAGTTCTAACGAAATAATGAAGCAGCATATAGTCAAAATTAATGATGAACTGTGGTTTAAGAGACTGTAGATTGTTAAATATCTTATAAACGGTTGAAAATTGAGGACTGAAAGCACATCTAAATCGAATCGAATAGACTGTCACATGTACGACAATAACATGGACTAATGAATAAGACATCAATTATGCCTTACTTTGCAAACATCTCTCTCCATTCCAAACGAAACTTTCAATAATAACTAGATCCAGTACAAATGAAACTGTTGTGTATACGTTTTGTCATTTATAATAGTCGAAATCATTGTTGATGTCACATTTTTATTTCATTCTGCCTCATATGCTGTATGTGTCAACATAGCTTTTTCCGGGTTCTTTACAATGATTCAACAAATGTTTAAACCACAATTAGGTAAACAAACTTTCGGGATGCAACTGACTACTGCCCTGTTTCGGAGCCCCGATGTTAATGAATCATTCCTATTAGGGGTCAGGTTTAGCTTGACCATTCCCCTTTAAGGGGGGAAGTTACCTGTGAAATTATATCAATAAATCTGAAACCAACTAAAACGTTTAAAATCTTAATCTTGCATAGACGATTGAGTAAACTTAGCCCCCGATGGATTGATATTTGTTTTAATGGAATACATTACATGAAATATACCTTAGTACATTACATGAAATATGTATACCCGAATACATTACATGAACTATACCTGAGTACATTACATGAACTATACCTGAGTACATTACATGAAATATACCTGAGTACATTACATGAACTATACCTGAGTACATTACATGAACTATACCTGAGTACATTACATGAAATATGTATACCCGAATACATTACATGAACTATACCTGAGTACATTACATGAAATATGTATACCCGAATACATTACATGAACTATACCTGAGTACATAACATGAACTATACCTGAGTACATTACATGAACTATACCTGAATACATTACATGAACTATACCTGAATACATTACATGAACTATACCTGAATACATTACATGAACTATACCTGAGTACATTACATGAACTATACCTGAATACATTACATGAACTATACCTGAGTACATTACATGAAATATACCTGAGTACATTACATGAACTATACCTGAATACATTACATGAACTATACCTGAATACATTACATGAACTATACCTGAGTACATTACATGAAATATACCTGAGTACATTACATGAACTATACCTGAATACATTACATGAACTATACCTGAGTACATTACATGAACTATACCTGAGTACATTACATGAACTATACCTGAGTACATTACATGAACTATACCTGAATACATTACATGAACTATACCTGAGTGCATTACATTAAATATACCTGAGTACATTACATGAACTATACCTGAGTACATTACATGAAATATACCTGAATACATAGAGGATATTTGACATTCCTCGTCGAATACCATGGATATCTCATCGAGTGAAGAAGAAAAGCATGTTTTCACGAGTGGCGCAGCCACGAGTGTAAATATACTTTTTTTTACTTCACGAGATGAGATATACTTGGTATTCGAAGAGAAATGTCAAATGTTCTATTTATTAGATTTAACCAGTTATGCATAGTTCGAAAAGGACGTTATTACAATGAAAGGAGCTTTAACACGGTCTTCTTAGTACGTCATCCTATTGTTATGATGACATCATACGATCGAAAGTGTTCTTTCACGCAGTGGAATAAAATGTTATTTCACTCAGTGAAATTACAGCTTTTATTTTAACGATAAATGCTGTATTTCATCACTGAAAATATAATAAATTATTTGTTATACAGTTAAAGTGTATTGTATTGTTGTCTGACAAACATGTTACACATAAATCAGAAGTTTAAGTGGTTATATAAGACCTCTTACTCACTTTTATTATTTTATTTGATAACAGTTTAGTTAGAATTGAGAGCAACTAGGTTTGACAAGTGAACTGTTAATCACCTCTGTATCATTGACTGTATCAGTTCACATCAGATCGTAGAACATTTTGCTTATACATAAGTGACACATATAATAAAGAATAACTGTAAATGGGCTCCCAAAGAAATGAAATAATATGACTTGACGTTGCTGTGGGCACGAAGACGATATGAATGTGCATAAGAAGTAAGAACTCGTGACCTCATGCTTATTACGATTGTTACAATATACACAAATCTTCCACACGGAAGTAAATTTCCATCCATGGCTACAAATTGTGTCAAGACTTTATAAAGTCTCTATATAGACTTTATAGAATCTTCATATAGACTTTATACAATCTCTATATAGACTTTATAGAATCTTCATATAGACTTTATAGAATCTGTATATAGAATTTATAGAATCTGTATATAGACTTTATAGAATCTGTATATAGGCTTTATAGAATCTGTATATAGACTTTATAGAATCTGTTTATAGACCTTTTTAGAAACTTTAGAGACTTTAAATAGACCATATAATGACTTTATTCAGACTTCATATTTTTAAGTCTGATAACTTCCTTGAAGACCACATGAAAGCAAATCTAGTTGTATTTGGCAATTTCAACATCGACTACAATAACTAAACCGAAAGTTCTCAGAGAGAATAAAATCATGCAACATATCACTACACCGACACGAAGGTCTGGTAATATCCTTGACTGGGTAATGTGTCATGAAGACAGCAAGCTTACATGGGAAGATATCACTTATGTAACCTCTGGAATGCATTAAAAGGTTACATGGGAAGATATCACTTGAGTAACATCTGGAATACATTAAAAGGTAACATGGGAAGATATCACTTGAGTAACATCTGGAATGCATTAAAAGGTTTTATTGGAAGATATCACTTTAGTAACCTCTGGAATGCATTAAAAGGTTACATGGGAAGATATCACTTGAGTAACATCTGGAATGCATTAAAAGGTTACATGGGAAGATATCACTTGAGAAACCTCTGGAATGCATTAAAAGGTTACATGGGAAGATATCACTTGAGTAACCTCTGGAATGCATTAAAAGGTTACATGGGAAGATATCACTTGAGTAACCTCTGGAATGCATTAAAAGGTTACATGGGAAGATATCACTTGAGTAACCTCTGGAATGCATTAAAAGGTTACATGGGAAGATATCACTTGAGAAACCTCTAGACTGCATTAAAACGTTACATGGGAAGATATCACTTGAGAAACCTCTAGACTGCATTAAAAGGTTACATGGGAAGATATCACTTGAGTAACCTCTGGAATGCATTAAAACGTTACATGGGAAGATATCACTTGAGAAACCTCTTGACTGCATTAAAAGGTTACATGGGAAGATATCACTTGAGTAACCTCTGGAATGCATTAAAACGTTACATGGGAAGATATCACTTATGTAACCTCTGGAATGCATTAAAAGGTTACATGGGAAGATATTACTTGAGTAACCTCTGGAATGCATTAAAAGGTTACATGGGAAGATATCACTTGAGAAACCTCTAGACTGCATTAAAAGGTTACATGGGAAGATATCACTTGAGTAACCTCTGGAATGCATTAAAAGGTTACATGGGAAGATATCACTTGAGAAACCTCTGGAATACATTAAAAGGTTACATGGGAAGATATCACTTGAGTAACCTCTGGAATGCATTAAAAGTTTACATGGGAAGATATCAATTGAGAAACCTCTAGACTGCATTAAAAGGTTGATTATATTAAAGTGTTTTCATCACAAAGTCTTTTAAGTATCGGTTAAGTTGCGTGTCAGTGATTTTAGGCCGTGTCACTGTAAGTTTGTGACATGAGGTGAATTTGACATTTTAAGTTAAATAGATGTATTTGCTGGTTAAGTGTTCAAGATATTATGGTTTAATATTTAACCAGGTTATACATTGCATTATTGTTATGAATAATTTTCAAGTACTATTCAGTCACAGTAAGTAGTGACATGATGTAGATTTGTATGTATTCTTATGCAAGGCAGACTCAATATATTATTAAGCACTGTTAAGTCTTTTAATATAGATAATGAGTCATCATTGTTATTGCCAGTTTCAAGGAAAGATGGAAGTTGATTCAGTAATTCTTTTGTCACTTTCCATAAATATGTTAATTGTTTTTGGTAATGTAGATCCAAGTGAGTTTAGATGATTGTGATTTATTGTGGAGATAAATCAATACCTACTTGAGTAATATTTTATTAGTGAAGGTAAAGTTGTAGACTTATATGGTTCAGATGTTGAAAATAAGATTATTTTCAAGTTATGTATCAATATTGTGTCCTGGAAAGAATGACAGGTTCTCTATTTGTTTTATATAATTCTCCAAGTTAGTTCTTTGATTTTGTCAGTCATGGTATTTGGCTAATGTGACACTGCTCAGTTCCAGTATTTGTTCAGTTCAAGATAGCATTCAAGGGAGATAACTCATATTTGTCATTTCAGTCAGTTCTCATATATGTAAGTAAAGGGAGATAATTTGGACTAGGAATATTGTCAGGGAATATTCTGTGATGTATTATTATAGGGGATTCTTAATATTGGCTCATGAATATTAATGAGGCATATGGAACCGCGTGCGCTAAATCGAAAACGAGGCTAAGGCCGCTTCCAAACCCGGAAGTACCATTCACATAGCATTGACAAGTCGGTAGCTCTTCTAAATAACACTTACTTTTATTAAAAATAATGATAAAATCACTAGGAAAACTTTCAACATCGATGCATGTGTCGATTATCTTCAATTAGCACCGCCCAGGATACTATTTTACATGCAAGGCGCTGTTTTTCGAATAATTTACGGTAGGATTTCCTCGTTGTGTTTATCGTCATTTTGAACTGGGTTACGGGACTGGGTATGTCAAACTCGTTGTTGTTTCAGTGCTCTAATTTGAACAAATACGAATGAAAATTTACCCCCTACCCATGCATGCCAAGAAATCATTGTATATAGTCACTGGGTGAGAAGAAACTGTTCAAATCTTAGCCATCATTCGGCTAAACGGTCAGCTCTTGTGACATGCCTACGAACTGCAAAGGGGTCATTCAGTGCAACTCACTGTAAACGAACCAAGTTCTTGTTTTTAAAATTAAAAAAATCAATTTTGGAGTCTAAATTGATTCAAATTGTTCATTTAGATATAGTTAAATTACGGTCCAATTAGTACAGGTTATTTTACCTTATCTTGTTGAAGCATTAAAGGGAGACACTTCGGGCGAATTCTGACCGCCGCTAACGAGCCCATTACGTATTTGATTTTATGGCCAACACGGTCACGTGACTCAAACTGGGCTTCTGCCGAGCGAGCTCGTCAATGTCAAGGCGGGGGATTTCCCCTTTCGACACGCGATCGCTGATTGGCTGTTTCATCTCACTGCACACCGACATGTACACCTTGTCCTGAGTTTTTCACGCTTCTGATGTCGTATTTGAAGAGTAATGTTTATACATTCTATAAATATTATTAGTAATGACAATATTTAACATCTTGAAACGAAATTAATAGAAATATTTTCAACTCGAAATTATTTGACAGGTTGTTGATACAATCTTTCGGAATCTACTTCTACATTAAAACTTCACATACGGGATTAAATGTAAATGTAAGAACACGTATATATTACTTTAACGGCATGTATTTCAAGATGCCATTAAAAGATGTCAAACAGGGTTACAGGTACACACACACATTTATCATTGCTAAACTGCATGTAATGTTCGTCCAGGATTGTGATTTCAACAAGTTTGTTACAATATTTCATAGAGAAAGTCGTCGTTTACCAAGTTTCTGAATACCAATAAATAATAATATAATTTAAATGCTACTAAATGATTTCATAAAATGCATTAGAGGGGTAATATTACGACATCGATTTCCTGAAAAGATGTGTGCGTGTTTGGTGAAAATATCATGGTTACGACTCACATTTCATTCAATGTTTCTTTGTTGCTGTCACGTTTGATATCAGTGACAAAGTATATCCAAAAGTGTAAGAACATAAACATAAAAGGTTATTTTAATTCAAGTTTGTCGATCAAAATATTGTTTAGACCCCTATATGATGCAATGCAATGCAAACCATTTTCACTTGCTATATGAGTTTTATGAAATTTATTTCATGTATAAATGCATGAACTGGATTGGTCAACAACTGAACAAACTCACTGAATTTTACATGCAAATTGTTGCACTGTACTTGCACACATATACATTATGATTATTGTGTTCATAAATTTATCATCATTTTAACATGATGTATAAATGTGAACCATACATGCGTTGTTGATTGGCATTTACAAAAGTCATCTAGACTTGTTTTCCAATTCATTTCTTCTCATTGAATAAAATACAATTAAACAACATTGTGATTATACACATTTATAGACAACGAACAAGATCGAATGAAATCATTTTTGTTACCAAACTTACTGTACATCTTGTAAATGAAAACGACACGGATCGGTAAATACGCTGATAGAATTTACTTGCCGCTCCATATACAAATGATCAGTTTCGCGTACCATATAGACGCTTCTTCAAGATCAAAGAGGGGAGAAGTGTTGTTACAGCAAATTAGTTTACGTAATTAAGCAGAACAAAGTCAAATAAGCTTAGTATAGGTGAGAAAAAGGGAGGAGCCTCGAGTGTAATTATTATGTTTTTACAGTTAACAAGTTTACTGGACCGGTTCTATTACACAACAACTGGCATCTCGGTGACCGGCATGTCAATAGACATGTTAATTGTCAAATGTTCGGTCTTGGTGACACAAGGCTGATCATGACAACAAATACACATTAATGCGACATTCAGTCTAGATATTGTCAGCCAATCAAAGTTAGGAATATTTATTCGACCAATGGAATTTAGGAATAGGATGATAGTTTTGTATTTTGTTTGTTTGACACTCATTTGAATAAAACCATATCATTGGACGATTACTAACGGTCACTATCTCTGAACGCAGACGTAAAAACGTC
The DNA here is from genome assembly GCA_936450465.1 of Gibbula magus. Taxonomy (NCBI): domain Eukaryota; kingdom Metazoa; phylum Mollusca; class Gastropoda; order Trochida; family Trochidae; genus Gibbula; species Gibbula magus. The sequence continues at coordinate 67,999,021 of OW388298.1, read as the reverse complement.
AGTCCAATAACAATTAGGCAACTTATATACGACGATGTGCATGGATTACCAAGCTCACAAGTTCGTTATTCTAATCACACATTGTAGATTGCTATTCGCATGCGAAATATTTGCAAAATCATCACAATTGTATTTTGGTTATATTTACAAAAATGATATAATTGGCCTGTAGGCCTACGTCGTGTGTATGTTTTCTCTATACTTTCATATACAGTCATTGGCCAAAAGTCTGTTCGCTGTGACTAATTTCCATAGATTTCCATGTTAATCAGTTATTGCGAGAATAATTTTCTTAATTTAAGTAAAAGCGCATTTGCTGCCATATTTTGTAGACAGCTTTGAAATCAACTCAGCTATGCGCACATAGTTACATTTCATTTACCGGTTAATTAGTTTTTGAATGACACTTGTTTAAACATCATATGTACAACTTGTGATTCCAATGTCCCATTGACGGTAATCTGTAACGACGGAATGTTGCATATATGTGTTGTTTAAGAAGATGTTTTTTTTTTTTATAATAATAGGAAACTTTAATGGTAATTATGTGTCTGTAGCTCAGATAATTTGCATTATTTTGGAAAGGATTTCAGAACCAGTCGCCAAACAAATAACTTATGAAAATTATTCTCGCAAAAGATAATTAACATGTAAGTCTATGGAAATTACGTCACTACGAACAGACTTTTGGCCACTGACTGTGTATAAGACGCTCGCATCCGTTGAGTATCGCGCTTGTACGGCAAGTAGTGGCGAGTAGGCCTCTGCGCAATGAAAACACCGCTGAGTAGAGGGAGCGCTGATTGAGATTTCCGCCTCGCTGTGAGCTAATTAATTAATGCCTTCCACAGCTAAATTCGCCGAAGTGTATACCTTTAAAGCAGATATTATAATTCATTATAAGTCATTTGTATGTCTGCATGAGCAAACTAATTTTAACAATGAACATAACATTCTTATTTATATGTAAGAAATACATAAACATCTTCAGCAACTAATCTATTATGGCTTTATTTAATTAATGGTTTGAGAAAAGTTTTCAATGATCAGTCAGTAATCAATGTTATCAATGTGATGAGGATTCTAATTTGTGAGCACATGTAGATATGTGAATAAGCTTTGAAAATTAAACAGATGTTTAAAAAAATATTTCATGAGAAAAGGATTTCTACCTACAAACATAGTAGATCTATTTATTTTATTTAAGAAGCTGACAACAGTACACAACTAAATTAAATGAATGATGGAACCCTTTACAAAACTGGAAATAAATAGTTGAAAAACAGTTGTAGCTTAAGATCTGTGGTAATAAATTTATTTTAGCAATTTTGGAATTAAAATAAACATTAACTAAAATTAATTCAAAAGTTAGGAGATATGTAATTTTATATTCCTTGTACTTCAAAGTTGAATTTTTAAAAAAAATATTGCATGCTTACTTTACATTACATGAATTTAATTTAGTTACTGAATTCTATTCATTTCAAAATAAAGAATCAATCTCCCAGTGCTAATGTGATATTATACCCCATGTCACACATGGCATGGAGATTTGAATATCCTATGTAGTATGTACCCACCTACCTATTTGCAATCAGGGTCCCTTTTTTACTTTATGAATTATTCTAGAATAATAAATCAGAATAGAAAGCATTCAGTTGGATTGTATATCTTTAAAAAGTTTTTAAATAATTAATAAATAAAATAAAAATAATATACATTTGAATAAATTTAAATTTTATTTGTATTTAAAAGAGATATACATATATTTCCCAAACATGACCACCACCTCCTTGCGCATAATAGATCATTTATATATTGTGTATTGAAACATGCATATACATGTGCATTTCATCATTATCCAGGATTCCATGTACTTGTTACTTTCAAACATTAACCTCAAATAAATTCAATTTAAATTTCTTTTTTTGTCGGTTATTGTTTGGTGATGACTATATCTAAGTATATGGTTTAATATTAGTAATTAGCAAATAACTATTTTCCTTATATTAGTTTTGTCCTGCTTTTAATTTTACTCCCACTAAGAACTTGGTGGGCTTTTGCATCTCACAAAAGATTAAATAATGTGCATTTCTACTTCTAATCATGTCCATGTATCATTTGTAATTTAACCATACAAATACAAATATATTTCTCAAACCTGACCATCACCTCTTCAAGCACAATCTATCATGTATGATTGTGTATTGAAACATCCATGTACATTTCACAATATTTTTCAATCATTTTCCAGTATGGCATGTACTTGTTACTTCCAAACATTAACCTCAATTCATTTATTTTTCATTTCTATTTTGATAGGTAATAAGTTAAGTTAATAATACTAATAACTATATCTAGGTAAGTGGTTTAAATAATAATTTTCTTATTTAATGTTTGGCCTGCTTTAAATTTTGCTCCCAAGGTCCTGCATGAATATATAATCAAATACTACCTATAAATTATAAAGATCAACTTATGTTTAATTGTAGCTTATAACTCAGGCCTTTTTAAAAAAAAAATGGTAAAGATATTTCTGGTCATAAAAAAAATATGATTAGTTATGATTTAATGTGTCCTGCAGTACATGTGTAAATAATTTTAGTAGACTATTTATGATTTATTTGGATGTCTAATTTTCTTGGAAATATTCTGATCATTAGGTCGAAAAGAATTTAAATATATAGGTCTAGGTGCACTTTGCTTTCAATTAATATTGTGTTCATTTTGGTAATGGAAGTGGAGCAGCACCTTCAAGAGGTTTAGTTAGTAATAGTTACTGCCGTCGGTCATTGATCCACGAGTAATTACAGCTAGCCAACTTTGGCATCATTATAAATTGAATGGAGGTTTATTTTGCCGAATGATTACGAAAAATGGACATTATTAGCCAAAAAGGAAATTCAAATCATCCCATTTACGGGCTGATGACTAAACCAAATTCTTGAACTTGCCACGAGTAAAACTATCTAAAACAAACGTTGTTTGCCGCTAAACCTGAAACAATTACCATTACCATTTGTCATATTTTATTGTCAAAAACGCTTTTTAATAAATCTTGCATGGTTGAAATACGATATAAACAAACCTATTCATTCAGTTCCAGTCGAAAGAAACCGAAACACAAGCGGCACGTACTGTCGATATGCAGCCATTACGCGAACAAAGAAATATAAGAAGCGGCCTTAGCCTCGTTTTCGTTTCGAAAGGTCATAGGTCGTATGCATGCATAAATATTGAGAATCCCCTATGATATATAGTAGTTGAATATTAATGTAGAATATGAATGCAAATGTATGTATTGATATTTGACAAGGTATTCTTGTGAAGTTCCAAGTTTATCGCTATAGCAATAAGGTTAGAGTTCAAGTTGATTCCAAGTTAAAGTTACCAGTTGTTATAGTTCAGATAATCTCAAGCAGAAGTTATGTAATAATAAGACATGAGCCAATGTGGTTAAGAAAATGATTTAATATCATTGTCAGAATGTTACAGATGTATGTTGACGCATGTGCAGTTGATGATTTACCGTCAAACGGAATAAACTTAGTGAAACTAATTTGCGTTAATTATTGGCTTCAGTTGATGGAAGGACCCTGACCCCAAAAAATCAGTCGTACCCGACTCTGAGGACAAACGACTTACAAATGCATTAAAAAGTTACATGAGAAGATATCACTAGTCACCTCTGGAATGCATTTAAAGGTTAGAGTGATGCATCCTCCTGTACAACACCCCAAAGGAACTTTTAAGAGGCAAACTCCATTACTATCCATCAACTACAGAGAACATTTAAGTGGTGTTATCAAACTCCATTACTATCCATCAACTAAAGAGAACATTAAAGGTGTGTAAGTCAGCTCAATACTTCCCATCAACTATAGAGAATGTTTAATTGGGGTAAGCAAACTCCATTACTTCTTATCAACTATAGGCCACTTGTAAGTGGTGAAAGTAAACTCCATTACTTCCCATCAACTATAGGCCACTTACAAGTGGTGAAAGTAAACTCCATTACTCTCCATCAACTATAGGCCACTTACAAGTGGTGAAAGTAAACTCCATTACTCTCCATCAACTATAGGCCACTTACAAGTGGTGAAAGTAAACTCCATTACTCTCCATCAACTATAGGCCACTTACAAGTGGTGAAAGTAAACTCCATTACTCTCCATCAACTATAGACCACTTACAAGCGGTGAAAGTAAACTCCATTACTCTCCATCAACTATAGGCCACTGACAAAATGGTGAAAGTGAACTCCATTACCCTCCATCAACTATAGGCCACTTACAAGTGGTGAAAGTAAACTTCATTACTTCCCATCAACTATAGACCACTTACAAGTGGTGAAAATAAACTCCATTACTCTCCATCAACTATAGGCCACTCACAAAATGGTGAAAGTAAACTCCATTACCCTCCATCAACTATAGACCACTTACAAGCGGTGAAAGTAAACTCCATTACTCTCCATCAACTATAGGCCACTGACAAAATGGTGAAAGTAAACTCCATTACCCTCCATCAACTAATAGGCCACTTACAAGTGGTGAAAGTAAACCGCATTACTCTCCATCAACTATAGGCCACTTACAAGTGGTGAAAGTAAACTTCATTACTCTCCATCAACAATAGGCCACTTACAAGTGGTGAAAGTAAAATCCACTACTCTACCTCAACTATAGGCCACTTACAAGTCGGGAAAGTAAACTTAATTACTTCCCATCAACTATAGGCCACTTACAAGTGGTGAAAGCAAACGCCATTACTCTCCATCAACTATAGGCCACTTACAAGTGGTGAAAATAAACTCCATTACTCTCCATCAACTAAAGACCACTTACAAGTGGTGAAAATAAACTCCATTACTTTCCATCAACTACAGGCCACTTACAAGCGGTGAAAGTAAACTCCATTACTCTCCATCAACTAAAGGCCACTGACAAAATGGTGAAAGTAAACTCCATTACCCTCTATCAACTATAGGCCACTTACAAGTGGTGATAGTTAACCCCATTACTCTCCATCAACTATAGGCCACTCACAAAATGGTGAAATAAAACTCCATTACCCTCCATCAACTATAGGCCACTTACAAGTGGTGAAAGAAAACTTCATTACTCTCCATCAATTATAGGCCACTTACATTTGGTGAAAGTAAACCCCATTACTTCCCATCAACTATAGGCCACTTACAAGTGGTGAAAGTAAACCCCATTACGTCCGATCAATTATAGGCCCCTTACAAGTGGTGAAAGTAAACTCCATTACTCTCCATCAAATATAGGCCACTTACAAGTGGTGAAAGTAAACTCCATTACCCTCCATCAACTATAGACCACTTACAAAATGGTGAAAGTAAACTCCATTACCCACCATCAACTATAGGCCACTAACAAGTGGTGAAAGTAAACCCCATTACTCTCCATCAACTATAGGCCACTTACAAGTGGTGAAAGTTAACTTCATTACTCTCCATCAACAATAGGCCACTTACAAGTGGTGAAAGTAAACCCCATTACTTCCCTTCAACTAAAGGCCACTTACAAGTGGTGAAAGTAAACCCCATTACGTCCGATCAACTATCAGCCCCTTACAAGTGGTGAAAGTAAACTCCATTACTCTCCATCAATTATAGGCCACTTACAAGTGGTGAAAATAAACTCCATTACTCTCCATCAACTATAGACCACTTACAAGTGGTGAAAGTAAACTCCATTACTTCCCATCAACTATAGGCCACTTACAAGTGGTGAAAGTAAACCCCATTACTTCCCATCAACTATAGGCCACTTACAAGTGGTGAAAGTAAACCCCATTACTTCCCATCAACTATAGTTCACTTACAAGTGGTGAAAGTAAACCCCATTACTTCCTATCAACTATAGGCCACTTACAAGTTGTGAAAGTAAACTCCATTACTCTCCATCAACTATAGGCCACTTACAAGTGAGGAAAGTAAACTCCATTACTCTACATCAACTATAGGCCACTTACAATTGGTGAAAGTAAACTTCATTACTTCCCATCAACTATAGGCCACTTACAAGTGGTGAAAGTAAACGCCAATACTCTCCATCAACTATAGGCCACTTACAAGTGGTGAAAGTAAACCCCATTACTTCCCATCAACTATAGGCCACTTACAAGTGGTGAAAGTAAACGCCAATACTCTCCATCAACTATAGGCCACTTACAAGTGGTGAAAGTGAACTCCATTACTCTCCATCAACTATAGGCTACTTACAAGTGGTGAAAGTAAACCCCATTACTCTCCATCAACCAAAGAGAACGTTTAAGTGGTAACACCAAACTCAATACTTTCCACCAACTACAGAAAACGTTTAAGTGGTGTTACCCAATTCAATACTTTCCACTAACTACAGAGAACGTTTAAGTGGTGTAACCCAATTCAATACTTTCCACCAACTACAGAGAACGTTTAAGTTGTGTAACTCAATTCAATACTTTCCACCAACTTCAGAGAACGTTTAAGTGGTGTAACCCAATTCAATACTTTCCACCAACTTCAGAGAACGTTTAAGTGGTGTAACTCAATTCAATACTTTCCACCAACTACAGAGAACGTTTCAGTGGTGTAACCCAATTCAATACTTTCCACCAACTTCAGAGAACGTTTAAGTGGTGTAACCCAATTCAATACTTTCCACCAACTACAGAGAACGTTTAAGTTGTGTAAGTAAACTCCAATACTTCTCATCAACTATAGGGAACAGTCACAGAAAATGGCGTTAGTTGAATTGATGAAAGTGAAAAGCTTAAATACATTGTGAAACATCGTAGAGTTTTGACTAGTGAAATTAAATTTACCCACCACCAAGACTTTTGTTTTCAAGGACGACCAAACCAAACGGGAATATGAATTCTGACTTTGATTGTATCTCCTCCACGTTGCTCCCATCTATCAACACACGGTGCACCCTGGAATGATAATGTATATTGAGGATAGTTATCAAAGGAGAATAATTGTAGAGATTTATATTCTATTATAATAAAATCTACTTCTAAAACATACTTCCTCGAAAATGCTACGGAAAGCCGTTTTTAATAACTAATTATGTGATATAACAACCACACCGACTGTTGCCTTTGCTTGTATGCATATCTGCTGGTAGCCTTGTCAAGTGTGGCCTGTGGGGTCAGATATGCTCTACAGTTCGCCAGCGCCAGCGAATTCGAAAATATTAGTGTAGAGGAAAAATCGGTTGAATACGTAGAATACAGGGTAGTTTCCAAGTGAAAAGACGGATGCAGCGCAGGGAAAGGTTTGGATTGCCCGGTGCCTTAGTATTGGGATAAACATAACAATCAAGGCAAAAGTCTGTCTGTAGTTTGATAGCCTTCATACAGTATTCATAAATTCGAAAACATGATCTAGTCAATCATGTCAATGAATAAAACTTATTTTCTTTTAATTATTTTAATTAATTTAACTGTGAAGTTTGAAAAAAATAAAAGACACAAAAATACTCTATAGGTAACTTTACAAATCAAAAAGTCCCAAGTCATATAGTTTTTTAGTTATTCTCCAGAAAAGACACACATTTAAACTGTTTTAAGACAAAATTTCTAAAATTATTTGGATCATGGAGTTGAGACCCCTAAAAGAGACAACACCACCATATAGATAACTTCCATAACACTTTTAAAGTTTCAAAGTATATATAGTATAGTTTTATATATAGCTTTTTAGATATGCTCCGGTAATGACTCCAAGTCCAAAAATAAGACCGTTTTGCGTCACAATTTCACAACTTGAACATTTCAGTGCACATGTCCTGTACTTTGGGATGTGTATGAAGCATCGCATCAACGTGAAAATCTGACAGATCATTGAAAGACCTAAAAAGACAAATAACTGCCAAAACAAATCCATTCATGATGATTGTTCCACACACCAAGTTTTATCAAGCTAGGTCTTACATTTTTTCTGGTCCTGATTCGACATTTTAAAGAATGTTTCTATGGAAACGCCTAAAAATAAAATTCAAAAGAAGTCGAAAACCCCAAAAGGCACATTTTCACATGATGTCTGTTTCACAAACCAAGTTTCATTGCACGAGACATTATAGTTTTTGAGATCTGGTCTGGAAACGAAATTTAAAAGTATTTTTCCATGGAAACCGTTAAAAATAAAATTCCAAAGAAGTCGAAAACCCCAAAAGGCACCTCTTCACATGATGACTGTTCCACATACCAAGTTCCATATAGCTAGCCCTAACTGTTTTTTACTTCTGATCATGAAACGTAACCCGGATCAAAGACTGGCAGACGGGGATCATTTCGATATACCCAAGCAACTTTGTTGCGATGTGCGGGCACAAACCCAAATTCATTGTTCCTTTTGCTTTATAGATGGAAATATGTATTTATCGTTTTAACATTTGCAAAGGCAACAGTATCGGAAACGTATTTTGATATAGACAAGTATCTAATATTCTATTTAACACCAAAGTTAATCTTCTTTGAAACTTGGACAAGTAACAAGCCTTATCCACCTTTAGAAAGCAACGTCATTGTCGTAATATGAAGTCAAAGTATTATATTTCTCCTAGGTAATACAAAACAGATATCCTCCTTGTAGGAGTTCATACCGGTCATTCTCTGCTAAGAAGTACGTGGTGTTTTCAAGGAGAACGATGTCATACAGGTACTTGTTGTTATCATTATAAAGGACTCTTCTGTTGGTTCCGTTCAGGAAGACTGAGCTGATTGTGCCAGACCAGGTCACGCTCCAGTACAGTTCATCATCTAGACAAGAAATACAAGACAAACAGTTGTCCTTAAGACATGGAATTAAGACACAATTGGCTAAGTTTATATTATGGAGATAACATATTCGTACCGGAAAATTAGTGGTCGTTCGACACATGTAGGATTCTAGTCGGTCTACTCCTACTGTGTATGTCAGCCTGTAGTATCATGGATGCGCTTTCATCCCTCCTATTGTGTCACGCTCTGTTGACAATTGTCACAATTTCATCAATTAGATATACATTTTATATCATTTTTCAGATACCTTCATGTTAGAGCATATTATGATACAATTATTTACTCTCAATTTGATTTCTGGTTTCTTTTGTAAGATGGTCTTTTAATCAATTACAATTAAGAGACTGTAAAGAAGGAGTGTGGCATTGTGAAATTGCATCTGGGCTTCAATCAGAAAGCACTAAGGTGATCGTAAATCATTAAGGTAACCTTAGTTCAACGTTAAATAATGGGAGTTAAGGTTAACCGTAGTAACGGTAGCTTTGTCAAATGTATTAGTTAAAGGTTCAGTACGACCTGGTCACCAATTGAAGAAAGTTGAAATTGAAATCAATTAATAAATCAGTGATAGAAAAGTTGTATTATCCATCAGGTAAAACAAAAGTTTGACACATACAAAAATTACTTTTGACAAGAAAACATTTCCGTATTCAATCTAATAAAGTCCGGTCTAATAAAGTGCAGATTGTCATTTTATTCTAAGGGTGAAACATAATTTCCATACACAAAATTGGAATTGTTTTCAAGCATGTGACGCGAGGATGGTACAAATTGTGCTGTATCATAACAAAAAATCACTTATAATGGCATCTACTTTTGATGAGTATAAACTTACTTCTTTCATCTAATGCCAGTCCCAAAACAGTCACAATCCTCTTGATATCAGATCCGTCGAAGTTTGACGAACTGATCTTGTATCCTGCTTTCTCGTCGTACCAAATGATAATCCTAAGAGAAAAACAACAGGCAGTCATTTAGAAAGATACATAGAGCAGCTAATGACGACTTTAGAGGCGCTTCCAGCTGGGTTGACATTGCAAGAGCAGTTGATAGTAAACAATAGATTTATATCAGTTTGTTGCTTTGTGGTCATCATATACAACTCAAATGCACTACAAAGCTCAATAATATCTGATACCGAGGTCCCAGGAAAGAGCATGTCCTACCAACATTGCTGCAGTACAGGTAAGTATACATAAACACGTCCGAGTCTGCTATTCACAGTAATCTAGATACTGTAACGGGAGCTAGTTTTATAGGAGTTATATATACATATATATATCTGATACCGAGGTCCAAGGAAAGAGCATGTCTTACCAACATTGCTGCAGTACAGGTAAGTATACATAAACATGTCTGAGTCTGCTATTCACAGTAATCTAGATACTGTAACGGGAGCTAGTTTTATAGGAGTTATATATACATATATATATCTGATACCGAGGTCCAAGGAAAGAGCATGTATTACCAACATTGCTGCAGTACAGGTAAGTATACATAAACACGTCCGAGTCTGCTATTCACAGTAATATAGATACTGTAACGGGAGCTAGTTTTATAGGAGTTATATATACATATATATATCTGATACCGAGGTCCAAGGAAAGAGCATGTATTACCAACATTGCTGCAGTACAGGTAAGTATACATAAACACGTCCGAGTCTGCTATTCACAGTAATATAGATACTGTAACGGGAGCTAGTTTTATAGGAGTTATATATACATATATATATCTGATACCGAGGTCCAAGGAAAGAGCATGTATTACCAACATTGCTGCAGTACAGGTAAGTATACATAAACACGTCCGAGTCTGCTATTCACAGTAATATAGATACTGTAACGGGGGCTAGTTTTATAGGAGTTATATATATATATATATATCTGATACCGAGGTCCCAGGAAAGAGCATGTCTTACCAACATTGCTGCAGTACAGGTAAGTATACATAAACATGTCTGAGTCTGTCATACTATGTTTACGACACCAGTGCCTGAATATTAGTATTTCCCGAGCGAGAGCGAGGGATATACCGATATTCAGGCATGAGTCTTAAAGAGCCATCAAGGATGTTAGTGTTTCAAATTAAAAATATTTTTTTGGAAAATATACTTATAATGTCAATCGCCAGAGAAATCTTTTATCTACAACATGGCATATGTTAAATAATTTTCATATCACGACAATGTAATGCAATTTGGTTTCAAAGAGAAGTACCACTTCCTTTTTTGCTATAACGTACTACACAAACAGTTGGCGCTTCAGAAGCGTGAAGGCTCGTCTCTATCGCAAGTCGCTCTAACAACCCATGTGCTGCACGTGCTGCACGTGTCTCTCTTGCAAGTTACCCTTGACAAACATTACTGAATGTAACGATTGCTTTACAAACAATGTTTCTAAATGTCATGAGAATATACAAATTATTGCCTGTTTAATGTACTTTTTATTGAGATAAGACCAGCAAATTATGAATTTGGTTTACTGTCATTAATTATAAAATTCACGAAAAATATCTATTTGGGTAAAACAATTATTTCAATATCTGAAGCAAATACATAATTAAATGAAATGGTAAATAAATAATCGGCAAAAAATATATATATTTCGATTTCTTTCATTGCTCATACTTGTTGTTATTCTTTCGTGTCTTTGTTTACTGTGTGTGAGCTAGACCATAATGCTTTGCGCTTGAAAATAATAGACTGGATCTATATTTAGACTGGAAAACACCTTTACCAATTAATGCAATTTCTCAGCTTATTTTAGGTTGAATTTTTTTTTGAAAAATTAAGTGTATTTTTTTTTACCGACTTAGATTTTGGACATTTTTTGATAATAATTTCATACATCATTAATAAAGGGTAACATCACCGACAGGATTGGTAACAGTCAACAATGTTAAGAATTCTGTTAAAGATAAGGCAGTGTTGAAACCATTCATATAAAAGGTGGATAGTCGGACAGATGGACGGACATATGGAAGGACGGACGGACGTACATTGGACGTCATACCATGCCATAAGCCCATTGGGCTGATGAGCTAAAAACGAGACATCGAGATCACTACAATTAAACCTAAAATTAGCGATAAAACTTTATCTTGCATTAATCCTATACTATCTTAAAATAGAAATCACCATTGAAATCACCTAACACATGATCTAACATTTAAATACAAAGAATAACATCACCGAAGAGATGTTACAGATAAATGTGTTGGGTTTTTTAATATTGAAATATTGTTACAGAGCATGTTATCTATTCGCCTTCATCTCAATTCGCCTACATTCTAAAAGCAACATCTCATGGTACGTTGATTACTGATTTACACAATGATAAACTAGCATCATCCCTTATATTTTACAAGGTCTGCATTTAATACAGTGAAATATAATAACTTTTTATAATCTTGTTCAATACATTTTCAAACATTTTATATACTTATCGATTAGCTATTTTAGGTTGAAATTTAATATACATAATTAACCAATCAGTGTTAACAAAAATCAGTAAAGAGACCTTTTTTAAGTTTTAACCTACACATGCTAATATGAAAATCATAAAACCGTTGCGAAATTATGTATACGATAAATATGCATATGCATATGAACCCACCATTTCCTAATTTCACAATTTGAGAGAAAAGTTTAGGTCATGTGTATTTGCTATAAAAAGTATAGAAATAATTCGTTATTTTGAAGGCTGGAGCTTTAACATAGGATCTATTCATAACATATTCAAACCAATGACCTATTTCTGTGATATAACAAGAAGACATAGTCATCAACATCCCCCGCCAGAGCTAAGAAATTTAAAAAAGGGCGATAATTCGAAACAATTATGCATTACTCATTTTCATTCCATCAAGGTATGTGTGCCCTCAAGCAAAACATCAAATTTGGTAACCCTATCTTAAATGGTTTCTGAGAAAAGCTGTCCCCTTTGGAGATACTATGAACAAAGTAAAAAACTTAGGAACAAGGGAAATAACTCTGGAAAAAATAATTGCACGCTTTACATAGTCGAACTCCATCAAGGTATTCATGCCTTCAAACAACACACCAAATTTGATAACCCTATCTTAAACGGTTTCTGAGAAAAGCTGTCCCCCTTTGAGATACCATGAACAAACTTTAAAAATACGGAACAAGGGCAATAACTCCGGAAAAAATAATTGTACACTTCTCATTTTCGAACTCCATCAAGGTAATCATGCCTTTAAGCAACACATCTAATTTGGCAACCCTATCTTAAATGGTTTCTGAGAAAAGCTGTCCCGTTTGGAGATACCATGAAGAAAGTTAAAACATACGGAACAAGGGCAATAACTCCGGAAAAAATAATTGTATGCTTCTCATTTTCGAATTCATGCCCTCAAGCAACTCAGCAAATTTGGTAACCCTTTATCTCGGACGGACGGACGCACGGACGGACGGACGCACGGACGGACGGAGCCCAAACCTATACCCTCCTTCCACTTCGTGGTGGGGATAATAAGCAATTCTTACTTAGACAGCTGGCTAAATAGATGCCACGTTAAGGAGTCTTATTAACCTTATGAAACATATCAATATTTTTAACTTACCATGATGAACTATAACTTAACAAAGTACAGTTGTGGTGGCAAGTCCCGTGCAGTCTTCTATAACCTAGATGATATAATGCTCGCAGTGACAATCTCCGGTAAACATCCGTTCTGTAACAGTGAGTGAAACTTAGCCTTGACATGCATGAAGTGGAGCTAGACCGAGGCGAGCATGATCGTCTATCTAATACGGCTGTGAGCTTTTCACAGACAGTTTCCTTCTCGCTGCAGCTAGGCCTCTAATTCTATGTATAGCTTCATTCCAAATGACTGAACTCTGAACTCTGAACTACTGTCGCATTTTACAATTTAAAGGGGCAGCAGCACTTTTTTTCGCTCAAATAGGTCGACCAACCCCCTTCTGTCTTTGGAAAGTCAAGTTAAAAATTGGTGTACATGGTTCCGTAAGGCCATGGGGATCGTTTTTGTCATTCAAAACAATAAAATGACCGCCATGCATTTGTTGCTTTATACGCAACATCGTTATTACTACTACGAATGATTGGTTTGTGTAATAGAATGCTTTACCCTCTGAAGTTAATTTAAATAGCACAAACTATCATTATCAATAGCAAATTTGAAAAAATAAATTCTGAAAAAAGTGTGCTACTGCCCCTTTAATAAGTAACACTCTATGACACATACAATTATTTTATCAATACTAGTAAAATCAGAAAGTCGTAAATAAATGTCATGAAAGATCCAGTGTAATTATGTTCATAGTTTGAGAAGCACACAAGGGCTGAATGTGTCGACACCAGCAAACTTCCCTAGCGAGGAAAAGAACAAAAAGTACAGAGGTTAGGAATCAGGAATCTGAAGGGAGTAACCTCTGTGGGAAGAGAATTGAGGCTTGATATGAGCAATGAATTGGAGCATGCAGAGGAAATTGGGGACTTCGGGTGCAGGTTTGAAATCTTAAAAACTAATCAACAACAAAAGCAAAACATAATATTATACAGCATGAATGTTGAGATGACAAGAAATAGATAAAGGATATAACTATGGACGTTACAGTATTAGAAATATTTGAAGATCTCGAGAAGCCAACGAATGACGTATCCTCCAAATTTGCCGTTCAGAGGTTATACTTGTTCTTGCATGATATGTCAATTAACACACATTGACACTAGAGAGTCTTTATATAGACTTTAAAGGGACTTTATGTATACTTTATAGAGACTTTACAGGGACTTTATGTATACTTTATAGAGACTTTACAGGGACTTTATGTATACTTCATAGCAACTTTACAGGGACTTTATGTATACTTTATATATACTTAACAGGGACTTTATGTATACTTTATGTAGACTTTACAGGGACTTTATGTATACTTTATAGAGACTTGGTAGAAACTTTATATATAATTTATCGATCCTTTATATGGACATTTTATAGAGAGTATACAGACTTTATATAGTCTCTAAATATATTTTTTAAAAGTTGACACTCATTAAATAGACTTTATATAGATATTATTATTAGACTTTATTGAGTCTTTAGAGTATCTGTATTTAGACATTATAAAGACTTTATATAGAATTTATATAGACTTGATATAGTGAACATTAAGACATTATATAGACATTACATATACTTTATATATTCTTCTTAGCAATTTAGTTTAAACTAGCTGTAATGTTATACGTCCAAGTATAAAATGACAGCTTTTTATGATTGTTTTTATGTAGACTTTAAAAGTCTTTATGAAGACTTTATATAATCTTACTATGGACTTTATGTAGACTTTATACCATCTTCACACAGACGGACAGTATACAGACTTCATACAGTCTTTACATATACTTCATATTGACTTCATTGAGTGTGTATAGAAACTTTATTGAATCTGTTATAAGGCTGTGTATATACTTTATAGAGTCTTTATAGATACTTAATATAGACTTGATGTAGACTTTATACAGTCTTTATGTAGACTTTATACAGTCTTTATGTAGACTTTATACCATCTTCAAACAGACGGACAGTATACAGACTTCATACAGTCTTTACATATACTTCATATTGACTTCTTAGAGTCTGTATAGAAACTTTATGGAATCTTGTAAAAGACTTTATATGTTTTTATGTGAACTTTATTTAGTCTTACTATAGACTTTATATAGACCTTATAAGTTTTATGTTGACTTTATATAGTCTTACTATAGCCTTTATATAGACTTTAAAGGTCTTTATGTATACTTTATATAATCTTACTATAGACTTTATATAGACTTTATAAGTTGGTATATTGACTTTATATAGTCTTACTATAGACTTTATATAGACTTTATAAGTTGTTTATGTAGACTTTATTTAGTAAAAGGCCTTATACAGACTTCATACAGTCTTTACATATTCTTCATATTGAATTCATAGAGTCTGTATAGAACCTTTATTGAATCTTCTATAAGGCCGTATATAGTCTTTATAGACTCTGTATAGATACTTAATATAGACTTGCTAGAGATTATATTATAGTCTATATACTTCATATTACCTTTTTCCGATTTTATATTGACTTTAAAGAGTCGAAACTTTATAGAAACTTTATAGAAACTTTAGATGGACTTTATACAGAAGCAAATGTACTTCTGTATTTTTAGAGACTCCATCATCGGGTGGAATTTGACATATGCTTTCTCCTTCATCAGGTGGAATTTGATATATGCTTTCTCCTTCATCGGGTGGAATTTGACATATGCTTTCTCCTTCATCGGGTGAAATTTGATATATGCTTTCTCCTTCATCGGGTGGAATTTGACATATGCTTTCTCCTTCATCGGGTGGAATTTGACATATGCTTACTCCTTCATCATGTTGAATTTGACATTTGCTTACTCCTTGATCGGGTGGAATTTGACATTTGCTTACTCCTTGATCGGGTGGAATTTGACATATGCTTTCTCCTTCATCGGGTGGAATTTGACATATGCTTTCTCCTTCATCGGGTGGAATTTGACATATGCTTTCTCCTTCATCGGGTGGAATTTGACATATGCTTTCTCCTTCATCAGGTGGAATTTGATATATGCTTTCTCCTTCATCAGGTGGAATTTGATATATGCTTTCTCCTTCATCGGGTGGAATTTGATATATGCTTTCTCCTTCATCGGGTGGAATTTGATATATGCTTTCTCCTTCATCGGGTGGAATTTGATATATGCTTTCTCCTTCATCGAGTGGAATTTGATATATGCTTTCTCCTTCATCGGGTGGAATTTGATATATGCTTTCTCCTTCATCGGGTGGAATTTGATATATGCTTTCTCCTTCATCGGGTGGAATTTGATATATGCTTTCTCCTTCATTGAGTGGAATTTGATATATGCTTTCTCCTTCATCGGGTGGAATTTGATAAATGCTTTCTCCTTCATCGGGTGGAATTTGATATATGCTTTCTCCTTCATCCTGTTGAATTTGATATATGCTTTCTCCTTCATCGTGTTGAATTTGATATATGCTTTCTCCTTCATCGGGTGGAATTTGATATATGCTTTCTCCTCCATTGGGTGGAATTTGATATATGCTTTCTCCTTCATCGGGTGGAATTTGATATATGCTTTCTCCTTCATCAGGTGGAATTTGATATATGCTTTCATCGTCATCGGGTGGAATTTGATATATGCTTTCTCCTTCATCGGGTGGAATTTCACATATGCTTTCTCCTTCATCGGGTGGAATTTTATATATGCTTTCTCCTTCATCGGGTGGAATTTGATATATGCTTTCTCCTTCATCGGGTGGAATTTGATATATGCTTTCTCCTTCATTGAGTGGAATTTGATATATGCTTTCTCCTTCATCGGGTGGAATTTGATAAATGCTTTCTCCTTCATCGGGTGGAATTTGATATATGCTTTCTCCTTCATCGGGTGGAATTTGATATATGCTTTCTCCTTCATCGGGTGGAATTTGATATATGCTTTCTCCTTCATCGAGTGGAATTTGATATATGCTTTCTCCTTCATCGGGTGGAATTTGATATATGCTTTCTCCTTCATCGGGTGGAATTTGATATATGCTTTCTCCTTCATCGGGTGGAATTTGATATATGCTTTCTCCTTCATTGAGTGGAATTTGATATATGCTTTCTCCTTCATCGGGTGGAATTTGATATATGCTTTCTCCTTCATCGGGTGGAATTTGATATATGCTTTCTCCTTCATCCTGTTGAATTTGATATATGCTTTCTCCTTCATCGTGTTGAATTTGATATATGCTTTCTCCTTCATCGGGTGGAATTTGATATATGCTTTCTCCTCCATTGGGTGGAATTTGATATATGCTTTCTCCTTCATCGGGTGGAATTTGATATATGCTTTCTCCTTCATCAGGTGGAATTTGATATATGCTTTCATCATCATCGGGTGGAATTTGATATATGCTTTCTCCTTCATCGGGTGGAATTTCACATATGCTTTCTCCTTCATCGGGTGGAATTTTATATATGCTTTCTCCTTCATCGGGTGGAATTTGATATATGCTTTCTCCTTCATCGGGTGGAATTTGATATATGCTTTCTCCTTCATTGAGTGGAATTTGATATATGCTTTCTCCTTCATCGGGTGGAATTTGATATATGCTTTCTCCTTCATCGGGTGGAATTTGATATATGCTTTCTCCTTCATCCTGTTGAATTTGATATATGCTTTCTCCTTCATCGTGTTGAATTTGATATATGCTTTCTCCTTCATCGGGTGGAATTTGATATATGCTTTCTCCTCCATTGGGTGGAATTTGATATATGCTTTCTCCTTCATCGGGTGGAATTTGATATATGCTTTCTCCTTCATCAGGTGGAATTTGATATATGCTTTCATCGTCATCGGGTGGAATTTGATATATGCTTTCTCCTTCATCGGGTGGAATTTCACATATGCTTTCTCCTTCATCGGGTGGAATTTTATATATGCTTTCTCCTTCATCGGGTGGAATTTGATATATGCTTTCTCCTTCATCGGGTGGAATTTTTTCCTAATTCATGAAATCTCTCAGACCTATTTCACGAAATCTCTCAGACCTATTTCACAAAATCTCTCAGACCTATTTCATTAATTCTCTATTTTTTTTACGAAATCTCTTTATTTCACGAATATGTATCTAATTCACGAAATGTCTCCCTATTTCACGAAATCTCTCTCTCATCGGAGGAATAAAACATTGAGAAAAAAAAGAAATTGCGACATTGAAAATATGCCTGTCTTGCATTTATATAAATAAGAATGTTCATCCTACTCTCAAACAACAACAGACATTTTAGTTAATCAAGGAGATTTCTAATGAGGATAAAAGTCTTCAATAAAAAACATTATATATAAAAACAACTCCCACTCTCGAAGCGAGATGGCTGAACTTGCATCTTCTTGTAATAGATTTGTTCACGTATTTGTTCTCGCTGAAGCATAGTCGGTTTGAATTTGAAAGTCCTATGGTTCAAACAATTTAGAAAATGATGGTGAACAATACGTGTCTCTTTTATGTGAATTTTGAATCGTGAATGAAATGTGTGTCATTGTTATTATATATAATTGAACGCAAAAACACAATTCAATCTTCAAGAACACATTGTCATGTTTTAGTTAACCTGTTACATAAGACTAAATCCGCTCCAGTTGTGTAACGTGCTTGAAGCAGTATAGAGTGTTGATAGGTTCCTTCATACAATATGTGCTGATTTGAATTCTAATTATCTCAATCGACTTGCACTTTCATTACTTCTTCGGCGGCCTTATCAATATGCAGGAGCAAATATTACACGTCCCATTTTTATATATATGTATGACCTAATAAACAGTACAAATATTTCTTTGAGATAAGTAATTACTTAATAAGTAATTACTGAACATGTCTGGTTTTCGATGTAAAAAATCTTCATATTGTCACTTTACTGAACTGATAAATATTAATAGGATTATTTCGTAACAAAATAACTCTGTTGATATCATTTGACTCCAACAAAATAAACAATGTCACTTTAAGAAGTATTTATCTTATAAAGATAAAATCTATTTGATGAAGTAGATTGACGGACGCCTCTTTGCAATTTTAAAGTGTCATTTTGGTAATCATTTTTAACCAATATAGCGGATTCGACTTCTAGCTGCTTTGTTATACAGTAATTACGTTATATATGGATGGTTTTCAAGGGAAGTAACTCTAGAGTGGCTTCACACAGATTTAAAACCATGAACTTAAGTCAAACGTTTTTACAGATTCTTCTGACGATCAAGTGTAATGTATTTTTCGAATGATAGCTTATTACATCTATGTTCAATATATATCGGAATCAATTGAACATAAAATCGAGACAATATACACTAGCAGTTGATTATTAAGACGATATGTACTATCGTTTTTTAACCATACTGGCAACTTTTTCGGCGCCTGCTTTGAAGACAATCCTTGAAACGTGACTGGTGATTAACAACGTGTTTGTACTAGAGTGCCTGACTGCATTTAGCATGGTAATTTAATTATTGTTAAGTTTCACTTCCGCTAGATGAATTTATGAGGTGTGTGAAGTCGCCAAAATCACATGTTTATGCAAAACATGTTAAGAATCTTCTATGGGAAGGGAGAGATGAAGTGACCCTTTCTCGTCATTGGTCATTGGTGGTTGAATGCATACGAGCAAAAGTTTGAGATGATTGTTTTCACAGTTGCTTCATCTCCTCATGCAATAACAGTCATTATAGATTGTGTAAAAAAATACGGGAACATGTGATTGCATATAATGATTTGCTTTTGCACTTTAAATTCATCACAAGCTTAAGTGTTCGGTGCATATGGGTCAAGTGTTTGTCCAAACGCAGCCCTCACCTCACCTTCCTTCCCTCAGAACTAAATATTTCTGGTGATCGGAAAACAGTAACAAGAAAAAACGTCACAGTAAAAAAGTAAAAAATTTGCCTTTGACAAAAGTCACAGGTACAAAAATCACAGTAAAAATGGTCACAAGATGTATATAAGACCTTATTAGTTAACTTGATAACATGAATCAGTCAACACTCACAGACCATTGAATGAAAATGACAGGGCATCAGCATCATCTACATCCTTTACAATTTAGCAATACTACTATCACATCTTGCATTCAATATTCTGTATTTATCCTAATGTTCAGCCAACTCTGTAATGGAAATCTTGGAGAGTAACAAATTAATAAAATAAACATAACAAAGACAACAGGTAAACCGACACAAATAGCTGAACTGTAGTAGTGTATAATAAGGTCCCGTACAGTGGTTGTACTTGATCCACTAACGATGAGTAGCTATATATTAATCCATGAATTAAAAACTTAAAATATCAAAGATTCACTCACTCTGCACCAATATAACTGTGACTTTTTTACCTGTGACTTTTTTACTGCTACTTTTTTACTGTAACTTTTTTCCTGTGACTTTTTTTCCTATTACATTTTTTCCTGTGACTTTTTTCCCCTTCATTCATATTTGTTCCCCTAATCACGCACGCTTGGTCGGGAGATATTTTGTTTTACTATTTCATGACGTGTCTTTTAAGTAGCAAGTAAAACATATGGTATGTTCATTTACTGAAGAAATCGGGATTGGTATAATCATACTGCAGGTGTGTCTGAGTGTTACATTCTTAAACATGGGCCCACCTAATTTCTTTCCTCATAGTGGCTGGAATGAGTTGGCCCACCTAATTTCTTTCCTCATAGTGACTGGAATGAGTGGGCCCACTTAATTTCTTTCCTCATAGTGACTGGAATGAGTGGGCCCACCTAATTTCTTTCCTCATAGTTGCTGGAATGAGTGGGCCCACCTAATTTAGCGCGAAGCGGGGGATATAGTATTCGGCTGCGTCCGTCCGTACGTTCGTACGAACGTCCGTACGTACGTACGAAATGGAATAACTCAAATACTATTCACTGGATTCTTTTCATATTTTGCATATCGGTTCATCATAGCAAGAGTAATGTTCCTACAGAGGTTTGTGACCTTGGCCTTCATTTCAAGGTCACAATGAGTCTTTGTCATTTTACCCTTGTCAGCGGGATATCTCAATAACCATTTGCCGGATTCTCTTCATATTTTACACATAGCTTCCTCAAGGGAAGACGACGGGCTGATTAGATGTTTACGTTCAGAAGTATTCAGGCGGTTCTTATCGAGCCCTGGCGTCCTTATAAACCTCGTTCATCATAGATACAGTTGACTGGACAATACTTCCCGAAACCTGTAAAAAAATGAAAAGCCTTGTGAAAGTTATTATTGATATATTGTCTGTGGCATACACATCATTTTTTGTTCAGTAACCTATTAGTTTGACACCATATTTAGTGTTAAATTGCGTACTGTTTGAAACCAAATCTATTAAATACTCAGTTAATGTTACTTTTTAAGCAATGCCAATGATCAATTTGCATGTGAAGGGAGAAACTGCGATACACGTGTCCATATTCCCGCTGAACTATCTAAGCTGCATATTTTTTACAAGTTTAATGAAAAGTTACTTACATAGTAGTTGTTGTTCGTTATAATCATACTAATTCTTACCTCAGAAACAAGCAGTACAACGTTTCAATTTCTCCACGTACGTCGAATTGAGGAGCACGTCTAAACATTTCAAATGCCTGTTTTCAAATGAATGGAGCGCCACGTGCGTAAGTCAGAGGTTCACTCGCACGTGTAAATTGTGAGAATGCGATTTTCACGAGCTCTTCGGTATTGTTTTGATGTCAATTTCGTGTGTGGCACGGGCTTCATATGTGTGCTTTGTCCAAAACAATATAGTTCGCGAGAAAAAAATATTACATTAGTTGATTAGATAAATCTTAACAAACGTATCATTTTTTAATTATTTGGCAATGGTCTGAGTAAGGTAGACCATTTGGGCCTTGTTGTCAAATCGTTGAAATGGTTAGTTAACCATTTCAACGATTAGACAACAGGCCCTCATGGTCTAACTATAACATACATAACTTCCAGCATAGAAAGCTATTGTTGAAGGTAGTGTGATTGGTTTACTGAATTGCATCAGAACATACATGTACAAGCATATGGGCCGTCATGAGACGGTTTGATGATGAGACTTCCGAACCGTGTGAGTTAGTATCATCGCAGATGTACTATTTTGCAACTTTATTCCTCGGAAAACGGTAGGTTTTAATCAAAAGAATCAACTCGACAAGTTCGATAGCTATAGGGTTGTATCGAAGGTGTCGGCACACTCATGATGGCCTCTATAAGGAGCAAAGAAGGTAGGCCATATGAAGTCGAACATTTTCATTTAAAGGGACCGTCATGTCGGCAAATCCGCCATCTTGATTTTTTTTATTACGTGCAATGAAAACATAGTAACACATAACGTGTCACATTTTTTTATAAACAATTTGCTGTTATGGGTATAGAAAATTTTCCCACTAACAGCGGCGCAGCGCCAATGACTGGTTTCACTTCTCATTGTTTTTATTTGTATTTAAATGCACACTTGTCTTGTGTTTTGAAATATTATGTCATCAAAGTTATTTGAAATGATACATAAATGTGATGGAAGACATTTCATATTCTACTGTGAGTGAAATCCAATGAGGGCAGGTTTTGACGAATTGAAAATTCTGAGAAATGAATTTAGAAAATGATAACGTTGACTCAACAGATTTACTTAGAATAAAGTGATAAAGGAGCTAAATCTTTCTAAAACTACAATTAAACGTATTCCCCAAAAAGCTGAGATAGCCATGTTAAATCCTATAGTTTGTTCACACATGGAATGGTTATGTGATGCGAAAATAGAAGATGTAATTTCTTATATATTAACAGAGATATAAACTCTACAATGTTCAAGCATTTGCATAAAACAAAACAGCATTGTCAACAATTAAATGAAATATCGCACGTTAACGAGAGTATGAGAAGAGGATTTGGCAATGTCGTTTTGGTTGATCTTGAACATTAAGAATATATTCTAAGACCATCTGTCAATTTATTGAGAAATCGCGTTTGACTGTAGATACATGACATTCGATGCATTCATTTAGTTTGTCCGGTTTTTATTATAATCCATTAGTGTGAACAATCCCCACCCACATTGGAGAATCTATAAAGCTATGTAGGTGACATCCAGCTGAGTGCTGATAGATATGTTAATGTGGTGGGTTTCAGTGCATCATTTATCTGTCTGGGTTATTGTCTGAAAACAAATTCCAGCCCACATTCATTATCAATTGAACTGAGGGGGAGATATATTAGGCTGGATGGGAAGTCGAGTCGTTAGTCCAGACTAGGTCTCTCGTGGGGAAAGATCGGAGCTTGACAATTCTTGGAACTTCGTTGTTCAGATGTTTTGTCAAGGAGTGAACTGACGAATACGAATCTCAGACTCTTCCAACTCCGCAGTGAGCTGTTGAGACGAAAGACTAGAAGAAATTTCACATTGGGGAATCTTTGGATATACGCTTCTGGATCCTTTGTTGTTCAGGGAAGCGCCAGACTGGACTATAGAAGGAAAACCGGGCTGTAAACAATTTCTGAGCTGGTGAAAGATCTGAAGCGAAGATTCTTGAACCTTGAGAGTTCAGAACCAAAGAAGACAATAGGCAAACATTTAGACAAGGTCTTCACTTGGGAAATATCGGAGGATTCTTGGATCTTCATAATTCAGACTTGACATCACATTTTAAGACGAAGGACCGATCCGAGACAATCTCTTCTCAACAGACGATCTTGGAAACTTCGTCGTCCTGAAGATTCACAGGTGTGCACTGTATAGGATCTAGACAAGAAGTCTCGACAATTAAATAAGGTAAGAGCTATCTGTCAATTTAGTCACATTTAGAGAACATTGCTGATCCCGTGAAGTATAAATTCGAGGGATACAAATATATATGCTGTTGCTGCAGTGTTGACACATGGAACACTGTGGCGTGAACCTTATTATTATCAATTGCAAACTTGGATAAACGGGAATGTCACATCTTAATTCGTCAGCACAAATCCACAGTCTAGTTATGTGAACTGAAGAGAATTCACATATTAATCTAGAAATTGATGGGGCAGTTTCTGAATGATCCATTTGAGAGTGCTACTTCGTTTCAAATTTCACAATTAATATAGTATCATGTTCTTCTTTGTAGGTTTGACCAAGACTACAAAATGTCAATTGTGATTCCAAATGTTATCCTGGCGAATACAAGCGAGTTGGAGGAAAATGAAATCGGCATTCATGGCTTGTTGATGAGCAGCTCGGAGGGAAACTGTGTAAACAGAACTTTAACATTCATTCAGTTTCCTCAGATGAAAGATGGTTTGAAGAAGCCCTCAGGGAGAGCTCAGAATTGAAATTATCGAACAGTTACTCAATGGAAACCTACTTCTCTGGTGTGGATGATAATGCATCAAAACTAACAAAGCCAATCATTCAGACAAATACAATTCAGTAAATACTTATTTCACGAGTAACTTAATTGTTGATGAAATGTGCAAAATGTCTCGTTAAGATTATATTTTTGTTATAATTTTGATGACTGGTGAGTAATAAAACTCTAAGTGTGTTACCTGGAAACTCAGTGACGATGTCCTAGATTTTGTTTGATGCTCCAATTGCTTTATATTGGTAGTGATCTAACTTCAGAGCTCGGCTACGCCTCGGTTTGGTCCAGTTGAAAAAACTATACTGATATAAGCCGATGCAAATAAGAAACTATGATACTAATTATTTCACGCTTGATTGCTGGGACACACTGGCGAATCTGTGTTTATATCCGATTTCATGTATGTAAGTTACTTTAGGCATAAAAACGGTTCATGGTGTTGACAATTCAAATACTAGGTTAAGAGATTTAACAGCTACTTTGTACCCTTTGAGCATGTGTGATAATAGTTGTGGTATCATGTGTGAGGATATGTAATTGTGACAGACAGACAGATGATTTTATTTGTATAAATGGCCATGACATCACAATGATGCTTTGACTTTCATGAGTGAGAATATGTAATTGTGACATCACATGGTTTTTAATGCTTTGATTATCACGTGTGTGGGTATATTTTTGTGATATCGACATGATTTTAATGCTTTGTTTTCACGTGTGTAAAAATGTAATTGTGATATCACAATCATTGTTAATGCTTTGACTTTCATGTGTGATAATATGTAATTGTGACATCACAATGATTGTTAATGCTTTGACTTTCATGTGTGAGAATATGTAATTGTGACATCACAATGATTGTTAATGCTTTGACTATCACGTGTTCTGCAAATGTTGTTGTGTAAGAGTGTCTGTAAACATTTACAATTTTACAATCTTTTAAGAGTGTGTTATGTAGTATTCGTGAATAATCAGTTTACATGAAATGTATGTACATGTACTCTGCTGTATACGTTTAGCTAAGAATCATCAACATTCACCACTCTTATTCAAAATTATATTATTACTTAGGAGCTATGTGTTCGGATTTTGCTCAGTTATGACTGAGGGAGAACTGTAATCCCCCGTACATTCTACTGGCACTAGACATCACAATCACTGGTCAATTTTCTACTTCTTTATTCTCATTCAGCCACCATCATTTGTACAAGAGAAGGCAATGTATAATTAATATATATATGAACAAAAGTTGATTAGTTACAATGATTTTAGTTCTTTAATCCTACATCGACGATAGATATAAATCTAGAATTATTTTTCAATATTTTGTCAACTGTCAGTGCAGTTGTGAGATTGCTCTTCTTCTGACAGGAGACGACATATCTCAACATTTTGTTTAGAAAATTGACAGACATGATCCAGTCTGTAATTTAGATGCTTGATTTTTTCTCATTACCATTTCTCATTTACTGTTACCGTTTCAAAGCTGTAAATTATCAGTAACTAAGTAATTATTTTCATAGCACCAAACAACCGATTTAAGATTCACCTACTTTTACCAAATTTAGGACAATTACAAGAATAATATATCAAGGCAATGCACGAACATACTGAAACGTTTGAAAATCCTCAAAATAACGATTTAGATTGTATTGGACATTGACCTGTTGTTGAAGGTTTTACTTGAGTTGTATTCTTAGTAATTTGTGCTTATAATATTTGAGAAACTAGTAATGTACCACTTTTCTCGTTAACGCTATGTGTCTACTTGTCGTGCAATTTACCATATATTTACAATAAATGCAAACTCTGTTTCATTCTGCGTCATGTTATTTCTTGGGTGTTTGGTTAAGAGTGTACATACAGAACGGGTGATAGTCGTCCATTTGAGCTGAAGTCATTGGATGGTGTGCCAACAGCTTTGAAGTAAATGGGGGATCAAGAGGGGGTTTGTCCGACTTGACCTCTACGGTGCAGTACTCAGATCAAAAACGAAGCGAGTGCTATGTTCGATCTGATTTAATTGAGATTGTGACGAGGTCAAGCTTGTGCTGACGGAAGTCCGAACTCTGAGGTAAACACAGAAAAATCATGTTAAGTTAAAAACCATAGTTTACTGTTTGGTGTCATAATGCCAGCATCATTTCTAAAAAGTAAAGCTAAAAATCTTTTTTAAAAGCTAAATTCTCTTTAAAACAAACGTGTGTGTAGACTTACAATTCCAGATGTATAAAAGAAGTGTTTTAATAGACATATCAGAATACATAAAGATGAATTAGAACTTAAACTGTGATGAAAACACAAACATTGTTTTCTGAAAATTTAAACCGATATTAGGGAAACAGATTAATAACTCTAATCCTAATTCGTTTAATGATTGATCTATATGAGATAGGATTATATCAAACACAATTGTTGTTTCAGAAAACTAGGCTCAAAAATATTAAACAAGTGGCTTTCCCACATGATAACACCTGTCCAAACTTGATTCCGTGGGTCTTTCTCTACTATTAAAAATATGTAAATAATCTATAATAGTGTGCACTATTGAACAGTAGGTAACAAAAGCTTGGGAGATAGTAGACATCCTTGACGCACCCCTACCTCTGCATCAAAAGGATCTGAGAGCTTGCCAGCATGTCTCACTTTGCAAGTCATCTGTTGGTATGGAGACTTGACAAGGGTAACAGTTATTTCCATAGTTTCTCATCATACGAATATGTGTTTCAGTCCTTGTTGTCAAAGGTTTGTTTGTAATCAATGAAACTGACATATAATGGAGAGCCCTACTCCAATGTTTGTTATAATAATCAAATGTCCGCCACATTGTATGACCTAGTCTTAATTCAAACGGGCACTGTGTAAAGTGTAAACCTTCATGGATACGGTGAGCACCACTGTATGAAGTTGTGCAGGATAGAAACACTGCAATGGTTAATGAAGATAAAATGGAAATATACGTAATTGATTGATTTTATTAACAGGACTCAATAATGAATACAGTGGTGGATAAAACAGTCCCTGGTTGTAACCCTGATGATGCAGTGGTTGCATCCGTTGTTGCACCGGTAACTGCGTCCATTGTTGCACCGGTAACTGCATCTGTTGTTGCATCAGTTGCTGCATCCATTGTTGGGCCAGTCACTGCATCCGTTGTTGCGCCGGTAACTGCGTCCATTGTTGCACCAGTAACTGCATCTGTTGTTGCATCAGTTGCTGCATCCATTGTTGCGCCGGTTGCTGCATCCGTTGTTGGGCCGGTAATTGTGTCCATTGTTGCATCAGTTGCTGCATCCGTTGTTGCATCAGAAGCTGAATCCCTAGTTGCGTCGGTAACTGCGTCCATTGTTGCATCAGTTACTGCATCCGTTGTTGCGCCGGTAACTGCGTCCATTGTTGCGTCAGTCGCTGCATCCGTTGTTGCATCCGTCGCTGCATCCGTTGTTGCGTCAGTAGCTGAATCCCTAGTTGCATCGGTAACTGCTTCTGTTGTTGCGTCGGTAACTGCATCCGTTGTTGCCTCGGTTACAGGTGGTGCGCAAGTTTCACAACACAATATACCTCGTGCTTCACAGTTGTTTAGATTGCAGTTTGCACCTGGCTCATCTCCGAAAGGACAATTTTCTGTGAAATATAAACTAAAGAGTAGATTTATTGGAGAAAGCATGACAGTTCTATATGATCGGTTAGCATATTGTGCATTATATAAAATACCGGTCCTTTTTTCTAACAGTCGACTTTAAAAAGCATTTCTTGTTATTGGATCTTGTTTATATACACAAGGTTATAAAATCTTTTAATGTTTGTTCCTCTTTTCGAAAATATTTCCAAATAGGTATATGTTGTGCTATCATTAATGCTCTTTGTAAATACTACTCAAAAGAACATTGATATGATATCGGGTCATGTTCTCTAGGTAGAGGCTGTGGACAAGGAGATCCCTTGTATCCATATTTGTTTCTCTTCTCTCCGATGAATTACTTTCAAATGTAATTAAAAGGATTAAAACCAACTGTACCCATGACTGATAATAAACTAATTTCAGTCGAAAAGAAATTCGGACAGTCTCCACATATCCGTATGCAGTGGTTAATACTAACTTCAGATATGATAAGTTTTAACCACTGCATATATATATAGCAAAAAGAGTTGTTGCTTCCTTGCTTGACACTCAGCCTTATAAGGACAGAAACATGCTTGAACTGGTGCTGCGCATTGGCTGCCGGGTGCGGAAAGCACAACATTAATTTCTGATGTACAATATATAGTTATAGGATATCTAACGAGCTTCCTCCTTCATATCAAGTTGATGTCCCGAGTGAAATAATTTTGCTTTGTCTCGAGCCTTCGCATGTTTCTTGTCGTCGAAATGTTTAAACAAGCTAAAACAACCTCATAAAAAGTAAGTTTTAGATGAACATCGCCGTTAAAATTGATTTCCTTTCGGTTATGTTTGCCTTGTGAGTATAAATTCACTGTGTACCGTTACAAACACATTATATTTTCACCGAGATACTAAGCGTTTGGTGCTAGGTCATTCCCAACGGTAAGATTTAGAGCAAAAACTCTTGCTGCATTCTAAACTTTGTGCTTATTAGCTTTTGTCATGGTGTATTTGTTGCGATTTGTTGTTTATTCATTAAAATCAATCATTGCGGTGAGTACAAGTTTCTGAATTAACTGAACAGTGAGATTAATATTAAAGGGGCAGTAGCACGTTTTTTCGCTGAAATAAGTTGATTAAATGTATTTGAAAAATATTGTCACTAATAGTAACCCACCCTTCTCTCTTCAGATAATCGAGTTAAAAAATAAGTGTACATGGTTTCGTAAAGCCATGGGGATCGTTTTTGTCAATCGAAATAATAAATTGTGTTCACAATAAAATGGCCGCCATGCAATGTTTGCTTTATACGCAACACCGTTATAACCACTACGGGTAATTGGTTTGTGTAATATGATTTTTTACCCTCTAAAGTAAATAAAGATAACATAAACTATCATTATAAGTGGGACATTTGAAAAAATAAAATTTGCAAAAAACGTGCTACTGCCCTTTTAAGTATAAGTGTTGTCGTGTAATGCTTGTAATTTCATGAATGAATAAAGTAGTCGAAGTTCATCGTAAGTCAATCAAATTTCTTGAAGGTGTTATGACACATATGTATATATATAGGAAAATTGTCGAAGAAATCATGATGATTTATTCCTATGAATGGGATTATGAATATGAATAATATGAACTAGGACTGCCGCGGCAGTACTTAGGTCTTCAAGACTTCTGCTTGACATTGAACTCCATGTTGGACTCAAGTTTATTCATCAATTTCTCATATGTGTCATAACAGTTTGTTATGAAACCCCTTTACGAAGTACCCCGTGGGTAATAAAGGACAATACCGCAGGGTAAAAATTGTTAATTATAATAAAATATATATGATGTACTTTTCCAAACACTGTGTGCAGGTATGCTCAATGCGCTACAAATATTCTGATATAACCTCCAATCCAAATTTGCCCAATTGTAGTGCTAGAGTGCAAACAAATATATATATATATATATATATATATATATATATATATATATATATATATATGCGCATGCGCTTCGTTTAGACCAGTCGTTTATTTGGAGTTGGAGTTGTAGTTCTTTTTGCTTTCTCAAACTGTTTAGCAAAGTTCATTGTAATAACCTTATTTACTTTAGTATAAAGATTATATATATATATATATATATATATATATATATATATATATATATATATATATATATATATATTTATATGAAAATACAATTGTCGAAGAAATCATGATGATTTATTCCTACAGCTATGAATGGGATTATGAATATGAATAATATGAACTAGGACTGCCGCTGAAGTACTTAGGTCTTCAAGACTTCTGCTTGACATTGAACTCCATGTTGGACTCAAGTTTATTCATCAATTTCTCTGATTTAAAATGAGCTATCAAACGTGTCTCTATCTTCAGTAGTTTTTTTTCAAAAATTCTCCAAAGAATGTACCCCTCTGAAAACGGAAAAATCACATATTAAAGGACCCCTACATATTCTTCTCATGATTAAGACTAAACAGTGAATATTTTCATACCAAGTTGCAAAGAAAATTTGTGCTTTAATTTCCACTTAAAAACATGTAATCATCATTTAGATTTTATACATAATTAATGCGTTATGTTCTTTTGAATATTAATGAAAATATGCTCATTTTCGGACCCCTAGACATTTGCGTTGTTTGAAGCTGAACTACCAACTTTTTTTAATGAAGGGGTTCAAAAGAAATGTTATTGGACTTGAAATTGTGCATACGCAGGTGTGAATACAATTTCAATAGCGCAATTAGTTAAGCAGCTATGATCCTTTGAAATATGCTGAAAATCACGATTTTCGTAAAATGACAATCTTCTAGGACTTGTCACACATAAACTATGTCAGATACGTACTTGAAAATTATTGTCCTTAATAAATGACGTTTCAATGTTATAATGAGCTATTAAACATGTTGCTAGCTATAGTGGTTCACGATCAAAAAAATTCCAAAGAGGATAGCCCTCGAAAACTCTCAAAATCACAAAATTTTACTTTTTGGGGAATATGTCAATTTTTTTCCCCAAAATATCAGCTTTTACATGATACTGATCTATAATGTAATTTTTAACCTCAATACCTAGACGTACAGTAGAAATACATTAAGTAATGTGTTATGCTGAAAATTGGAACCATAGACAACATTTTCTATGTCTGAAGCTTAACTATCAACTTTTTGATGAAAGGGTTCAACATAAAAGTTATTGGACGTGAAATTATGCATACGTAGATGTCCATAACTTTGCATTTGCATTAGTAAGGCAGTTATGAACCTTTGAAGATGGATGAAAATTGGGATTTTTGAAAAATTACAATGTTATATGACAAGTCACACATAAACTATGACAGATATATGCTTCAAAATTATTATCTTTAGTAAATGATGTTTCTTCTTCAAAATGAGCTATTAAAATGAGCCCTAAAAATAATTTTTTCAAAAAGTTCAATTTTCAAGTTTTTACAATTTTGCTGTAGCTCGTCAACCGTGAAAAATAGAGCAAGGGTTGGGGGGGTTACTTTTTGCAGCATTCTTTTAGCTTTCGTATGAGCTACTGCATGATGCTGTATGTATTGCCGTGATTTAAAAGAAGAAGACACGTACCCTCAAAATCGCGAAAGTGCGCCAAATTTTAATTTTTTGAGAAATAGCAAAAATCAACTATTACCGCCGTTTTTGTGAAATTATCTTGAATAGTTTTCGAGCTATTAAGGTTTGAAGTTTCAACTTCATGGGGAGATAACTCGCGAAAGAAGTCGAAAATCCAAAATCCGGCTCGCTTGGATCTAAGTTGAGTTATAGGCTACACACTCTGAACATTTCACGGAAATCGGTCCAGCCATTACTTCAGAATCCTCATCACAAAATTTGGTACAAAATATAATAATAATAAATATAGTCGCAAGCGACGACAAGCGGATTCTGCGCATAAATAGATTAAATGTAATGAATGAAGCCATCCTTCTGATGTAATTGAGAAGCTTGTCTCTAGCTTGTCTGTATGATTATTGAGACCCAAAGTTTACATGTTAAAATCGAACAATTGTGTGACAATATACAATGGTGTGAGCGTGTACTTACGTAAATGAATGGACCGGAAGTGGTTGTTTCAGACCTATTTTCAAAAGGGAGCAATTGGTGTACTGGTTAGGTAGAATATGATTTGATAATAATGTTTGAATAAAAAGAAAAGAGAAGGAATATAATTGAAAGAGTTTAAAAAATGCAAGGACAATGAAGATGTAGAACAGGGCTTCATAAAGTGTTAGAAACGGCAGAATAAATGTTTGTGGATAGGAGACAATGATGTCTCAAATCTGTTACCCTTAGCTGTTTTTAGAATACGCATTCCATGGTTACAATAGGTATACTGTGTGAAAGACTTGCTTAAAACGAGCGTAGTTTCATTGATGAGTTTGTTAATCAATTGCCACATGCGTAATGTGTGAATGATGGGAGCGGGACTCTTTTGGCGGGCGCAGAAAAATATCATCTTGCCTTATTTGGACGTAGCTTACTATGACAATAGTAAAATCTTGTTTATGAATGAATGAAGTGTTAATTCGTTGACTCGTGCTACGTTCCTTAATAGTTCTCTCGTATGCAAATATAACAAATTGCATTCCAATGTCTGTGTGCATTACACTCAATGTGAATCATATAAACTATTTGAAGAACCGAAACTACAGTCCGATTTACGTGCACAGATCTGTCAAGCATAATCAACCTAGATTTGTCTTTTTCGTTGGCTGATAGAAGTGCGTTAATCGTGATGCAGTGTCCAGTTTTCGACCAGAACTACTTTTACATATATATCGTCACTATACGGAGTCGACTGTCTTCAAATTGGTCATTTTCGGCAACATTCAGTACTTCTACATACAATAGCACCATATATAACACACCTGACCCCCAAAAACACAATGTTAGCCAAAACGAAAGTGTGAATTTCCTGTTCACACATCAAAATAAAAGTAAAATTTGATGAACTTCTATTTAAAACTCATTAGTCATATAAATTATCGTGCTAATGGCCCTTTTTCCAGTTAGGTAGTGTAGATCAGTCTGCATGCTAGTGAATCGCTGAACCAGAAATGCATAGCGGGCCTGGATTTCTAAACACAGATTTCTTAAGTAAATACTGCAAGGCCTAAATCATCCAGTAATGAAGACTGGCAAGAGTTATGCCCTACATTGGGAAGTTGGATTTTGTATGTATTGCTGTAATTTAGGGGAAGATTTATGAAGACACGTACCCTAAAAACTGAGAAAGTTGATTTTCTTTGAGATTTAAATTTTTAACTTATTGGACCCAAATCTCATTAAAGAAGTCGAAAATAAAAAATCGGCAAAACGACAAACGTACCAAAATATGTCATAACATTATCTTATTGGTTACATGTAAAGAAATATTCAAAAATACAACCAAAAAAGTAGCCAGTACACTAACCTTGACAGTGTTGCCAATATGAATTTTTAGATGAAAAAAAGTTAAAAAACAAGTGAAAACAATTTAACATACAAAAGAAAATAAGTTTTGAACCTTTGAAATTATATTTAAGTCAAACAAGTTATATACTGATGGACTTGAACTCGGTCCACTGGAATACAAATCCAACGGTCTTACCGTTGAGCTACAGGTCCTCTTGTCTTTGCTCAGGGAAATTAGTGATTATATTTTATACCTCTATTAGACACTGTTTTGTTCCGATAATATTTATCGAAATTAAGGGAATTTATGTAGCACTTGTTGATATTTTGTCCAAGATCATTTCTTTGCTCTTGGAAGAATCATGATGCATTGATGCAATTACTGACCCCCCAGCAAAACAATGTATGTCAAAACGAAAGTAGGAATTTCCTCTGTTTACACATCAAAATGAAATGGACTGCATTGTCTCTGAATTGCTTCCGGGTTGAAGTAAAAGTTCGTAGCTATGTCCGATGCCTCTACAATAGAAATTACTGAAAATCAAATTATGAGTTGTCTATTGTCTAGTGACGCTTCAATAAAATCTTCATCAAGTCAGTTCAAATCAAACTTATCAAATATTCAAAATGACCATACTTTGAAAGGTGATTGTGAAACAAGAATTTGGAGTTTACTCAAAATATAACAAACTTGTTATTTTCGAATGCTTCAGCTGCATATCAATCTAAGATTCAGCGCTTAGATGCAACTGTCTTCAAAGTGGTGTTTCCGCAAAAGTGCATGATCAAAAAAGGTTAAAATTCAATATGGCGTCGAAACCACGTGACCTATGACTTCGTAATGGTAACATATTTTGCTTGTCTAGTTATTAAGCGTCTTTTAAAAGAAGTTGCGAGTCTCTAGTATGTCACTGGGATTATTTAGACCCAAATTTAACATGTCAAAATCAAACAAATTTTAAGAAAATCAAAATGGCGGCTAAACCACGTGACCTACGAATTGGTCATGATTTACGTTTTTGCTTGTATTGTTCTTGCGCATCTTTTGCAAAAGGTTTCAAGTCTCTAAGTGGATTTTGGAAAAAATTCCCATGTTAAAAGTGTTTCTTTATTATGACCGGAAATGACTGTTCGCGAGCGATTTTATTATTGATTCATAGGCCATAGTCCTGTCTTACTCTCCTGAAAAAATCTTTAAATTCGGTGTGTAGGTTTTTTAATTATCTCCCCTGAATGTTTAAAAAATTGCCGGATTTTGAAAGTCACTATGAAAAGTATTGGGAGTTCGCTAATGCATTGGATTATCGTTTAATCACCAATTCTTTAGCTGCACATATATGCAAGTTTGAGCTCTTAAATGCTAGTATCTTCAGAGGAGAAGATTTTCAAAGGTGCATGGGGTCGGAAAACGAAAAAATGTGTCTAAAATAAAAATGGCGGCAAAACCACGTGACCTACGAAATTGTCCCGATTTACTTTTCTGTTCACATTG
Source organism: Gibbula magus (assembly GCA_936450465.1). Taxonomy (NCBI): domain Eukaryota; kingdom Metazoa; phylum Mollusca; class Gastropoda; order Trochida; family Trochidae; genus Gibbula; species Gibbula magus. The sequence continues at coordinate 67,963,764 of OW388298.1, read as the reverse complement.
TAAATGCACATCTTTTAAAAAAAGTTGCAAGTTTCTAAGTGCATTTTAAACATTTTACCCACGTTAAAAATGGACACATGGATTCGAACTGGACCTCTAACAGCTGTTCCGAATAGGCCCAAAAGCTTCGCAGTTCTATTCCACATTAAGGGCTATCAGCATGTAAAATTGTGTTGCATTTGCTTAAGCCGTTTTGGCTGAATCGTGCTGACAAAATTCTTGAAATGATAAAAATCAAGCAACGATAAAATGATTCAGACTAAAGCATTGGTAGCACCGTCAGGAGCTTTGAAATGTGTCTTAAAGCTGCATAGGGTGGGGAAATTTGCTGAATTTTTTTGCAAAATTTACAATGTGCAAAAGAGTGAATATTGCTCCATAACCGCTGAACCTACGATGTACCTTGGTTGTAGTTTTTGAGTGCCCCGAGACTGGGAATCTTTTGAACTAGGTTTGGAGTCTACGAGCAAAAATTATTGTTGTTGTTTTTGTTTTTTGTTTTTTTTCCGAATTTTTTCTTCAAGATGATTTCTCTGCCTTCTCTCTAACCTTGATTTTTCTGTACACTGTTCTTTTGTCTTGAAGTCCTGAAAAATTGGCGCAGTTATCGCTTCGGGTTTTATAGTTCTGCCCTCTTGAAATATGTCATACTTACTAAGAAACTGGACTTTTTTCATTTAAAGGTCATTGTGAAAAATGTATTAAGAGTAGGCTCAGCTGCATACAGATATAAGTTTCAGCTACGTGGTGCAAGTATCTTCAGAGGAGATGTTCGTTACAGGTGCACGGGGTCAGAAAAGGATGAACAAAGGCTAAAAATCAATATGGCGGCTAAACCACGTGACATACGAATTCGCCATGATTTACTTTTTTACTCGCATTGTCATTGCGGATCTTATAAACAAAGTTGCAAGTCTCTAAGTGCATTTCGAAAATTCCTATGTTAAAACTCAACATTTACATTCGAACTAGAGCTCTGATGGCTGAGTCGATTGGGCCCAAAAGCTTCGCAGTTCTATTCCACTGTAAGGGCTATCAGCATGTACAATTTGGTTGCATTTGCTTCAGCCGTTTTTGCTGAATCGTGCTGACAAAATTCGTGAAATAATAACAATAATAAACACGCCAATAACAATAAGGATTCTGCCCAAAGGGTTGAATCCTTAATAATAAAAACGCCAATAACAATAAGGATTCAGCAAATTGCTGAATCCTTAATAATAATAGAAAGAATCAGGATAAAAACAATACGTCTTCGAGACATACGTCTGGAAGACCTAATAAGGAAAATTCGGGTAAAAACAATAGGTCTTCACGACATACGTCTTGACCTAATAAATCATCGTGATTTATTCGACAATTGTATTTTCCTATATGATACCTGAGGGTTGGACAAGTTTGAACTGAATTTTGTTAAAATTCAGTTCAAATATATACGTGTATATAGACAACATTTTAAAAAGTTTGACAAGTATACAGTCGAGTCACAAATATAAAAAAGTAAAAAAAACACAGAGCCATTTTCACTCCAACGTGTTTCATTGGTATTATCAGGGAGTACTCCCTACATCATACTCCCTGATGATACCAATGAAACATGTTGGAGTAAAAATGACTCTGTGTTTTTTACTTTTTAATATTTGTGACTCGATTGTATACTTGTCAAACTTTGTTCTTACCTGGTCGTACCGGCGCTGCCGCATCAAAGACACAACTTCCGTTAATGCACCACTGAAAAGCACACAACTTCGTTTCTAAGTAACCATTGTCTTAGTTACCACCATCTCACTAACAACCGTCTCAGTAACCATCATCTACATAACCATCATCTACATAACCATCATCTACATCATCATCTACATAACCATCATCTACATAACCATCATCTACATAACCATCATCTCAGTAACCATCATCTACATAACCAGCATCTACATACACATCATCTACATAACCATCATCTACATCATCATCTACATAACCATCATCTACATAACCATCATCTACATAACCATCATCTACATAACCATCATCTACAAAACTTTCATCTACATAACCATCATCTCAGTAACCATCATCTACATAACCAGCATCTACATAAACATAATCTACATAACCATCATCTACATAACCATCATCTACATAACCATCATCTACATAACCATCATCTCAGTAACCATCAACTACATAACCATCATCTACATAACCATCATCTACATAACCACCATCTACATAACCATCATCTACATAACCATCATCTGCATAACCATCATTTACATAACCATCATCTACATAACCAGCATCTACGTAACCATCATCTACATAACCATCATCTACATTACCATCATCTACATAACCATTATCTACATAACCATCATCTACATAACCAACATCTACGTAACCATCATCTACATAACCATCATCTACATAACCATCATCTACATAACCATCATCTATATAACCATCATCTATATAACCATCATCTACATAACCATCATCTACGTAACCATCATCTACATAACCATCATCTATATAACCAACATCTACGTAACCATCATCTACATAACCATCATCTACATAACCATCATCTATATAACCATCATCTATATTACCATCATCTACATAACCATCAACTACATAACCATCATCTACATAATCATCATCTACATAACCATCCATCATCTACATAACCATCATCTACATAACCATCACCTACATAACCATCAACTACATAACCATCATCTACATAATCATCATCTACATAACCATCCATCATCTACATAACCATCATCTACATAACCAACATCTACGTAACCATCATCTACATAACCATCATCTACATAACCATCATCTACATAACCATCATCTATATAACCATCATCTATATAACCATCATCTACATAACCATCATCTACGTAACCATCATCTACATAACCATCATCTATATAACCAACATCTACGTAACCATCATCTACATAACCATCATCTACATAACCATCATCTATATAACCATCATCTATATTACCATCATCTACATAACCATCAACTACATAACCATCATCTACATAATCATCATCTACATAACCATCCATCATCTACATAACCATCATCTACATAACCATCACCTACATAACCAACAACTACATAACCATCATCTACATAATCATCATCTACATAACCATCCATCATCTACATAACCATCATTTATATAACCATGTCTATGTAACCACAGTCTACGAAGCGTTCGGGTCTACATCACATCCCTTTGCAAAATATACAGATATTCAGTTCAAAGTTCAAAGTTCAAAGTTTAACCTGTTGATTGCCACAGCTCGTCCCTTGCATTGGAGTTATGCCACTGCAGGAGCCACTTTCCGTTTGTCCACAAAATATCAGCTGACAATATGTAGAGGGAACTCGTGCTTCCATTACACCCTGAAGCATAATGCGCATGTGCCCAGAAAAAAATAGTCAAAGTAATAAAGTCATTATACACAAGACCCACTCCTGTGAAGATGGTGTTTTCACAAAGATTTCTTTTCTTGTTATAATCTTAATGATTCATGAATATGGATATATGAATATATATGGATGGATAAACGTATTTTGTCCTCGTAGGTAAATCTCTCCATTATTATCCGTTGGACATATAAGTAATAACAGCTCTAACTGGTGGAAAGTTGTAGGGCCTATCCTTGAGAGTAACCATTATCTGACCATTTAGAAATTATCCAAAACGCCCCGTTGCACAAACAATTAGATTCCTTTCGAATAAATCATATGCTACACTTGCTCTTGTAATAATTATTCATAATCTCTGTCTGACTTACACGACACAAGTTATCATCTGCATTGGCTCTGTCACATTGTTCGTCTACATCGTAAATCTGTCCAGCAAGTTGTCCCATCAAGTCAGGTGTGAACTCATCCACCGCTACCCCAGTTGTCAGAGTACAGCCACTGAAGAAACACACACACATATATTAGAGTAAGCATCAGATGGTTTTATCTGGATCAATCATCTTTTAATACGATGTGCTCATATCGCCCTGTGTATCGGTCTTTTCAAGTATATATATATATAATTTGAATGTACCAATTTGATTGGCTAATTGACACTGCCTCGACTCCTTTATTTATTCATGAAAAAAAAACAAGTAAAGTCAACACTTAGATCTACAATTAATCTCATTCTTCAGTTGATTAATGAAATCTTACTCACTCCAATGATTGATTTTAATGAATGATTGACAAATACATCAGTAGTATAGCAGAGCTAATACGCACAAGTTGAGAATGCAGAAAGAGTGTTTTACCGTCAGTGACATTGAAACACAACTCTATTCTCAGTCTCCCGATTAAAACAACGTGTACGTAAGGGTGCGCAGTGACTTTATACTCACAAAACAAAAATAACTGAAAGGAAAAGCATTTCAACGGTGATGTTCATCTACAACTACAACAGTTTTTCAAATGCTGAGCCTATATAATTGTGTTGACCATATTTTTGGATGCGGGAAACAAAGTGTGATACTCGGTTGTCGTTGGCTCTAATTGGCATGCCCAAGATTAAACTCGAGCGAGTCAAAGTGAACGCAGCCCAGAGGACTCGATGTCAATCTTTTAGCACTGTGAGTTTTTGTATCAGATAATTCCATGTTAACTTGTGATACACTTACCCCATAGTGGTGTAAAACGCGATAAGTTCTGTGATGGAGCAGCTAGAAAAACTGAAGTAATTTCCAGGCATATCGGCACCAGGGAAAGAGAAGGATGTAGCCATGATGAATCCATCAGCGTCATTACAACCAGCAATGACATCGTGCCGCAGATTCTGCCTTTAAACAGGAGTAGGAAGTCTTAAAAATCAGCCATTTGTTTATTTGTATTACGTGTAATGAAAACATGGTATAGTGTACTTAGTTTTAAAAACATTAAAAACAGATATGCACTGACAGAGTGTTCACATAGTAACACATGGCATACAACAAAACAAATACAGTACAATACGGATATAGCGAACAGGGATATAGCGAACAAACTGATATAGCGAACTCATTTATAAGTCCGTCAAAAGCCCTTAATAATATGCCAAACGCCAATAGCGAACAGCGCATATAGAGAACTGAATTCGTTGGTCTCATGGAGTTTGTTATATCCGTGTTCTACTGTAAACTATTTGCTGTTGTGGCGTAGCAAAGTTTTCCCCACAGACAACGCTGATGAATGGTTCCAGTGTTTCAACAAAAGTGTGCTCGTCTTTATCAATTTGTGAAATATGAAGTCACCAAATTATTACCTTCATTTATATCTGTCAGTTTTAATCATGTATGTATAGCATATATGAGTAAACGGGAATATCCTCTCGAATTTCGTTTCCACCAAAATATCCCGACTGAAAGCTCCTTTTAGAGACGGGGTTTTATCACGACTGGCCGCCATATTGTTTTATTTTCACCAATTACATTTTCCAAAATAAAAAAAAACCCATTTGTATTGATAGAGTATTCGCAAAGTCACATATACTTTATCAATAAACTAATGAACTAATATATACGTTAAGTATGATGAATTGATGTGCTGTAGCAAGCCTTCCACAATCGATGAATGGCTTCACTTCTCATTGTTTTTAATCTTTAAATGAATGTGCACCAGCAAATTGTCAAATGTAATGTCATAAAATATTACCGCAATAATAGTTTTCACCTGGACTGTGCAATAAACATGTTTTAATAGTATATATATATATGTGTGTGTGTGTGTAAACAGCAATAGAATTGTCCTCTCGAATGTTATTCCCACAAAAACTAAAAGAGACATTGGCTCTGTAACTTATTGGCGAATTGCATTATTTATCATTCCTTGTGTAAAAAGTCACAAAAGCCACTGCCATGTTGTCATTAGTACGGGTTTGACAGTCACTAATTTACAATTTATAACTAATATTGGCCAAAGAGTTCTTAATGTTTTATAACTTTTCTTTTTAAACAGGCTGTAACACCTTTCATATTTCATTTTTGTCAAATTTCCCTTTTATAATGATAGTATAAATAATTTTTTTACTCTATAGGGTAAAACATTTTATTACACACTACAATTATCTATAGTGGTAATACCAGTGTTTAATTGATTTTCCGAAGAGGGAAGGGTCAGTATTGTATTAGTGACATTATTTTTTCAAAAACATTTCATCAACATATTTAAGTGCAAAAACGTGCTACTGCCCCTTTAAGGAATAATTACAAAGTAAGTGTTTATGGTCTGGCCTCTATCGTGTTGTCTCTATCATTTATTTATTAAAAGCTCTTAAGGACAACCTCACAAGCCTGAAGTTTAAAAATTCGTTACAATTTTTTAAAGTTCTTAAATAGCATGAACAACCACTTCGTTTAGATCACTTGGGCTTTTGCTTGGAGAAAGCCCGCCAAATCGCCTATATAGATTATGCATATATACCTGAAAATAAAATTAGTGCATATTGATATAAATTGCTTGTGAATTGTGAACAAAAAATATAATAATGTAATGATTGATGAAAAATGGCGTTATAATGTGAAATAGTTATCCACATATAAATTGTGTGATTCTATGTTTTAGCATAGCGTATAAATGTGTTTCACTAGTTACTAAGAAAAAGCTCTCCATTCAGACAGGCAAAATTTTGTAAAATGACTCAGAGGTTTCATTGATTTACGTCTTGGTCAGGCATTACCATACAAGGAAGTCAGGGCCTTGCTTTGGAATCCCTTCCAATTCCAATTTCTAGTTCACTAGTTGTTCGATTCAGAACGTTGATCCAAATACGTGACGTCACTTCCCTTCTCCCTTCCCCGTACTGTGACGTTGCAACTGTTCTACAAATGTAACACATTGAGTGTCTCGATTGCGTCGTCATGCCGGCACAGGCCACACTGACTTATAACTGTTACACTGTCATGTTGTTTTGTTTACATATAATAAAGAATTCATCATGACTGGTGTTGTTTACATATACGGGAAAAAAGAGTTCATCATTACTTGTGTTGTTTATTATAAAGAAATATTGTTTTGTTGTAGTATGCTTCATTTCCCGTACATATTTTATATTGGTTCATTATTTGTTATTTTTTAAAGTTTCATTTTCTGCATTTATTAGAATAACAAGGGGGTTTTAGGGGGGCTTGCCCCCCTATTTATTGCAGGGGAAGGGGACCATTCTTTCATTTTATATTTTTAAATTTTTCTTTGGTTTGTAATCTTCTTTGATGCTATGTTGTCATTACGTAATTCGGAATTCAACCAAGCACGACACGCATGTTAATGTAAGTATAGTTTCAACATCTACATGCGTGTTGTTGTCTGTTGAGAACCAAACGTGGCAGATGTTCGAGGGCTTCATCAGTTTCAAGTCATTGGGCGGGATATGGTCACTGTAGAGGAGGGATAGCACCAGGAAGATTATCTAGAGGATAGAGTCGTGCTACTTCGTTTAGGAAAGCATGAAAAACATCCCCATCACTCCATTCTACCTTGACTCGCCAGATATGTTCGTTAAGGTAAGATTGAAAAAGTCCTTTCACTGTACCATACTTGTTCATTGAGCGTTTGGCACGGTTACGAAATAACCCACGATTCATACACCACGCAAGCGTGGCTTGAATTGTGACAAACACATTGAATAAGAGCCACTCAAAAGTTATAGCATGTGAAGCAACTTTAAAATCTCACCCATACGAACTTACCCAGTTAGTCGAAGTACATTCCGGCAGTAATGGAAGACGCTCCGTCTGCTTTCATAAACCTACAGGCATTTTCCTCTTCCTGGTTTTCCGCTCTGGTTCCACGTTCACTAGTAACGGTCCTGTATGCCACACACGACTATCAACAACAAACTCCACCAACGAATCATCCAGTCCTGCCATAGGGACTCCAAAGCACAAATTAACTAGCTGCCGTTTTGAGAGTCAAGCTAATAATGGTAATCAGTGTGCAGTGTTTGTTTACAAACAATGATGCGACAGAGATTATTCAATCAGCATTGATCTGGGGACGCATTACCAAGGTGACAGTAGGTATTGCGTCACACAACGTCATATCCTGTCACTTCCTTATTTGGAAGATACGTGACATTCCACACGTGAGATTGAATTGACCATTGGGATTTCCTTTTAATTACAAACGATTGGATAGATGTTTTCGTCTAATTTAAAAATCGTGTTTATAAAACTCGTCTTTAAGACAAAGTTTTGAATTAAACTTTTGCAAATAAACACGAAAATTACCTCTATTTGGCCTAAAATGCCTCCTTACGGAGGTCAGCCCGCTGTCGCGTGCCGAAGGCAGGTACAGGTAAGCACTTCCTGCCGAAGGCAGGTACATGTATTTACGTGCCTATGGCACGTTCACGCGCCGAAGGCGCGTGTTACTGATGTACCACGTGACTTGACCCCTGGTGAGGGATTCTGGAAGTGCTCCGAAGTCAGTTTTGGACAAGATATGTCGATAAAATATATTTAGCATCATGAGTACAAGTGGAAAATTCTGGACATGAAATAATTATGACTATCAGACTACTTATATGTGAAGCACGGAGTTTTCGGACAGACTGGGCACAGCCTTGGGCGGACTAGCTTTAACAGTCCACATCGCCCTGTATCTTGATGAATCATGTATACAGTTGAATGTGAGAGACTCTTGGTGTCTTGGCTTTCTGTTTGAGATCACATCGCCACGGGCTAAATCCCCAGTTAAAGATGATACCATGCACTGCGGTGTAACCTGTTGGAATGAGATTGAACTAGCCAACCATTGGTGGTACTGCGCTGAAATGTAGAACATCATTCTGAAATGATATACATTCGATGTATGCTTACGAATGGCCAAGTTCATGGGACAGGGTGGTAAATGTACCCACACCCTGGTTGTTCTCGTTCACTGACGTAGAATCAGTCTCGCACAGTCTGCCTTGGAAAGCGACCCCCGCCACATCCAAAACTGAAGCGAGAATCAACAAATTAGAGATGAAATTTAAACATATGAGGGTAAGCTATACATGTTTGTCAATCAATACACCCAGGAGCAAAAGAAAGGATACCACTGCGCCACTGAGCATCTTTAAGGTGGATATTAGGCGCTTTACAAATCTATTATTATATTATTACCATACAAATACATTGTTTGGTATTGTTTGTAGTGTACATAAAATCTGTATTTAGTTTTGCCCATGGTATAAAGAAAATCTGTATTTGGTTTTGCTTGTAGTGTACAGAAAATCTGTTTTGTTTTTCCTTGTAGTGTACAGAAAATCTGTATTTGGTTTTGCTTGTAGTGTACAGAATATCTGCATTTGGTTTCGCCTGTAGTGTACATAAAATCTGTATTTAGTTTTGCTTGTAGTGTACAGAATATCTGCATTTGGTTTTGCTTGTAGTGTACAGACAATCTGTATTTAGTTTTGCTTGTATTGTACATAATATCTGCATTTGGTTTTGCTTGTAGTGTGCAGAAAATCTGTATTTGGTTTCGCTTGTAGTGTACAGAAAATATGTATTTGGTTTCGCTTGTAGTGTACGGGAAATCTGTATTTGGTTTCGCTTGTAGTGTACAGAAAATCTGTATTGGTTTCGCTTGTAGTGTACAGAAAATATGTATTTGGTTTTGCTTATGTTGTACAGAAAATGAGTATTTGGTTTCGCTTGTGGTGTACAGAAAATCTGTAATTTGTTTTGATTGTGGTGTAAAAATGTAAATGTCAACCTAAATTGAAAACACGACTTTCAAGTTGCACTTTCACCATTCCCTGATTTTCAATGTTGATGCAATTTTTTGCGTTTGAAAATTATTCAAGAATAACTCCTGAGTCATTTCCTTAAGTCAAATATTTTTTACTGTCATCTTCCCACGTAACCCTTGTCCCCTGAACCGAATTTTCTATATCATCCAAAATATGTTTGCCTTTGAAAATGTTATTCAAACCAAAAAGGTTTTTCATAGATCCTTTGTTAATGCAATGAATCATTAGGATATTCATATATGTGTACCATTGGTGTAATGTGGTGTATATTAGAGAAATATGTCTAAATGTCACTTACATCCGCCCCCTCCGTCACTTGCGACCAAATCTTCACTGAAAAGGACACATAGATTATATGTATTTTCTTTGGTAGTATCACACTAAAAACATTACATGTTATATATAAATAACATAAGTTTTAAAGTTAGTGGCACTCATGTTAGGCAAATGTTACTTTTAGTAAAAAAAGACTTTTAAGCACAGCACATATATTTGTCAAACGTAAATTTGAATTAAGCTATGACCCATTTATATATTTTAGATATGCTTAGAAATAGTACTAGTAACTGAAAGGAAAATACATGGTTATCAACACCCAACCATATATGTCGTTATCATTAAAATGTTAAAAATGCTGATAGTTTTTCATTTTCGAACTCCTTCAAGACCGTTCAGCCCTCATGCCTCACATACAAATTGGTAATGCTCTCTAACAGTTTCTAAAAAAAAATTTCATTTCATTTTATCCACATGTGAAAATTAATACATACCATGCTCATAGCACAAAAAAAAACGGGGAAAGGTATAACTCCAGAAAAAATAATTGACCGCTACGTATGTACTTAATGATGTGTATTATAGAGAAACGTCATTCTATAATATATAAGAGGACAGGTATGACATCTGGATGTAAGATTTTAGCATTGAATATGGCTATAGTTCGGCAAATGATTAAAAACCACGTCGTATTTGCGGTGTTTGGCAATGTCAAAATGGTTCATCATGCTTGAAATACCAGATGAACTTACGGAAAAGGGCGTCGTCCATGTCCGTCCACAATTTTGACTTTTCCTCAAGAACCCCATTCTCTTCCCACAGAGGTTACTTTGGTCTTCTTTATTTGTTTTATAAACGTTTTCTCGTCTTTTCCTCGAAATATGCTTTTTGATTTTGTGAAAATAATTGATCATAAACATGCTTATAATCAGATCAGACCAAATCAGAGACAACTTCCAAAAATAGTTCATTTGTGTCATTTACATCTGACAAGACCCTTAAGAGTCAAATGCTTAAATCATTGAATTCATTCGGTCGACATGGCTGCTGAAAGCAATGATACAGTTCCCATTTCCCCAGCTAGGGAATTTTTCGATTTCAAGCGATGTAGATCATATATCAGGATTTGAAATCTGAAGAGAGTAACCTCTGTGGGAAGAAATTGCGAGAACCACTGTAAACTCTCAAAGCGCACATTCTTTGGGGATGTACCTTGTGCCGTGCGCAGATAGTCCTTGGTGCTTTAATATATTGCGGTTAAACTTGCAAGCATCGACTGGAACTAGCGAACAATGGGTGGTACTTCGCTGAAATTCATTGTAGCATTGCACCCAAACCTTTCTGCGTGTAGAACAATTCTCTACTGCTGAGAAAGTTGCAGTGCCCCTGATGGAACCAGTGTTTGGAAACTTTCATGTCTCTCGATGTCAGTGAATGGTTGACATTTATGGAAACCGACAAAAGTAAAGCTGTTGGGAGTTACTTGCACATAGCTTTTCGTACCGAAAGCTTTGTTGGACGTTCTGTAATTGGTCGTTTTAATAGCGTCAGAACATACAAACCTACTGTTATCAGCCGGTTTGGCGGTTTGGCGAGGAATCCCCCGAACGATATGAGTTTGTAACCCAGTAGAAGCACTATTTTGCAACTTTAATTCCTTGGAAAACGGTCGATTTTAATGAGACTGAGCAAGTCACCTGTTCAACTGGCACCCCGTTGTGGCGACGGTGAGAGCATTGCGTTTATAAATTAGTCTCTGATTCATTATAAAGAGTAAATAATAATTGATCAAATATATTTATTATATAGTATTTCACACATTCATTAACTAACAAACAAACAAAACTTTTAAAAAATCCTTGTAATTAAGTATTACAAAATCAAGATATACTTTTTAACGATACATTATATAGTAAAATTCACAGTCAGCTAAATTTTCAAATCTAATTTGTTTCCAAAATAAAGCGAAGATATGAAGCCATCAAAACACTCATTAAACAAGATAAAATAACTCTGTATTGGCAAACTCATTGTGTTTAACCTTTTTCACTCTAAAGAGGTCATATTGGAAAATGGACATTTATCATTACATAAGAATAATTTGCACAAAGACACAAAGACACTACAATCACATCCCTATGCATGTAGGTAACAATCATTTGAAGTTGAATTTCTAATGTATCTGCTAATCTGCTAAACAACTGCAAGGCCATGAACATCTAAAAAGGTCAACCGAGTGCATGTAGAATCAAGGTTATTCAGTTAGTGGATCTCGTGCATTATAACTTGATGGACCCCAAATTTAACCCCTGAAGTGAATCCTCCCTTTAACCACCCTTTAGCCCCGACCACACCCCCTCTGGATCAGCCTTTTGTATCCTACCTTTTGACCCCACCTTACCCTGAGAACAGAGTCCAGTGATCGAAGCCTGGGTCTCGGGCGGAGGCTGCAGCTAGGGCTGTGGCGGGGTTCCCTGCCATCGAGCCAACGATTGCCCCTGCGTTGTAGGTGGTTGTGGCAGGGACCAGGTTTGCATACACCCAGGCGGGTTCTCCGGCAGTCTGGGTGTGAAATACACCCAGTTATAGATAGATAGATATACAGGTAGGATGGATGGATTGATTGATGGATTGATGAATGGGCGGATATCTCGATAGAAATATAAGATGAGATGGAGGGATGGATGATGGATGGACGGAGTGATGGATAGATGGACTGATGGACTGATGGATGGATGGATATATTTACAACAATGATTTTGATTTGCTCACACCAGAGTTAACAATTATCATTACATTTCGTTACACGTTACATGACACAAAAAATGAGCTTTCTTGTCTGGCCTTCTCTAATTTTAAAACGATATTGCCATTTCATGGTACAGTTTCCTCAACCATGACACGAAATAAGCTTTCTTGTATGGCCTTCTCTAATTTTAAAACGATATTGCCATTTCATGGTACAGTTTCCTCAACCATGAAACAAAATAAAGTTTTCTTGTCCGGCCTTCTCTAATTTTAAAACGATATTGACATTTCATGTTACAGTTTCCTCAACCATGACACAAAATAAGCTTTCTTGTATGGCCTTCTCTAATTTTAAAACGATATTGACATTTCATGTTACAGTTTCCTCAACCATGACACAAAATAAGCTTTCTTGTATGACCTTCTCTAATTTTAAAACGATATTGACATTTCATGTTACAGTTTCCTCAACCATGAAACAAAATAAAGCTTTCTTGTCCTGCCTTCTCTAATTTTAAAACGATATCGACATTTCATGTTACAGTTTCCTCAACCATGACACAAAATAAGCTTTCTTGTCCTGCCTTCTCTAATTTTAAAACGATATTGACATTTCATGTTACCGTTTCCTCAACCATGACACAAAATAAGCTTTCTTGTATGGCCTTCTCTAATTTTAAAACGATATTGCCATTTCATGTTATAGTTTCCTCAACCATGACACAAAATAAGCTTTCTTGTCCTGCCTTCTCTAATTTTAAAACGATATTGACATTTCATGTTACAGTTTCCTCAACCATGACACAAAATAAGCTTTCTTGTATGACCTTCTCTAATTTTAAAACGATATTGCCATTTCATGATACAGTTTCCTCAACCATGACACAAAATAAAGCTTTCTTGTCCTGCCTTCTCTAATTTTAAAACGATATTGCCATTTCATGTTACAGTTTCCTCAACCATGACACAAAATAAAGCTTTCTTGTCCTGCCTTCTCTAATTTTAAAACGATATCGACATTTCATGTTACAGTTTCCTCAACCATTACACAAAATAAGCTTTCTTGTATGACCTTCTCTAATTTTAAAACGATATTGACATTTCATGTTACAGTTTCCTCAACCATGAAACAAAATAAGCTTTCTTGTCCGGCCTTCTCTAATTTTAAAACGATATTGACATTTCATGTTACAGTTTCCTCAACCATGACACAAAATAAAGCTTTCTTGTCCTGCTTTCTCTAATTTTAAAACGACATTGACATTTCATGTTACAGTTTCCTCAACCATGACACAAAATAAGCTTTCTTGTATGGCCTTCTCTAATTTTAAAACGATATTGCCATTTCATGGTACATTTTCCTCAACCATGCCACAACATAAGCTTTCTTGTCCTGCCTTCTCTAATTTTAAAACGATATTGCCATTTCATGTTACAATTTCCTCAACCATGACACAAAATAAAGCTTTCTTGTCCTGCCTTTTCTAATTTTAAAACGATATCGACATTTCATGTTACAGTTTCCTCAACCATGACACAAAATAAGCTTTCTTGTCCTGCCTTCTCTAATTTTAAAACGATATTGACATTTCATGTTACAGTTTCCTCAACCATGACACAAAATAAGCTTTCTTGTATGGCCTTCTCTAATTTTAAAACGATATTGCCATTTCATGATACAGTTTCCTCAACCATGACACAAAATAAGCTTTCTTGTATGTCCTTCTCTAATTTTAAAACGATATTGCCATTTCATGTTATAGTTTCCTCAACCATGACACAAAATAAGCTTTCTTGTCCTGCCTTCTCTAATTTTAAAACGATATTGACATTTCATGTTACAGTTTCCTCAACCATGACACAAAATAAAGCTTTCTTGTCCTGCCTTCTCTAATTTTAAAACGATATTGATATTTCATGTTATAGTTTCCTCAACCATGACACAAAATAAGCTTTCTTGTCCTGCCTTCTCTAATTTTAAAACGATATTGACATTTCATGTTACAGTTTCCTCAACCATGAAACAAAATAAGCTTTCTTGTATTGCCTTCTCTAATTTTAAAACCGTTCTCTATTTACGTCCCTTGATTGGATGGGCCTTGTTGGTATTGTATGAGTGACAAGTTCGCCTATGTATTTAGGCCTACGTACAGTGTACAGTGTATATCATTAGAACATGTATATTGGTAATCTGATTAATGTGTGGTTTATTCATTAAAATGTTAATAATATAAGACTTGTTTGTTCCGTTTGCTTGTTTCCACTGGAGATTTTATCTTGCTCATTTGTTAAACGTAATACACAATCATGTTGAACTCACAATACTGAAACAATTATGGTTATTTAAAAACCTTCATGATACTATCCATTTAAGTGCAAACAAAAACTTACCATAAACACCTCTAGTTTCTTTACTTCTATATCTATGCAGATTTGCGTTGCAGGAAGGCTATTATAGTTGAAGTTCACCTGAAGAAAGAAAACAGCTAATATTCAACAGCTCAGAATATCTTGAACATCCCATATTTGTATCAGAAAAGAACACTTACAGCAGAGCAACACAGAGATGTAATTTTTTACTCACAAATGACATCACGTGATTATGATGCAACCTTGTCTGATTCATTGGTATAATGACATGATTAGGTAACAGAAAACGGTCCAAGGACAACATGACATGATTAGGTAACAGACAACGGTCCAAGGACAGCATGACATGATTAGGTAACGGAAAACGGTCCAAGGGCAGCATGACATGATTAGGTAAAAGAAAACAGTCCAAGGACAACATGACATGATTAGGTAACAGAACACGGTCCAAGGACAACATGACATGATTAGGTAACAGAAAACGGTCCAAGGACAGCATGACATGATTAGGTAACAGAAAACGGTCCAAAGACAGCATGACATGATTAGGTAACAGAAAACAGTCCAAAGACAACATGACATGATTAGGTAACAGAAAACCCCAAGGACAACATGACATGATTAGGTAACAGAAAACGGTCCAAGGATAACATGACATGATTAGGTAACAGAAAACGGTCCAAAGACAGCATTACATGATTAGGTACAGAAAACGGTCCAAGGACAACATGACATGATTAGGTAACAGAAAACGGTCCAAGGATAACATGACATGATTAGGTAACAGAAAACGGTCCAAAGATAGCATTACATGATTAGGTAACAGAAAACGGTCCAAGGACAACATGACATGATTAGGTAACAGAAAACGGTCCAAGGACAACATGACATGATGAAATAACATAACATGATATTGTTCAATGAAAACATGATATGAAGAAATAACATGAAACGATCCAAGGACAATATGACATGATTTAATAACTCCATATGGTTCTATGATAACATGCCATGGTTGAATAACATGATATTGTTTAATTTGAACATGATATGATGAAATAACATGAAACGACCCAAGGACAATATGACATGATTCAATAACTCCACATGGTTCTATGATAACATGCCATGGTGAAATAACATGATATTGTTAAATTGCAACATGACATGATGAAATGATATGAATGACTCAATGATAACATGATTAAAGAATAGGACACGATTCAATGACAACATGCCTTGATAAAAAAATAGGATACGATTCAATGACAACATGACATTATTGAATAGCATGGTATTGTTCAAAGGCAACTTGACATGATTAATTAATATGAATGGCTCAATGGTAACATGACATGGTTAACTAATAGGACACGATTCAATGACAACATGACATGATCAAATAACATGATTTTGTTCAATGGCAACTTGATATGATTTAACAACTCGCGATCAAATAACGACATGACATGGTCTCTTCGTTGCTGGATGCTTGGTTGGGTCCGCTGACATACTTCAATAACAACATGACATGACGCAATGATAACATGATTTAATGGTAACATGACATGATTTGTCAATTCAATAACAACATGATATGGCTACACGACAACATTACTCAGTTGTAATAAAACATGATATATAACAATGGCAACATGAAAAGTCTTGAACCATAGCAGACATGTATAGACTGTCAGTGTTTCGAAACGTTTTTTAAATGTTACCTGTTCACAAACGAAATAAGCTTGTCATGAATACGTTTCTAAGATAAGTATTTAAATAATGTCAACCCCTTGTTTCTATATTAAGGATATTTGATACCTTAATGACGCCAGACTTCTATTAATGTCAAACTGTCTTCACCTTAGGCGTCTGTTCAAGGCAGGTGTCTATTTCGTTAAAGGCTTATAGAGACAGGCGACTACAGTAGAAAGTTGCGAGTGTTGAATTTATATTCGGTTTAATCGCTGCTTAAGTAAGACAGGCTCTAGACAAGGGTGTATTTTCGAGGCAGGCGTATATTTAAGGCAGGCGTTTATTTAAGGCAGGTGTATATTTAAGGATTTACGTTGCTTTGAATCTGAGATACATACGCATTCTTCACACAAAGCATAAAAGATCTGCATATCCGCCATGGCATTAGCAGTGTTCCCGTCTGCAATGGTAAGAAAACTGAAAAAAAAGATTTTACAAGTCAGAGAGTGCTCTCATCAGTCATGAGTATGACGTCAATAGACATTTAATTTACGTTCTCTCCGTTGCTAAGTGATATTAACAGTGCACGCTGGATATCAGCCACGTTCTGACTTACATACAGCAGAATATAATATATATATATATATATATATATATATATATAATATATATATACAATATATGTGTATGTTTACAGTTATTTCTTTCTATTTATTTTGACGTCGATCGTCACATGCCGACTAAAGCATGAAACATTAAATTTAAAGAATATGGTTAGTTAAATCATAGAAAATGTACGCAATTTCAAAACCCTCGTTTGATTTCACCACTAATTTAACTTGAGGTCCCTGGTGGCAAAGAATACAAGATTGAACAAGATGTGTTGTTGGTAAATAGTACTATTGGGGTTACTTTATTTACTTCCAGTTTCATGCAGATCTTGGCGTCAGTAGGAAGGGGAGCATTCGGACAGTGGGATGGTCTGTACACTCCCGTTGAATCCCAAACAGAAACTCTAACAATGTTTGTATTGCTCCAAGTCTACAACCATGCCATTTTAGTGAAAATTTTAACAAGCTTGAAGCCTGATTTGGGATATGGTGTAGAGGTTGGATCAAAAAGCTTTCGGTGACCGAGGGAGAAAAAGGTGAAGAAATGAAAGTTTACTTCAATATTAGCCAGTAATGGAGACTGGCTAGACTTATGATTTGCAAGAGATGTTACTTATTCATAACAGTCAGCTAATGATCATAAACGGCTTATGGCACATGTTCTCGGCCTAAGGGACTCTTAGAACGTACTCTCCGATTTTGCGAAAACAAGTTGTGACGTCACATGCATTATGGGTAGTGAATATTCCTGCCCAAACGAGTCACACATACATTTTATGAGTTAAATACACAAAAACGTGTTTATGTTTAGATTAACTAATTTTTTAATCGAAACTTAAATTGCATGTGGCAAATGTTAATACTGTGAGTCAGCACTGGAGTCGTGTTGGATGCCTTTGATTAAAAAAGCCAAAGCACGTCCGTCAACTCGACCATGAGTTGTTTAATCAAACACAGCCTATGATTCCCATCGGTACAGCTGTACTTACTTTTGCCAGTCCGCAGCGTCGGAGTGGAACATTATCTCAATGGTGCGGAGGGCAACTGACACATCTCTCTCTCCTCTCTTCAAAGCATCGATCTCTGTACAAATATTATACATACAACACGTTAAACGTGTCTATTAGAGGTGTATCCATTGTGATTCACAAGAATTTATTTGACTTTAATACGTGCCAAAATACCGTATGAGTTGATGTCTATTTAATTGAGTTCACTGGACTTGCATATTCATCCCCAGTCACCAAATATATCATAATTAATAGTTTCCAGTGAATGCACATTTCAAGTACGTATTTTGACCAGTGACCTTTAACTGTCTGTCTGTCTCTATTAATTAATTAAAACCAAGCAAAATTCCATCATGCATACTTCATTTAACTCTATAATGGTACGTTTTTCATAACACATAATTATTTATACTTACCTGTTGACTAGACCTAATATGCCTTGCCTCCCCGGGCATGGGTTAATCCAACCTTACACAGACAAAACTTCAAAGAAGTGTTGGGGATGGCAACATTCCTCCCCAGGGGCAGAAACCTCCCATGATTGATCATTATCCAAACATGCCCAAGTGTAGACTAAAAGTGGGGAGGTGGTTTGGACTAGAGCGTAGGTCTAGTCAACAGGCAAGTATAAATAATTACGTTTAATCCAAAACGTACCATTAGTTAAATATCTGTTGACTAGATCCACTATGCCTAGAATCCAACTGAACGGAGCAAAAGAGTCCATCCTCCTTAGAGGACGGTCCCCTCGAGGGTCTGGATGGGTGGCCCAACCTTCGCCTGAGCGAAGGCCTCTGCGGACCCAGTCTTAAAAACCCTTCGAGATTTGCCATAGAGACATCTCGCAAGTAATGATTGGGGAATACCTTGTGCCATGTGATCAGAGACAGCAAAGCAGCAAGGCTAAGCCATTGTGGCCGCGAATGATCGGATCCCATGAGGGTTTGATTGAGACGAATGCAACCAAAAGATGGTGAGAAGAAGGAAGGCAACGTTGGTGAGCGGTTCATTCCTCTCAGACATGGAGATGGTTGAATACCAAAGCTAGGTCCCAGCTGGGAGAGCGGATCCTACGCCTCACGTCCACACTGCTCAAGTCTTAACAAGCACCTTGAGAGCTGACACGTTCACCTCTTCCTTAGACAGAAAGAAGAGACGACAGACAGGTGTTGATTGCTGATAAGCACGGGTTCCCGTAGTTAGACTCGCTGGAGCGACATGGATCATGACCAGAGGAAAGGGATGTGCAGGCACTCGTCCTGGTAGTCGAGAGAGTTGGAGCACTCCAGGGACAAAAATATGGTGGCTGAACGAGAATTTGAAAAATCTTCAAGTCGTTGTTCAACCGACAACCTTCTGACTCCCTTCTCGATATCACGAAGACTTAAGTGAAAACAAATTAGGAGTCAGATCCTGGGTTAGGACCAAATGCCCCACTCGCTTGGAGATTAGAACCCCTACCTATTCCAAGGTTAGTATGAGTCGGTCCTGACACAGGGGACACTCCGTCGGAGATGCAGATGAGATGCAGAAGCCCTGACCTAGTATTTGACTCCAGTTATCTACAACCATCCGCAGACAGCCCCAATAGCATCGTCCAACAGCGGAACGAGCGGAGGTAGAAGACCAGGGAGATAGGATGACCATGCGTCACATCTTTTGCTTCCCCTTCAGAGGGGTATGCTGCTCGGGGCCTGAACAAGGGGAGTTAAGACTGGGTCCCCAGACACGATGGGGAATTCATAGGTGAAATCATCTGCTCACTCAGAGAGTACGACGTCAACCTCAGCATCCTAGGAGGGATGTCTGAGAGGTGAGTAATCCTGAGTGAGCTTCGACTCGTAAGACAAGGTGGCATGCTAGCCATATACGTTTGGTCCCTCAAGGACGTACGTACCACACAGACGCAGGTGCAGAAATCAGTGGACAAGAGCGAGCCCCATTCGTCACACCGAGGTTCTCGCATAATAGCTTATATTTTCTGCATAGGAAAAGTGAATACCTCTATGCCGACATCCAGTCCATAAAAGGCTGTGAGCATGGCCGAGGGACTGATGAATGGCGAATGTAGAAGCCAAGAAGCGAGAGGCGTACACTAATGAAGGGTGTACAGCGATTTGCTAACAGAAGATCGAGACAACTTGATCAACGAGAGCCAAGAGGAAACGTGCTATAGCTTGAGCCGACCGGTAGTCGTAAGCTAACAGATGTAGTAAGCCAACCCACTAGTGAGAGACAATGACAGCTAGGTTCACAAGGCAAGAGACGGACGCAACGCATTAAAGCGAGAACCGTCTGATAGGGAATCCCGTAAGACAGGTTACCAGCGTAGGATGTAGTCGCGCTATAGCAAAAGCCATCCCATAGCAAACGTCCAGAAGCAATCGGAGGCCGTAGGGCTACTCACTAGTGAGAGGTGAAGTCAACGCACTGTGCACAGGACAGACAACACACGGAAGCGTACGTGACAGCGAATGTCGTACTACAACCCACTAATGTAAGGTGTAGACGTGCTAGAGCTGTCTGAGAGCTAGTGTCGAAGCTAACGGAGGGCGGAGGCCAAACATGGGTGAGAGATTAATGCATGTGTTATAGCAAGATGCCTCGGCTAACAAATTTCAACTGACAAATCACTAGAGGAGGGCATAGAAAGGCTATAGCGATGACTGTCCGATAAGGAGTGACCTGGAACCATAATGACGGAGGCAATCAGAGGGTCCCAAGCCTATCCACAAAGGAGGTGAAATCGATTCACCAAGCGGGAGACAGACAAAGCATGCTAAGGTGAGGGCTGTCAAAAACCAAGACCATGGAGGTCAACAGAGGCTGAACCCCTAGAGACGGTTGAAGACGACTCACTAAACGAAAGACGGTGAAGGGCTGTCTGATAGCAAGATGGCGAAGGCTATCGGAGGCTCCAAAAGGCTGAACCACTAGTGAGAGCTCAGTTGAATACCATCCAATAGTGAACGATTAAACTTTCAGAAGGCAAAGCCAAAAACTAGGATGGGGCGACTGTCAGAAGGTATGAGACGAAGGCTTCCCAAACAACAAGCCCGACAAGTGCGTATGAAGCGACACGATGAGCACATGAACCACGCAAGTGGCGTGAAATAGTAGGTCAAGCCTAGCACATGTCACCCCAGCCACTCAACACAAACCAAAACGTTGACAAAAACACAGTTTACCGAGGGTAAATTGCAAGAACAACACAACAGAGATAGTAACAGATGGCTCTATTTAATCAGAAAGGCACTTGGAAGGAAAAACAGCGATAAGACACGTTAAAAACCCTGAAGTCGAAACCAAAACACAACATGACTATATGTGACCTCACGAGAACGCGGTTTTACTGCCCTTGGCGAGGGATTTAACCATTCCCGACACTTCTTCGAAGTTTTGTCTGTGTTAAGGTTCAACAGATGGGTATTTGAACAATGCTTAAAATAGGTATAAATCTATCATACATACAACGTATTAAAAATACAATGCATAAGTATTATTATATTATGCATATGCATCAACATGTCAAATCTTCTACGCATAGCATGCATACAATATATTGAATTTAAAATGCAAGCAACGTTTCATTCTATCATGCACATAATGTATGAATTCAATCATGCACACAAAGTATATCATGCATAACATGAACAACTTATAAAATTATATTAAGGTACACATTTTATCGATGTAACATGTAACTAGTGAATCTCAAGACGAAGTTTGGTGTAAACAACCATAACATAACTTCTGAGATATTCTAAAGGCAGTTGTGATTATCATTTAGCATGTTTGAGGGAAGGGCAGGATTTCTATACTAGGTTTCTACAATAGGACTATTTACAATAGGACTATTTCCAATAGGATCAACTTCAACACTGCCATCAATGCCTCTCATAAGAATATTCTACCTTCAAGATTCAAAACGTATGTTCCATGTGGTGGCTATTGATTGTCATTGATAGTTCTATAATATTATATATATATATATATATATATATATATATATATATATATATATATATATATATATCGCCCACTAACCAACTTCACGTAAATTATAGTCATCGTACACCGATCAACGTCAGATAAATCAAAGTCATCATACACCGATCAACTTCAGGTAAATTAAAGTCATCGTACACTGTTCGGCTTCAGGTATATCAAAGTCATCGTACACCAATCAACTTCAGGTAAATAGATGTCATCGTACAGTGATTGGCTTAGGTAAATCGAAGTCATCGTACACCAATCAACTTCAGGTAAATAGATGTCATCGTACAGTGATTGGCTTAGGTAAATCAAAGTCATCGTACACCAATCAACTTCAGGTAAATAGATGTCATTGTACAGTGATTGGCTTAGGTAAATCAAAGTCATCGTACACCAATCAACTTCAGGTAAATAGATGTCATCGTACAGTGATTGGCTAAGGTAAATCAAAGTCATCGTACACCAATCAACTTCAGGTAAATAGATGTCATCGTACAGTGATTAGCTTAGGTAAATCAAAGTCATCGTACACCAATCAACTTCAGGTAAATAGATGTCATCGTACAGTGATTGGCTTAGGTAAATCAAAGTCATCGTACACCAATCAACTTCAAGTAAATAGATGTCATCGTACAGTGATTGGCTAAGGTAAATCAAAGTCATCGTACATCAATCAACTTCAGGAAAGTCGAAGTCATCCTACATTGATCATTTTCAGGTAAATTGAAGTCATCGTACACTAATTAACTTCAGGGAAATTGAAGTCATCGTACGCTATTGAACTTAAGGGAAATTCAAGTCATCGTACACTTATGAACTTCAGGGAAATTGAAGTCACCATTCACCAAACAACTTCAGATAAGTTACCAAGCCCCTGGCAGGATTCGAACCCCGGACCTCTTGATACATACAGGGACTGCTACATTCCTCAATTTCGCTTTGAAAATATCAATCTACCTTGTCTTCTTTTCTCTACTTTTTTCTCAAGAGCAACATCCTTAATGCCACCGAGGTCGACCTTCACATTCCTGATGATGTGACTGCCACTGACCACCCCGTTCACCTCGTTCCTCCGGTGACGATGCGCGGGGTAGATGTCACGGATGTAGTCACCGTCGTTGTACATGCCTGCCTGGAAGCATCCAAATAGAACCATTTACTCTGCACTCCATAAGGACTTGCATCCAAACGGAGCCATTTATTCTGCACTTCATAAGGACTTGCATCAAAATAGAGCCATTTACTCTGCAGTTCATAAGGATTTGCATGATGTATCATCTAAGGTTGATAATCTAAAATATATATTTCTTAAGTACTGCAATCGAATATATTATGTTAAAAAATATGGTATTAAAAATAGTTATGTATTCAACGTGTGTGCTCTCTTAAACACGATGCGATATCTTCCTTCCCTCGGACCCACATCTCTTTATCGACGGGCAAAGCAAAAGGAAAGATACCTAATCAAATACAAAACTTTTCTGCCGGATAAAGTCTATAATGAGATATACACATTTTCTTTCTTAAGACTTAATATAATATACTTAATATAAACACACATTGCCTGCTGAAATTGCTATTTCGAAGGATTTCAACAAATATGTTTGGCACTGAAGAGGACATTTTATGAAAAATTGAAATTATTTTAGTATAAGATGATGTCGGCATAATTGACCTTTTTTTGCCTAAAAGTTTTAACCTAAAAACGATACAACATGGTTTGAACTTTAATATTTTTATTGACTTTTGTAGAAAATGACAACGAGTTTCGTCCACATTCTGTGTGTAGAAGTGTCGTGCATGTCCATGAATTATACATAACGTTGTAATTATATCTAAAGATATTACTTTGTCCATCCAACTAAGTTAAATTCTCAACTCTTGATAGCATTTGAAGTCAAACGATATTTCAAAATTTTGCCATGTACATCCATTATGCATGAACGTATAGAAACAACGTATTTTCGATATTTATGTGTGTATTTATTCATCATATATGTACGAGTACGAAATAAAGATTGTACATAATAAACAGTGTTTAAACAGGTTCTTACCGCCTTTTCTGTTGACATCAGAGAGACATCAACTTGCCTTGAAACAACTGCAGTGTTTATAAGCTTAAAGGTCTGAATTAAACATGTTCTGTGCTACTATCCAAAATACATATCAATGTCGCATTTCTTTTCGAGTTCAGTGTATTAGTTTTCTATCAGTTTGTCATTTATTGTTAAATTTTACACAATATATTGTTTGGTTAGTTTATAATAATGTTGATGGCTTACACTTACCACAATATACTGATCACGGCCAGTTCTTTCAACCATTAGTCCAGTTCCTTTCTTGTCACTATAGATTTCAATGTCCTGCGGAAAAATTATGTAAGGTCAACCGAAAAGCATTGTGGTGACTGACCATGGTACACACACCACATACATACTGTATCACAGGCTGTAAATTTGACTTTACACTGAAAGGGGCAGTAACACATTTTGACCGGATGATTTGAGAGATTGAAGAATAGATTTCCTTCCCTTGCTGAAAGATGTGTCATGCAACACTCCACCGAGCAGTGAACTGGGTACCTGGTGGGATATGATATTTCTGATTTTCAACCGTGACAGTCCATCAGTTATATTTCGCATCTGGGAATGATCTTTTCTCATTGACCAATGGTGTTATGTCATCAATTTGTACATGGGTAAATGCGTTGTATTAACAATTTTCAAAATACATAATGTTTGATGGGCAAACGTCAAAGGAACATACCCTATTGTCAACCTGCAATTCAATAGTTATGCACAATCCCTTCTCAGGGCAATACAGATTTATCTTATAATAAAACATGTTCTAATAAAAAAAAATTAAAAACTTCACCTGATTTCGAGGAATATGAACTGGTTCTGAATTTCCGTTCTCGTTTTTGTAAACATTTATGTGACTCAGATCTTTACTCCGTGTCAAATTCAAACAGTGACTTCCGCTAGCACGTTCCAAAGCCAAAACGAGGCTGATAGGCATTGTCCTGGCATCTCGTTTGGACCTGTCATGCACCGAGTCGATATGACGGATGTACACTTTCTCTGAAAGAAACAATTCCACACATTCAATCAAATTAACGGGGTATAAACGAGATTCTTAGTTCGCTGTGTGTACGTTTCATTAACTAAGGTTATGCTCGCTGTATGTACGTTTCCTACAAGTCACTTGCTAGGATTACACTTTTTAACTGTAATTTTCTGAAAGGTTATATCAAAAGTAAGTAGGTTTGGTTGAGGTTCATCTTCGGATATATATTACATTGTTTTGAATCGTGTTTCTTTTAAGTTTTGTTAATAACAAAACCAGAGACATTTACGTTCGCTTTACTTTCAAAATAACATATCCTTTTTGAAGTTTTTAAGTTATAGTTATCTGTATCTACTATCGATGACGAAAACGCACTGATTCTACTTAATTCCTGAAATAAAGCGCTTTCACGAAAATATAAATAAGTGTTACCAAGGCCAATTCAAATAATACTCCTTAATCAATAAAAACCTAAAACGTTTTGATTAGGTCATGCGAGATGTTCACATTAAAATGGCCGCTCGAAGGTAGTTCAAGTGATTTGACTGGACTG
The DNA here is from genome assembly GCA_936450465.1 of Gibbula magus. NCBI lineage: Eukaryota > Metazoa > Mollusca > Gastropoda > Trochida > Trochidae > Gibbula > Gibbula magus. The sequence goes on along the minus strand of OW388298.1, from coordinate 67,937,667 downwards.
GGTGAACATTACACCGTCGAAGGGGCAATATAAATCATTGCTATAGTTAGTTACTAGTTTCGTCCATAAATGTGGACTCGTCATGCTGAAGTAGCAATCTTCTTCTCTTGGAGATTTTACGAGCGCTTCCAACGGAGCTAATTTCCCACTCGGAAGTAGCAATATGGTTTCTCTCTTTATATACTCTATGGTGGGTCACGTGACTCCGGGGGTCCCCGAGGCGGTCACTTCCGGTTGGCTTCCGTTGGTACTTCCGGTGGTCGATGAGACTTCCGGTGCAGATGGAACAAGCAATATGTAGGGGAAACTAAAAGACGAGTATGACAAATCTGTCGCTCACCAATCGTCATTTAAAGAACGATGTATTCTATAAAATCATTGCTAAACTCAGACAAAACCCTGACTGAAAGAGTACCACCCGCTCCAGGAGAGCCCTGGAACTGAGATAAAATTGTGAGCTTCTAACATTCCAACCGCAAGGCCTCAATGAAAAGATCGTAGACTGAAACTTTCCCGTTTTTGTTTCTTCCTGGTGTAGTGATACCTAATGCCTGAGTTACACTAAGGTTGTTTTCACTACGTTCTACTCCGTCCTAAAATTATTGTAAAAAGACCTCGAACGGGACAGAAACAGGTAACTTGTGTGTATAACTTCCCGTACTACCATCCATGTACGTTAAGGAGTAAAAAAAACTGTGTGAGAACTTCTCAAACGTTCTAAGAAGGAACCGTGAAGGAATATACAGGAATCCAATACAAACTCTTATGCACTGTCTACCGATGTCTCTCAGGCACTGCACTAGCATACCTGGCTGACCTAATCACTATATACCAACCTACTCGTTCACTGCCGTATGAAGACAAGAGTTTCCTGGTGGTGCCAAAGGTCCGAATATATCTCCATGGCCGGAGATATTTCTCCTATGCAGCTGCACTAGCGTGGAATTCTGCACCACAACTTCTTCAGCAGTGAAGATTTTCCGACTGCACAACGTTCTCATTGGTCCTAAGTAAGATCAAAGTATGGTGATTCCGTTCGAAGAACGACAATCCCGTTTTTAGTACTTTTGTATTTCAGAACGGGACATGTCAAACGTTCTGGAGCACCCTTCCGTTTTAGTATGTCCGAGCCAGTTCATAAAGTTCGCAAACAGTTGCCACTACGTCCATTCAGTTCTCCGACAGTTCGACTCCGTTATAAAAGCATTTCAAGAACGTAGTAATAATGGCTGGGTATAACACTCACATTAGAGTTTTAAGTATGGCATAATGATGGAATGGTCAACCATCTTGCTGTCTGAAAGCTCAAAATCGCTTGAGACCTACAAATCTACATTTCACTCTGAAGAGTTCAACGAAATTGTCACTCTATCGGTTGCACCATGTTCTTTCAATACGGATTCTGTTTTCTATACGGTTTATCGGGTCATGTAATAAGATGTTCAATCTTCGAACATAACATAATAGTGCATAAACTTGCAATGACAAATTTAAGAAAATATAATATGCAAAACATGTGCTACAGCGCCTTTAAAATCATGTTACAACTGAGTTCAAGGCAGGGTCCGATAATATAATACATATATGTCCATAATCAAATAATTACATCTAAAGCAAGTTTCTTGGCCGGATGAACTACACATTAAGTTTCTAAAATATGTAGAACATTCAATTCGTCTCCCACTATGTCTTATAAAGTTCACACGTTGTACACTTTGTTCCACCTTTACGCCGATGATACGCAACTCTATATTGCATTTCAACCTTTGAACAATCAGTCAGTTGTGGATTCTACACTGTCTATGGAGACCTGCATCGGTAGAATCAAATCTTGGATGACGTCACATTTCCTAAAACTGAATGGGGATAAAACCGAATTTCTAGTTATCAGTCCGAAACGCTTTAGACAACACATCTCTCTTCAAGCAATCAACATCGACGGTCACGTCATCACCCCTAGTCAGGAAGCCAGAAATCTGGGTGTAACGTTTGATTCGAAGATGGAATCCCATGTTAACACGGTTTGCAGGTCATCATATTTCCACCTACGCAACATCGGTCTCATAAGGAAATATATAAACAGAAGTACTGCATCTGTTCTTGTGCGCGCACTTGTTCTATCGCGTTTAGACTACTGCAATGCACTGTTGTATGGTCTTCCACAACATACTGTCAGTTCCCTACAGCGTGTTCAGAACATGGCGGCACATGCCGTGTCTCGTACCAGACGGCGTGAACACATACGTCCTGAAGGAGCTTCATTGGCTTCCGGTGAAGTACAGGATCAAATACAAAGTACTCTTGCTAGTTCATAAATTTCTGAACAATCTTGCACCTTGATATCTCTCTAGCATGTTGGTAAAATACCAACCGAACAGAAGTCTGCGATCTGAAGATCAATGCCTCCTGAAACCACCTTCATCAAAATCTCGCACCTACGGCGAACGATCGTTCCAAATTGCTGGACCCTGCCTACGGAATAAACTGCCCATTCAGTTGAGATCTGTTGAAGACCTGGAGTGCTTCAAGTCGTATCTGAAGACTTGGTTATTCCAAGAAGCATTCCCTTCGTAATATGTTATTAAATGTGACTTTTCTTTGTAGCTTTACTCAAAGCGCTGCTGAGCAGTGACAATGTTGCTGGAATCAGCGCTATACAAATGTTTTCATGTATGTATGTATGTACACGTGTTATTCAAATTATGCGAGAAAAGCGCCATACATTAGACGGCATTAAGACTTGTGACATCATTAAGTCATTTGACGTCATTGAGTCTTCCGACTCATTTCATCGGTTACTTTCGAACATGGAATTGACAACACTCGTGTTCAAAACTGTGAAGATTTTATGAAAATTGTTATTAATTTTTCAGAAGCTAACCAAACCAAATTTTTAAACATTATCTGCTCATATTTCTTCAACACAAATCGTCGATTTGGAATAATCTTAACTGGATGAGGTAGAAGCGTCAAAAAACGTATTTGACATCCTACAATAATGATGCTTCCCAAAATTTAAGTTCAAGAAGGTTATTTATATCGACAACATTTTATAAATTACATTTCTAAGTTTAACTTTATACCAAACATCATGGCCAAAAACCACGTGACGATGTCAGCACCCCAAGCGTATTTAGTCAGACATAAGAGGAAACGTTTCCTATCTGTTGTATAATATTGCGAGTTTTTTCTGACAAAACGTCCTTTCAAACACAGACATAATCGACTTTCTCCGATAGCAGTATTTCATTTTTCACTCTGTTAAAAGTATTGTGACGTTTCTTTTGTTCGTCAGTGTAAATACATTAACACCAATATTGTTTAAAAAAAACTTTCATTTGATAGTAAATGCCATACAATATCATTAGCGATTAGCACAACAATTCATTTTATGTACACCTGTCTAATTATTTCAAATATAATTTTAATAACGTTATTAATGTATCTGGAAATCAAGGCATATGTCAAATCCTTTTCACAAGTATATTCACATTAATGATGTCCGCTCCTTCCTGTTGAACATTACCCCCTATTTTTAATGCTGATTTTTCAATCATATACTTTGATCTTTTAAAAAATATAAGTTAGAAAAAAAGTTTAATTCTATAAATTTGAGGAGGGAACAACCCAATTTCACCTCAGCCGGTAGGTCAGGATTCGATTCCCGGCTGCGTCATACCAAAATTAATAAAGATAGGAGTTATTGCTTCCTTGCCTGGCACTCAGCATTATAAGGAAAAAACAACGCTTGAACTGGCGCTCGACTGCGGCTGTCGGGTATCGTGGGCACAAACTTTCTGAATGTTCAATGTAAAAAGGTCAATGAAGGGTCATTATTATATTATATTATATTATATTATATTATATTATATTATATTATATTATATTATATTATATTATATTATATTATATTATATTATATTATGTGTAGGAGAATGTCCGATAACTGGTCATTAGTTTTGCACGTGGACCATGTTTGAGGACATTCTTCTACAAAGTAAACATGTTCTTGCTACTGGAATGCACGCCACAACGCACCTTATCATGTGCAAAACTAATGGCGACTTATGCTCTATATGTATTTCATGATCTTCTCCGAATTGTCAGTTGCATACCCTCTGCTGTCAAGTTATAACATGTAAAAATATTAGGCGTTTTCCTAGTGAAAGGTAAGGTTTTATATTTTGAAAGGTTAAAGTAAAAAATGATGAAACATTTGCATAAACCTTGCAAAATAGTATTCATAATTGATTGATAAACTTATTGGCAATTCATATTTTACTTAGTTTTTTTTATCTCAAAATGTTTTATTTCATATTGATAAGATTATGACAATTCGTTGAATGTATGTTGATTTTTAAAAGTTAAGAAAGTATCATGAAAATTCCACTTAGTATCGTATACATTCATATAAATATCTTGAAAATTTAACTTAGTATCTTGATTTTTTTATTTAGTATCTTGACAATTTACGTTAAAGGTACATCCATTGTGTTTCATAACATTTTATTTGGCTTTAATACGCTCCAACTCACCACATGTGCTGTCTACAATACAAATAAATTCACTCAGCTTGCAATTTTATCCTCAATCACCAAATATATCATAATTACTAGTTTCCAATTAAAATTGAGTAACATCATTATTCATGTGTAGAAACCGAAACTGCACGTCCCATTGACATGCACAGCAGTTATATGATCCATTAAACATTATCTCACCAAATTTGTCATTCTGTCTGTTATAAATAAGATTCCAAAATTACGTTTGACTCATTGACGCGCGTCACACGCTGTGCATTGTCCGGTTTTCGATCAGAAATCACTACTTTTACCTTCATATCGTCAATATGCTAAGTCGACTATCATTAAAATGATTGTTTTCGGTAACAATCGGTACTTCTCGATAAAGTAACACCATTTATAACGTTTGCAATATGTGACCCCCAACAATACAATGGATGTACCTTTAATATTTTGAAAATTAAACTTAATTTTGTTGAATATCCAACCCTATTTGGTTCAATATTCAAGTTAGCACTTTGAATTTCGTTGAATTTTCCATTTAGTATCTTGAACATTCAAGTGGTGTCGTGAAAATTCAAGATAAACACCATGTATAACATTTGGCATATGTGACCCACAACAACACAACGGATTATAATTGTGTACAAAAGGCCGGATGAATTAATCATTCAAGAATGAAACACAAAAGTTTCTGAATCACTTTCTTCTCATTGCATGTGTTACCAGTTTAGTAATTTACCAGGTTAGTAATTTACCAGGTTAGTAATTAACTAATCGAACTGGGATCTGTTCATCCATACTTTTGCTTTGATTTCTAACATATGTTTGCCGGTTGTTATTATCGTTTCGGGAAATTTTATAATATAGCTATTTTTTTCTACTGGTACGTGTAATTTATCCACTTTTGGGTCATCTTTTAACTGTTGCGATTTTCTATGACCTCAACATGTTACGTGAAGTCGCCAATAGGTTAGAACTGGCTTTTGTATCATACCACTTTTCTCGGGATTCAGGCGGCTGCGTTCAAGCGCATTCAATCTGACCGGAACAATTCTTGGTCTCGGTTTCTAAACTATTGGAGCCTTTTCGTAAATTAGCAAACTATTGGAGACTTGTGTCACCAAAATACTATCCTCATGTTTGCGTAACTTTATATTATATTATATTATATTATATTATATTATATTATATTATATTATATTATATTATATTATATTATATTATATTATAAAATTATATTATGTTATATTAATTTCGTCTGATAGTTTCTCCTTTATCTTCAATTAAACGCCTACATTTAAAAACTTGCTGGAATACACCTTACAAACGTCGCATTTATTGTCATAGGGAAGTTGTAAAGACCTCGTCATAAGTATATAAATATGAAATAAACAATGCATACAATATACCGTGCAATTATCTTTGTAAAACTTATTTGGATACCACTGATTACATCATAGATAAATATGTTTTCTGTCATAACATTTCAAACCTGTTTTAGCGCTGACATCATCACGGAATCTTGCCCCATATAGAAATAAAGCTCCGCTGCATGTGAGAAGCGCGCAGAAAACAAGACATCTTAGTTGAACCATTCTTCTTGGCAGTCTGTAGTGGACTGAGGACATTTACAACACAACATGTCAGTACATATCATTCTTATCTTTACAAACGCATGATGTACTTAATTGTGACCATGGGCCAAACTCTTAAAACCACTAATCTCGCTTGAACTTATCTAAAAATACCTCTTTTTTGGCTCCACAATTATGTGTTGTAAACTACCAGGCAAAAGAAAGTATATACCTTAGTTGGTATTATGTATGATTTTCAGTTACGAATATATTGAGTTTTCGACGTCGTACCCTAAAACTGAAAAGCGTAGGCATTTAGTCATCAGTCAAAGAATTCTTCAATTTCTTTTTTATTTCTTTTTTAAAGATAAATTTTTAATTTTAATTTAAAAACTTAATTTGGATAAATGACAACAGATCATCTACATATCAGATATTTTCAGCTACACAGCCTCTTCAGGTCATACATAACGGATAATACGGTTGTCAGTAATTTCATAGATATCATTCTGAAGCCTTTGAGTAGTAATGTTTAAAGATATCTATGAGATGATTTAGATTTCTTATACAAGCTTCCAAAGCAGGTGGAGCCAGATACCAGTTTAGTTAGTTTTGATACTGTTAAAGGGGCAGTAGCAAGTTTTTTGCAAATTTTTTTCTTTCAAATTTCCCATTTTATAATGGTAGTTTATGTCATTTGTATTTACTTTAGAGGGTAAAACATTTTATCAGACAAACAAATTTTCTGTAGAGGTAAAAACGGTTTTGCGTATAAAGACACATTGCATGGCGGTCATTTTTTTGTGAACACATTTCATTATTTCGCATGACAAAAAACAATTCCCATGGCTTTACAGAACCATGTACACTAATTTTTTAACTTGATTTTCCGAAGAAAGGGTGTTTTACTGTTGGTTACATTATTTTTCAAAAACATTTCATCGACTTATTTCACCGGAAAAACGTGCTACTGCCCCTTCAAACATGTATTATAACATTGATAAACAATTAGGTCTAACGCTATACAATACTGGTTAAAAGAATACAGATGTGATATTGATGATGTTTCCAGATAGGTTTGTTCTAGATGCGCTTGATATTATTATATCCAAAAATGCATTTAATTTTGATGGTGAATTTTACACGCAAACTAAAGGCGTTGCTATGGGTACAAAAATTGCACCCACCTATACCACCCTGGTTTTGTGATACCTTGAAGTATTCTTATATGAAAAAGTAGGACAGTCACTCGGACAGAATAAGCAGGAGCATATAGAACTGTATTGGAAACGATTTTTAGATGACTGTATTATGCCATTTACAGGAACAACAGAGGAAGTGTGTAAGCTGCAGGATATTCCGAACTTCCTAAATCCATTACTGAAATTCACTATGGAAACCAGAGACTCTGATTTAAGTTTTCTGGATGTGACGGTAAGTGTTAAACAGAACCGTCGTGTAGAAACTGGGCTCCGTTCCATAACAGCGAGCGTTTATAATCGCTCATTTATAGCTCAATGTAGCGCTCAAGTAGCGCTCATTCTCTCCTGAACGACACGGTGCAAAACCTCAAAGTTCGTTCACTTTGCTACGTAGCGCTACATTGAGCAATTGCGTTCAAAAGAGGTTTAAAAGTAATCTCTAATTGGGCGATTACTTTGAAACCTCTCTTGAACATGGCCCTGAACTGTACTACAAGCTTACAGATACACACAAGTTTCTGGATTTTCAGTCTTGCCATCCAAGTCAGACACAGCGAAACATCCCATACTGCCTTGCGAGAAGAAGATGTGTTATTGTGACAGATGACATTCAAAAGAAGACAGACAGACAGAGAGATAATTGTATTAATGTCTCACTTGTAGTTACATATAAAATGAAATAATTAGTGTAAATATAAAACATAAAAATCATAAGATGTACTACAACCAGTCGCTCAGCGACTTAAGAGAGACAATATAATCTTATATTAATACACACATACATGATGAAAGATAAACAAATATACAGTGTATATCGTAAAATATATACATATATGAACAGCTCTAAAAAGCTTAAAACCACCTTAGCCATATAAAATTACACGACGTTTGATTAAAATGTCATGGCAGGTTTATTAGACGATAAAAAATAGATCATGGGATTTAAAAATATAAGTAAACATTTCTTCACAAGAAAGTGAACTAAAATTTGGTAATTTTCTTCGACATGAGTTAAAAGCTCACTAATAGAGGTGTAAACGGGGCAGTTAAAAAGAACGAACTTCGTCTTCCACTTGATTAAGACAATTAAAACAATATCTCTCGCTGTGATGTAAGAACGAACGTTTAAATGAACTCAAAGATTTTATTGATACAAAATTACCCTGAAAATCTAGTTTTAGATGGCGTGATGAAAACCACTTCATAAGATCAATCTCGCCTCAGAGATCCTAAATCTAACAAAGGTATTATCCCGTTGGTCTCTACTTTCAATCCTAACCATCAGAGTGCTGTTTCTATCACTGAGAAAAACTTACCCATTTTACATCAATGTAAAGGTATGGAAAAGCTGTAAGTTAATCCAGAATTGTTAACAGTCTTAAGCAACCTAAATTCTTCGCAGGTTGTTAACTTCATCTAAGTTTGATTCAAGTTATGTAGAACCTGTCGTACATGTATCTAGGTGCGGCGATTCACGCTGTCTTACATGTAGACATATTATTGTCGGCTCTTCTGCACAGAATACTGATGCTAAAGTGTTTTCTGTTCGTCAAAATCTCAACTGTAACAACAAAAATGTTGTGTATCCCATCATATGTTTTGGTTGTAATGACAAATACATTTGGAAAACTAACTTAAATTGAAATTACGAATGAACTTACACAGACCCCACATATATCAGCCCAAAAACCGTACTATTCAATTAAGTAAACATTTAGCTGAATGTGCAAACGGGCATTTTTCTGTCTTCCCAATGTATAAATTAAATTGTGATAATAACAAGCTTTTAGAAACAAAAGAAAGCAGATTTATAAAAATGTTTTCACCTAAGTTGTCCGAATAAAGTTTGTTGATTATTCATCTGCCTTCAATGCCATTCAACCTCATCTGTTAATTGATAAACTTTCTCATATGAATGTGAACTCAAATATCATTAAATGGATAAATTTCTTCCTGGTTAACAGACAGCAATTTGTACAAGTTAATAGTGTTAAATCTTCAACTGTAACTAATTCTACTGGCGCCCCACAGGGTTGTGTTGTTTGACCAATTTTGTTTATCTTGTACACACATGACTCTTCTTCAAATGCTGATTCATGTTTCACCATTAAATTTACTGATGATGCTGCAGTGGCAGGCCTAATTAGAGAATAGGAATTTGCTTACAGATCTGAGATGTTAAGATTTATAGATTTGTGTAAAGCTAATTCTTTATATTTGAACGTTCAAAAAACTAAGGAAATGGTTATTGATTTTAGAAGAACTAAGTCTACATTAGATGCTGTATGCATTGATGGAAATGATATAGAAAGAGAGCAAATGAATATAAGTATTTGGGTACTATCCTTGATTCTAAACTTTCCTGGAATGAGAACACTGAGAAAATATATAAGAAGGGACAGCAACGTTTACATTTCTTGTGGAAACTAAAACATTTCAAAATTGACCAAACCATCATGATGTTATTTTACGGAACCTTCATTCAAAATGTCATAACGTTTAACTTTTTAATTGGTACGGAAACCTGTCTGTTCAAAACAAAAACAAATTGGCAAAAATCGTCAATACGCCTTCTAAAATCATTGGGCTTCCTATTGAAGGTGATTCTAGGTGATAAGGTGATTCTACGCATCCTCTTATTTCGGAATATTCAATACTACCTTCTGGACGTAGACTGCGAATGCCAACTTTTAAAAGAAACATTATATATATATATATATATATATATATATATATATATATATATATATATATATATAGGCTGGAAATGTTCCTAAATACCGACCGGTTTCACACTATTCAGTGATCATCATGGGGTCTTTATGACGTTGTCATTCTATGACCTATATATATATATATATATAATTGAATCGGTTTAGTTTTTTGATAATCCAGACGTTTTTATGTGGCGTTGGTGTTGCAACAGTGTGACAACATTAAATGCACTGTTACGTCATTCTACTCTTACATCATGTTTAAATAGAGAACGTGAGCAGTGATTTCATATTATCAATCTCTGCTAAGAAAAATACTAAGTTTGGCAAATGTGTGGCCCGATAGCGCGTGTAGATAACATACTAGTAATAGAGTAATATTGGCTATACACCCCCGGCCAAAAGAAACGCCTACTTTATGTTCCTTAAAATGAAAGATGCAATAATTTCTTAAATATAATTAATGGCGGTCTCCACGTTATGCTGAAGCAATAACTAATATGAAAGTCCATTGAAATCGTGGAAAACTGTGATTCGAGTCAATAACATTCATGAAAACCACGCCCAATGAAGACTGCTATTTTCGGTTGATTCACTTGCGCACCTTAACAACGTACATCGGTAGCATCATCACCACTTTAACGCGAATGCGTGCCTGTATTGTTGCTCGTGGTTGTGTAAAAATCTTTTCAAAATGTTTTTCTGATCAAGCACTGATCGAAAACTGAACAATTATTGTTTTCTCATTTCAACAATCGCCCTTCTTTCGTGACATGAACTTCTGAAATTCAGATATATAATGCAGAAATGGTGCAACTTCATTATGTTATAATATTGCTAAACTGTTCATAACAGTTTTTAGAATATCTGATAAGATATCTAGTAGGAGTTTCTTTTGGCCGGTAGTGTATAAATATATTTTTTAAATATGAACTGTAAATAATGTTAGATGGTCAGCATAAAACAGGAGTTAGTGCCGGAGAATATTTGGGAAGGTACATTAATGTGCGTACGATAAGCCTGACCTACTTGCCGAGGCCAAGTATTACCTGTTTATATTATCCAGAGCAAAACAAAGTTTATGAACATGTGTTGTCAATTATGACATTCTTTTTCGAAATTGTATTTTTGCAATTACTCTATGGTGGCCCCACGCTTCCATCATAGCTATCTTTCTCCATATTTCATAACGTCTAAGTGTTGATATCTTTCATCTTGGAGCATTGCCATAGCCTGTTCTCTTGCTCTATTTGTCTATCCATGTTTGCATCAAAGAAAAATGTTTTCACCAATGAAAGGAAACTGGAAACCTTTTGAAGCTGTACTGCACGAGTATTTCACATCAACTAGTTGATTAACCACGTGCATGTGCCCGACATCGTTGGTGTGCAGTTTGCTTCCAAATTCATGAAATTGAAATCAGTTTTATCCTCTCGTGAAGGCAAACTCTAACCTTTTCAATGTTACATGTTTGGTTTTACGGTATACACTGTCATTATTTGTAAAACGTTAACAAAAGTTAGAACCATGTAGTTGGAAGAGTTTGGTAAAGTGATCGGCCACACTTACACTAGTGAGTGTAAACTTTTGAAAGGACTAGTGTGTATCTATAAACCTTATTGAATCATTAAAGAGAAAGCTTAATGGTCTCTCGTGGAAGAGTGACAGCCATTTTGATTGAGCTGTGGATACAAGACTCTGATAATACCTTCTCCCCTCAGACTTGAACGTAGTTACCTAAATTCTGATAACCATGAAATATTAGTTTAGTAATCATTCATCTGTTCCTGTGGCTATAACTACGGATATTATATTCACTATTTCTTTTCATGTCCCATATTCAGTGATATAAGGGATCGGAACTACAATTTCTAAACCAGGGGATTTGATCTGAAATCGGTTTTATTTGGAAATCCAAATTGTGCCTCTACTCTATTAATGATATTTTACCTACAGTACACTCATTTATAAATTTAACAGGCAGATTTGATTTGTTTAGATGATTTGTTTGGCATTTGTTGAAGTTGTTTCTTTAGAAATAAGGTGCCATGATGTAGTATTTTAAATTCATCATTACTTTTATTACTTTTATTATATTGTTGTTGGCTTTTGTGAATATATCATGAATATTTAGATTCACATTGACCCATATATTTCAGCATTCGGTATCCGGAAAAGTTATTACAGTCTTAACAAATCCCAATCTTTAACAAAAATGAATATGTTTAAAAACATTTTAAAAAATGTAAAACTGTCAATGATTTTACTTACTTCTCAATTAAATATATTTTATTTGCCATTGAAACTATAAGGCTGACGATCCTAATATATCTATAAAAATATAAGTATATCTATAAGTTCAGCTGAGCTTGTTGACCAACTTATTCCAATTATTGTTATTTGTGTCATGAAATAGATATGTTAAACCATATCTATAAATCTTATGAAACAATAAAAACAAAGGCTTAACTACTGCCCTGGGCACGAAACCAGTGTTCCGCATCAATAAATACAACGATAAAGACTGATAATCCACTTTTCCGCGTGCTTATGTAGATCATGTGATAATACCGCCTGAGGGTTCAAGTGCACTTACCTAAATTTAGGCAAATTTTAGTATACAGATGCATTCGAAAGGTCTGTTCACTTTTTCTAATAATGTTTGAGGTTGTGTGATCCCAAATCTTATACGTGTTCACTATGTTAACGGTATGTATTCAGTTGCAAATATGGGTGTATGCTCAAACATATATTCACTGTCAAAAGAAACGCCACCTTCATTTTCAACAGAGGAAAGACGAAATTTTGCTGCCGAGAAAGTCGATACTGAATGTTTTTGTTGGAGTTTTAATTTCCTATATCTTGGTCTGATATTTCTAGTTTTCTATGAGTTTTTAAACATGCATTTAACATTAACTATAGAACCATGGGTTCTGTAGTTAATCCGGATTTATATTGTTTTTAATGTAGAAACAAAGCGAAACAAATTGTTCTCAATATAGTGCACAATCCTTAACCATGAAAAATTTCATCACAAGTGTCAGTGCATAAGAAAACATGACATGATGCTTGATTTGGATGAAACTGATTCTCTATTTATTATAATTCCTGCAAATGAAGAAATATGGTTTAGGTCATGACTTCAGAGGCCATTATTACTGGAACTTGGGTCACAACATCTACGATTTAAGATTAGCATTGTTTAAGGGGTCTGCAGACATTTCAGCTTTATAGAGCTTGTACTGGAGAAGATGAAATAGATTTTAGGTCATGACCCCTGTGACCCATATTTGGGATCAGAGGCTTATCAAATTTACAATTTAAAATCCACATAAGCCAAGGAATCTGTACACAACATGTCAGCTCTCTAGAGTCATCGGTTCATGAGAAGTTGAAAAACCAAATATTTACAGATGGACGGATATAGAAATATGCTGTTGACATAAATTATCGTTGTGACAGCACACATCAGTCACTGGCTGCACGCGCTGTGCTGGATCTTTCTCACCCAAACATCTTCTGATGGAAGCGAGTATATAAGTGACGTGCATGAATCAAAGTTTGGATTTGGATTTGGTGATCTCGTTGCACAAAAGAACATTAACACTGAGTTTAAGCTTAGTGACATTATTTAACATTGCACTATGACTACCTTATACTGGATTAAGGCTTCCACAGGGCTTTGTGCAACGGTACCAACCTTTACCAATTTGTCAATGTCGTAGTGATGACATTTCAAGGTTGGATGAAATTAATTTTATTAAAATTTGGCATTTAGACATGTTTGTGAAATTTACTAGCATTAGCTGATTTTGGTCCTTCACATTATTCTCAATGTCATTGCAAGCAAAAATGTAATGTGCCTTAAGCCAATTAATATATATCATTTGTATCAATTATATGTTTAAAGGAAGCGCAAACACCATTAAAATCTAACTATCATTGCTGGGTTTAACTAGCGATTTGATGTGCTTACCACGGAATTTGTCTTCTGACATGGTTCATGTATGGCTAATTCCTATCAAGAGATCGACATTTGACAAGGTTCAGAGATACGTGAGTTTTAAAGTCAAGATATGTTATCTCTTTCATTACTAGTTACATTATAATAAATAATATATTATCCAAATTATTATCTAATCTTTCTCATCCATTCACACTACAATTTCTAATAGAAAAATACTATCAAATGAAATCATTCCTTCGTTCGAAAGTGTTCATTCAGGTTCATCCATATTATCCTTCTGTGCAGCAACTCAACTTAAAGGAACACTCTGTATGGACATGTGATACTTTGTATGTATCAATTCAAAATAAACCTTCATGAAAACCACGCAGTGTCCCTTTAACTTTGTCCTTGTTTTGTCGATCCTCTATAATCACCAACTACAAGATCACCAGCATGCGGATAATAATCCCACATTAAAACATCATTAAACTTAATAAATAAAAAAGTCCGAAGAATATATTTGACAATTTATTGTGATCATTGCTCATAAAGGTCATGAAGATGGACATGGTATACAGTAATGTAGGAATGCTGAATACATGGTCATGAGATTCTGTAGCTGTGGCAACAAAATGACTAGAAGATACTCGAGGACAGCTTCAAACACAATATAAATAGTAACTATTCAACATAAATATAAATAGTAACTATTCAACATAAATATAAATAAAAACAAGAGTAAAACCTTGCCATGTACAATCCCATTAATAGTTTTTCGTTCGTGTCTCGCTACGTTTGGAGCTGACCTTCATCTTCCATAAATTCAACCAATCAGAGACCAGAATTCTCATATTATCTTTACTACAATTCTCTTGCATCGTTCTCGATTGGTTGAAACGGAAGGTGACGGGGCATGACACCTGCTGATGAGAAGTCAGGAATAATGCAACGATGTAGTAGTGTAAGATAGCATCTGTTTTTAATGAGATTGCTAGACATATGTTCCATATCGGCAAAATTCTAGAGAGAACATTGGAGCTTTAAACATCAATTCGTTTGAATGGAGAAATGGCTGATATTTTTCACTGTTCAAAATGCAAACTGTGTTCAAGCAAGGCTATTTACGTTCACATTCATCAATGTAATTTTTTGGACTTCAATGAGGATGAAACATACATCGAGTAGATATTCTATATACATAGTATATTTGTATTTGTATATCATGACGAGAATGTGTCAATGATAATGAAATGGTAAATTGACGATGAGGAAACGGTCACATAGCGAAGTGCAAAAGAAACGATATCAAAGGTTCAACATAATCAAACACAAGCCGGATAAAGACGATTTTGAATGTCTGAGATGAGGATAGATCTCTTCGAGAGATATACACAATTTCATTCATGAGAGTATGATACTTAATATTGCATATCTGTTCAAACACACACAGGGTGCTAAACTAGTTATTTTTCTAAGTTTTTCTTTGATAATTATTATGTATCGTATTTCAGATACAATGTTATGAAATATCGAAATTATTGAAAAATATAGGTTGTATAAGATGTAGTCGGTATTATGTACCTTCTTGAACGTAAAGTTGTTGACACATCATAAGGACGTCATAAAAAAGTCAAAAGTCAGTTTTGACTCCCTAAATCGTCCATTTAAGGAGAATCGATGATTTTTTTAAAATGTGTTTCTCAGAGATATAACAGACAATGTTTTAAATTCAAATTCAAATTTAGCTTAGTTGTCTTCGGAAGACATGATGTAACTCTATTTCCGTCGTCTGTACGCTCGTGGAATGAACTATCTTGTATTTTGTAAGGTATCATTTCTTTTGCCCCTGGGTGTATAATGTAAAATCAAAAAATAAAAGTTAACACTTACACTATCCACTAAGAGACGAGGCACCAGCACGAGGATTAGTGTCAGAATATTTCCATATGGCACGTTTTTGACAAATCAATTCGAGTCACATTAATATCAGATCACTCATCAACTATGCAACTTAATCAAGAATCAAGATATACATTTGGTGACATCAATCACATGTGATTTGCAAACTTAAAACAAACATATGTTAAGGTATAAGAAGTGTTTTCATAGAATTTAGGGATATTCAGACATTGTATACACTTTTTGCTTGACACAAATACAGCAGTCGAAGAACGTCCCCTAAAATAACTCATTGAGTACAGCTAATAAAGGATTATGACATTAAGATCAACAATTCTAAACAAGGAAGGGCAAGTTCTATCGACTGATGGATTGCACTTGATGTGACGGGTCAGGGTAGATACAGTAGTGAGAACAATTACTATAGGCGATTGTTTGTTGCATTTGTTTCCTGGTAGAATAAACAGGACTATGCATTATGACGGGACTTGTCAAAGCTAGTCTTCTGTCAGTTGATTTGTAAATTACAATCAGTGGCAAAACAGCTGCTGACTTACAACACGCGTGGCCCCTGTGTATCTCCTATAGTTACTTTATAATACAACTGTACTGACACCGTGTTCTTGCTTTATACAGGATTTAGTTTCATTTACTGTAATAAGGCATATACAAAGCTGCAAAATATGTCATTCTTCATTCAGTATCATAAATGACTCTCACATAAGAAATTTGAAACAAACAAATAAGTAGATATTTTTCAACATTTGCGATATATACCTACTTATATTGACATATGCGTTTACCTATAACATCGAACAGGAGAGTGGTAGCTGGTAGCACAGGCCAAAAATTGGTGGAATCCGTTGCCCGGAGTCTTCAGGATTCTTCCGGATTCTTCCGGATCTGGCAATTTTTGGGGGAATCAAGAAAGGATCCGGTAATCGGATTCCACCACTTTTTGTCCTGTGTAGGACATGGGTTTATCTTTTACATATTCACATTCATTAACACACACATTCCGACATTGTTCATATGTATTTAAGCAAACCAGTTGACATACACTCAGATGAATTTGTACACGATGAATCAATTCAATGATGACAGAAGTGGTTAAAAATAGGAGCTCTACACAAACAAGTCTTCTTTCCAGAGGCTGGAAATTTGGAAAGATTTGGAAATATTTGGAAATATTGTATGTTTCTCTTTCATGTTTTGAAGCTTTAGAGTCAAGTATGACATGGTAAATGTTATTCAGATGCTAAAGTATGGTCAGCAAAAGTTTATAATACACATTATTATTAAATTCAATATTGACAGCATAAACAGTGGGATACATTTACTTACCTCTCTCTTACCGGTATATATCTATTACCTCGACACTTTATTTTGGTATACGTTTTTTTTTTAAAGAATGGACTCACTGTGAACCATATTTGATATTTGAAAAAAGTATGTGTTAGATTGGCTAATAATTATTATTTTATAATTTCTACACTACAACCTCTGCAGTGCTATAAAGTTCACAGTTGATATTCAATACAGAAATATGTTTGCTACTTACTTTCCACATACGGAAATATGGACGAGAAACACAATATATAATTGTTTAATGATTTCTATAACATATTTCTGAAACATGTTACATTTAAGAGCTGAAATTATGCAATCATGCACAGATATAAGCTCTTATAATTGAAGGCCGAGAAGGCCGTTCCACTGACCGATCTTATCCCTAAAATCAATCGTAAGCTCATCTTTTATCCTTGGCTAAGACTGATCTTAGTGATAAGATGGGTTAGTGGAACAGTACCCAGGAGTTTGTTGTTGTGGAACAGTAGCCTGTAAACTACAAGAAAGGGATTCAGAAGGGCTATCATCACAAAAAGTATCTAACAGTTCGCAGACCACTGCTTGGAGAGTACTGAAACTATGTAAGAGACTATAGCTGTTTTATCGAAATGTTGAAAGTAGAGATTATATTATAAATGTGGCGTTATCATTCCGGTTGAATTAATGTCAGCTTTAAAACCTGGATCACAACGCAGATTTTAATGTTGTGTGATCAAGAAATATCAATAAACAATTCAATGCAAATGAATTATAATAATTTTGATAATTTGGTTTTGTTATCCTAGATTTGGATTTGTTTTACCTTGAAAATGTTTAAACCCCTAAGAATACATTACCTAACAATGGTATGACATCATTTAGTTCATGTAGTATATAAGTTCACCGATACATTCATGATTATATATGAAACAGAAATCATGGTAAATAAAAATGATTTAAAATATCTCAACTTTTTGTTCTCTGCCAATACTCGTAGGTTCAAGCAAAATATGCTTGACAAGTCTAGTATACTTACTGCTTTAATCAACTTGTATTGACATATCTGATATCGCAACATGCTTGGGTCTACATTGTACCTAAGTATTGCTGCATTTTACTTATGCTGGACTTAAGAGCCAAATATCACTGAGAGTGAGATAGAGAGGGGTCATAAAACATGAGACTACAAAAATGTCAAACTCATTGAGACACATAACCACAGAAGGGTTGTCACACAATTCAAATGTCATGACTTTTGTACAACAGTGCATTAATAGTCGCATGTCTGACATACAAATCTTGGTTTATTTCAGACCCGCTAATCGAACCGGGCTCCGTCGTTATGGCAACATCAGGAGCATTATGGGTAGTGACCGACACAAACAATGGCTATATTCTCACCTGTAGTGTGATCTATAAAACTATTCCATAAACTAACAAATTGTCTTATACACATACTAATATATCGTTTAATCATATACCATAAACAAAATTTCCTAACGTCTTGAAACACAAATTTGAATTTCTTAAAGATTATTAATTTCAATGCAGTGCATACAGTTATGTTTGATTACAAAATATCACAAGAGGTAAATCAGTGTAATGTTTGATGATTCGCAGAATATAACAGTAAAGAACTGAAACTTACAGTAAAGTAAAGAAGTAAAGAAAAAGCATTTCATCTCGGTCTCAATTGAGAGAAATGAAGGATAGATCGTCTGTGTGAGAATGTTTGACTACAATGATGTTGCCATGGTTATATACACAAGGGGAAGCAACACGCTGTCTTCACTACAAATCACACTGAAACTAACAAGGAAAGGCTGCCTACTAGAGCCATCGTACATTGAGATTGGTTGAAACTTTGCATGGCAAATTAAACGGACCAATCAGAAGTATTGTTATAGAGATCCAACAAAATATACATCTTTAAGGCAGCCTGTTGACGGACATATCCGATGGTTAGTTAAACACCAATCACCATCGAAGCACACACAGAATTGATTTACATTTGTTACAACTCAATAATACTGGCTTGTCTGTTGTTAGGTGAAAGTACAAGAATTTCATTACAATGCTTTGCGATTCTCTTCATTCAAGATAATCATAAACAATATACAATCATCAACAGCCTTTCATCAATATCCTTAGATGACGATGATACTAATTTTTAATAGCGATTTGTTGTTCCATCTCAATTACTAGTCATTCTCTCCGCTCTTAGGTTCCAAAATAATCCATTGTACAATAATTGACATCGCTGCAAAACATCTCAAGCTGCAGTCTAGAAGTTGCAATACGGCTAATGACGCATATCAAAATCACCATTAAATCCAATAAATCATGACAGATTTTTTTTTATCTTTTGACATATTCGACCACGGTATGGTTACCAATACCCAGTCTTCCATATTCGTACGGGACAACCACTTGACTGTCGATGATGGCACATCAACATTTGATTGCTCGACATTAAAGTCCCCACCTGCCATTTAAGAGATGAGCTATATTGAACATATGTTATGAAGGAATATATGACTTGAATATTAGGGTTTAAATGGACTACAGGATATATGGATGAAAAGGCTCTCTGCACAATACATGTACAAATACCACAAGACAAAGTCAATACTCAAACTCCCTTTTTTCTTGAAGTCACATTGGTTCCGTTTTGCAACAATTTTAGAAACATCGAAAACTCCCTTGCTTGCTTACAGAGCTAATTTTTCTTGAATGAAGAGAATCGGCAGCATTGCTCAACGAAAACTTACACCCATTCAATATGTTACACTCACAGTGATTATACGCGTAACATGCCATTGAAAACTTTAGATATTTGAATTCGATACTGACTGATATCTGACTGCATGTGATAGCATCTGACGGTAATTAATACACTTTGACTGTATTTGACACTCTCCGAAAGCATTTGGTACCATCCGACTACATTGGAAATTCTCCGAAAAGTAACTAGTATTTCTCGATATGGAAATGTATGAAATGCATTTAACTTACTTTAACAAAAAGTAAATCATATTAATTGAATGGGTGTCCTCCTTTCGTTGAGTAAACTAGACTAGGACTGTTTTTCAAAGAAGTATCGAATCAATATTACAACAGTAAAGTATGCTAAACAGGATAGAATAATGATGACTTTAACTTAATGCCAGTACCGTACCCTAAATTCCTGCCTGTCGTTTGATAAAGATCTCTCTTAGATGCGCTCCTTTCTCAACAGTGCCACTGCTAGTTTATCAAATGATTTACACCTTTAATTCACAATACTCGCTTGCATCACCTTATTTCATAACTTATATCAATTTGCATCGTGTATGTGTTTCAATGCAATGATAAAGTTCAAACCTGTCATCACTTTGTATTTTAACTATTGCCTACCTGCGCAAATGCGCTACCTCATTACAGTTCATCGTTTCTGACCTTGGGATGACCTTGAAATTATCCCAACACTTCTGTTCACAACCCCTGCCAGCAACATCAAGCTAAGTGTTACTCCGTCATTTCAGCCTTGTCAGCATTGTTGTTGCAGTTGAACTCTTCCCCATCAATGTCCATAGCATGCACAACATCGGCTTTACACACCACTTCTCAGCATGTCCATTAAAACCAAAGCCTTTAGCATCAACGGTGCAAAAACCTGAAATGACTAAAGCCTCCAACAAACACCTTATACGATTGTTACAACTCCGATCAACGTTGGATACCAAACACAAACCCTGTCCGACAACATCAAGAACAAAGCCATATTTTTAAACTTCACCATCTCAACCTCTTTTTGAAATCCTCTGATCGGTGACTCCGATGTCCAACCTTTGTCACAACTCCTCCTCCTCCTCCTCCTTAAATTCTGTTACGCTTTGTTCTCCAACAACAGTGTCACGTTCACTTTCACTCCTGGAATTCTCCTGAATCACTTTGCACTCCATCCAATGCATCCTGCGATCAGTAACACAACACGTCCTTGGATGAAAACTCACAAACATTCAACATTTATGTGTTATATAAGACAGGTTATTCCACCACTCCAGTACAAAGAGCTGAAAACATTGCTTTCTTCACAAAGTTGTCTTAGACAGGGTATACCATCACTCCAGTACACTACACAGGCCTGAACACATTGCTTTCGTCCCAATGAAGCTGTGTGGTCATGGCAATCTCACCAGCTCAATCAGTCAACAGACACGTCCATTTCTACTCTTGCATGTCTCTATGGCTTTTCTCTGCTACATAAGTTTGGAAGTATCTATGTTTGCCACGACTGCATAAAGAGTAGGCGAGGTGAGCCAACAGTGCCCCAAGTCGAAGCACAAGTATAAAACTAAATGAACGTTGGATGAGATGATATCAATGATGAAATAGTTGCAAATTGTATGACGCCATCACTATAAACGCCATTGCAAAATTATGCATACAGGTTCGACCTGTATTGAATAAATGCACATTTTCAGTTCAAGTCGAGATCACAAATATCGTACTTCAAAGTCGAACGTATTCACATATTTTGGCAAATAGAAGTCTGTATCTACTTAACAGATTGTGTAGTTTTCTTATTGTCCATGTCCATGGGAATTGCACTGTGAAATAGCTGCTGTTACTGAGAATGAATCAAGGGGGATCAGACTATAGTGAAGTCCTCAGTATATCCCTTATCATCATCACTGCTTTTATGCTGCCGTATTGGGCCGTCGGATTCCGGCACGGGACGGTAGTGTCTGAAATAGAGTCAGGTAATGAGAGCAAGATAAATGCTGGTCCATTCTATGACGTTATACTTTATAGTTTTGTCACCATACCTTTCTCTCAAGTTAGTAACTCCGTCTCGTCCCGCCTCACGATTACCAAATTTAAGTTGAGTGAGAGTTATGATTTCGACTGCCTGCACCATGGGATAGAACTATATGGCTGTATCATACCTGTCTAACTAGTTGACTCGCTCCTCTTCCTCCCATCCTGCTTCCTTCCGAGGTTTGAGGTGAAAGCAATGACCTCGACTGTTTAACTCTTAAGTAATAATTTATACTTTTACCGCCATACCAGTCTAACAAACTGACTCCCTCCTCCCCTCCTCATCCTTCCTACCGAGTTTGAGATGAGAGCAATTATCTCTACTGTCTAAATTTTGAGTAATAATTTAAAGGATTGATGAAATGACATATGGTCCAAATCGGATTAATTAAAATGGGATGTCAATTTGACAATTGCTCGATTTTAAATTTCTGAAATCGGTCCATAAATTACTTATATACGGCTTTTTAAAAAAACGCCTGATTTAGCCCCGGCGACCAGAATGAAAGTCTGCGGGGGTGTGACCCGTGAAGGGATGACTTCTGTGACGTATGTGGAGGAATTTGATTTTCAGCGATAGTCACAATTCAACGTAATTTCGCAACATTTTGATTGTTAAGTTCACAAAGATACCTTCAATAAACCAACTTAAATTTCCCATATATCGAATGTTTAGATATCCAACTTGGTAATTCCGCAGATGACAATTACACAATTATTACTTAAACATGTCTTTTTGGCGATGTAATACACCTCATAAATTCATTTAGCGGCAGTGATAATTATCATTAATTAATTAACGAGACACCGGCGGAGAACCAACTAGCCGCCCCGCCTATAGCTTATCACAGTCACGCCTCAGTGAGCATTTTCAAAAGGATTCGCCGAACAAATTGCGATAGTGTTAAAATGGGTGAATTAAAATCGTCTTAATTATCAATTGCAAGTGTATATTGTCTCGATTTTATGCTCAATTGATTCCGATATACAATATACGTAGAGGTAATCATCTGTCATTCTTGAGAAAAATGCATTTCATCTATCCTTTAAAGCTTTAACGCCATACCAGTCTAACAGACCGACTCGCTCCTCCTCCCCTTCTGTCCACCAATTTTGAAGTGAGACTTTTGACCTCAAATGTCCAAATCTTGAGTAATAATTTCAAGCTTTATCACTACGCCTGTCTAACAAACTGACTCACTTCTCCCCCTCCCTTCCTTTCTACAAAGTTTGAAGTGAGACTTATGACCTCAAATGTCTAAATCTTGAGTAATAATTTCAAGCTTTATCACTCCACCTGTCCAACAAACTGACTCACTCCCCCCCCCCCTTCCAAACGAGTTTGAAGTGAGTGAGAGTGATCATCTCGACTGTCTAAACTTTGAGTAAGTTTTACCACCATACCTGTCTAACAAACTGACTCGCTCCTCCTCCTCCTTCCAACCGAGTTTGACGTGAGTGAGAGTGATCATCTCGACTGTCTACATTGTGAGTAAGTTTTACCACCATACCTGTCTAACAAACTGACTCGCTCCTCCTCCTTCCAACCGAGTTTGAAGTGAGTGAGAGTGATCAACTGTCTAAATTTTAAGTAAGTTTTACCACCATACCTGTCTAACAAACTGACTCGCTCCTCCTCCTCCTCCTCCTGAGGACTGCTCAGTCTGGGGTGGGTAAGACTCATCACCTCCGGCTTCTTGCTCTGATGACTCACGTCGTACTTCACCTTGGCGTGAGGTGTCCCCCGACCCCCTGATGAACATGCTGTGTGTCAGAAGAACAGGATTAGTGAGAAAAAGCAAATATTTAAAAGTAAAACATCACTTAAATAGGCCGAAGTTTTATTGAGTGGTGCAGCCAGAATTTAAATTATGGGCTTTAAAACTAATGTTATCGTTCACTGAAAATATTTCATTATTTGCAGTAGTTGCGGGCGATGTAGTGGTCCACCTAAAAAAATGTCCTGTTTGAGCAATTTCTGGCAGCGTTTTACGATTATTGCAACTGCAACTTTATAGGGATGGCAATGGGTTTATTGTCATAAGTTAAATGCTTTATTAATGCCTGAGTATAACCTGGTGAATACTGTAATAAAGTAAACAAGTCAAAATGGACTTGAAGAACAATATTTACCCTATTCTATCTATCATAATCCATTTGATAACACAAACAGATCTGATAAAGATTTTTTTATAATCCAACAAAGCCACAATAACATATATATTAAATGGCGGTCTCATGGCAGCTGCGTCAGCTGTATAAAGGGAACTTAACAATAACTGACCTCTCCTCTTGGTTCCCTTGGTTGCATACCCTTCAGCAGGATACAGTTTAAAGGCCTCTGGAGCACTATCTGAGTGGGGAGAATCCCGCCCAGTAAAAGAGTAGGTCACCTCCTCGCTGTTTGTGCTTGTCGTGCTTGTCCTGCTCTGTGTCCTGTTAATATAGAACACATCATAGCACATGATGTCCTGTCAATATAGAACACATCATAGCACATGATGTCATGTCAATATAGAACACATAGCACATGATGTCCTGTCACGATAGAACACATCATAGTACATGACGTCCTGTCAATATAGAACACATCATAGCACATGATTTCCTGTCAATGTAGACAAGTAGTTGTCACTAAGGTGACATGATCCTCCGCCGCAAATTAATACTTCAAAATTAAAAAATAATGTCAAAATCAGCAAAATCGACTGTCAAACATGTCGGAAAAGTCAAAGCTCCACTGTGACCTTGAGAATGATGTCAAGGTCACAAAAATCTAATCAGCCCGTCGTCTTCCCTAGATGGTGCTTTGTGTAAGATATGATGGACTTCCTGAGAATGGTTCTTGAGATATCCCGCTGACAAGCTTTACATGTACATTAACATGTCGAAAAATTCAAAGTTCCGCTGTGACCTTGAAAATAATGTCAAGTTTACCAAAATCTAATCAGCCCTTTGTCTTTCCTTGGATAAGCTATGTGTCCAATATGAAGAGAATCCAGTGAATGGTTCTTGTGGTATCCCGTTGACAAGGGTAACATGACAAAGTATCGCTGGGACCTTGAAATGAAGGTCAAGGTCACAAACCTCTGTAGGAACATTACTCTTCCCATGATGAACCCATATGCAAAATATGAAAAGAATCCAGTAAATAGTATTTGAGTTATTCCATTTCGTACGGACAGACGGACGGACACAGCCGAATACTATATCCCCCGCTTCGCGCTAAACGCGCGGCGGGGGATCAACACATCATAGTACATGACGTCCTGTCAATATAAAAATATCACATCACAAGATGTCCTGTCAATATAGAACACTTCATAATGCATTATGTCAAGTCAATATAGAACACATCATAATACACGATGTCCTGTCAATATAGAACACATCATAGGATATGATGTCCTGTCAATATAGAACACGCCATAATGTATTATGTCATGTCAATATAGAACACATCATAGCACATTATGCCCTTTCAATATAGAACACGCCATAGTGCATTAAGGCATGTCAATATAGAACACATCGTAATGCAGTATGTCCTATCAAGATGGAACCAACATAACACATGATATCCAATCAATATCGAACACATCATGATGCATGATGTTCTTTTTCAGTGATGTTCGGTCAATGTAGAACATATCATAACAGATAATGCCCAGTCAGTATAGGAAACATCATAACACATGATGTCCAGTCAATATAGAACCCACTGTAACCCATGACGTCGTGTCAATATTGAATACATCATATGCATGATGTCCTGTCATATAAAACACATTCTAATATATGATGCCCCGCCAATATGGAACACATCATAACAAATGTTGTCATGTCAATGTTGAACACACCAGAACATAATGAGCATGAGATCAACTTCACTTGAGAAATACCAATTTTTTCGTCTAACATGGTCACTTCTTTATTGATGCTTTAATTCATTCTGAACAATCACGGCATTTTATTTCACACAAATACTTAATAGGGTCTTACACAATAACATATTAAAACGTGTTACGGATTAAAATACCCTGACGAACAAGATGGCATTAATTTCACTTTTTATCCGCTCCTTTAAACGTTCATCCTCCTTGATAGAATCGGCATATTCCTTCTGTGTATTCACAAGATTACCACTGGGCTCACCTGGGCAGGAACGATGTGCCCATCTGTCTCTTGCTGACCACCTGCCCCCTCTGCTTGCCCCGCGTCCTCCCCCTCATCCTGCGCGGGGGACTCCTGTGCTCCTGGGACTCGCCCCCCTCCCGGTCCGTCGTGTCGCTCTCCATCTCACGTCGCTGTTGCCGCCGCCGTTTGTCTGGAAGAGTCAGAGACGATGCTTAATCTCGTGTTTACCTATTTGATACCAGAAGACACTTGGGACAGATTTTGTTCATCATATGAAACACTCTTCATTAAACATCAATGAAAATTTACACCTTGATGTCATGTGATTGTAACTGATTTATATTTTACAGAACGATTGCATTTTATGATGTCATATGCTGATGGCGTCAATAATTTTTGATAAATTTGATGTACACAAATTGTGACCTAGACCTTCGCTATAGCTTAAAATATACGTAACACTAATATTTAACAGTTATGTGTAACTAAATCCCATAATGTATAGAACACTTCCTTCGTCTTGGATGCATTGCTCACTTCAAAATATAAACTGGGATCTTCAAGGAAGCTTCTCCTTGTCAATGATTTTTTTGGGGGGTCATTTACATTTACATTTTTATAATTTACAAAAGAGGACCACTATTTACGCAATATGTACATACCCATAATGTATAGAAAATGTCATTTTCTTTTTGTATACATCACTCACTTCATAACACTTCATAACTTTACCTTGGTCATAATTATTTTCTGGGTCATTTACGTTTACATTTATCATTTACACCTATGGATTACCATATAAGCAACACTTGCGTTCATATTATCACAATTAAAGCAACACTAACGTTCATATGAACACATTTAGGCAACACTTACGTTCATACGATCACCATTTACGCAACACTTACGTTCATATGAACACATTTAGGCAACACTTACGTTCATACGATCACCATTTACGCAACACTTACGTTCATATGACGGGACCTCACAGGAAGCCTCTCGCTGTTCATTAGGTTTAGGCGGAGACTGTGTGAAGAGACGAATCCCTGGTTCTGTGGCGACGGAGCTGTCGGTAGGTTGGGATGAGTCATCGGGCGGAGTCTCGTACAGGATGGGTGGAGGGGGGTTCCGCCTTGCGTTCTCCAGCGCGTCCAACAACTCGTCTCTACTCGAGGACACCGTCGTCACGCTAGATATTACACTATGTCGCTGGCTACCTGTAATCATTAACAATACACGTACAGAGCTCAAAATCACCCGCAAAAACTAAGAACAAATGTATGAATTAGAGAGGTGTTAATATGTTTCTTCAACATGACAATATCTAATATGTTTTTAGCACAATAGGTTGCGGACAATTTTTAAAAAAGTAATGTTCCACTGATAATTTAAAGTGAAGATGTAGCAACAAATAGCCTCATTCGGGACAACCTTCCCAGCAAGGCATCACGCGCATCAGTCTCTATCAACAGCTGAATTAAACCTTGCTGCATTTCGTCAGCGTTTCTGTGTCAGCGCAGCAATGTGTTGCATGTGGACTTGGAAATGCAATAAGGCATCATGGCAGAAAAAAACTTAAGGTGACAAAATGCAACAATGTTTATATAAATGATAGCGACTTGCGCGGGTTATAAATGATTTGAAGCTGAAGTTGACACACCACATGAACTTTTCTACCCATGGCTGTTATAAATTGACATTATATCTCTCGTGTTCTTTCTTGCAAGTAGCATTCGGGATGAAGAAGAGAAGAAGACGAACCTTTATCACTCGATCCCGACCCTGACTTATACGCACTGTGGGGGCGAGGAGGTCCCTGGGTGAACAGCGCGTGAATCTGGTCGGCACTGGCGTATTTTCTTGGACTTAAAATAATACCTGAAAGCAAACGCACGTGTTTAGCATCCTATATATACTGATCCACAAAACAACCCTAGACTTATAATCACTTGTAGCCCATTCTTGTAACAATGGCTACAATTGATCACCTGCATGTGCTCTGGGGACCAGCAGTCCGCTCCATGAGGACAACCCTCTGATTGTCTTAGCAGCTTTTGCCACGTATCGCTTGAAAGTTTGTTATTCATGATGGATTCATGCAAATTTACCATGATGTTACAATTCATCTAGCTATTCTATGGATACTATCAAACCGTGGACTTGTTTTAGCTGAGCATGACAGAACACATGCATTAAGACCTTGAAAACATGAAATTATGATGGCGAGTGAAAAATAGACCAATTTGCATGATTGTTGAAAATAACGACTTTCTTATATGTCATACAATAACAGTCTCTAGGTCAAAGCAAGTCTTCACAAGCTCTTCCACATTATTATTTAGATTCGATGTTACATATTCTCATAGTTGTTCTTCAAATCACAAATTACAGTACAGAGCAAAATGAATTAAGAATATAACAATATAACATCACAATCATCACCCCCCCCCCCCCCCCCCCCTTCCAACAACTAATCAATGATATCCCAGGAAACTTTATCATTTCATTTAGTGCTAACATATTTGACACCAAACTGGGAAACACCTTTCCGAAAAGTCCAATTTCACGCCAAATATGTGTTGTCAATTCAATTGCCTTCGATTCTCAAAACAATGTGAACTGCAGCAAGTAGCTTGTCAGTCGATTAGCGCTATGTTCGCCTTATTCGGACACCTACCCTGATTTTCATAACCTTTACATTTCGGTGGTCTCGTGGCTGGTAGAGGCGGCGGTTCTTGTTTACACGCATATTCAGCTTTGGTGTGGAAAAACGGTACATAAGGCTCAGACGGTGTAGAAACAAGACCCTGTAAAAGAGGAAAGATCGTTATGTTGGATACAACAAATATTTGAAGGGAATAACGAATATCTTACAACTTCTTAAAGCATATCGTCAAGAAAACGTGTATGGGAAAGTCGTTCGTGTTTGGCAGGAAGCGCCGTCAAACTCGGCTGTCACCATAAAGCATTAACTGGTTGCTGTACTGTATTGATAGTGATCACATGAACTAGATACACGCGTTACTACAACAGTGTAAGTTCATATCGAAATGTGTTAAATACAGGGTTCATACACTTGAAAGTTCCATGACTTTTCTATGATGTTTCAAGGATAATGACGGATGCGTCCAGAGTTTTCCATTAGAAACCAAGCAAGTACACAAGCAACACAGGATCCCCATCGATAACTCAGTTTCAGGATTTATATACATTTTTATTTATA
The DNA here is from genome assembly GCA_936450465.1 of Gibbula magus. Classification (NCBI taxonomy): domain Eukaryota; kingdom Metazoa; phylum Mollusca; class Gastropoda; order Trochida; family Trochidae; genus Gibbula; species Gibbula magus. The sequence goes on along the minus strand of OW388298.1, from coordinate 67,908,308 downwards.
CCATAAGGGGAAAGTAAGTAAATGGGCAGAAGTTTCACAAGAACAATAAAACCAATGACCTGTCCATGAATTTTTTATTATGCCGATTTTCGATGTTTTAGTTATAACAAGACGGGAAAGTAAGTAACTGAGCAGAAGTTTCACAAGAAATATAAAATCAATGACTTTTCGATGACTTTCATATTTATGCAGATTTTCATAGTTTTTCATGCCTTTTAAAATTCCATGTTTTTTTAAGGATTCCATGACCTTTAAACATTCAATATTCTAGAACAAACACCCAAGGGAAATTATTTTAGAGAAAATGAAGTCTGGGTTCCGTTCAATAACAGCGAGCGCTTAAATTGCTCATTGATCGCTTAATGTAGCGCTCAAGTAGCGCTCAAGTAGCGCTCACTCTCTCTTGAACGACACAGTGCAAATTCCTCGAAGTTTGCTCGCCTTGCTACCTAGCGCTACAATGAGCAATCGCGTCCAAGAGATGCTTAATGTAGCGCTCAATGAGCGATTATTAAGCGCTCGCTGGTATGGATGTTATGGAACAGAGCCCTGGTTTACCTCTCTTTGAGCTGCAGCTTTAGCCATGGCTATTTCGTCCTCATCTGATGACTTCTGGTACAGCATCTCCTGCTTCTTACTGTGAGGAGACAGCACAGCCTTCATCTCGTTGAAGGTTGCGTACGGGTTGATGTTACCTTCGTCTTCTGTGGACAAAATACAGTTGATGTTTAATGAACGTTTTTTTCTCTCAACTATATTTTATTTATGTAGTTTGTAAATATCGAAGATCGATTGAAACAGTTTAGACACCAACAATATTTTCCCATTCACTCACTCACACATTATGGCTCCATGAACTATTGTTGAACCATGATCTTAAAAAATAATGTTCTTCAGTCAATTTGTCATGGAAGACAGGTTCTTGATTATTAACATCATCAACCCTTAAAAGAATGATACGGTGGCACATTACACTATTGGTGTCAACCACACATGCTCAGTTATGTTATCCAGTAAATACTTGGATTCTTAACATAATCTATCCGTGGCCCGTATACGATAACAAACATTTGATCGTTAATGTATAACTAACACTCTTAACAACATAAACCGGAGAAGTGGTTAAGTAGACTGATTCATTTATAACAGCCAGATAGTATATCAAGATTATCTTTCCATTTCTGCCACAAGTGTCAATATAGCAATTCGCCCTTCCTTTATAAAATCATATTCAACCACTCGCTCATGTCAAAACCACTAATCAACAACGGATGACCTCAGCGCCAAACTGACCCGATCTTCCACAAGACCCATTGTCACTGTTGGTCTTGCTGCTGTCGTGGATCAACCAGGACTGACTGTTGCCGTTGAGGTTGTCGTCGCTGTGTAGTGATATCAGCAGGTTGACGTTCCTCTTGCTGAACTGTTCTGGTGTTGTGCTTGCACTGCTGTCCACGTCAACGTTCAGGCGCTTGTCGAGGTCGTTCATCAGAGATGTCTCAGCCGTGATGTCACGTCGAAGGTTAGAGGCGGTTTCTGATAGAGGTTTGATTTGATTAAATAACGTTTGTGAGGTGAGGTTTAACAACGTTTCAAGATTAGTTCACTTATATCACGGCTGCTAGTAGTATTGCACGTAACAAAGTGTTGCTTTACATTGAAACGCGAACAATGGGTGATACTGCTCTGAAATTCAATGTAGCATTGCACCAAAACATTACTGTACGTAGAACAGTTCTTTATAACAGACAAATTTGCTATTTGTTCTTATTACCGATAAAATGAGGGAAAAACTGAACCTATTTTTTAAAAAAAGGGCTGATCAAAAACGCTGACTTTCAAGTTAATGATCCATGTCACCATGACACAGGGAATCTTTGTCCCAGGTTATCGTTTGTATTAATGTTAATCACTGGTGTTTCATACAGTACCAATAATGATAAGATTCATCAATGTTTCTAGTTAGTTTATAAGCTAATTGATAAAGCTCCTTTTTCCCTTTGACTTATTTTTTTTCGTTCTCTCATACAAAAGTAACCTTTCACTACAAATTGACGTATGACATCAACTGCACATAATATGACAACAACTTCAACACAGATATGATTCAAACCGACACCATCATACGATATGCATTTGAACGAAAATAATGATTTATTCGTCATGTCAAGCCTTTATACAACATTGAACACCGAACAACAAGTTGAAAATGGTGAAACATCATCCACAAAAGCATCGCAATATTTACTAAGTGTTGCAGAAGCTCATTACAAATACTCTGTTATTGAAGAAAAACAGTCAAAACATATTAATGAATGGTATAAAAACCACATGGCAACCTGAGATTACAAGAAAATAAAATGTAGAAAACGTTGAATTTAACATGAATTATATTATCAAGTCAATGTCTCCCAGTCCTCTATACACTGACCATACATCCACAGCAAGTCGAAAATGGTTTAAACCTACGTACATAATTACTGATATAAATGAAGCAAATGAGTCAATAAAACGACGGCAAATAAACACGATAGCAATATAAAACAGACACATCATATTAAGTCTTTGAAGGGCATTTAGAAGTGGCATACATAGGAACAGGAAGATTTTCTGGATAACAACTTCTTTAATGTGAAAATACACGACCTTTCGGAGTATGAGCTTACAACTTCATCAGATGGAATCTGGTTCTTCATTCTACCTAATGAATGAGCACGGATATACTCCGAAACGTCGTGTATTTTCGCATTAAAGAATTTCAACTGTTTGAGAGGCATTCTAGAAGTTGGTGTGATGAAGGAGACAAGCATTTGCTTGATAACGGTATAAGGATCTATACCGAAACGACGTTGTTGTTAATAAAGAAGTTGATCATCCATAAAATATTTGTCTTCTTCATTAAAGAAGTTGTTGTTCAGAAAACCTTCCTGTTACCATAAAACATCAATATTTCATCATCCAATTCTCTTCCACAGTAGTTTTCGCTCATATGAGAGCAAGTGTTTTCTACACGTATTCATTTATATATCAGTATAATCAAATCCTTCCATCAGTGGAACACAGGATATAATGCTATGATGTTATATTAACGCTTTAACATACTTTGGTGACGTCACAATGATATGACATCAATGAGAACACTCGTCATTGCCCTTTATGAAAGTATTGTGTGAGAATATATTCTTTAAGATGACACATGCAGAATAGTTTTTTTTATGATAAATACAATCGCATCCACGTGTATTATGATGTCAAATTTTAAATCGTTCGATGATTATATAGTTACATCTCCTAAGCAAACCGCAAATAATAACTTCTTTTAATCGATAAATGTTCAAATAAATTATATCGAAAAACACTTGGATGAGATTTTTACGTCAACTTATGCATTCCATTACCATACAACATCGACCACCAAACAACAGCTAGTTGTGAATGGTAGGAAATGTGCATACGTACTCCGCGACATACCTTTATATCGCAGACGGTCGCGCCGCCTACGACAATAAAGGAACACGCCAACTCCGAACACCATCAGCAGGATGACAGCTCCACACAGCGGCACCATGATGTAGATCTTCTCGTAGAACTCGCTCTCCTCTTTGTGGACAACGTAGATCGGCAGTATCGTGCCTGGAAATAATAATAATCATCGATCTCTTAAAGGGACAGTAGCACGTTTTTTCCAAATTTTATTTTTTCAAATTGTCCATTTATAATGGTAGTTCATGTCATTTATTTGCTCTTTAGAGGGTAAAACATCCTATTACACAAACCAATTATCCATAGTGGTAATAACCATGTTGCGTATAAAGCAAAATTGCATGGCGGCCATTTTATTGTGAACACATTTTACTATTATGAATGACAAAAACGATTCCCATGGCTTTACGGAACCATGTACACTCGTTTATAAACTTGATTTTCCAAAGTAATAAGGATGTTTTATCACTAGTGACATTATTTCTCAAATGCATTTCATCGACTTATTTGAGCGAAAAAACGTGCTACTGCCCCTTTAATGTCTTTTGGAATGATGCCTGTGGGTCCTTGGTGATGTGCACTGAGCTACCTCCCCGGTATTTGAAGTCGAAATAATACCCGATGAGAAAATTCATGAATACGGCTCATTATCGGTTGTGTAATGATTTGGTTTACCTTCTAACGTGTCAATTTAAGTTAGAACTTTAATCATCAATGACAATTTGAGAAAAAATGATATGCAAAAACCGTGCTACAGCGCCTTTAATATATGCGAACAGTACATCTCATATCATAAAGTTTGTAAACAATTATCTCGACAACAGCATTACGAAAAAACTCATCGTTGTATTTGGTTGTACAACTGTTGTTTTATGAATCATAATATGGACAATACAGGACATGTGCTCAGTATTGAAGGGTTGGGTTTATAACATATGCACCAACCTTGAATATCGTATTATCATGTTGTATGTTTTGCATATAATCGTATGCCCTGTATATGAAATATGCGATTTTGTATTTACGATAATAATATTCATTTAGGAAACGGTGAGTAGCCAAAGGCATGAAGATGTATGTGCAAACGTTTCCGCAACTGGTTTCAGTTCCGTTGTACATTGTGACTTGGGTTTTTACTGCTTTCAAGCGTATTTCACTCTTGGCTGCTAATATCATTGTAGGAAGAAAGCCCGCATCACCAGTGTGGCTATGCACTGCGGTGCATCGGCTGGAACTAGCGAACCATGGGTGGGAATGCGCATCAATTCAGTGTAGCATTACACCCAAACATTACTGCATGTAGCACTGTTCTTTACAGCAGACAAAGTTGCCGAGCTCTTAGAGGTGTTCGAACCACGGTCGTGAAAAACATTGAAAGAGAAGAATGCTGCTGTAAAACAAGCTACTTACTTCCGGTATATGTTAGAGTAGCGAATCTAAGTTCACTCTCTGTGGACCCGGCGTCACTGTGAGCGATGACAGCCATGATGTACCAGGTGGCTGGGTGGAGGTCCTGGACAATGAACAGAGTCTGCCGGGAGAAACAAGATATCCTTTTTAATATGTGCTACATTTAAGAATGTGTGTATACAACAGCACTAAACTAAACTATCGAATTTCAATATTCAAACTCAAAGTCACTCACGACTAGCTTTGGAGCACTTATCATCCCGAAGAAAATCGTGAAATTGTTATTTTGGGACCACATAATCTGTATAAGCAAAATGCTTAAAGCTTCGAATCCCGCGAGGGACTTGTCTACAGAAAGCATAAGAATTTGGGATCACATTCTCTTCATTACTACAAATGCCTGACTGATATGTTTTAGGTTCGAATCCCGCAAGGGAATTATCCTCAGAAAGTAAAAGATTTTGTACTGCTGCATATATTGTGATTCCAAATACAATGTTTGTTCATTATATAAATTACATGTATTTCCTAAGATTGTTAATGCAATTCGTTACTGCCTTAAAACAATCTTAGAGCACTTAGAGAGCCTGAAAAATCTAGACCTTTGGTATAAGCAGAGGTTAATTAACGTAATTTTAGAGTATTTCAGTCACCTAACGCGGACAATATTAGATCCATAATATTGTCACCACCCCTTAAATATAGATGTTTAACTCATTCCGGTATACTATTAACGTATCCTCTACATTTACAGACGGACTGTCGGAAATTCTGTAAATTTGAAAATCTAAAAATTTAACAATGATGGGCACATGATGGGACTGACGTACGTGTATATGTTACTGATGATACTGATGAGAAAAGAAAACACGGAAGACGATATGACAACAGAATGAACGAATGACGTATGACAACAGAAAGATGAGAAAGGGGCCCATTACTAACTTGACTCACGGAATTGGACTTGATGCTGTTGGACACCAGCACCCAATGGTCGTCGCCCCAAACTCGGTATTTGACAGAGTAAAATCTGATTGGACAACCAGAGGTCTTCCATGTGCCAAGGTCAAGGACAACTGAGGTCACATTCACTTCCTTCAAGAGCATGCTCTGGGGAGGGCCTATAGGAGCTGAAACACGGAGTTGTGCGTTATAAAATATTCTGCAGTAGGACACATGGTATGTATGACAATACATTACATGGCTTTAGTTTATATATACATGTTTCGTGTTGTGGCAGATATATATTGGACCCCTAAACATGGGCATATAGAGATAGAAATCGGTATGTTATCATAACCTGATATATGAGCTTTAATTCGTTTTCAATTCGTTTAGTACAAAACATATATACAAAAACGGACAAACATCAAAGAAAATAATAAAGTTTACAGTGTAAGTTGATTTGATGGTAAAACCTTGGAAGTTAGGACAATTGCATCTCTTATGATACACGAATAGGATAAATAGAGAAGCTCACCCAAGTGTCTTCTGATATCAAATATATCAACACGAGTTGATAAAAGTTACAAATAGTCTAGGCTTGCCGAGGATATTTTTACTTGTATCAACTAGTGGTGATATATTTGATATCAGAAGACACGAGGGAGATTCTTGTTATTATCTAAAATCATTCTTATAATGTTTAAGTGAAATAGTGTACATCGCTGGGCACATCTCTGCCATTTGACTTCCAGTGCGATGATGTCATAGCATTGTGATGTCATCATGTTTATGACGGCATAGCACTGTGATGTAAATACTCGATAATGCAAAAGTATCGTGATATCATGTAGTTGACGGTGACAGGGCATTGTGCAAAATCTACTGCAAAAAAAGATATCTCCTTAGATATATCGCTTGATCTAACACAAGACAGCTCTTTTCATTCTATTTGCACAACACTAAACATCTCATTGATATTGAAATAATAATTAAAATCAAGATTGGTGAACAGATATCATGGGTCAAAGTTCTGAAGCGACAGCTTCGGGCTTTCACCAAATGTGCGACTGCGCATGCTCAGAATCATATTGGCCCAGTTTCTCTCGTATTGGCCCAGTTTGTCCGTATTGGCCCAGTTGTCGAATCATATGATCTAGACCGTAAATACCGTATACGTGCTATAACACTGATAGTTAATTAATAATTCCAGCTTCGTTTGTGGACAAACAACAGGGCCAATATGGAGATACATCATACAGTTGTATGTTTTCGGTCATGTTTTTGGGACAATTAACTGGGCCAATATCGACATACATAATACAGCTCTATGCTTTCAGTCATGTTTTTGGACAATCAACTGGGCCAATATCGACATACATGATAAATAACATTAAACTGATGTCCACAGTTCTCCACTGCCTCTCAAATAAGTCACCTGAGCCGTTGGTTCGAGCTGAAATCACGTTGCTGTCCCTGCTGTCCCCCAGTCTGTTGTAGGCGTGCAGGCTGAATTTGTAGGCAGTTCCACACAGGAGGTTTGCAGCTATGTATGTGCGGTTTGTGGAACCAAGGTGAATTGTCCTCCACATGCCGTGTTCTTTCTTGTAGTTCAACACAAATCCTGGAACATTATCAGCCATGCCATAATCTCTTCTTTATTAGAACAATGTAATAATGAGGATATTTATACCTTATCTATTTATATGCTTTGAGCATGCCCTTCTTGGTGTTACATTCAGCTTGGAATAAGTATCCTCATTATTACAGACAGACATTATATACTGAAAAAAAGTGCACACACATAATAACCATTATTAAGGATCAACATTTTCTTTTCAAATCACTGGAGTAAGCCTCCTAGCTGCAAATTAAGGTGTTTTTTAATATCATCCCTTACATGCCCTTCCCTTCGGTACCCAATTATATTGATGGGTTAACTAACTTAATGTCGGGCAATATTCAATATATCTTATGACAATATTTCAACATAAAGGTATTTTCGGGAACGTTGCAAAAATAGATGTTATTATTATCATATTTCTGATTTAAAATTGTTCTTAGTTTCATGTAAATAATACAGAACATATTAAAGGGACACCGCGTCGTGGATAATTATGAGATCGGATTAATCTGCCTGTTGACAAGCGTGTCTGCTAACAAATCATGCTTCAAGTTGTTTTTATTACTACATACTTCAATGTGTCTGAAATTGGGTGTGTAACTCGTTAGCAGACATGCTTATCAGCATAGGTAGATTAATCTGAACTCATATTTCCTCAACGCAGTGTCCCTTTAAGCATTTTATTAAAAAAATCTTAAACAAACCCACCTTGGATGGGACTGCCTCCATTGCTGCCGGACAACCAGTTGACTTGTATGGTGGTAGTGGTTGTCAGGGCCAAGTATAGGCGAGGAGAAACAGGGGGCACTGTAACAATCAATACTAAATCAGTCCACTAATTCAGTTCGTATTGTTTTATTTTTCAACAAATGTGCGCTTGTGTTTATCAAGTTGTGAAATATAAATTTATCAAAACATTTCCTTTATTACTATCTTTCAATTTAACAGCGTTTTGATAATGAATTAATAACATATATGTGTTAACAGGAATATCCTCTCGAATTTCGATTCCACAAAAAATACCCCGATAGAACCTCCTTTTAAGTATTTTTAATTCCTTTCATACGTGCCGAAATACCACACATGCTGATTGAAGTTTAAATATTACATATTAACCACTCGCCAACTATTTGATAATTATTTAATTTCAATGAATATCAAGCACCAGCCTTATACATGTGTAGAAACTGGATCTACACGTCTAGTATATATACGCAGTAGTTGACCTTAAACATTTCATCTATTGTACTCATTTCATAAAACACATTCAAATTAATTTTGACTAGCTTGTAAACGCCAGCCGTGCTAAATTGTCCAGTTTTCGATCTTGAAAAATCATTGCTTTCACCACTATACTATCACTTTACTGATTTGAAGGAACATTCAGTACTTCTAGATATAATACATCGGTTGTTCTTGAGGCACCCTTCACTCTATAAATGTAATAAGTATTTTCTATTTCCTGTTTTCGGCATTATGTTTAACACATACATACCATGCATGCATTCTTTCTCTTACATACAAATATTAAAAACCTGGCACGATAGCTCTATGCTAGTGTAAGGGATGTATATGTTGTATTTACTATATTTGGTTACATTGGTACTTCGTCATTCCTTTAGTCAGTACAATTTCAATAAATACTTTGCAAAATTGGACTGTCAGGTTTTTTAATAGTCCAATATCAAATTTTTGTATTTGTCTAGACGGAGTTCTACTTACTTCCATGGTGGTCGCCAACTGAAACAGACAAGAAAAGAAAAATCAGAAAACAGTCATTTTAAGTTTCAAATAAGCTAGCGAACAGACAGGAAATATATATGTATATAATTAACTGTAACCTTATATAGAATTCATCAACGAGGTAAATCAGACAAATCGATTTCTTCATAAGACACAAATGGAAACGGTAAATGTCATGTTGTAAGTTAAATCGCCAAATCGAGGTACAAGTATATTCGGAGCATAGATTTTTTAATAAACTAGAAATTGGCTAATCACATTTGTCCATTTCTTAAAGAACCATCGAGGATGTTGATGAACATATCGGAAAATGCCAAAAGTCTATCTTCGTGAAATATATACACTTAATGTTTCATAGATTTTTTGGACCGAAAATAAGCCGAGAAATTGTACTAATTAGTAAAGGTGTTTTCCAGTCTAAATATAGATCAAGTCTTTTATTTGCAAGCGCAAAGCATTGTGGTTTAGCTCACACACAGTATACAAAGACACGAAAGAAAAATAAAGTTTGTGAACAATGAAAGAAATCGAAACTTATAATTAAATTTCATTTAATTGTGTATTTTCTACTGATATTGGAATAAATGTTTTACCCAACTAGGTATTTTGCTTGAATTTTATAATCAGTGAGAATATATTTGTCATAATTTGCTGGTCTTAGCTCAATAAAAAGTACATTAACCAGACAATAATTTGTATGTTCTCAGGACATTTAGAAGCATTGTTTATAAAACCATCGTCACATTCAGTAATATGTGACAAGGGTAGCCTAACTTCCAAGAGAAGCACGTGCAGCACGTGCAGCCCGTGGGTTTCTATGGGGACTTGAGCTAAAGACTGAGTAGTACGTTTTATGCGTACTTCTCTTTGAAACTAAATTTCATTACATTGTCGTGATATGAAAATTATTTATCACATGTCATGTTGCAGATAAAAGTTTTCTCTAGCGATTGACATTATAAGTATATTTTCCACAAATAAGTTTGTATTTGAAACATTAACATCCTTGATGGCTCTATAAGTAAGGTAAGTTGTCGACTAGATTTAAGTGCATTCTGATAATTGGATATCTATAATTGGAAACAAGAAAAGTTTCCTAATTTGAAAGTAACATGAATATATCAGCAATGTCGATGAATCCATTATGTATCTAACTGTTTCTCATTCAAAGCACTTTATTTCAAAAGCAATGATTATAAGTTGTATCAAAGACACCATTCTCTGTATTCATAGGCTGTCAGAAGTAGAAATTAATACACTTAGTGTTTTCTACTGATCAAATAGAATATCCTATCCCAGATTTTCTTCTTTGTAAACTCAAGTGTAATGACAAAAGGAAAGACATATTTAAGTTTTCTCATTTGAAGAAAGGTCTTAAATATATCAATAAGACCGTTCTACATTATACAAACTTGTACAGGATAAATAACATTTTTACAGACTAAACATACAGTTATGGTTAAAAAACTCTCAAGTCTTATAAAGAACTGTAATTTGACACTTATATCTGAATACTGAAGGCAGAAGGAATTTAAATAAACAAAACAAAATAAATAAAATTGCGTAACGTGTTACAACAAATCTTTGAAAATATTATTATTAATTAATTAATATTAATTTATTGAAAAATGAAAGAGCACCTTGCACTTTTAAGACGTATGTGACGTCATCACTTCCGTGTTCGTTCTCAGTAAAGCAGGTGTAGTTAGCAGCGTCTGACCCGGCCACCATTGTGATACTCAGTGAACTGTTGTCCAGGACCCTGATCCGGTCAGTTTCTTGTAGTTTCAACCCCCTGTGGGACAAGGATATAAAATATTGACCTGATACTTTAAAGGCGCTGTAGCACGTATTTTGCACATATTGTTTTCTTTAATTTACCATATATCATTAAAGTTTATACAATTTATTGGTATGTTAATGGGCAAAACATCTAATTACACGATTACACCAATTGGTCATGTCAATAGAAAATGTCTATTTGTATTGTAGAAAATGGTGCGACGTATAAAGTGACAGTGGTGCGACGTATACAGTGACAGTGGTGTCACTGGTGTGGTACTCTTCAGTGTGGGAGAAAGATTTGTAGGTTTCATGAAAATTGAGAGTTCAGGCACCAAAACAGTTGACCATTCCATCATTGTACCATACTTAAAAACTTTATTCTAAATGTGTAGGTATCGCTACATCAGTCAGATCACTTGAATTACGAGCAGCCATTTTTATGTGAAATCGAAGGGAAATGTCCTCACATGGCTTAACCTAACCATGTACATTCGTTTTGGAACTCTTTATTGATTGAGGAGTATTATTCAGCCATTGAATTACTTACATTTCGCGTGAGTACTTTATTTCAGTAGCAACAGCGTGCTACAGCGCCTTTAATTTTTGTATGTTCGCAAAGGTAGGGGTTATGGATCTTCCAACTACGTTGTGGTTTAAACCTATTGTTATGTCTCAAATAGAAATATGGATTGACGAAAGGGTCATCAAGACCTATTTATTAAATAGAAGCATTCGGTGTAGAAGTAGTAGCATAATTGAATTTAGTATCAGTGTTAGAAATAGTAGCATTGGTTGTACTAGTATGGGTAATTAGCATTAATCATGGAACTAATTGCAGTTATAAGTAGTAGTAGCTTCTTTATTTTGCGAAACATATAGCATGATATAAGTTGTTCTGGTAGTAGTATACAGTAACTTATTGATAAAGAAGTAATGATAGTAGTAGAAGAAGTAGTAGCAGCAGCAACATTCACTGTAGTAGTAGTAGTAGCAGCAGTAGTAGTATTAGTAGAAGTAGTAGTAGTAGTAGTAGTAGTAGTAGTAATAGTAGTAGCAGTAGTAGTAGTAGTAGTAGTAGTAGTAGTAGTAGTAGAAGTAGTATCAGCAGCAGTAATAATTGTAGTAGTAGAAGTAGTAGAAGCAGCAGAAGTAGTAGTAGTAGTAGTAGTAGTAGTAGCAGCAGTATTAACTGTAGTAGTAGTAGTAGTAGTAGTAGTAGTAGTAGTAGTAGTAGTAGTAGTAGTAGTAGTAGTAATGGTGGAAATAGTAGTAGAAATTGTAAGAAAGTGTGAGTGTTTCTCTACAAATCATATGCCTATCAAAGACATTCAAAATGGGCCTTCACTGGCAGCAGTTTTTCGTTTTTCACATTTCGTTTGTTCATCAGTGTAGTAGTAATAGTAAACTAGTTACATCATTACCTCACTCTCCATTCCACCCTCAGTGTAGGCGTGCCGATAGTTTGACAAGGCAGTGTCACAGTCTGATGCCAGGGGACGGTCAGGGTTTGGGGGAAACCTGCGATGTGGGCTCCAGCTGCATATAAACCACAATGAAGCAAGATAAAACCAAACCGAAATAGACATGTTTTGAATATGTAGGACAAACCGACCGAGGTTTGCTGAAATAGACATTTTACAGATAATCATTTATTTCACAGTCTTTCATAATATTTGAATCGGAACACTGTCCGAACCTCAGTCAGTTTGCCCTATTATATTTTCTGTGGTGAAATACGGCATTTATGAGTTAAAATAAAATCTGTATTTTCACTGAGTGAAATAACATGTTATATTACTCAGTGAAATAACACGTTCAATCATTTGACGTCATCGTAACAATGGGATGACGTCATAGGAAGGCCATGGAAAGAAAGACGATCTCGGAGGCTCCGTTCATAAAATGAACGTAATCTACCAACTATGCATGATAAATCTAATAAATAGAACATTTGTCATGTCTCATCAAATACCATGTACATCTCATCTCGTGAAATAGATATAATATATTTACACTCGTGGCTACGCAAGTCGTGAAAATGTACATTTCTACTTCACTCGATGAGATATACATTGTAAACGACGAGAAATGTAAAAAATCCTCTATATACTAAACATATAGAAACACCAAATATTAAATAAACATTACACATGTGAATCATGTTATGTTATATCATATGTTGTTTTACGTCGCTTAAGGCCGTTATCCTAAATATTAACTATAATAAAGAGCACTGACATTGACACTTATTTTAATGTTAATAAAACATTCACATTGATAATACATTTGAGAAAGTAGCTTTAATATCAGTAAAATTGAATATTAACTACTCAATTTTTAAATACAAATTAACTTAATGTGAATTAAACATTGACGAAGATGAACATAAGGCATTGACGTCAGTTCAACTGTTAAACTCCTGCAAATCAACATTAACCTACATTTAAAGAGGCACTTCAGAAAAACCTATATTGACGCGACTTCAACTCGCGCTGATAGTTTTTATGTTCGCTGTGTGTGGCAATGTATTTGTCCTATTAGAAATGATCATGCTGTTCAGCTAAATGAACACGTTAATCTGTCTACACCAGGGTCACATTAACAAAGAACTGACACTGACAAAGAAACCAAAACAATTTAAAGTTAAAAATATGGGTTTTTTTAATTTCAGTATTTTTTTGCTAGCCTTGCATTAAATTAAGGATGGTCTGATGTTGTTAACAAACACCTACACCTACGCCCCGTTCAATAGCAGCGAGCGCTTAAATTGCTCAATGTAGCGCTCAATGTAGCGCTCAATGAGCGCTTCTTCTCTCTTAAACGACACAGTGCAAATTCCTCAAAGTTTGCTCGCCTTGCTACGTAGCGCTACATTGAGCAATCGCGTTCAAGATAGGTTTCAAAGTAATCGCTCTTTGAGCGATTTCTTTGAAACCTATCTTGAACACGGCACTGAACTCCAAATTTATTCTGTACTTTCAGCACAATGACAATAGCTATTAACGGTAAAACACCAGTCTCCAACTAATCATCATTCTAATATAAATTCACAATTTAAAAATTATTCACCTGAATGAGGCGTATGAATTAGTCACTTATTAAACAGCCTAGCTCATGCAAGGGTTTATTCAGCCATGTTCAGCATCACGATTAAGCCTAAATAATAGGGTTTTGTGATACCTTATTCCATCTTCCAAACCTTCTTCAGTTTATAAAAACACATGAGGAAAAGTTACACCTGGGTTCCGTTCCATAACAGCGAGCGCTTATAATCGCTCATTGATGTAGCGCTCAAGTAGCGCACATTCTCTCCAGAACGACATGGCGCAAAACCTCAAAGTTTGCTCGCCTTGCTACGCAGCGCTACATTGAGCAATCGCGTTCAAGAGAGGTTGAGGCTAATTGAGCGATTACTCTGAAACCTCTCTTGAACGCGGGCCATGTTTACACACGTTTAAAGTCATACATGTTTCTTAATACTTAATTTGTTCTCTTTGAAACAATATCTGGTCATGTTTCTGAAGAGGCTGCTTTTAAAATCATGTCCTGAATCAGGCGAGATAGGAGAGTGCAATACGGGTTTCTGGCTTGTTTTCCGAACCATGCATCATTGATTTAAAGGGGCAGTAGCACGTTTTTTGCCCAAAAATTGTTTTTTAATTTCTTATTTATAATGATAGTTTGTGCCATTTAAATTTATTTTAGAGGGTATAACATCTTATTACACAAAGCAATTATCAGTAGAAGTAATAACGGTGTTGCGTATAAAGCAAAAATTGCATGGCGGCCATTTTATTGTGAACACATTTTATTATTTCGAATGACAAAAATGATTCCAATGGCTATTCTTAGCCATGTACACTCATTTATAACTTGATTTTACAAAAATAAAAGGGTATTTTACGATTGGTGAAATTATTTTTAAAATACATTTCATCGACTTACTTGAGCGAAAAAACGTGCTACTGTCCCTTTAACGTCCAAGAATGTACGTTATGCTGACAATATAATCCACAATTTCCATATTTCATAATTATTCATTTGAAATACTCCCCAAATATTTTTTAAAACTTTTTAAAAATCAATTTCAGCACCCAATGTGTGTTTGAACTGGTAAAATATTAACTAACATAACTTGATGTATGAATTTTTATATATACATATTTTTACAAGATATATTCTCATCAAGGACATTGAAAATCATTTTTAAATTGTTCGCCTGAAATACATTCATCTAAATAAACCAGCTTGTATACAAGAAAGGATCCATTTTCAACACCACATCTTAGTCTTGAAACTTCGAAACTGTCAAACAGTTCATACAGCACTGTGCCAAAAAATGTTGCAAGAATTGCCGTTTCCCCATAAGATCCCATGTTATTTAAGTGTAGCATAATTAATGTTCATGATCATGACAGTGAATGAAAACTTATGAAACTTAGCACGAGTGTAATCTAACATATTGAGATTGTGTTTATAATTTTTGGAAAACGGCAAAATAAAGCCTCGGTATTTTTTTTACATTAACGTGACTTTCCCATTGCCACCATTATGTAAGCAGACCTAAAGGGCAAAAAAATGGACATACCTCAGTAATCATTCAACTGTTTTGTTAAATAATGTTGTATCCAAAATCAGATTTTGTTTTAGATTCCTGTTTCCATGTGTATTTTCAGTAAAAAAAAGGTTTCAAAATTGAGACAACTAAAATTATCTATGCTAGACTGAAATAACATGGGAGCTTATGGGGAAACGTTGATTCCTGCAACACTTTTGACACAGTGTATATCACCCAGACACAATCAACTTACCGTCGACTTCTGGGGTGGCTATGGCAAGGCGCGTCTTCTCCCCATCTCCCATTATAGTACTCGCAGACACCCTGAACCCATACTCTTTACCCGTAGTCAGCGAACAGGCTGCGTAGTGCAAGGACGAGCCAAGTACTGGGTCCAAGTTTATTGCTTTCTGTCCCTGTGAGAGCACAGTGAAGTAATTAATAGTCAATATGAAACCATATGAAGAACATTGTGAAGTAGGTCCTTTCATCAGACATATTATCAGCAACACAGTATTGCAGTAACTTCTCAACGTGAAATAATTTTCGAACACTGTAATATAGTTAATTTTTAACGTGAAATCATATTAAGGACACTGTTATATAGTTTATTTATAACGTGAAATCATTTTAAGGACACTGTAATGTAGTTAATTTTCAACATGAAATCATATTAGGAACATAGCAATGTTATTATTTTCAACGTGAAATCATTTTCGAACAATATAATGTAGTCAATTTTCAATATGAAATCATGTTAGGGACAAAACGAATTATATGAAATCATATTCAGAACAACTGTACTGACGTATCATTTTTCAACATGATGAATTAAAAATAATAAGATGTCCATAAAAAAAAACTTTTATAAAGTGTTTCTGTTCATTTTTATATCAGGACGTTTTTGATATTTAAAACGAGGACACTTTTGAAAGTGGTTCTTTACCAGGGAATGTTACATTTTAATGACATAGAGATCAACATTAAGCTCAAGGTTTTTTTTAAATTTGTGTTTGATTGACTAACATCCATTCAGATTTGTTTTCAACTCCGACAAAATAATGTTATTCAATCTATTTCATTTTCGAGAAATCGTACTTGGGGAATAATAGATCAGTTCGATTTATAACAGATTGTAGTAACCACAATATTCGTAATAGTATGCAAACACAAAAATCAAATATTGTGAATATAATTTGTTAATGATTCCCTGAGTCGCGTCCAGATATCTTATTTAGACTTTAAAGTTTTGCAGTAATTGTACCTTTGAGTAAAACCGACCTGATTTTGAAGTGATCCGTTTCTTACAAAGAGGGTATATTTAACGATGACACCATTGGGCTGTTTTGGCGGTTGCCATGACACCAAGACACAACTTCCGTTCATTGCAGACGCCTTGATGTTGGCAGGGGCTTCCGGTCCTAAACAAAATGTGATGTTGAACATGCTTAACTTTGATAATAATGAAACTGATTATGTGTAGTATTCAAGTTTTGGAAGGGCATGTAAATGTAAAGTGGCATAAATAACAACAGGAAAATTTTTCTGGATAACGACTTCTTTATAGTGAAAATCCGAAACGTCGTGTATTTTCACATTAAAAAAAAGTTATCCAGAAAAAATCTTCCTGTTTTTGTGTAGTTTTCATTTAAGTGGCTTTTCACTTACTATCCTCCATGGTCCGCACATGTATGGGTTCACTCCTGACCCCTTCTCCCTTCCTCGTATAGGCCAACACCTGGATGCTATAGTTTGTGTACTTCTCCAGGCGTGACAAGATCGCTTCAAGTTTCTCTGAAGTGACGAAGTTCGCATCGCTTTCATCTGAAATAAAAACATGGTAAGACTATTGATTTAAACATATTTATTCAAAAGAATGGATTCGGTACAAGTTATCCAACTTAATGAAAATTTCTCCCTTTGAATCCGACTAACTGCGCTGCAGTTCTAAAATGAAGTGACGAAAAGTGCCACAAAAGAGAAAATCAAATGAAGTAATAAATATAAATTATGTCCAAGCCCGCAAAACGGAATGTAATGTCCGCTTAGCGCAGCACGACTAAGAGCCGGGACCAGGATGGCTATTTCACGCCAAGCACATTTCGTGTAAAGGATTGTGTATTTCCTCAACTGGATACAACTTAGTGAAACCCTCTCCTAAGTGAAACCGTCTCCTAAGTGAAACCGTCTCCTAAGTGAAACCCTCTCCTAAGTGAAACCGTCTCCTAAGTGAAACCGTCTCCTAAGTGAAACCGTCTCCTAAGTGAAACCCTCTCCTAAGTGAAACCGTCTCCTAAGTGAAACCGTCTCCTAAGTGAAACCCTCTCCTAAGTGAAACCCTCTCCTAAGTGAAACCGTCTCCTAAGTGAAACCGTCTCCTAAGTGAAACCCTCTCCTAAGTGAAACCGTCTCCTAAGTGAAACCGTCTCCTACATGTAAGTGAAAACCTCTCCTAAGTGAAACATCCTCCAAAGTGAACCCTCTCCTAAGTGAAACCGTCTGAAAAGTGAAACATTCTCTTAAGTGAAACCGTCTCCTACATGTAAGTGAAAACCTCTCCTAAGTGAAACGCTCTCCAAAGTGAACCCTCTCCGAAGTGAAACCCTCTCCTAAATGAAACCTTCTCCTAAATGAAACCCTCTCCTAAGTGAAACCCTCTCCTAAGTGAAACCCTCTCCTAAGTGAAACCCTCTCCTAAATGAAACCTTCTCCTAAGTGAAACCCTCTCCGTAGTGAAACCCTCTCCTAAGTGAAACCCTCTCCTAAGTGAAACCCTCTCCTAAGTGAAACCCTCTCCTAAGTGAAACTCTCTCCTAAGTGAAACCCTCTCCTAAATGAAACCTTCTCCTAAATGAAACCCTCTCCTAAGTGAAACCCTCTCCTAAGTGAAACCCTCTCCTAAATGAAACCTTCTCCTAAATGAAACCTTCTCCTAAATGAAACCCTCTCCTAAGTGAAACCCTCTCCTAAGTGAAACCCTCTCCTAAGTGAAACCCTCTCCTAAATGAAACCTTCTCCTAAGTGAAACCCTCTCCGTAGTGAAACCCTCTCCTTAATGAAACCTTCTCCTAAATGAAACCCTCTCCTAAGTGAAACCCTCTCCTAAATGAAACCCTCTCCTAAGTGAAACCGTCTCCTAAGTGAAACCGTCTCCTACATGTAAGTGAAAACCTCTCCTAAGTGAAACATCCTCCAAAGTGAACCCTCTCCTAAGTGAAACCGTCTGAAAAGTGAAACATTCTCTTAAGTGAAACCGTCTCCTACATGTAAGTGAAACCCTCTCCTAAGTGAAACGCTCTCCAAAGTGAACCCTCTCCGAAGTGAAACCCTCTCCTAAATGAAACCTTCTCCTAAGTGAAACCCTCTCCGTAGTAAAACCCTCTCCTAAGTGAAACCGTCTCATGAGTGAAACATACCCTAAGGGAAAACCTCTCCTAATTGAAACCCTTTCCAAGGCGAAACCGTCTCCTAAATATACAACTCACCCTCATCGTATCTGACGGGCTTGTAGAGCACCTTGTACCCCTGAAGGATCCCGTGCAGGGTGTAGAGAGGGGGCGGGGACCACACCACCCTCAGTGTCTGGGCTCCCAGGGCGCTGCCTTGCACTGCCTGTGGGGGCTGGCTGGGAACTGCAATATCACATATCATAACTTAGCAGGTTATTTAGTTAAATAGTCCTGCTCCATGACTGTGTAAAATAAAGAGCCTGTAATACAGTCTAGATCTTTATTCAGCAAGTCTAGATAATACACATATATAATCATAAGGATGAAGATTTTAGTCTAATAGTTATAATATGTATAGTGTTGTAAAGGTGTTACTGCATGTTGTCATCGGCTTACATTAACGATCCTGCAATTAAATATAAAAGGAGAACTGCTAGCGGTCATTTTGGTGGGATCACCTTTTAATAATTCGAGGATGAGAAATAACCATTGTTTTAGAACACGTCTTTTACATTGTGTGAGATCTCCTTATTTCCATTGGAAAACGTGCTACAGCCCCTTTAAGGCCTATGAGAATGTTCATTAGCTCTGTTGTATACACACAATCTTAAAGGGGCAGTAGCACGTTTTTTTGCTCAAAAACGTCGATGAAATGTATGTTAGAAATAATGTCACCAATAGTAAAACACCCTTCTTAAAAATGAGTGTACATAGTTTGGAAAAGCTATGGAAATCGTTTTTGTCATTCAAAATAATAAATTGTGTTCACAATAAAATTGCCTCCATGCAGTGTTTGCTTTATACGCAACACCGTTATTGCCACTACGGATTCGTTTGTGTCATACGATGTTTTACCCTCTAAAGCAAATATAAATGACACAAAGTATCATTATAAATGAGTGATTTGAAAATAATAAAATTTGCAAAAAACGTGCTACTGCCCCTTTAAATGTGGAATTTATTATATTTGATCTCTCAAGAGTCTCACCATCTTCGAGAGTGAAGACGTTGATGTCCTGAGACTGTGGGCTGATCCCCTTCACGTTGTAGGCCTTGATGTGTACCGTGTACTCAGTGAACTTCTTCAGGTTGTGGATGGTGTGTTCGGAGCTCTCGGAATCATTGTCCGTGGCTTTCCTGGTGATGTACTGGAAGTGGGTGGGGCTACTCGTCTCCTTGTACCCGATGTAGTAGCCTAGGATCTTGCCGTTCCGCAGCCCGATGCGTGGAGACTAAAACACATGTGTTGATAGTTGATAGCTTCGGTTTTCAGATTGTGTCGATGAGTGAAGATACAGTGTGGCATGTGTTGTGGGTAATGTGTGTGTGAGATATGTTATGAGTTGGTCTGTGTGTGAGTTGCACATTTTTTAGCCCTTTGTTTGCTGGTGGCGTTGTGTGTTGCGTGTCTTTAGCGCTGTGTTTGGTGGTGGCGTTGTGTGCTGCGTGTCTTTAGCCCTTTGTTTGGTGGTGGCTTTGTGTGTTGCGTGTCTTTAGCCATTTGTTTGGTGGTGGCGTTGTGTGTTTCGTGTCTTTAGCCCTGTGTTTGGAGGTGGCGTTGTGTGTTGCGTGTCTTTAGCCCTTTGTTTGGTGGTGGCTTTGTGTGTTTCGTGTCTTAAGCCCTTTGTTTGGTGGTTGCGTTGTGTGTTGCGTGTCTTTAGCGCTGTGTTGTCATGTGGCGTTGAGTGTTGTGCGCGTTGTGTTTATTGCTGTGTTTGGTAGGATGCAGGTTCCTCCCATGTAAGTTTGGGTCAACCTACCTCCCATGTAACTTTGAGAGCCTGGGATCCGATCGCCTTCACCACGACCTCTACCGGTGGTCCCGTTGGAGCTACAAACACAATAAAATAATAAGACAAAGAAAACATCCTTCCAGGTCTTGCAATTGGCATTTCCATTTTGATCAAGAATATATAGCGTTACTTGAACAAATACTTTTGCCTTGATTTCAGTGAATATGTTGAAAATGCCACGAGGGTGTCACTTAAAAACACAAGTGTAAAGATTTACGAAAATTCTTGGTTGCCACATTTAACCATAAGACAATTGCATTACCGTTTGACAGTTCCATGATATGTGCTTTACACAAGTCATGAGGTTTGTCTCTGTCTATTTTTTTATTGATAACAAATATTCGACAAACAAGGTATATAAGTAAGATAAGACACTTCTAATACAATTTTTAAAACTTTTTAACTAAAGGGACCTTGATTTTTTAAGCCTATGTGAATGCTATTCAACTGTGCACCAATGATATTATAAGATAAATGTGACTTTAAAACTATAAACTATAAAACTCAAATGGAACTTTTAAAATTAAGATCCAGATTCGGAAACTTTGACACTCTTACCTTCCTCCTCGGTGGATGCGGCCTGTTCGCCGCTCGGCTGACTGAAGCCGATGGAGTTCTGAGCCAAGACTCTGATGTTGTAGGTGAAGGACGGATGGAGACCCGTGAGGGTCGCGTACTGTTGCGGGGCAACCACGCTCATGTTGGGTAACACTCCCTGCCACACGTCTGAAGTAACATAGCCAGTTTCATCAAGTCTGATTGGTTGATAGGGAGTTTGTATAACAGACAGATAGGAAGAATATCTTAATTATTTCCGTGTCCCGGACTAACTTGGGATCAGCACCGTAAGGGTTAATGTCAAAATTACACCCCTAGATTGCATTACAAATGTCCAAAGTCATACGTCTATATGTCCAAATAAGATTCAAAATCACAGGCAAAAATACAAAAATCGTCTGTAGGAACAAAAGAAACGTTACCTGCTTTCAGGGGGTTGAGAACCGAAATACTGATGCCGATTTTGAAAGTATTTGATAGGCAGCGCATATTTTGTAAGTAAATGCTCTCATTTTCAAACATTAGTTTATGATAATTTTAATTTCAAATACACTTGGATGCTGAAATCGCTTTTTTTTCAGAAAGTTTGGCATTTTAGTTTCAATTGTATTAAATGCAGAAAATGCAATATATGAAAGATGTTCCCGGGATAAATAACCTTCTTAGACTGATCGATGCATCATAACTATAGAAGTCATAAAAGAAGTCAAAATTTCCTTTTTGAATCTCCACTCTTGTCTTCTTAAGATATTACGAAGATTTTTTTCAAATGTTTTCCAGAAAAGTCAACAGGTAATGTTTTAAAAAGTTCGTTAAAAAAAGTTAAGTTTGTTTACTTGGTGTAACTCTGTTTCAGTCGTTTTATCAATCATGCAATGAAACATATTGTTTACTTGTTTGTATGGTGACGTTTCTTTTGCTCACGAGATTAGTGTTAATCCTCACCAGTGAAGTTTTTGTATGGTGTATTGCTCATGAGTTTAGTGTTAATCCTCACCAGTGAAGTTTTTGTATGGTGACGTTTCTATTGCTCATGAGTTTAGTGTTAATCCTCACCAGTGAATTTTGTGTATGGTGACGTTTCTATTGCTCATGAGTTCAGTGTTAATCCTCACCAGTGAAGTTCTTGTACTGTACGACATAGGCTGTGAGCGGACTGTTTCCGTCGAAAGGTTTGCTCCACGACAGGGTGATGTTCCTACTCGATACGTTTACCACTGTCAGGTCGATAGGCGGCTCCGGCGTCTCTGAACACATGGGAATTAGTTTGCAATCGAGGCAACTCATCATTGACAATTAGAATTATTGTATAATCATCGTCATTGACAATTAAAACAATTGTAAAATTGACCATTTTCCAGTTTTGACGTTTAGAGTTATCCGCCCTTGACCGCGGGCAACGTCACGCTTGATGCTTATGGGAAAGAGCGTTACCTCGCGACCGGGCGATGTGGAAATAGCAGCTGATGAGCTTGAGAAGGTCGTAGTTTGAAAAACCAAAATGATATGGATTAACCCTTCAATAATCAAGTTTATTTTTCAAGCCTTTTCTTCTATGTTATTAAAAAAAAAAGCATTTTGACAGCGACTACCGTACGACTCTAAGCGACCATAAAGCGTTGGTAATCGGTTGCGAAAAATATTGTCATAATTATACTTTCAGTCAGTTTTTTTTTCAAATATTTTTTACCGTGTCAGAATTAATCTCAGCTAGATTATATAATTTCAGTGTAATTGTTTTGACGGTTGTTTAGACGTCAGAATGTTTTAAGTAGTATCATACATGCGCAGTTTTATCATGGTGATGTTGGCTATAAAAGTAAATATCGTAAATTAATCAAATGTTTTTCACCTATATATTCACAGAAATAGAAACAGAAATCAATATGCCAGGCTACAATTTTTTAAAGTTGTTAATACATGTATGATTCCTACATGATTTATAAAAATATTCATCAAAACGTTATGGCTGTTGCAGTTTCTGTTATGAGCGGTAACTTATCGTCATGTCACAACTTATCCAGCCAACTGTCTGAAAATAAATGTTATGTATCGCTATATTATCTTGAATCAAAATAAGCTATTGAATATTACAGATTTCTAGTGATTTCATACTCGCTACCTGAGTAATCTCATTCCCAAAAACTTTGTAGATCTACATGTAGGTACGTACAATAATCACTATTTTTAAATGTTCCGTCTTCAGGTTTATGAATAACGTACGAGTATCAAAGAAGTAAGTGGGAAATTACACTATTTCTGAAAATGAACGATAAAAATGAAAAGTGTGGTTTCAGATGAAGACCCCGAATACATTCGCTATAAATAACCCTACAACATTCCCAGTTAGCGTTTTTAAAAAAAATACTGTGCATGTAAAGTAGTCCTACATGCAGAAAATTAAATTTCGTTCATTCATAATTTTGAAAATTGTAGATCTCAACCTTCAGAAATGTTAAAATTCAAATAGTGTATACAAGTCGAAACGAACATTTTTGGTGTGTACAATGAAGTATATTTTACGTATGATATATTTGTGTGTGTTTCTTCATGTTTGACATTTGTCCAAACATTACGGGAAAATTTTCTTTAGTTATTATCGTCCGCTACAACACTGTGGGACTCCTTTAAAATATGGAGCATGTGTGTGTTTTCGTTTTGTTCTAAAACGCGAAAGACAACCATTGCAGAAAATCAATAAACTCTCATAAATTGTGTTCATGTATCAAACAAAGATGTACGTATTGCTTTTTGGAGTAAGTTATTGTTTTACGACGGTTCGGCAGCATCGCAGCGATGATCAGCGGTGATTGATATTTATTGGCAAAATTGCATCCATCACAACAAAACAACTTAGGTCCGGCACGACGGTAGTGTTGAATAGGTATAGAAAATATTGAATACGGCCATAATTATTACACAGAATTATATACAGCAACGATTTGGTTAGATGTGTTGAAAATTGAACGGATATATAGCTATTGTAGTTATGTGTGGTTGTCTACACAATACAATTGAAGTATCTAACCAAAATATAAAGAACGTTAGAATGTGTTGATTGCTTAATTGATTAAATTGAACATTACATATCTATATATGTAGGGTGAAAGTTCAATATAATCACCTCAGTGGAACACGTTGATTGAAAAAACAGCACACATTGTTTTCTCTCACACGTTATGACGTAACTACCGTTCAGGGAAAATCACTACATTTTCTAAAATTCAGTTTTCATAACAAATCAAATGACAAATGCATAACATTAACTTTAATTAAAGTTAATTTAACTAGAAAGTGTTTTTACCCGTAAAAATAGATGTCTCCCCCTTCCTCAAATGCTCCAAACCTCTAAACAATACTATCTTTAAGCACCATTAATGTTCTCTGTATAATTCAACTTGAATAAATAACCTATCAACTCCACAATTGTAGCAAAAAAAATATTCAAAACTATAAATGATTTGATGCTGAAATAAAAGCCATTTTTTTAAAAAAGACTAAGTCCAAATCGATGAGGTGGAAATAAAAATATACTTTTTTTTAAAATCTCTAACCCCCAAAAGGCACATCTACATAATGTCGAGAGACAGAATACCAAGTTTGGTGATGATTTGTCACATAGTTTTAGATATCTGCTCCGGAAACGAACACTACCCTTGAAATAGACTAAGTCCAAATCGTTGCCATGGAAATTTTAAAAAAAATTAAATTTAAAAAAATCTCTAACCCCAAAAGGCACATCTACACGATATGGAGAGACAGTATACCAAGTTTGGTGATGATTGGTCACATAGTTTTAGAGATCTGGGGCCCCTTTCACAAAACACTAAGGTGATCGTAAGTCACTAAGGTAACCTTAGTGCAATGTTAAACAATGGGAGTTAAGGTTAACCTTAGTAAAGGTTGCTTTGTGAAAGGAGGCCCTGCTCCGGAAACGAAATGGGAACGCCGACGCCAACGCCGACGGGAACTCAGCTAAAACGAATATGTCTCCCGACCCTTCGGGGGGAGACATGATTACAAGCAAAATATTAAAGTGCAAGTCTTGTATAATTGTATTGTGCAATTGAACGAAGATTTATATTTTTAATCTTTAATTTGATTACTAAATTCATCGCTTAATATGAATTTTTTTATAATTAAATGTATATAGCATCGTACATATATGTTGACCAAATCTCACATGTTTATTTCACTTTTTTTATCAACTTAATAGACACTGAATCATATCTTACAAAGCGTAAATAAGGTAACAGAAGTGGTTGGCGCTCTAGGTCTAGTAACGCATACAGCCTATAAAAGGTTTAACATTATCTATAAATGTAAGAAATTAATCTATAGATAAATTCAAATACATTCATTTAAGTGGCCTTTGAAGTGCATGTCAATACTATTTCGGGTAAGGGACATGTACATGTCTCCAGAAATTGAACTGATTCGTTAGGAGTTTGTCACGGAGTGTCAATTAAACATACCTTTTCATAAACATAACTATTGTAACGTTTTCTTTTAAATTTCTCAGAGATGAAAGCTAGGCATGAAAAGTAATTTTTTTTAAAGTAGACAATATGGCCTTCTTAAATTGTGACTACCGCTCAGTCGCTCATGAGCATCATGAATATGATATTTAATTTAACAATAGATTGATAAAGAAATGGGGAAAAACTGCAGATCAAAATGTTGAGTCTAATAAACTTATTTTCCCTCAAACAATGAGGCCCTATATTCATTTTTATTTTTTTATTTCATAAATTAAATAAATTATAACGTTTTGTCTGTTGAAACATACAACCAAATTAAATTGGACTGAATTTTAATTATGCCCGTGGTCGAGTCGATCGGTTAATCTTTCTTGATGTAGGCTATTCACAAAACTTTTCAATAAATTAAATGCACTACCAAAATATATTATCTCATGTATTATTAATAAAATGATAATTCTTCCTCACCCATTAAACAAATAATACATGTGATAATAGGTATGTCTATGATGCCGTTATAAGGTAAATACCACCATATATGTAGCCTTGTTCATTTGATCATTTCAAGGAAAATATCAGCTATCGTTGACTTTTTCAAGCGAGTTCTTTTGATGGTTAATCCTTTGACACGTGTCAATGTTCGTGGAATGGTATGTTTAGGTCGAGGCGAGCGTGAAAATGTAACCAAAATAACGTTGAACTGAACGTAAGCTTTGACGGCTTGCCCGCGGTCACGTGACTTTTCAAAGGGACGTCACTCTAAACCCACTCGTTTCGCGAAACTGGAAAATGGTCAATTAACACGAACTCATCGGAATTCAAAATGACGATAAAATAAAAATAAAGACAATATTCATAATGAGTATTATTGGAAAAAATAATTTGCGATCTACAATGGCAATGAGCATTATTGTTGAATCACGATGACATTTGTTGTTTAATAGAAACTAACACGTAATAATCGACCATGAAATTTACTACATATAAACTCGACAAAAATAGGGATATTTTAATTTATGAATAATAATGATGTATTTATTATATGACATATTTATGAAATATTAATCATAAAACATCCAATATCCCTAACTACTTTGTCCAGTACACGTATTCACTGTCAACAATGAGAGGCACCATATTACATGGTATATATACATCACCATTGACCATGAGCCTAATATTTTACCTCAACAACAAACTCACCATTAACCATGAGCCCAATATTTTACCTCAATGACAAACTCACCATTGACAATGAGCCTGATCATAAGGGCATCGTGACCGAACTTGTTTTTCGCGTTGCAGACATAGATCCCGGAGTCGTTTCGTATCGCTGGTTTCAAGCTGAGCTGGGAGAGTCGTCCACGCTGGGTATCGTGCGTCACGACCTTCGCTCTGAACACACAGATCAACAGTTGGCATTACACTTTGAAAACGAGAGTATTAATCACTTATAAAAGAAGCAACTGCAATTCGTTGAATGAATAACTCACAACGTAAGCATTATTTGAGGCGCTCATAAAATACTGCGCATGCTAACACACTGTCCTTTTTCACATTATGATAGGCTAGACACTTAAGCGCCATGTATAAAACACAGGAGTGTTCAAGTGATATACTTAGAGGTTATAACATGTCATTTTTCATACCATACCCCATATCAGCCCGAGACCCCCATATCAGCCCGAGGGCCGCAGGCCAGAGGGCTGATATGGGTCGAGGGCTGATATGGGGTATGGTATGAAAAATGACATGTTGTAACCTTTTTATCATATATCATACTTTTTTCTAAAACATGACAACATATTTACAGAAATAATAATAATTTGTGGTTATGCGAAAATTTATACTTTGGGGTTAATTTTTCTTTTAAAATTATGTGAGTCGTGCCTCCTATTCAAATTAAAAGTATATTTAATTTAATAAATTAAAAGCGTCAAAATCATCCTTGTTTGGAGGGTACTCTGAAAGGATTCAAATGAACTAGTTACTCTGACACTGCTTCGTTTGTGACTTTACTGTGTTCACGCATGTAAGCAAAGGGAGATCACTCTGACTCAACGTCACGGCTGATATTGATATGGATTTGCGGACCGGGCTGATATGGCTGATATGGATTTGCGGACCGGGCAGCGATATGGGTGTGGTGTTCTGACCTCTATCACATATGCAAAACAGCCCATATCATTGATAGATATATGATAAATAGTGGAAATACCCACAATTTCACCATTACGGAGAGCGCTCATAAAATCCCTGATGTTTAGATAGCTAAGAGACTACCTTGCCTGTTACACGACACTATCAGGAGATCAGCCCACCTGATCAACTCAGGTTTGTCCCCGATAATCATTTAAAGGTGTGTCCTTTATTTCAATATCACTGGATGCGCTCATAAAATCACAGGTATTCAGATATCTTACTGACCATGTTGTATATTATACGACTCTATCAGGAGATGAACGCTCGTTTGTTACTGATATTCATTTAAATGACGTTTTTGAAATTTACTGGAAGCGCTCATAAAATCTCAGGTATTCAGATATCTTATTGACCACGTTGTATAGTATACGACTCTATCCGGAGATCAACGCTCGTTTGTTATTAATATTCATTAAAACGATGTTTTTGTAAATTACTGAAAGCGCTCATAAAATCTCTATTATTTTGATTTTTATTCCTCACCTTGCACTGTGCACGACGCTGACCGGAGAACCCCTTGAACTCCAGCTAATAGAGAGCGGCTTGTCCCCGATACCTTGACAGTCCATGGTGATATTCCTGCCCCGTAGCACCGTGTAGTTCTTTGTGGGCTCGTCGAATCTGGCAGGGACTGAAACATAATCATCAACAACGTGTAATCCTAAAACGTTTATAATCGGAAGCTTATGAAGGGAAATATGGTACACGCCACACTCCGGCCCCGGATCATGAAGCAGCTAAAGATGTGAATAAAACTTTCAAACTATCCGACAACGTGATCAAATATTAAGAGCGTTTATCATACATACAGGAAGCTCTATTTCGTAGGAAACAGTCAGCAATCTGACACGTAAATCGGGCTGTGCCCAGCCTTAGTCCCCAGAGCTTCTAACTCACAAAAAGAGCCCAATGATGTCGAAATGAATTTCTCAACGTATATGGTACATATCACGTTGGTTATTTTCACCGAAATGTTATTATTGTTAAATTTAACAATTTGTATCATTTATAATACCTGTCATCAGAAAATGTCAATGATTTGTAGAGATATGTAAATATAGCAAGTGATCTTATAAGGATGATAAAACTAATCCAATAGAAGTAAATGAGAAGAAAAATCAACAATGTTTAAAACGCTGAGTAATGATAAAAAAAAAGGTACTCACAGCATTTCACAATCCAAACAACCCAAGCGACCAAACCAAAACAATCCAGTAACAATATAGCGAGTGCCATAGTTAGATACGGACTTAGCATATATCCCTGCACTTCACCATGTGTATTTTTTTTTTTTTAATATGGCTGCGATTTAAAAAAATTCGAGTCGAGATGACTTTATGTTGGTGAATGAGGTCAGCCATATCTGTGAAATTATCCATATCCGGGCGGTAATAGCAGGCACAGGCACAACAGCACATACGAATATCACAAATGATGAAACTGAAACTCTGCAGTAACAATATAAAGGGTGACAGTTAGATAAGGACTCAACACATATCCCTGCAGTACACCATGCGTGTTTAAACTTTTTAACCTGGCTGTCACTACAAAACTACACTCAATCAATATAATCATTAACCAATCAACGTCCCCTCCCTTAACTCTACATAAAAACACTCAACCTCTCAACCTCTCAACCTATCAACACGAGTCTTTAATACACGATGTCCCTGACCTGGACTGAAATTTAATATATGGAATTTGTATAATTACTATACTTTCATCCTTTTGATTAATAAAAAATATATTTTTAATACTTTCAGTTCCAAAGTGTATTCAGTTTATCTAGACTTGCTGAATAAAGATCTAGACTGTATTGAAGGCTCTTAATAATACACAGTCATAGGACAGGACTATCCTTGACCTGAAATGTATTGATAGAAATCTAAGTCGCAATTATCCAGTAGCGCATGTGTTAAACTCGGTACGGTAATTAAGTGCAGATGTTAAGACAGGCATTATCAAATTTATAGACAGAACCCGACCCCCTCCTTTCCTGACCTAGGTTTACTCAGCATTCAATGCAACTAAGTTACAGGTATACACGTACATTTATATGATGGAAAGGCTTAAATGCAGTATGATAATGTATATAATGGGAACGCTCATTCAACAATCGAGACATTGGTAAATCTCCACCTCCTCAAATACATAATGGACCATGTTGATGAATGAAGGAACGATCCGTGGATGAAGAATACAAAACCTGTTCATTATGAACAATAAAAATCAAGGTATAGATATTTGCTTGAACGTAGATCTGTGCAAAAAGACTTCAGTAATCAATAGAAGAGTGTCTGTGAGTCAATATCATATATACGATGGCTAAACTTCAGATGAAATATCGAAAAAGCACTCGCTATTGCTCGATAAATACACAAATTCACGGTTGTAAACATAGCATATGCTTGTTCATATCACATCATTTATATGAGTATTTAGTGTTTATCACAGACATAAACTCACTGTGCACCGTTAGGAAGACGACTTTGCTGAGCCCGTATCCTATGCCGTTACTGGAGTGACACAGGTAGTATCCATGGTCCGCCTCCCGGGCCTGCTTGATTACCAGAGTCCCGTTCGGTAACAGTGACAGGTGGCTGTTCTCTGCGTTGAACTCCAAGGGCTTGTAGTTACCGGGAGACACACCTGTAACCACAGTTAACATTCTTCATCACTTAAAGGGACTGTATCACATTTTAATTGAATAAAAATATCCAAGAAAAGAAATGTTACCAATTGCATAACAATTCTCCTCAGTCAATTAAAGTTCTAAAGTTGTTTTCCATCCTCGATTTATTAAAAGGTGTTCACATTAAAATGACCGAAAGGAGTTGTTGTTTTAAACCGTCACCGTTTTCTACGACTACGAATCGAGTAGTGTAATGGCCATGAGTTTGGTTTAAGTTCTTAAGTAAAGGTATAATGCATAAACTTTTATTATAAATGACAATTTTGAACTAACAACAGAGAAAACAGTGCCACTTAATCGGAAAATTGTGAGCCAATCTGGGATATTTTATGGACGCTTCTTGTCATAAACAGAAGAAGTGTTACAGTTTCTGGTATTCAGTTTACACATCCAGACGAGCTGAGTATCGTAATTGTTAAGAAACCACAGAATTTCAATTATATTCAGTGAACTATTTTTTTTACATTAAGCCCTGGACTTCAATTCGAGAGAAGGTAAACTACAACAAAATCTTTGTTCTTTTCAACTTTTAAATGAAAATAGATCTAGGTACCTATCCACGAGACTCCTCACCTTTCGCTTTCTTCCACGTCACTTCCGGTTCCGGTGTACCAGCAGTTTGACAGTCAAGCTGTACCGACTGGTGTAACACTACGAATGAATCCTGAGGCTCATCCACCCACCTCGGCGGAACTGCGGAGGAAAAAGGCTTTTATTACTTTTAACTTAAATCATTTCTGGTGTCATAAACATCATGTGTGATATGATAAAATTTTATTTTGTATAATTAAGTAAAATCTAATTTTTGTTAAAAGGTAACCCATGGGACCTCACAGAGGTTATACTCCATATACAATGTAATTGGTATGGCAAGTTACAATGACGTCATGAACAATTGTTTTATGTCGTCGTTGACATCGAAATACGAGTATCCACGCTGAAACAAGTGTTGTTATACAATTGTTATACAAAGTCATATGTGGACATGTGATCGTAATGGAAAATATTAACTCGGTTATTGTCAACCATATGAGTAATAAGCGTGCATACTTGAAACGCTTCTCTAAGGATAGATTCACATTATAATTTAATTAGCATTGATGAACATAATCTCACCATCAACGTGCAGAGGAGCGGTAAAACTTGTAGAAGCGGCAGCATTGGTTGCATAACACGTGTAGTTGCCATCGTGCTTAGGGCTTGCATCGTCAATGGACAGAAGACTAGAGTAGGATCCAGCATTCTGTGGATGAATGGACGGATGAATGAATGAATGAATGAATGAATGATAAATGAATGAACATATGATGAATGAATACACGGATTGACTGAAGACAGAGAATGAATGAGTAAAAGGATGAATGGATGAATAGGTGAATGAGTATATGAATGGATGGACGGATGAATGAATGAATGGATGGATGAATGAATGTGTTAATGAATGGATGCATGACAGATTGAGTAAATTAATTAATGGATGGATAAATGAATTAGTAAATGAATGGATGAATGAATGAATGAATGAATGAGAAGATAATGAATGAATAAACGAATGATTATATGAATGAATGAGTAAATGAATGGATGGATGACTGAATAAGTATATAAATGAATAGATGGATGGATGAATGAATGAACGAATGAGTAAATTAAGGAATGGGTAAAATATTAACGGATGGGTGAATGAGTAAATAAATAAAAGAATGCTCAAACCAGATTGAATTAGCGAATTAATGGATAAAGGTTAGCCTGGATGTAAATCATGAATCTAACTGATATGAGACTGAAGCAAGAGCAGTGTCTCTGATTGGTGCATTGATGGCTATATGACTGAATACAACGTGACATCGTTTATATAGACACCAATGAATTTCTTTAAAACATATAGACACCCATGTATTGATACATGAATTCATTTAAAACATATAGACGCCAATGGACTGATACATGAATTCCTTTAAACCATCTAAAACTTAGATGTATTTAAGTATTAGGGTTAAATATTATTCTATCAAATCATTGTGTCACTTGCTGTTTTGACCTTTGACATTCCTCACCTGAACTTTGACCCCCAGGTAGTGTTGGATGTCCTCCCCGTCCTTCTCCCACCGGATAGAAATGGGCAGATCGCCGCTGCTTACCACGCATGACAGGATGACCCGATCACCTAGCTTCCGCTTGCCGAACCGGAAGGGATCAATTACAGGAGGTTCTGAAACATACGGACATAAGGTAAAACAAAACTCGTGTCTTGATAGCATACCTGCACTACTGCAAATATCATGTTTTTTCAACAACGACTTAAACTTTGAGGTTGTTCACTGTTTGAGAGGCATTCTAGAAGTTGGTGTGATGAAGAAGGCAAAGATTTTATCATAGATATTATACCATTATCAAGCATACGGTATGCTTGATAACGGTATAAGGATCGCTATTGTTAATAAAGAAGTTGATCATCCATACAATATTTGCCTTCTTCCAGGGCAATGGTTAATTCTAATTGCGGTGTTTTGTGTAGAACCGGAATTAGATATTCCTCATAGCCAAGTTATACTCATGAAAATAACATGATGAGAAGATATACTGTATGTAATTTGATAATAAATGTCAAACAGGAATTTGAAAAAAAATTAAGAAAACGTGCTACAGTGCCTTTAATAATTGCACTCACCCACGACAGACACGTAAACGTCCCTACTCATGCCTTCATTGTCTCTGTTGAGAGCTGTACACGTATACTGTCCCACGTCGTAGAACTTCTGCACCTTCTCTATAACCAGCGTCCCGTTCACCACCTTCTGCCAGTGGTTTATAGGCAACACGTGGTTCCCTGGGAAGTGAAAAACGTAATAATTATAGTGGACGGTTGTCATGTAGCGCACAAATCTCCACATTGTAAAACGCCGCTTTCAGTTTTACCCTGGGCCTTGATTTCCAAAGCTCTCTTAGCGGTAAGACAGTCATAAGTGCCATACATTAACATTGTATTACGGCTACCTTAGTGCTAATGGAGCTTCGAAAATCTATTACCCTGGTGTATCCTAGGCTGCCGTAGTGCCCGAAGGCACTTCACATCTTACACCAGGTACCGATTTGTTTCTCTGGGTGAACAGAGGCACATGAATAAAGTCACTCACCCAGGTAGACATCCTGATTCAAATCATGTCTCAGTGTGAGGCACGGAATCTACCTTCGAACTCTCAGTTACTTTAACACTGAAGTGGGTCACCCATCCATTCAGCGAGCCGCGCCCATTGCTACTGAACCTCACCGATAACGGTCGAGTGAGATATGCAGGACCAGGTGCCACCAGACTATATACTTTCACTGTTATGAGTATGTATGTCAATCACAATAAGCTCATATCTTCCTTTTGTAAAACAGTTTAAAAAGTACAGAAAGAAAAAATTACGGTCAAGTATATTTTCACGCGTCTGTACAAAGGAAAGTGTATTGTTTCAAGAATATGGTTCTGTGCAATACTCGGTTGACCACTTTCAATGAAGTTCAGCAAACATGGACATGGGTCGCAGGATGGATAGGTGACCCGCTAGATAATTGATAGTTTGAAGGGTTGATTTTCTGCCCAACATTGAGGCATACTTTTAGAGACATATGTTGTCATTGTAAATTAATGACAAAGTTCGAAGTGTCATTCTGACGCCCCAGCAGTAAAGTGGGTCCCACGTATGACACGTTAGTTGTCTGAATTTAAGCCTTTAGCACTAAAGGGAATGTTCTGTACTCGCTGACCACGGGTAATATGTGTAGCCCAGCGCTTTCAGCATACAGCGTACAAGGATACATGCGTATTATCAATGAACTATTATTATTATTTTGTGTAATGATATGTATATGAATTATAGACCTGACGCATTCTGAGGATCAGAACCTAACATCAATGGTGAATGTTGTTTTCTACATGTACACTGTATCTAGAGTATCGATAGTCCCTTCAAAGACCTGAGAATATCGATATACAGATAGAAATATATCGTAATCAAGAAACAGAAAATTTACATTTGTTTCAGTTTAGTTTTAATATTGCTGTATTGCTTTTTTGTATTGCTTTGCACTAATAAAATTGTTTGGCAGGGACTGGGAAAGGTATGGAATATGGGCCATTTTGTGTAAGTACCACATGGAAACTACTCAAATGGAGCATATACACGTTTTCGCTGTATTTGACTCACCTTTGGACCACGTGATCTTGTTCACCGGGTAGCCGGACACATAGCAGCGGATAGACAGTTTCTCATTGGCTGTGGCTGTCACGTTTTTCATTGGTCGAATATACGGTTTACCTGGTAATGAAATACAATGCACCCATCACAGTCAACCATTGGTTATGAAACATCTGTAAATGGTATAGTTATTCAATTTTATTACGAGCGAGATGATGCCGTTGCGTCATGATAAATGAAATTGCTATGACGTCAATCTTTTCTCTGATAAGTATGTAATTACCTCCATATTTGGCCACTGCAACTAGCTAGCCTATATTTAAAAGAAGATGTTGGTGTAGTTTCTTTTATAACGATTTTGTTGATAAATGGTTATAACCAAATTCATATCTCTTTATTGATGTATGATGTTTTGATAATGGTGTATATGACTGAAATGAAATAAAACTTACCTTACTAAGGCTGTACCTACCTATCAGCTCATATAATAGGAGAGTATTTTGAAGCGCCATTTGCTGATAACAATTACCTCCCTTACACTATCACATAGTAAACATTAGGAAACAACGAAGAATAGCAACAGACCACGACTATCTATGTCTAATGTACCTTTTCTTTATATTTCTGGTGCTAAGAAAATCATATACACCATTGAGTGCTAAAAGTTCCTGATCAAAGGTTTACCTTCCTTAAACCTCCATATGATACTGAGCATAAAACCAAGGAAGGTTTCATTTACAAACTTACAAGTCTACCAACAAAGTATAGACCAAAGCCATAACACACAGTTGAGCACAAAGTTTTTGAACAGAATTTGATTCAAACGAATGTTTCATTTACAAACTTAGGAGCCTTCCAACATCGTGTAGAACAAAGCCATAAGACATAATTGGGCATTACGAAGACCTTAAAGACCTTAGCATAAAACTTAGCACCAAACTCGTGAAGGATTTGTGGACCCCTTTAGTTTAAATATTCGTAAAGATAGTTGTAATAATACGTACCATAAACGCTCAACTTTCCCACATGCTGAGCTCTCCCCACCTCGTTGACAGCAATGCACGTGTACTCTCCGCCGTCCTTGACCTCTACGCTCGTGATGTTGACAAAACTGATGACGTCACCTTCATACGTGATGAAACTATTTGTGCCGATCCTGTCGCTGATTGGTAAATTTTGGTCATCAAGTAACCACGTGACCCGTGGTATCGGATTACCGGAAGCTTTGCACCGCAGAGATACCCGGGTTCCACTCTGCACAAACTGTTCCTGCAACGCGTCTAGGACAGCTGGTTTTGCAGCTGCAAATGATAACAAATGGGCTCTGTAGCTCAATCGTTTTTGTATCTGATGTACAAGTGTGAGATATACCATACTTTTCCGAGTGTATCCTCAGTTACCAGTCAGCAAGCCGGGAAAGAGTGTATCTGTTGAGCGTGTCGGTTGATAAGTGAGAGATATACCCATACTTTTCCGAGTGTATCCTCAGTTAACAGCCAGCCAGCCAGCCGGGAAAAAGTGTATGTGTTGAGCGTGTCGGTTGATAAGTGAGAGATATACCCATACTTTTCCGAGTGTATCCTCATTAACCAGCCAGCAAGCCGGGAAAGAATGTATGTGTTGAGCGTGTCGGTTGATAAGTGAGAGATATACCCATAATTTTCCGAGTGTATCCTCACTAACCAGCCAGCAAGCCGGGAAAGAATGTATGTGTTGAGCGTGTCGGTTGATAAGTTAGAGATATACCCATACTTTTCCGAGTGTATCAAATGATACCCGTGGCCCAGTGACGGAATTGTCAACGCAGACGCACGTGCATCTTGCCGAAATGTACAGCTAACGAAATAAACTACCTTGCTAATGTCAATGTGGCCAAAGTTTAGAGAAAACAGAAGCAACTTTCAGTATGTTAAGACATTTCGCACCCAAAATTAATAACATTCTTATATAAAAAGAAATACAGAAATTAATGATATTATATCATGCATTATAAGAACCTTATTCGTTTGATCATGAACAAATATACGAAGTTTCAACTGGCTTCGTGGTGTAATGTTTAGTTCGTTCGGCCAGAAAGCAAGAGGACACAGGTTCGATCCCAGGTGTCTTATATGTTCAGATATAACATGTTATAAAGTATCATCACTAAGATTTGGAAATTTTGAAAATTGACTGCATTGATTTCTCAGTTGTTAAAAAGTGTAGGTTTATTAGAAAAGTGTAGGTATATCAGAAAAAGTGTAGGTTTATCAGAAAAAGTGTAGGTATATCAGAAAAAGTGTAGGTATATCATAAAAGGTGTAGGTATGTCAGAAAAAGTGTAGGTTTATCAGAAAAAGTGTAGGTTTATCAGAAAAAGTGTAGGTTTATCAGAAAAAGTGTAGGTATATCAGAAAAAGTGTAGGTTTATCAGAAAATGTGTAGGTATATCAGAAAAAGTGTAGGTATATCATAAAAGGTGTAGGTATATCAGAAAAGGTGTAGGTATATCAGAAAAAGTGTAGGTTTATCAGAAAGTGTGTAGGTATATCAGAAAAAGTGTAGGTATATCAGAAAAAGTGTAGGTATATCAGAAAAAGTGTAGGTTTATCAGAAAAAGTGTAGGTTTATCAGAAAAAGTGTAGGTATATCAGAAAAAGTGTAGGTATATCAGAAAAAAAGTATAGGTGTATCGGCTAATACACCTACATGGATATGACAATAATAGCTTTTTATACGTCAAACCAGTGAGTGTTACCGTTTAGTCTTCAAAGGTTTCAAATTAAAGATATCGCGGATAACAATTCGCATTTTTGTTCAATAAGTATCAACATTGAAAGCAAAATAATCTTTTCTTTGGCAAAAGAGATGAAAGTTTATATAAATGACATTTGCGAATTGACAAAAATTGCCGAAATCAAGTACTAACGCGAATAAAATGGTGAAAGAAGTAATGACGAAATAATGAATATCAAATTTACATGGGAAACATCAAATCGAATACAAGATATAGGGGGTGTTATTGTTTCAATTGACTAAATAGCATGGTTAGTAGAAACTAGAGATCCTAAATGTTAAACTTTTATAATCTCTGTATCGCTATACCCCCAGACCATCATCAACTATAAAATACTACCAAATCTAAGGTTTTAATTACTAAATTAGTTGAACTGTATATCATATTATATTATCATATTATATACTATATCATATTAATATACACCATAAAGAGTTAGTAACTAAATCTACTTGTTTATGTTGATTAAAGTACAAATAAATGTTCAAATGGATAGAGTTCACATCGAAGTTCTTACGGCTGTCAAATCGAGGATTAGGTGACCCATAGTCTAAAACTGAACACAAAAAAAATTAAAAATTAAAACATAAATGTGAAAATAACAGACAAATAAATTTAAAAGAGTAAAAGAAGAAGACATTAAAACTACTAAATAGATAAGGATTGTAGATCCCATTTGAAATCATATCAAAACAGGAAGCGACGCTATTTTAAGAAACCCATGTAAACAAGTAATGCCAAAAAAAAACCAAATAAACACGAACGTAAACACGAAAAGCATTTAAGTTTCTTTTAAAACAAGCCATATAAATATTTAACGAAATAACTATATTTATCATACAATGGGTGGTGTTCTCGGCAGGATAAAGGCAACGGATATTTTCGGTATCCGTTGGGGTCATATACGGATAAAGATGCAAATTACAGAGGTCAAGTGACGGAACTTCTTTTGGAATGACGTCACACGCGTTAACATTTCAAATGCCTGTAATAACCGTGACACTTATAGCGTAAAAGCTTCATGTAAATATACATGCTTCATTCATATAGATCCACATTCATTTTGGAAATGACAAAAAATCATTGTGCAATGCATACTGTAGTGCGGAAAATTGTATTATGTTCAAGCTGTGCCAAAACATGTTCATCGCGAGTTGAAAACTACCGAGCTCAGCAAACACTTTATAATACTCACAGGTAACACAGGCAGTTTGAGTCACACATTCATTTATCGAACTGCAATCTTAACGGTTCCATAATGTGACTTTTGTAAAGGGGATTTTAGAATAAGCTGCCAAACATTCAGTTTAGCTCTCCGTGTGGTGCGAGTCGCCATTTGCAACCGGGCGGAAGGGAAGCAACTCTCGCACTTCGAGATTCGCTTACAGTCATGGTTACACAAGCGATAGGACGCGAGTTCGATTCGCTGTCCTCACGTTAAATATTTTTCATTTGAAAAACGTATTTTAAAACGTATTAAAACATTGAAAATTAAGATCATGCCAAAAATAACAATTATTTTCACTGAAAGCATAATTTAGGAGGCGTTATTTTGTGTCATTTTACTGTGAGAATAACACGCAGTTCATTTGCATATATCAATACGCTTAGTTACAGTTAAGTACAACTTTGAAATAATGTTGTCATGCTGTTTTGCGCAAAATAAATGAAGAATGACATTGTATGATAAAGAAGTTATCATGCTCGTGTGTTTTGGGATGGTAAATATCCTGCATTAGGAATAAACACAATGTATTTAGCTCGCCAAGGCTCGCAAAATACAATGTTTATCCCTAAGGATATTGACCATCCCAAAACACACTCTCATGATAACCTCTATATAAATGTATATATATATATATATATATATATATATATATATATATATATATATATATATATATATATATATATATATATATATATAAAAGAGTAAACATCAGATCAGTATGTAAAAGTACTATGTATGTACATACTTGAAAAGACCGATATACTGGTCGAAATGAGCTCATCGTATTGTATTAAAGAAGATTGATCCAGTCAAAACCATCTGATGTTTACTCTTTTCTATATATAACCTTACTTCACGTGAGAAGCAACTCATATATATATGAAACGAACGACATAGTGCAAAACAAATAAACAGGAATAACATCAATTCAATGTAATGTAATGTTGTAAAATAAACATGTTTACACAATTCTTTCGAAATTGCAATGAATCCTATTTGCATTCCTTTTCCAGGTCCGAAATTCATCGTAAATACACCAATTTGTACAACAAAAAACATTTAATGTATTTCTTCACCTCTTGTATGTAGAAAGGGTATTCTAGGTTGTTCCTGGTTTATTTCTAGGTGAATAGAATATGTTATTTAAACTATGAAGCACTTACATGTTGGGGTTTGTTCATACCATCGTTTTGAAATAATTTTTATACATTCAATTTTTTTATTATAAATAATGTTACTTCAGTCCCGTTGAATTAAATTGCAGAATATGAAACTGAATATCTCCCCTCAATCACAGAAGACGACATATATTACTTTCATTACTTCACGGAGTGACTCTATCCGAATGAAGGCATGAGTAATACAGGGGAAGGTGGACTTCTGAATGATTTTATAACAGATTGGCTTGTTGTGTCCATCCATCACTGGACCACTGACATCGGATGAAGGGACATTTATTTGATATAACACACCACTGCATAACATATTAACTGCATTTGATACTCCGTGTAATAGAATGCTGTGACCCGAAGATTGTGTCACTCCAATAAGCGATATTGCTTCATTCATACTAGCTGTACATGTCCCAAAGGATGATTGAAAGCCTCTGTCAACGTATACAATTACCGATATGTTAGATAACCGTGGATACCCATTAGTGTCCACGTTAGGAAATAACGTTAATCAGCTTCATCCATGTATTGAATAATTATCAGGGATATGGTTGTGATTTTGGCATCCTAAAATCCACGACGAAAAATGCGGAGATACGCGGCCCTGTGCAAAAACTCAGTTGACCGTTTTCAGGGAAGTTCAGCAACAATGGGCGCGGTTTAGTACCGGACAGGTGACCGGCTCAATAGAATGTTATCTTATGCTGATTGGTTGATTCCCTGTATACAGTGATATAAGTTTAGAGACTGGCAGTTACAGCTTGGATAGGAGATCTTAAAGGGGCTCTAGCACGTTTTTTGCCCAAAAAATATTTTTTAGAATTTCCCATTTATATTGTCAGTTTATGTCATTTAAATTTACTTTAGAGGGTAAAACATATTATACCATAAATCATTTATCCGTAGTGGTAATAACGATGCTGCGTATAAATTAAAGCATAAATTGCATGGCGGCCATTTTATTGTAAACACATTGTTTACTATTTCGAATTACAAAAAACGATTTCCATGGCTTAACCGAACCATGTACACTCATTTATTAACTTGATTTTTCGAAGAGAGAAGGGTGTTTAAGTATTGGTGACATTATGTTTCAAATAAATTTCATTGACTTATTTGAGCGAAAACAGGTGCTACTGCCCCTTCAAAATGTGACTTATGGGGGTTTAGAGGTCAGTGGGATAGATCGCCATCTAGAGCTTGCATTCGTGTGTGCGGAAAAGGGGGGTATACTGTATAGATATCCTCGACAGAATTATTTCAAGATGTCCATGCCAAAACATAAAACTAAATTGTCGAAAAACAGTTCAGTTTGGTTACAAAATGTGCCAATGCGTGACATTTGCCATCCTCGGTTACCCATGGTTTATATATGCTCCGTTACTCTCCACTATATCACCCATGGGAAACCTTATCAGGAAAATATGTACTCAAATAACCCGCCCTTGGCCGGCGTGAGCCAATCAAACCGCTACGCAGCTTGGACCTGCGAACCAATGACAATTCATATCACTTCGTTGCAAAGCACGCAAGATCATTTTGTTAGCCATCCGTCACCGGTTATCTCCCATGACCATTTCCGTCTTATCCTATTGAGCATTTTCTTTGGTTACTGACTTCGTCCCGCCGGCCAAGGGCGGGTAATTTTAGTACAGATTCTCCTGATAAGGTGGAGAGTAACGGAGCATATATAAAACCATGGGTGACCGAGGATGGCCATTTGCAGATTTATATATAACCTTTATGTATTTATTGTTGAAACCTATATTCTTTGGTATCCAGTTACTTTCAATCTGCCGCAGGAATAAATTCATTTATGGAAATGCAGGTAAAGACTAAAGATGAGGTCGATCTTACGGATTCTTTATTAATTGTGGGCGACGTTACGACACACATTCTAATGTCATTGACCAGCAAGTGATTCATAATTCATTTCAAGCTAGTACGTCAAAGGTATATTTTGAGGAGAAAGTTTGTATATATTAGAAGGGCGTCGGATAAGAGCGTGTATCAGACCCGATAAGTCACTCTTAGATATAAATCTATCTGTAGGACCAAATTCACATGTCGGTTCATAGAGAGTATCAAATTAGACAGTTGTCGATTTAGAGGGATGCCGTATTACAGGGATGTCGATTTAGAGGGATATTTGGCAAGAGGTTGACTCAAATGTAACAAAAGGACAAATTTAGGGTCATGTGAGACCAAATGTTCTTGTCAGTGTTGGATAAGAGGGATGTCGATTTAGAAGAATGTCGTATTAGAGGGATGTCGATTTAGAAAAATGTCATATTAGAGGGATGTCGATTTAGAAAAATGTCGTATGAAAGGGATGTGTTTAAACGAATTTTTCCATGAAAAGGATCGGATCGGTAAACAAGTCTGATGGCTTATATAAATACCTCTTCTTATGGATGTCGTATTAAAGGGATGTCGTATTAGAGGGATGTCGATTTAGAGGAATGTCGAATGTTTAAGAGATGATACGACCACATTAAGGACCAAAATGGTCATTGACGAAATGATTTGTTATTTAGTACCAAATATAGTGGTCCATTGCTAATGTCACACTAGTGAGAAGCTGGTTGAGAGAGAGAGTGCTTTGTTCGAACTACGTTAACAACATACAGATTGTACAGTTCCTTTAACAAACCTCCTAGCTGCAACTGCGACACCCCCTGGGCTTTCGACTTGTCATTTTCAACGAAGCATTGGTACATTCCTTGGTCTTGCCGCATGACGTCATTGATCTTCAGGACCGTTTCTGATTGGACCGAAATTCTACGAGAGATCAGAAGAGGATAGCCGTTCTTGTACCAGTCCACTTGATTCACTGGGTGACCTAGGACTGAACAGTTGAACTCTGCCATTTTCCCCGCGTCGATCGTTTGAACTTGTGGTGCGACGTGAACAGAGAGGGAGGCTGTAAAATAGAGAAGATACATTGTGTTAAACGTGTTACATTGTGTTAAAAGTGTTACATTGTGTTAAAAGTGTTACATTGTGCTAACGTGTTACATTGTGTTAAACGTATTACATTGTGTTAAACGTCTTACATTGTGTTAAACGTGTTACATTGTGTTAAACGTGTTACATTGTGTTTATTGTGTTAAACGTGTTACATTGTGTTAAACGTGTTACATTGTGTTTAACGTGTTACATTGTGTTAATTGTGTTAAACGTGTTACATTGTGTTAAACGTGTTACATTGTGTTAAACGTGTTACATTGTGTTAAACGTGTTACAGAAGCGTTGTTGTATTACGTTACGTTCATTTTATAAATTTATAACGCAACTGGCAGCCACAATTAAAGTTTCTATCTTTTTTTATACAAGAAAGCAATAACTCCGATTTGTTAAAGGGGCAATAGCACGTATTTTGCAAATTTTAGGTTTTCAAATTTTTCATATATAATGATAGTCATTTATATTTACTTTAGAGGGTAATACATCATATTACACAAACCAATTATCCGTAGTTGTAATAAATGTGTTGCGTATAAAGAAAACAATGCATGGCGGCCATTTTATTTTGACCACATTTTATTATTTCGAAGGACACTCATTTTTAACTTGATTTTCCGAAGAAAGAAGGTTGTTTTACTATTGGTGACAATATTTTTCAAATACATTTCATCAACTTATTTCAGCGAAAAAAAAACATGCTACTGTCCCTTTAACGTATTTGGGCATTCCCGGGTGGGAATAGAACCTCAGTCTTTGACATATACTCTACCACTGATTTATTATTATATTTTAAAATGCTAAACTATATGTGACTTAAGCAAGGTCCTTGTCACTCCATGTGTGTTCACTTGTTGTTTCATCCCGCTTAAAAGTTAATTCAAGCATGTCAATTTCCTTGATGATTATACAACCGAAATTCTCTTTATTAAATTTCACGGGCGTTTCTATAAAAGAAATGTCCTCCCGTTCAAACAAACCAATATTTTATTTTTATTTTTCTGAACAAATTTATCATTTCAGCTTTTGAATATATATCAAGATTCGAACTCGTATTGTCCCATAAAGAACCAAGGACGCAAACTCACATGTGACAATAAGCTTTGCAATTACCGAGAACACAAACTTACATGTGACAACAACCTGTATAAATACCACGGACGCAAACTCACATGTGACAACCAGCTTTGTAAATCCTTTTGCTTCTCCCCGACTATTGGAAGCAGTGCACGTGTATTGCCCGCTGTCGTTGATGGTGCTGTTAATAATTTTGAGGTTACCGCCGAGCTGTTTGATTCGTATGTCGTCAATGATGACGTCATTCTCGTCACGTGACCACCTGTAGGTTGGCGAGGGATTAGCTTGGCTACTGACACAGGGCAGCTCCACTGTTCCCCATTCTGTGATGGCGATAGAAGGGAGGATGTCGTCTATAGACGGTTTGATCTGAGAAGCAGGTGGGTCTGAAATAATCACAATCATAATCATGATAATAGGGTAATCTTTCAATAAATAGAGGCAAACAGGATAAGTCAAACATATGTCAGAGTTCAGAAAAGAACAATTGTCATTTTGCTACAATTTTTTGCATTTTATATCTTTGATTACATTTCAATATAACATGAGGGATAATAAATTAAATTTTGCATTAAATTGTACATGGAATGTCATATTTCTGGCGTTATATAGGATTTCTAAGAATGTATTCAATTTGAATATGCAACAAATTTGGATGATATTTAATCATTTTGGAATGGTTAAAACGTGGTTCAAATCTATTGCTGCAGTAAAGCATAGCTCACAACTTTAATAGCATGTTTCTCTTGCATTTACTCTCTAGAGTCGGGGCACTACACTTCTAGCAGATGGGCTTTGAATGTCAAAATAGTTTGACCTTGTTTTGTCAAC
Source organism: Gibbula magus (assembly GCA_936450465.1). Taxonomy (NCBI): domain Eukaryota; kingdom Metazoa; phylum Mollusca; class Gastropoda; order Trochida; family Trochidae; genus Gibbula; species Gibbula magus. Next base: position 67,863,353 of record OW388298.1, on the reverse strand, counting down.
GCCTCGATGGCTGAATGGATCAGCTGTAGAGTGCTTCTGGTTGCCTGATTCTAATTGTGATTGGTTCGAATACCGCTACAAACCTGTCCCGAATAACGTCTGGCAATAACATTGCACTATTGAAGAAACTGTCATCTCAAATATAACAATTGTTTGAGAGTTGGTGTTATGGAATAGACAAGGATATTTAAGGATGATCAGGGTCCTTTTTCTCGAAACGTTCATAGTTTTAAAAATTCGAAACTTTGATTGTAGCCCATGTGTTAAGAATGGGCTTAAGAAGTCCGTAGGGTTACGAACGTTTTGAGAATAAGGACGCAGCTTCTTTATATCCTTCAATTTTTTTAAAATATAACAATGTTGTTACCATGACACCCAATCTGACATATGTTCCTGTAAACAAAGAAAACAAGATGTCGAAGGCGTACACCAATTATGTTCAATGTGAAACACTTCGCTCCGCCATGTCACGTTACGCAGAGATTATTGAACTAGTTGGTGTCATTTCAAGTTTTGTACAGAAGCCTGATTGACAACCGAAAGGCTCCGTTCGTCAGAAATGATGTTTGAGACACTGGACCGTCACTCTGAACAGGGACAATCTCGCAGGAAAACCAAATCTGACGTTTGAGTTCCGGGCCTTGTCTTAATTGGATTGCCCAAAGCAATTCTTTTTTTCCTGATCAAAACTGTTGTTTTTTTTATTTCCGCCTGAAATTAAATTGAAGATTTCGGTCATTAAAACTGACCCTTTGTCCTCGTAAGAAGAACTCCGGTAAACATCTGCAGAATTGGTTCGTGTCAGTCTTTGACATCTACAGATATCCTGAAACACGTTCATCCAACCTTGCTCATATTTTAACGATAGAGGGACGTTTCTAAGAAGCTAGAGATCCTCTTTTAGTAAGCCAACATACAAGGGAATTTACAAACTGTGTAACCTAGCCTACCTACACCTTGGGCAAAATGAGTCATTATTCTAAATACATGCGGTGTTGTATTTTATACTTTTGCATAGTAAGTAAGAATGTCATTCACAACCGATATGAAATGGTTTGTACAAAAGTGTTTCGATATCTTAAGCAAGAGATTACCGAGGCGGAAGGAGTTATACTGTATAGTTATAGAGTTATAGAGGTATATAGTTTATGATATCCGTATCTGAAATACACGCCTTAAAATCGTAGATTTGGAATCCCATCATTTAAGAGGTGATAAGTTTCTTTTGCCGATGAGACTAGATCTATGTACTTCAAGATAATGATAAGAACGCGCTTCTTCTCCCAAGGAGGACAACAGTGACAATCATAATCTGCTAAAGCCTCGCCTCTTAATCGAACTGTCCATGCATGCATTTTAAGGAAAGCACATGAGTTGCTCTTTTATCCTCACGTACAGGGCCGTTCAAGAGAGGTTTCAAAGTAATCGCTCATTTAGCGATTACTTTTAAACCTCTCTTGAACGCGATTGCTCAATGTAGCGCTACGTAGCAAAGCGAGAGAACTTTGAGTTTTTTCACCGTGTCGTTCAGGAGAGAATAAGCGCTCCTTAGGGCTAAATTGAGCAATCAATGAGCGATTATGAGCGCGCTGTTATGGACACGGCCCAGATATCACAATACTCCCTGTTGACACTCGACTGACGCTTTGTTCCATAATCTACCAATTAAAGCGCTCGAAGGTTATCTGTCACACTGCCTTCACTTCCAAACCAGGTACTCAATTGTACTGCTGAGTGAACAGAGGTACATTTTAAATAAAGTCCCTTGCCCAAGGTGACACCACGACTCTACTTATGTCTCAGTGTTGGGCAGGGAATCACCCTTCAAACTTCAAACCTTCAAGCAGTTTCTATCCACCAATGAGGCGGGTAACCCTTCAGCCACGCCCATTGTTGCTGAACATAAATGATAGCGGTCAACTGAGCTATGTACAGGACCATGTGCCACATGTACTCTCTTACTACCATATACCAGCGTGTTCCAATATGACAACCAACTTTACTTCGGTCTTCAAAGTTGAAAATACCATGAACTGTAAGATAGGCATACGAGCTACTCTGTTATTCCCAACTACATCTTACTCCCATTTGACAATCAAACCGGCTAACATCTTGCTCTATAACTCTTTTTAGTTCCACCAGCGACACTCCAATGTATAGAAAGTCCCTGGTTCCACTTACCATGTGCTTTGAGATAAGCGTACGAGCTACTCTCCTATTCCCAACAACAAATATCAACTTTCTCCCTTATGACATACACTTTACTCGGCTACCGCCTCGCTTTCAAACTCTTAACAATTCCACTTACCATGTTCTCTAAGATAAGCATGCAAGCTGCTCTCCTATTCCCAACAACAAATATCAACTTTCTCCCTTATGACATACACTGTACCCGGCTATCGCCTCACTTTCAAACTCTTCACAGTTCCACTTACCATGTACTTTAAGATAAGCGTACGAGCTACTCTTCTCTTCACCAGTCAGGATGTTCCGAGTGATACACCTGTACATCTGGAAACCGTCTGTATCCCTGACGTCCCTCAGATGTAGCTCCCCGTCTGGTAACACACTTACTCGGTCCCCTGTGGCAGTGTATATGTTAAAGTTACATTTACAAATTTAAGAATACGTAAAGGTAAATTTAGTTATGATAACTTATTTTATTGAGAAGACATTATTCAATTACATTATAATGAACCCTGAACAATAATATTGACCAAGGACGAAATTCAATTGTTTTAGGGTTTGATAACATATGCTTAGTAAACGAAAAGGGTAAATAATTCAAGCTTATACGTTAATAAAAGGCTACATATATTTAGCTAAAATATCACTAATTTCTTTCAGCAGGGGGGGGGAGGAGGGGGGGGGGGGGGGGGGGGGGGGGGGGGGGGTGATAACTCTAACTAAATCTCTGCTGAGAATGTATACCACGGTAAATAAATCTAGCCGTGATTACTGGGGATATAAATCTAGTACAAGACCAAAAACCAAAGAGAGATAGCTCTTGATATGTAATGACATCAGGGGAGGTAACTCTGACCGACCTGGTTGTATCCGTTTGGCGCCGCGACTCCATCCAATGACGTCAACGTAGTTTTTGAGGTAGTAAGGGTTAATGATGCAACTCAACACGGCGGTGGCCCCCCTCATCACCCACTTGTCGTTCAGCTGGACTCCGTACTCACGGTACTTGCTTATAACCACTGCAATAACATAGAGACGGTTTGTAAGTGTCACGTGTACAGCCAGAACTCGTTTAACCGGAACCCGTATATCCAGAAACCCGGTCATCCATAAAGTAGTATTTCAAATCTGCTCAATGCATTTCTGTGCAAATAATGATTCGATTAACTACGACTTGCCATTCAGGCAAGTTTCAGCTGTAACCAAATGTGCGGATAAACGGGGTCCGACTATATATTGATGAAATATACTATATGAGCTAAAATGTCATACAACTCGTACTGACGCTAATTAAAGGGGCAGCAGCACGTTTTTTTTAAATTTTAATTTTTCAAATTTCCCATTTATAATGATAGTTTATGTCATTTATATTTACTTAAGAGGGTTAAGCATCTTATTTCACAAACCAATTATCCGTAGTGGTAACAACGGTGTTACGTATAATGCAAAAATTGCATGGCGGCCCTTTTATTGTGAACACATTTTATTATTTCGAATGACAAAAGCGATTCCCATGGCTTTACGGAACCATGTACACTCATTTTTTAACTTGATTTTCCAAAGAGAGAAGGTTGGTGATATTATTTTTCAATTACATTTCATCGACTTATTTCAACGAAAAACGTGATACTGCCCCTTTAAGAATGACGGGCTTTGTTCAGCGCAGTACTACCACCCATGGTTCGCTAGTTCCAGGCGGCTCACAGGTTTCACAACAATGTATAGCCACATGGCTTTCTCTCTGCAATAATTCTAACAGCCGTGATATAAGTGAAATAATCTTGAAAACTACGTTAAATTGAAAATATTCTCAACTCACGAAGTGCTTTGTATTTGTCATTTTGGCTATAATGATTAACGTTTCCCAACAATCATCTACTGACGGAACAAGGAGAAGGTGTTCTAAGTTGGAGAACGTGTTCCTAATCCTTTTCTATGTGAATAACTTATGTTTAAATGAAAATCAAGGAAAAGTAGGACTCCGAAATTGTTTTGTTCACATAAAAGGAATTTACAAGGAATCTTGCTTTTTTAAACTAATTCCATATCAAAGAATTGATGTCTGATGTTTGAGGGAATTGCAGTGTACAAATGTTCGCCTATTGTTGATGATTTAGTGTACTATATAAACAACGAAAAGCCTCTCGATTCAAGGATCGTCATTCTCCAGATATCTTTCTTTGAACAAAACCATCGAATTCTCTTGTTTTCTTGTCCAACCCTGATATGCATTCGGAATCACTCTGTTGCGACTTTCATCTCCTTTATTTGATTGCGAAGCATATAACATGATATAAGTTGTGCCGATAGTAATTTGAAACTACATTTATAAAGATATTGTAGAATTAGTAGAAATGATGGCAGCAGTAATAGTAGAACCTAAGAGGAAGTCAAAATGGGATAGTAATATAAGTAATAGTAGTAGTATTAGTAGTAGTAACAGTAGTAGTAGTAGTAGTAGTAGTAGTAGTAGTAGTACTAGTAGAACTAGTAGTAGTAGTAGTAGAATAGTAGTAGTAGTAGTAGTAGTAGTAGTAGTAGTAGTAGTAGTAGTAGTAGTAGTAGTAGTGGTGGTAGTAGAAATAGTAGTAATAGTACACTAATTAGAATCCCTAAATGTAAGAATTTATTAGGAATACTCATTTCGACAACTATTAAAATCCTTTTTTAATCTCTTAAAATAGTAAATTAGTTCTAAGCCCAGTTTACCAAAAAACCCGTTCTTAATGTGTTCAACTGCACAGACCATCTAATCACAATCACGCCTTTCAAACAGTCATACATCAAGAGCCCTGAGAAGAACTAAATTGATGTCTGAGGATCGAAGTTCAAAGACATTATGTTTTCATAACCAGAACTGCAAAATGAAGATGACAGTTTATTGAAAACAAATACGCGACCTTGTCGGATCAATGTGCCCTAACAACGCTTCATAGTAGCCCCTAGCGGCAAGGGAGGGAACTAGTTCTTTCTGTCGCCCCTAAAGAGACGTGACCCCCTTGATTGCCTCATGTTTTTTCCTTGGCTAATATTTCCCCAGAAAACACTGCTCGGTTAGCCAGAAAGGAATCAATATTGGTGCGAGAGGAACGGCTGATATAAAGGATCGCTTTAAAAGCCTCCTTCCGGCCCATCCTGCACGTGCTTTAAAACAGGAGGGCCCTCGCTTATCTCGAGAGCCAATCAATAGTCGTGTAACAACAGAATCAACACACTTGATCACGTGACTTTTGACATGGATGCCATCCAACGGCGCAGTCGTCTCCCTTAGTTCCTTTTCGAAGTATTTCAGAACCAATCCAGTTACCATTTAGGAGTAGGGAGACAGACCATTGTGACATCAGGCGAAAGAGCCATATTAAACGTACATGTATGGAGCATACTAAAATTTCCACCAACGAACACATCGTTAGTTAGTCACGTTATGTACTTGTCTTAGTTTGGAAGAAGTCGGCTCCGCACGATTTCCACGAATCTTTCGCTGGATGTAAAGTCGTGCGTATTTGGCTAACAGTTCTAAGCAACGTTCTTGAAAACCTGTGCGTTTATTTATATGTTAGTTTTAATAAACCTATCTGCTGAGAACTGACTCTGAGAGACTGCCAGCTTAACTAAAGTTGGTACATTAATTGGAAATTAAACTTTTTCCATCTTGTCACAAATAATTCTTAATTATTTTTATGAAGGAATTTAAACATTGATGAATTGCACTCCAAATTTATATAATTTTTAAATTTTCAAATGTTAAAATATAAATATACTGAATGATGAATAAAATAATTAAAACTGGAATTAAATGTTCATAACACGAGTGATCTAAGACTGCAGTCATAATCAGTCTGAATAAAACTAAAGACTGTGTGTGCTATTGCCTCCTTATACAGGCTGTGTACATCAATCAGAGTTTGAAATCCTTCCGGAAAGCTAACAACCGCCTGTAAGAGTGAAGCCTGCTGGGTAACATGACAGCGATTTCCGGTTTGGCTGTATGTGTTTACTTCCGGTGTAGTGGACACAAGAGCGGAAGTCGCATAGATCCGGCACTTTGATCGGTCCAAATGAAAGAAAACATTGACTTGACTTTTTCAAGAAGCAACACATTTTCTAAGCAAACAAATGTCCTCTCAAGAGATGAGGATTTGTTCTTGAATAATTCGTTGTCTTTGAGGGTCGATCTCTTTTGTAAAGTGGAGGCAGGTAGCCAGACCAGATAGGAGACTGTTTTGTCATAGAACCATCACGAAACATTGATTTTCCCAACTTAGCAGAGAACAAGAAGTTTAAAATCCCGGACCCATATTTTCGAAGCTCTCTTAACGCTAATATAGTCGTAAGTGCCATACATTAACATTGACTTACGACTATCTAAGCGTTAAGATAGCTTCGAAAATATGTAATAGAACCACCACTCAACATTGATTTTCCAAACTTAGCAGGGAACAAGAAGTTTAAAATCCTGTTTTAACTTTTAACCTGTTCGTTGAATACCACTTAATTAGTTCGTGAAGAAATCCACGTGTTTGAACAAGAAGAACATGTTTGTTAAAAGGGGCAGTAGCACGTTTTTTCGCTAAAAAATGTTGATGAAATGTATTTGAAAAATAATGTCATTAGTAGTAAAACACCCTTCTCTCTTTGGAAAATCAAGTTAAACAATGAGTGTACATGGTTCTGTAAAGCCATGGGAATCGTTTTTGTCATTCGAAATAATAAAATGTGTTCACAATAAAATGGCCGCCATGCAATGTTTGCTTTATAAGCAACACCGTTATTATCACTACGGATAATTGGTTTGTGTAATTAGATGTTTTACCTTCTAAAGTAAATATAAATGACATAAACTATCTTTATAAATGGGAAATTTGAAATAATAAAATTTTCAAAAAAACGTGCTACTGCCCCTTTAAAGGGAAGGTTTCATCGGGATATCTTATATCGGTAATAATATTGGTGATTTTATAATTTGACAAGTTGACAATGCACATTCATTCAAAAATTAAATCAATGAGAAGTGAAGGCATTCATCCATGGTACGAGTATGGGAAGATTTGCTACGCGAGATAAACAAAATGTTGATCAGTTTAATGATAAATTATGTGTTACTTTGTGGATATTATGTCAATATGCATGTTTTGTTTTCAATTATATCAGTATGCATGTTTTGTTTTCAATTACATCTATATGCATGTTTTGTTTTCAATTATATCAATATGCATGTTTTGTTTTCAATTATATCTGTATGCATGTTTTGTTTTCAATTATATCAATATGCATGTTTTGTTTTCAATTATATCTATATGCATGTTTTGTTTTCAATTACATAAATATGCATGTTTTGTTTTCAATTGTACCAATATGCATGTTTTGTTTTCAATTATATCGATATGTATGTTTTGTTTTCAATTATATCTATATGCATGTTTTGTTTTCAATTGTACCAATATGCATGTTTTGTTTTCAATTATATCGATATGTATGTTTTGTTTTCAATTATATCTGTATGCATGTTTTGTTTTCAATTATATCAATATGCATGTTTTGTTTTCAATTATATCTGTATGCATGTTTTGTTTTCAATTATATCAATATGCATGTTTTGTTTTCAATTATATCTATATGCATGTTTTGTTTTCAATTACATAAATATGCATGTTTTGTTTTCAATTGTACCAATATGCATGTTTTGTTTTCATTATATCGATATGTATGTTTTGTTTTCAAAGAGTTGTAAAATAAGTAAAAAATACATAATTTTTTCATTTCACGTAATACCCAAAACCAATATTCCGATAAAACTCTTTACACCATGGAGAAGTTGAATATCAAACACCGGTGCACTATTACGCCGACGGCTTCATCCACAGAATGATTCGAAAGACAACACTCTCCAACATGAAGCTTTCATTGTCTCTATGACAGTGTGTATTGTAGCCTATCAGGAAACGTTTGTTCCGACAATTCTCCACTTCAAGAGGCACTGTCAAGTCGTGTGTTTAAGCATCGGTCCGCCGATAATTCGATTCTCTTTTGTTTAGCGCGTGTCGGTGTGTACAGTAGACTAGTAACAACATATGTCGCAACCGAGCTTGGGTAGCAGCAATGGCTATTGATCAGAATCGTCTTCATTGACGTTTTTCCGCGACTGTGTGTAAGATTAAAAATGTCTCAATGTAAATTAAAGGCTGTGAATAGCATGTAAATTAAAAGCTGTGAATAGCATGTAAATTAAATTCTGCGAAAAAAGCATTGTTTTTAAGTTCATGAATCTTATTCTTAACTATTATCAAGATTTATTATAAACATAAACAATTATCAGTAATATTCATAACGAGAAATAAACTGGTAACACGATTTTCATGTTTAATTTATCATATCGGTGATGTTCGCTAGCTTGGTATGACTGTCCCTTTAAATATAGCAAATTTCCGTGAAGGCATTTCGTTAACTAGCTTCAGCCTTGATTGACAATTTAATTCCAAATCGTTGTTGTTTCATTTGCCTTCATCCCCGTAGTTCCGATTTCTTAATTAACGAACACTTTAATGTCTCAAGAAACAATTTCCACTAATTAAAAACAAAATGTCAGAGATGAAGAGAATGACCCAAGTCCGTGTGTTCCGATTGCTGAAAGATCTCTAACGTAACGTATCACACGGAAGGGATTAATCAGCAGAGGCCCGCGCTATGACTCACTGATAGAAAAATAGTAGTCTTGCAAGTAGTATCAGCTGCTTTGTCAACTCTGCAGCAATCAGAGGTCAGATATTCGATTGGATAACGTCCCTATTGAATGGAATGAAAATAAATGACGTTTTAGACAAACATTAGATTCGCCCCAGAGCAATAAAAGCTTCGCTTGTGAGATACAGACACCTTTATAAAGAATGTTCGGTTCATTCAATTTGTGTCAAAGCGTATTTCAGGTCACATGCAATGTGTAAAGTAGTGCAGCGTAATTGCCATCTGATTTTAATGAGATTTCGTCAAAAGTATAAAATGTATTTGTAACGAGTGTTTGATATATTTCTGTTCTGACTGAAAAGCGGAAAAACGATCACAAATACGTATTTTACATGATCATAAGCATACATAATCTTGGTTTGGATTGTAAAATAATGGATTTTAGAATAATGACATCACTACATGGGTACGTGTGTCGTATGACATATGATTCTTTTATTACCTATATGGTTGAAAACAACCGAGTGAAAATGTTCAATACGAGCACTGGTACAGATACCACGTTTTCCTAGCAACAACTGTTTCAGCGCGACTTCCCGTATTTCGTCGTCTGTGATGTCATACAAGAATTGTCCGTGTCGTCAATGTAGCTTGCCGTCGCATGAGAAGTGGGTCGTTTCCGGGCTATTTTTACATGATTCAATCTAGAATAGAATGGGTAATAGGGAAAATATACCACTTGAAATGTTTCATATGACGTTTACGAACCTCGTGCACATTTATGTATAACCCTCGCTCTCGCTCGGGTAATACTCTCTTTCTTTAAAGTCATATGAAATATTTCTCAGGAAATAATGGATTCACACACATTCTCTGGACACAGACCGACAGGTCTAACGACCCTGTTCAATGACGCAACGTTTTTATGACGACACGGATGAAAAATACAGCAACTCGCGAAGACACCGTGGTTACTTGATATGGTCAAGGTGAAATGTAACATTACACAAATGCCTTATAGTACACACGTTATGCCATTTGGGTAATTAAGGTATGTAGTCTGATGAGTGGATGGTTTTTTTTTCCCATGTTGCTAGACATGGTGACGAAAAGTGGACAATTCAACCAGAAAGGAATTGAATAAGACGTATTGGTAACCGGTCATTTTTAAAAAAAAAAAGAATTTGTTTCATTGCATATGGATTTAAATGTAACCGGTAATTTTTTCAAAAACGAATTTTTTCATTTCATGTGGATTTAAATGTCGACGCCGATGACAAATATCAGCTGACAGAGTTAATTTTCTATTTCACCATTGCCAGTGTAAAAATTCTAATAATTCATCAATGTACATGACGTCATTGTTTACTGAATTAATCTGAACACGAAAGCATTAGGTCATGGCAACCGTATCGCTGTGTGCTATCGGCCGGGAAACCAAGGATTTATAAAGAATATTAGTCCAAGTACAGAACCTTGTAATATCCCAACTGTCAACAGACGAATATGGATATAGCATGTCTGCGGATGGAAACTTTCACTCGTAATGTGAAACTAACGACAAAGAAATTCCTCCTTCTCAAGAGCTTCCAATGGGATCCAAGCCTACAGAAGTTTGGATATTGAAACACCTGAACGAATTTCAAAAGCAAAAGTTCGAAAACGTGCTCCGCCAATATTTGTCCTTCTGAAAGCGTAATAGGACCAACATCGGTTCTTTGGATGAAAAAACGTCTTTCATCGATCTGGTATTAATGCTTTTTTAGAAAGTACGGCTTAATCGAAGGATTTGGGGCACTTTTCCCCTTCAAAGCCTCCTTCGCTGTGATTGGCCGAGGGGAGAGATTTGGGAGATTACAGAACTCTGTGGTAAGGGTCTCCGCCGTGTCCCAACGAATCGGGACCTCCTTCTTCATAAAACACGAGGCTTGAGGAGAGTTTAATACACATAAAGTGACTTGTGTTTTTGCAATAGGATTAGCGGTGTAACTGAAGGACAACGAAGCTCTTCATCGAGAGACGATACTCGTTCCATCATTGTCCTATTCCATATTCGGTCCTTAATTGAATTTGACAAGTCACTAAAGCATCAAATAAGCTCAGGTCCTTTGGGCTAAAGCAGACCCCCTCAGCAAAGATTAAATTGTCGTTTAAATGAACTCTACCCACAAGTACGCTCTCCTTTACTTAGCTTACAACTCGGAGAGGGGGGGGGGGGGGGGGGGGGTGGTGAAAAAAAGGATATCGTCTGTTCGAAGATCGATTACTATCGCGTGATCTCGCGTGATTACCCCATGTGCTTGTAATCTCGTGAAAAAAGCTTAGATTGCAATCGATGTGACCATGTAGCCATTATGGCCTAGGGAAGAAAAGTCATGAAACGTGTTAGCGACCCCTTAACTGATTCCTGACAATGGTTGCTCCCTGTCGCCATCTTGGATTTCTCCAACCTCCATTTTGATGTTCTGTTTAGTTTGAGTGGATCGTGAATGTCATCTGGGATTTTTCAATTCTCCTGTAATCGAGTTTGAGGCGCGTCAAAGGCCTCTTTTATACGGCTTGATAGATAATATTCCTTCAGCCCGTCTCTTTTACAATTCCTTAACCTTAAAAAAGAGCCTCCTTTTGATGGGCAATTACATTCGTTGAGATCAAATTCCCCGCGCCAATGCACGTGCATTCGCTCACGCGGCGGAGGAGGGTCTTGATTTTCGTTCCGAGGTTCCGGGAAACCTCCATAAACAGAGTTTTACGACCTAGGAAGCTTGGCCTTCAAAGAATGACACTGAAATTCCATCATGCTGCCTTTGTAGTACTTATCAGCTGTATCTTTGATCCTTTCATGGTGTCTGATTTCGACAGAGAAGATCTATTCTAAGGTCTATTCTGGATACAAATGGATGCTAAGGTCGGATTCTGGATACAAACTTTGGCAATGTTTTAGTTCTCAATCATATTCTATATTTGACCGATATTAATTTTCAAAAGCATTATTTTCACATGCATGTCCCTGTTGGCCCTACAGCAAGAAATATTTGACACGTGTTCAAAGGATGCCATGACCCCAAATAACCCTATACATACAAACTTTTACAATCTCTTTTAGGAACTATATATGACTCCTAGGCCTAATTCTCGAATCGTTCTTAAAGGGGCTGTAGCACGTTTTTTGCAAATTTTATTTTTTAAAATTTCCCATTTAAAATGATGTCATTTGTATTTACTTTAGAGGGTAAAACATTGTATCATACAAACCGATTATCCATAGTGGTAATAACGGTGTTGCGAAAAAGCAAAATTGCACGGCAGCCATTTTATTGTGAATACATTTTATTATTTTGAATGACAAAAACGATTCCCAAGATTTTACGGAACCATGTACAATAATGTTTAACTTGATTTTCCGAAGAGAGAAGGGTCTTTTACTATTGGTGACATTATTTTTCAAATACATTTCATCGACTTATTTCAGCGAAAAAACGTGCTACTGCCCCTTTAAGAATGCTTAATTAACGTCGTAGCCAATGTGTTAGACAGAATCAAAGTAGACCGTAAGATTATGAGAATAGCTAGCATGTAGTGACGGACGCCTCTTTGAAACTGTGGCATGTCTCTGCCCCTTTTGAAAACCTCTGATCCGCCATGACATGTTTTCAAGTATGATATGGTCGGTATAACCTTAAAGGGGCAGTAGCACGTTTTTTCACTCAAATAAGTTGATGAAATGTATTTGAAAAAAAATTTCACCAAAAGTAAAACATCCTCCTCTCTTCGGAAAATCAAGTTTAAAATGAGTGTACATGTTTTGGTAAAGCCATGGGAATCGTTTTTGTAATACAAAATAATAAATTGTGTTCACAATAAAATGGCCGCCATGCAATTTTTGCTTTATACGCAACATAGTTTTTACCACTACAGATAATTGGTTTGTGTAATAAGATGTTTTACCCTCTAAAGTTGATTTAAATGACATAAACTGTCATTATGAATGGGAAATTTGAAAAAATAAATTTTGCAAAAAACGTGCTACAGCGCCTTTAAAACAAAATTGTGTTCAGCGTCCACTTAGTACTATACCAGCAGCACTATATTCACCCCTGTTTAATATGGTAGCATGACCTCAATAAGCCCTTAGAACAAAAACATTACTTTTCTCCTTTGCAAAACCGCATCCCAACAGTGAATGAAATGACTGAAATGTGCTTCCTTTGATACGGGACAATCTCGTTTTAAGTACAGCGACGGTTTTGAACGATCCCAGTCTTGTTTGCAAGTGGCTATTTTTGAATCAAACAATTTATCTTTGATTTCCATGGTAACTCGCCATCCCTGCAAGTTCAAAGAGATTTCACCGGTATAATTTAAACTGACTTGGACATTCATAGGCGAAGGGTTTGGCAATAAAGAAGGCAATTTTGGAACAGATTTCTTCACTTGAACTGGGATTTGTTTTACGATTTAGCTTGAAGAAAGCCTCGTGCTGCAAATTTCCCTAAAATTGGATATAAAACCCTCTCCGGTTTCAAAGTTCATTCAATGTTACATGCACAGTTTGATGAAGTAGTGCGGTAAATGAGATTAGAATTCCATTGTTGTTACTGTGGTTATTGTTGTATTTCTCTCCGTTATTATACGTGTTGTTGGTTGGGGTCTACACGCTGCTTTCTAAAGTATTTCACTTATATCATGACGGCTCCTATTGTAGGGTGAAAGCCCAGTGAAGCCTGTGTACTGAGCGTCGACTGAACTCGTGACCATTGGAGGCACTGCTGAAGTAAATGCACCCAAACCTTATTGCTTATAGCCTCTAGCGGCATTCAAAGCCAAGGAATACAGTGAAGGGAGAAGAAACGTGAAAGTATTAAAGAGCCATTGAGCGTTTATCATTTTGTTTGACTTTCATACGTGCCGAATTACTTTGCTGACATAAATTCAAATAATTTCACTTGACTTGCAATTTCACATCCTATCGCCAAATATTTGATAATTACTTGTTTCTAATGAAATATCATGTACAGAAACTGAAAATACAAATCCGATTTATATATGCACAGTAGTTTTTCGACCTACTGAACATTACCAACCCTCATCTGTCTTTTTGTCTGTTATAGGCAAGGTTCCATCTGACCAATTGTCCGGTTTTCGATCAATTTTAAAATGACACTATCCTAAATGAACTAGCATTTTGTTGAGTGTTCAGCAACATTCAGTACTTCTCGATAAAATACCACAACTTGTAACGTTTGACACTAGGTGACTACAACAACTTATTACATACGAGGGCATTCATATCAGGGTTCATATTTTTCAAAAATGTCATGACCTCGGTAATAAACATAATATCATACTATATTTACGACACTCGTGCCTGAATATCGGTATATCCCTCGGTTTCGCTCGGGAAATACTTATATTCAATCACTCGTGTTGTAAATATAGTATGTCATAGACACTCATAAAATATCCTCTATATACTCAATGGTTCGAATACAAAACGTACCTGCGTTGACGCTAACGTTCATACTCGTGATCGTCCCGGCGGCGTTCGACGCCAAGCACCGGTAAATCTGCGTATGAACGTTAGCCGTGAGACGCGCGTCGTCGAAGGGGTGGAAGACGAGGGTGTTGTTGGGAAGCACCGTCAGGAGGTCCGACACGTCGTCTACCGGGGTGCCGTCCCCTAGAACCCATTCCAACACCGGCGCCGGTCGCCCGTACGCCGTGCACGGAATGGCCACGCCCTTCGTGTTGGCGAAGCTGACAAGAGCCGGAGGTTCCGAGATGAAGACGAGGTCGGGGGAGCGTTCGGGCGGGCGGGCCGTGATGGTACCTGAGGGCAAGACGGGGACATTAGTGGCATAATATATACTGTTGATTTTGGTATATCTTGACAATAAACAATTTTATCAATATTGAGTGTCCTCCGTGATGTAAAATTCAGACCTTTGTGAAGAAAGAAGAACTATTTTTCGTTTCGACATTGATATTTATGTCGTTGTTAAGCATGTGGTGACGCCAAGATGACGACTTGCTTTACAACAACATTAATTTCTACGTCGACGTGTCGCTGATACAGAATAAAGGTGTATCCATCAAATAGCGATTTATTCTTTATCACCTCACTTCTGGACTATCTACAAAAATGCTTTCGTGAAGTGGTTTGACGCAACGAGGTGAAAGTCCACAACGCCAATGTGGTTTTTCATAAGAATGGAAATTGTTACGGCCTTAAGACGCCTGGTTGCAACACTGTACTTCCGAGAAAACCAAGGGATATATACATATTTACGTGACTAGTAGGGCAAACTTCCGATTGTCGATGTTTGTTTCTCAATTCATTTCTATAAATTCACGTGATGAATTAATAGTAAGCAAGTGTGATTGCTCTCTTTACTGACGACACGTTCAAGTGTTTTTGTTTAACGTATTTTTTATTCACTTTTCACTTGATTCTTAATCTTAATCCTATATTACAATAAAACATCTTATGGATACATTTTCTACTCGTATTTCTCTCATTATCACTTCAATAGGGTAAACGTGCATAACTGTATTTAAACGTACAGTAATTTTCAAAAGTAGCATGGATATTCTATTCAAGAGGTATCACTGAGATCAATGTATCAGCCGTTCTTTAAAAGCACAACGTATTTAAAGTTCCTCCAGAAAATCGTGCATTTCTTAGTGTCACTGCGATAAAAACGTGCTCTCATCTAATGGCGGAACAAAACCACTATCCATTTCTCGCGTGACAGTTCTGCATCAACTTAGGACGAGCCTCTACAACTGATAAAGCAGTTAGAGACAGAAAATGACAAATTCGTCCCCAAAACGGTAATTTCCTCCATCACCCTTGTACAAGAATTTCGCATCAATTTCACGCTTGAGCGTTCCTAATGGTTCCCACAAGCGCTACCGTGCGAGAAGTGATGTCTCAAAGTGGATTTCTTCTCTGCTGTTAATCCTTCAGATTCATTACAAGGTAACGGATCACAAACGCCATGTTCCCGGCGCGACCCGTAACCTTACTCTCAGATAGTGCATTTTAATCGCTTTCAGATCTTTCCACAGATTTTCTCAGGAAGCTGTATCTAGGAGTACTGTAAAAGCGGAACAGACGTGTACTGTTTTAGTTGATCGTTCCGGTGAAAATTGAACACAAATTAATATTGCATATTGGTGAAATGGTATTAAGTGCATGTCATTGAGGTTTTTTTAAAAAAAATATAATTACTTTAATTACACTTTTGTAGTCTTTAGTTCAGTTTTGAGTTTTGAGTCCCCACCAATCAACACCTATCAGCTCCAATCACCATCCAATCACCAAGCAACAACTTCAAAGCCACCCACATCAACAACTGGCCTCTCTTCCAATCAACTATAATTATTATTTGCTTAACAATTTCAATAAAGCCAATTGGCCTCCCTCGTTTCATCATGTGTGTTTATTTACATTTATCTACTTACTCCCATTCATGTTTGTATTGCAAATCCTCATCATTCTCATGCTTCATGTTTTTATTACAAATCCCCATTGTACACCATTCTCCTGCTTGTTAATCTCCCTGATTGAGTTTCCTCACCATTGTTTTGTTTGCTATATAAATGTACCACATTTTGTTATTTCCTTACATTCCACCTGATGAAGGAGTGAGTTTGTACTCCGAAACGTCGTGTATTTTCACATTAAAGAAGTTGTTATCCAGAAAATCTTCCTGTTCTTATGTATACCACTTCTAAATGCCCTTCAAAGACCTTAAAATTCTATGTTGAGTAAAGAATGAAGGAAAATAATGATTAATGCCTTTCACGAAAAGTTCAACCATCACGTATAACTTGATGACGTTATTATCAACTCCTATCACGTGACTGAAGATATAACGGAGTTGTCAAAATCTCGCGAGAACAATATCCTTTCAACACAATTCTTCAAATCTCGCGAGAATGAGATCCTCCTTACAAATTCCTGAAATCTCGCGAGAATGAGATCTTTACAAAATGTTCTATTCTCCGACGCAGCTTCCAATTTGTCAGGACATTCTCCCCTCCTTCCGTCCAATTAATCCTTCAATTTTGAAAACATCTTTGGCGATTTTTTCTTCTTCTCGGAAACTAGCCCCCAAAACATCTCATCCATGTTTAAATATTTGTAAGATCTGAGAGCCCCAAACTCGTTTCACAAAATTAAAATTCGGGACGATTTCGTCTTTAATAATCGCATTAAAGCTATTTTGTTGTCTGAGAAGTTTAATTTCCAGATTAGGGATATTACAGGACAGAGAGTAAATCAGCTTCGATTAGAAGGATAAAAGGATGGTATTATATCAAGATTGCTCCTCACACCAACAAAGGGTTTACCAGACATTGAATCGAGGGGCGGCAACAGTGAATACACAAAATAAAATATTGGAAAACTACTTTCATCTTCAATCTGGTTTCACTCAATTTCTTCAACACTAGCAGTTGTGCGGGCGTTCAAGTACTATGATGCCATATGGAAATTCAATTAAATATTCAAAATGGACTTGAATTTAAGTTCAAACAAGGTTTTTTTTAAATTTTACAAGCTGTAGGCATTATAACCCGAGGGTTCATTGACGCTTCTTTATAATACTTTCCAGAGTTCGAGTCCGTGTATGTTGAAAACTATTCTATGGTGTGCCATAGTGCATTAATTATGATATAACATGTATGCATAATGCGTTTTCCGAAGAAACTCATGTGAAAAACATCAATAAGAAAGAACATCGAGTGACATGTAAAAAGAGAATGAGTATTTGTTAGCAGATGTTGTAGATGTCAAGTAGTAGAAGTAGTAGTAGAAGTATTATTATTAGTAGTAGTAGTAGCAGCAGTAGAAGGAATAGTAGTAGCAGCAGTAATAGTAGTAGTAGTAGCAGTAATAGTAGTAGTAGTAGCAGCAGTAGAAGTAGTAGTAGTAGTAGTAGCAGTAATAGTAGTAGTAGTAGTAGAAGTAGTATTATTATTATTAGTAGTAGAAGTAGTAGTAGCAGCAGTAATAGTAGTAGTAGTAGCAGTAATAGTAGTAGTAGTAGCAGCAGTAGAAGTAGTAGTAGTAGTAGTAGTAGTAGTAGCAGTAATAGTAGTAGTAGTAGTAGTAGAAGTATTATTTTATTATTAGTAGTAGAAGTAGTAGTAGCAGCAGTAATAGTAGTAGTAGTAGTAGCAGTAGTAGTAGTAGCAGCAGTAGTAGTAGTAGCAGCAGTAGTAGTAGTAGAAGTAGTAGTAGTAATAGCAGCAGCAGCAGTAGTAGTGGTAGTAGTAGTAGCAGTAGTAGTAGTAGTAGTAATAGTAATAGCAGCAGCAGCATTAGTAGAAGTAGTAGTAGTAGTAGTAGTAGTAGTTGTTGTAGTAGTAGTAGTAGCAGTAGTAGCTGTAGTAGTAGTAGTAGCAGCAGCAGCATTAGTAGAAGTAGTAGTAGTAGTAGTAGTAGTAGTAGTAGTGGTAGTAGTAGTAGTAGTAATAGCAGCAGCAGCATTAGTAGTAGTAGTAGTAGTAGTAGTAGTAGTAGTAGTAGTAGTAAGAGGGGACTACTTATTCTAACTGTGATATTTCCATAGTTTCCTTATGCGAGGAAGAGCCATGTAGTTAATGACTCACCGCTTATTGATACTGATAACGATTTTAAATTGCTTTCACTCCTGTCGACTATTGGCTAATCAAAACAAGTGAATTAGATGAGCGCTGCGGTAGTCTAAGACATGTTTTGCCCACAACGTCAGGACAACCAGCTAACGTTATAATTTAGTGACAAACATATTGGATTTGGTGCTAACAAACCCGGGGGCAACAGTGCGTATATGATTAAAACCTGACATCCCTGCCAGCACACCAAACTCTCCAGATTCCAATTCGACACCAGGCTTGTTCAGTAATTTGTCTGTTAAGAGCGCTTTTCGGCCTGATTATGGTAATAAAAGGCAAGAAACGAGCTACTCTCAGTTATTTTTCTCAAAATGGCCTATTTTGGTAAAGAATACCTCACAATTTGGGTGATTTACTAGACACAAGACTCGTGTAATGATGGTGGGATTAAAACAGAGCATTGGCGAATCGTTGCTGTTTTCAAAAAATAAAATGGTGTTCTTGAGTTTGGTTTAAGAAGACAATACTCAAATATGGACACGTCTCTGACTGTGTTACAAGTAAACGTACGTGGAACACATTCATAATGCCATGGCGAGGATACATACTGAAGAAAGTCTGATGTTTCATCCGTTAGATCTCGATAATTAATTATAACATATTGAGCACGGTTAGTAATAGTAGTAGTAGCAGCAGTAGTAATGATAATTACTAACAGTGGTTGTATTAACACCGACAATACGACTAATACCAAAGTAATAGTAGTAGTAGTGGGAAAAGTAGTAGCAGTAGTAGTAGTAGTCGTGATAATAGCCATTGCAGCACTAGTAGTAGTAATGATGCTAACATCATGATACTACTTGTAGTAGTAGTAGTAGCAATAGTAGTAGCAGCGGCAATAATAGCCATTGTAGCACTAGTAGTAGTAGTAGTAGTGGTAGTAGTAGTAGTAGTCGTGGTGGTAGTAGTAGTAGTCGTGGTGGTAGTAGTAGTAGTAGTAGCAATAGTAGTAGCAGCGGCAATACTAGCCATTGTAGCACTAGTAGTAGTAGTAGTAGTGGTAGTAGTAGTAGTAGTCGTGGTGGTAGTAGTAGTAGTCGTGGTGGTAGTAGTAGTAGTAGTAGTTGTAGCAATAGTAGTAGCAGCGGCAATAATAGCCATTGTAGCACTAGTAGTAGTGGTAGTAGTAGTAGTGGTAGTAGTAGTACTAGTCGTGGTGGTAGTAGTAGTAGCAATAGTAGTAGCAGCGGAAATAATAGCCATTGTAGCACTAGTAGTTGTAGTAGTAGAAGTAGCAGCAACAGCAGCAACAGCAGCAGTAGTAGAAGTAGTAGTAGAAGTAGCAGCAACAACAGCAACAGCAGTAGTAGTAGTAGCAGCAGCAATAGTAATAGTAGTAGTAGCAGCAGCAATAGTAGTAGTAGTAGCAGTAGTAGTAGTAGTAGTAGTAGCAGTAGTAGCAGTAGTAGTTGTACTAGTAGTAGTAGTAGTAGTAGTAGTAGTAGCAGTAGTAATGGGGAAAGTAGTAACACTCGTAGTAGCAACAGTAGTATGTTGACAGTAAAATCATGAGATATAGCTGTAGCAATAATAACTTCCAACAAAAACCCAGTGCACAAATACACTTCCACTACAGGGGTGTATCTATCGTACGATCGCTATAACAATGTCATGTTGTACTATACACGTGGTTAGGTCAACACTCTCCTCATCAACATCGTTTATCTAAACGATTAGCAATAGGTCAATATGCTTACACGGATCAATTAACATAGTATACATACACTGTGGCGCACATACCGTGCTGAAAACAGCATGGAGAATTTTTTTTTCTACATTCGCCGGTGTAATCACACACAAAATGTTACTAATTTACGTGCATTGGATAGTTGCATGAATTGATATAGTTTTATCCTCACAGCTGCAAAGGGAAGTGAGTGTTGTGATAAGCTATGTCTAATGCTAGCAAGCGTAAGGGAGTGTGGGGACCAGGGCAAAAATCTCCCGGACAATTCCCATCCGGACAATTCCAACCCGGACAATTCCCACCCGGACAATTCCTATCCGGAAAATTCCCACCCGGACAATTTTCATCCGGACAATTCCTATCCGAAAAAAACCCATGCGGACAATTATCATCCGGACAATTCCCATCCGGACAATACCCACCCGGACAATTCCCACCCGGAAGATTCACTCCGGACAAAACGCACTAAGGATAAATGCCACTTCGACAAGAATCGCCCAGTTATTTTATAATGTACTGATCCTTTAGAATGTCCGTGATTTGAACGTTATATTTGAAACTGTGCTCCAGGTTAAAGGAAGGATTTGGGATAAATCTTTTGACAGTTGCAGCAAGAAAGACTGAAAGAATCATGATGTTAAACACTCCCGACAGAAGGACACTGATGCTTACATCTTGATTTATCCATCTGTGAAAACTGTCATTTATATATGAAACATACATATGAAATGAAATATACAATTGTCGGACGTTTCATTTAAAGAACTGCAAAAGATATTAAAATAAGAGATAAATGTATATACATGTATTAACATTAAAATATTATATAAAAGCACGTACATATTTTGAAATAATAGAAAATAAAGTGCAAATAAACTAAAAGCCAAAAGAAAAGTTTCATCTCTTTGAATTTGAATATCATCAAAAGTTACGTGTTCAGAGGAAGTTGCTTTGTTGTGTTGTAACATTCCATCAGTTTTGTGTTTTGTGCTAAAATAGCAGACCTGTAACTTTAATGGTAAATAAGGTATCGTCAGTTCATCATGGGTAAGGTCAATTGTTTTCAATCGGCATGAAATATACTGCATTTGCATTGGTTTTATTTTTGTTAAAATGATATAACATATATTCATCAAGTAACACGTACTACATCATTAAACTAATCAATAATGTCCTGTTTTGTCGTAGAAAAGCTTTTCACAGTCGTAGCACCGATGAATGACTTCTCTTTCCTTGTTTTTTTTATATTTTTGAATGAATGTACGCTAGCTTTTATCAAATTTTCACGTATAAAGTTATAGAAATATTACCCCCAGAACTATGTTTCATCTGGATTGTACAATGAGCATGTATTAATTTTTAAAATGTGTGAACAAGAATGCCCTCTCGAATTTCGTTTCCACCAAAAATACCCCGATAGAACCCTCGCTTTAAGTGTCCCACGCGTACGGAACAACCCCACAGCGTCCACGGACATTAACTACAGAGACACATTTGCCATCTGAGTCACAAATCTAAAAGATAATTTGACAATGATTTACTTCCCTCCTCCACGTATTATTGTATTTGATACCACAAGGGGAAATGTACTTTAAATCAGTTCTCTTTTGAAAAAAATATCATTTCATTGTATTCATTAAAGGGGCAGTAGCACGTTTTTTCGCTGAAATAAGTCGATAAAATGAATTTGAAAAATAATGTCATCAACAGTAAAATACCCTTACCTCTTCAGAAAATCAAGTTAATAAATAAGTTAACATGGTTCTGAAAAGCCATGGGAATCGTTTTTGTCATTCGAAAAAATATAATGTGTTCACAATAAAATGGCCGCCATGCAATATTTGCTTTATACGCAACACTTTTATTACCACTATGGATAATTGGTTTGTGTAATAAAATGGTTTAACCTCTAAACTAAATATAAATGTCATAAGCCATCATTTTAAATGGGAAATTTGAAAAAATAAAATTTGCAAAAAAACGTGCTACTGCCCCTTTAAACGAATTTATGGACATCATTTGTAATAAGTTGTCACAATAATACCAAAGATATCACAATGTAGGGCAGAGTATTCTCTAATCCCAAATGATAAATTACTCTCACAGTCAGAAAGCTGTGTAAATATCATATTGTGTAGAAAATACAAAGAGAAGGGAAACTTTTTTTCTATAATCTCAAATGACAGCATCCTCCTACAGTCAGAAAGGTTTTAATATCGGATTGTGATATAGAAAGGGAATTTTTCTACTTGAAAGAGTTATCATAAAGTCCGAAATGTCACATTATATAAATCTATAACATTTTCTTGCAGCCTGTACCATCTAAACCAAATGAAACAAACATTCAAATGATTACAATGTTAACAAGTACAATTGCCTGAAAGCTAAATATGCACAGTTTGATTTTAAAGTTCCCAAGACTACAAGGGTAATGCTGGCTTAAAGTTTACTAGTTTTTATATTTAAAGGATAGATGAAATGCATTTTTCTCAAGAATGACAGATGATTACCTCTACGTATATTGTATATCGGAATCAATTGAGCATAAAATCGAGACAATATACACTTGCAATTGATAATTAAGACGATTTTAATTCACCCATTTTAACACTATCGCAATTTGTTCGGCGAAACCTTTTGAAAATGCTCACTGAGGCGTGACTGTGATAAGCGATAGACGGGGCGGCTAGATAGCTTCTCCGCCGATGTCTCGTTAATTAATTAATGATAATTATCACTGCCGCTAAATGAATTTATGAGGTGTATTACATCGCCAAAAAGACATGTTTATGTAATAATTGTGTAATTGTCATCTGCGGAATTACCTAGTTGGATATCTAAACATTCGATATATGGGAAATTTAAGTTGGTTTATTGAAGATATCTTTGTGAAATTAACAATCAAAATGTTGCGAAATTACGTTGAATTGTGACTAACGCTGAAAATCAAATTCCTCCACATACGTCACAGAAGTCATCCCTTCACGGGTCACACCCCCGCAGACTTTCATTCTGGTCGCCGGGGCTAAATCAGGCGGTTTTTTAAAAAGCCGTATATAAGTAATTTATGGACCGATTTCAGAAATTTAAAATCGAGCAATTGTCAAATTGACATCCCATTTTAATGAATCCGATTTGGACCATATGTCATTTCATCCATCCTTTAAGTTTGTAAGCACGGCAATAGACTCTGTAGTTATTTACTCAAGTTAGACCAACGTTTAGTCTTTGAAACGGTGTTTTATTGTAAAATTTTAAAATATCGGAGTGATAAAATTTAGATTAAAAATTGTTTGATCATATATTTGATATATTGAGATACAGTATTGTATCTAGTCGATGTATTCGATTTTGTCAGAACCTCATGAGTTGAATTCCACACTAGAATGTATGCATACATTTACATCATTTAAGCACGTTCACTCGACTACAGGAAGTGAATATATCATTTACATTATTACTCTAACTCTATGATCGATAGTAAGAGCGATGACTTCAATATCCGGATATAGAAAACGTTATTTTTGGCACATGGCAACCTCATTTTATATATAAAGGAAATCTGGCGGGATTCGAACCCCGGACCTCTTGAACGCGCTAACCACTGCGCTATCCCACCCCCTGGTTTAAAGAACTATCATCTGTCAAACCCATTGTCAAGGAATAGATTAGCGATTACTTTCTGCTTAGAAGTGTAGTTTGAATTAACTTAAAGTTTACATGACATGAAGAGGAACTTTACTGTAACAATACATCATAAACTGTTCTGTTGTCACCTATTATGGTGAGGTGAGTTTGGGTTTAACGCCGCTTTCAAGAGTATTTCACTTATATCATGGCTGCTAGTATTATGGCAGGGAGAAAGCCATGGTGGCTATGTATTGCGGTGAAACCTGCGAGCATCGATATCAGAATCTATCACGAGTGACATTACACACATGGATATTCGAACAGGACGCATAGCTAATCACCAAAAAAGGAAATGAAATGGAAAAATAATGTTTCAAACCTAAAAAAAAGTTTAATATATGTTTCTTGAAATGGCACTTTACATATCTACCGTTGTTGACATACTCAAGCTTATATTGAGGTTTTTAACGAATAAAAACAATATTGGAAAAGGTGAAAAAATTATGTTTTATTTAAAACATGGAGACAATATTAGACATTTATTTAAAACAATATGTCAGACGAAGTCCTTATCACTAAAAAGGATGATAAATGATGAAAATAATGAAACTAACCAAAAATAATGTGTACATGGAAAATGCCTTTTCCAGATTAGAACAAAACTAACATACATGCTTATTCAAGTTACACTGTTTCCATATGACATAAAGTTAAGAACTAGGTTTTTAGAAACCCGTTAACATATTGATTAAACAATTAAATAGCAAAAACATCTGAAACATTTACATGGAAATTGTCGAGTTCATTTCTACTTTTAATTAGAAAGATGACAGAACATGAAGCCAATATAATAAACGTGTTTACGGCTACCTAGGGGATCATGGTCGTGTTAGGATTGGTCAGGTCGTGTCACGTGTCTAGATGACGTCATCCTGCTCAGTTTAACGAGAGGGGAGGTAATCACTTTCATTTGTCAACTTGAAGTAAAGGGTGTTGGGAATGATTTTTTCTTCAAATATGACATTAGATGGTTTTATATATTTCGTTATAATTTGTTTGAAATTGTGCTTGGAATATTCCTAAAATATTCTTTCCTTCATTTTGAAATAATTGCTATAATCTAATTCGACGATGATGATTTGGAACTTTAAATCATAAAACTATTAAATTCTTCGAAAAATATTCTCAATTCACATGAATACATTCGTTGTTATACCTTTCACAAATCAACCAAATGCGTAAATATTTTGCTATGCGACTTTGAGATCATTTAACAACATTTCCGGCTAATATTTGTTTTTCGTTTAAGTCATTTTCAATAAAAGGCCGATTAATCTAATTTCAAGGTAAATGACATAGTCATTTCTGACTGACTTTGCAAAAGAACCAAAGTGTTAAAGTGTTATTATTAGCATAAATATGATAAGACCCTACCTGAAAATTAATTACAAATGTGTAAAATATTATGATTATTAGTATTAATATGAAAAGTATGTGAATATAAATTATAAATTTAGTAAGAGTTATACATTATATAGGTACATGTAGGTTTGATGATGAGCCGGTGATATGACATTATTCTGCATATACACATTATTTTAAGAATATAAGTAAAGCTATTGTATTCATCCTATCTTATATCAAATATACATCCTATATATAAAAATACTGGCTCCCATAGTAGAGATCACTAAGATTCAA
This sequence comes from Gibbula magus, assembly GCA_936450465.1. Classification (NCBI taxonomy): domain Eukaryota; kingdom Metazoa; phylum Mollusca; class Gastropoda; order Trochida; family Trochidae; genus Gibbula; species Gibbula magus. The sequence goes on along the minus strand of OW388298.1, from coordinate 67,837,801 downwards.
AAACTAGTTAAACATTGTAGTACTAATCATGGTTTATTTCTAGTCTAATTTTGCGGGGAAAGTGTTACTAATAACAAAGAGAATTTACTTTAATAAACTCACAAATAAGTGAAACAATGAGACTTCAACTTTCTTTGATATCAGTCTAGTTATAAGTAACACTATATTATCAATCAATGAGTTTATTATCGACCCAACAATTGCAATTTAACTCTTATTACCTTGTCCATGTAATGAACTGACCCTTTTGAACCAATCCTCATTGAATTTACTAAATGCTGTTATATTGGACGACATATTTCTAAAAAATTTAGCTGTGTTCTTTGTGTTAAACATTTCAGTTCTCTTGTTCGTCAAACGCAAACAGATGAGTAGTTCTTCAGAAATGCTGTTACCAAAGAAAAATAGTAAATGTTTGCTCTAGAAATATAACATCAGGCTAATGACACTGCAAACATCATCAAGTTCGTTTCCTCTGTAGAGAAACGATCACCTTGCCTTGATCAGTGTCAAATTTCATAAGACGTTATGAATTTGATACAAATTAAGCCCACATGTTATGTCCCACGCTGGACTCAACCCTCTCAGAGAAAACAGGTGGATTAAGTGCGTGCGAACTCTTTGCAAAACACAGTATGCTATTTATTCAAGACAGAATTTATATTCGGTTTAAATACATTTTCTAACGCTTTCTCGCGAGATTTCGCCCCTCGCTGCGAGACGTGCGGTTTGTGAATGAACCACGCGGTTTCGAACTGATGGGAAACCCATCCTCGCCTCACAGAGAAAGGATATCGACGGTGGCGAGACCCCCGAGGCGGAGGCGGTTCGAGTTCGAATCTCTAGAGAGCGTATTAGTGGGTGGTGTTTAGTCTAAAGAACAAAGCCGTAGTAGTGGTCTTTAATCCCGCCCAGCAGGACTCTGAGCTAATTCAGGTTTCGAGAATATGCTCCCGTTTATGGATTACCGGCAATCAAACGAGACATGGCTTAGAGTGGTTTCACACGGTGCCTAAATATGATGTTCAAATGCTACCCTCAACATGCCCGTTCGCTTCCGGGTTTACTGACCTAGGGAATGATTGGTAAAGTAGACAAGTATTTCAGTTAAATCATATTCAGTCTCTTTAAACCTGAATATATGTTCTCTACGTTCGAGTATTATTTTACATTTATTTATTTGCACATTTTATTCGTAGATATTTTCCTTTATTTACTGACAGAATATTTGCATCCACTATCACCTGTTTTGACCAAACACTAAATCACCTGAAATGTCAGCGTTGATTCCGATATATATAAATTTTAAAAAATAAAACCATCACAATCACATACCCTTCAGCATATATTTTTTACCTTTTATGGTGTTGCACGTGCAGTATGATATCTCGTGAATTTCTCAGTTTTCGTGTACATTACATCGTGTTGCACGTTCAGCATGACTTCTCGTGACTTTCTCACTCTACCTGTACGATACATTACATCGTGTTGCACGTGCAGCATGCTTTTGTCATGACGAAGTTTACATGAATATTGCATTACACGTGAAGCATGATTTCCCTGACTTTCCCAGTTTGCACTCTTCAATTGCAATGCACAATTCAACGTGCTTTCGGGCAACGGGATTACATCATAACGCGTTGCACTGCAATTTTAAAATTTAAAAAAAAAACACCGCCTTTTTTCAAAATCGTGTTTCTCAATTGACCGCTACAACCACGCTCATACAGAGACACTTAGTAAGGAGTTATAGATTTGATGTTCAATAATAGGATTGTAACTGTCGTGGTATTTGTTTAACCATCCCTTATTTCCCATGAACCCAACTATCTGGTGCTCCGTACTTGGTCACTTGGGGAAGAGGGGACGACCATTACTGAAGCATTATCAATCTGCAATTAAATTCACCGTGGCGACAGCTATAAGATGATTGTTTTTATTCAAACGTGAAGAACATTAATTAAGTATCTGATTGATGTAAATTCTGGTAAAAAGAACAAGAGAAGAACTGGATATAATGTATGAGTTGCAATGATATTATGGTTGTTTTCACGAAATGTAATTAAACTACAATATTATGTTGCTTCTGTAGATGTGTGTATGATACTGATAAACTGATTGGACCAATAGCGCGCAAACGTTACTACCATGGAATACGTTCAACCGCGAAAGAAAAGTCACCACATGTTCAACGGTGTAAAACATGAAATACTGCAGCCGTAGAAAGACGATTCTGAATGTTTATTATAGGGACATGATTTGTTAAGAGGTTCCCACAAATGCATACACCATTGTATAATACTCTGATTTGTACGTCTGTTCAAGTACACTTGAGGTTTTGAAATCGCTCTTTCAAAATTGTTTTTGTCCAGAATGTTTGTCATGTAACTTTAACATATGTAAAAAAATTAATAATTTTGTAAAAATGATGTCGACATAAATAACCTTCTTGGACTTATATTTTTGAATGATTCTTTAATGTATGACGTCATAAAACAGCCTACAAAGCCCTTTTTCACTCTCTTATCTCGTCTAGTTAAGGAGATTCGAAAACGACGTTTTTTAAAACGTGTTTTTCTCATAAATATGAAGAGATATTTTTTTTAAATTTCAAGTTTAATTCAGTTGAAACGTCAATGGCTTAGTTATCGGATGGGTTGTAACTGAGATATACTACTGGTATCTTCTAAAGGCCGTATGCGCATGGTGAATTCCTGAGAAATAAGCTGAGGGTTTATTCAATATTTAAATATCATATGATCATAAAATTAATCATCATATGATTTGATATTTTTTCTGGGCTGTTCTTCATTTTTGATGTTGAGTACAGATCGAGAGAAACCAACAATGCAAATGTATAAATCCATTTCATAAATGTTTACATTACACCAATAAAGCTTTCTAAATAGAACAGAAAGGATGCTTTATGGATGTTGATATATCCACAAACATCTTCAATACATCATAACGTATGCTTCATAACTGTTTATATTACATAAATAAGCATCTACAATACTTCATAAATGTGTATACTACATCCATAAAGTTTTCCCAATAAAATAGAAGGTATAAGTGCCAATTCTATATATTAGTACAGTAATTCACAAACTCTGAAATAGACTCATATGTTTGTTATCATCAATGAAGGAGATGACAATTGGACCTACTAGAGAACTAATGCACCATGAAACATACATCAGTTCTCCCGGAGAACAAGTCTCCACACCATGTAAAGATAACATTCATTAAACAGCTCCTTATACATGTTGAACAAAGAAGACGTTCGGCACCCCATTGTAAAATACATTGACGCAAACCAAATATTTTCCCATTATAAAAGACAAAGAACGTTTGGCCTCCTTAGGAAAAAAGAAAACATGATAGATAAAACAATATTCTCCAGAAACTGTTTGTGAAAATAAATGCATAATAAGATAAAAGGACAGAACACAGAAGACTTTACTTGGTGGTTTATCACAAAGAATGTCTCCCGTATGAGTAAGCCAGAGTTGCTATATCATAAAAGACTAGAACCAACAGTGCTATACCTACTTCAGAACACGGGTATATACTGTTTGTTTAACAGTCAATGAATACCGCCATGCTAACATATTGATCTGGACAGTCTATCCATTGTCATTCTTAGAACGAAGTAAGAAGCAAGAAGACCTTTGGGAACTGTCCGTATTCATATTCATCTCTCTTACAAATTTCATGCAGCCCTGAACATGGACTGAGAAGCACCGAAGAGCAATTAACCTGCGAGTTCAAATGAGTAAGGTAATTGTTAAAGTGATGTGGCCATATCTGAGCTAATTGAGGAAGATCATGAATAAGATCGTCTCTCCCTGTTAAGGTAAATACATAACTGTTGATAACAGCTCCTAGTTAATCACAGCGGTTCTAGGTAATTGTTCTGTCTCGTCCTAGGAACCATTAGTGACGTGGTCAGAACAATGAATTGAAGCGCTCATTCAACGATACCTTAATGTTTAGTGTAGAAGTTGAATCTAAAGATAAAACAGAGTGCATTTTATGGAAGATGCTTTTTGTGGAATCACAGCAACTTTCAGGTCTGTCTTGGTCAAACGACCATTAGTGACCTGTTCAGAATAACGAGCGCTCATTCGCCGACACATTAAGCGCTTAACGAAGAAGAGCTCTCTTCTGAACATCCCAGGGAGGATAATATATATTGAAGATGGTAATCAAAATGTTTAGTCTCGTTCTGGAAACCATTAGCGACCTGTTCAGAATGACGGAGCGCCCATTCAGGGATAATTTAACGCCCAATATAAAGTGGTCTTTTCTGAAGATGGCATGCTTGTACAACTCAAAATTGGACAAAATTGCCCATGTAGCTTGATTGTGAAATCACCCCTTAAAGAGACAGTAATATTTTAAATATATTCTGTGAAAGAGAAGATAGAGAAGATATTTTCTCATTGTCATGTGTACTATAAATTAACATCATCTTAAGCAATATAATTCAAAAGACTGGATGTCACCATTAACGATTAGTACAAATGCAAAAATTAGTAATTCCCTTTGCATTTCATCTTGAAAACACCTGAGTTTCTTTACGGGCAATAGGGGGTACCATACCAGCGTTCGAATAATAATAGATCTCAAATTGTCTGCGAAGTATATCAGCTGACGTGGCGGGCGTGTAAGCAATATACTAAAGGGGCAGTAGCACGTTTTTTTCTTTGAAATAAGTCGATGAAATGCATTTGAAAAATAATGTCACCAAAAGTAAAAAACCCTTCTCTGTTCAGAAAATCAAGTTTAAAAAGAGCGTAAATGGTTCTGTAAAGCCATGAGAATCGTTTTTGTCATTCGAAATAATAAAATGTGTTCACAAAAAAATGGCCGCTATGCAATTTTTGCTTTATACGCAACACCGTTATAACCCCTACGGATAATTGGTTTGTGTAAGAAGATGTTTTACCCTCTTAAGTAAATAAAAATGACATAAACTATCATTATCAATGGGAAATTTGAAAAAATAAAATTTGCAAAAAACGTGCAAGCAATCGTTAATGTTACGTGAAAACAACGGTAACATTGCCGGTAAGAACAAAGCGATCACCGATCACCGATTTACATTGTCCGTAATTGAGGGTAATAGTACGATATCATGACGATTTACATACTTACGATGACATACATTGATACGACAGTCACAACTTTGAGATAGACCCAAAAATCTAAATTTCATATTTGTAGAATACTAATTTGTTTCAAAGTATTTTCATGAATTACTTATATAAACGGCTACATAGTGTGACAGCCCTGTATACAGACATAACAGGTGTTTTCCAAGTTATTACATGTGTTTTGTACAAACCTAACTGACCTCTGAACGCATACAATATCTATAATACCAAATATATTTTTACATTGATCTTATATTTTCATTGTCTCATAGACTGTCAAATCGGACGCATGAGGATGGATATTGAATTGACACCATGGCACTTTGCATAACTATGGGATAGACGCGAAAATTAAAAGTGTTTCCTATTTGTAGAAAACCAAATCTCGAAACAGGCTTTCATAATACAACGGCAGGAACTTAAAAACTTCATTTTTTCAAGAGCACTAGTTTCTGTATAGTTTCTGGCACATATAGTTTTAAAGCGTGAACTTATTTGACTTACTTAACTTTAAGTATCACTCAGATTTCAGAAATGATTTACACCTAGGAGTTCCTTTTACAAAACAAGCTTTACAAATGTAAAACTTTTTATTACTCAACCGTGGTGAGATCACTCATTAGATAACAATGAGTTGGTTACACACATGTGTGATACCACCGCGTGCTGTCGTAACGTCATAATCGGCGCGTGACGTCACAGTCGTTTTTTGTTGACGTCACAATGTTAGCCGCGCGACTGTAATAGCAGGCGACCTATTTGCAAGTGAGCGTCACTAAAAGAGATTTTCTTGCAATTCAGCGCTATTTACATCATTGAGTAATAAATAAAATACTAAACTCAGTCCCGTTTGATAACATGTTTATGAAACTCGTGAATGGCATCGGTATTTAACTCGCTATCGCTCGTTAAAATACCAAACCATCCACTCGTTTCATAAACATGTTATCAAACGGGACGTCGTTTAGTATTCTATATAACTCTTATTCCTTCACATCACACTTGGTAACTTCGCTGACTCGCCTTGGTGATTTGTGAAAGATGACAAAAATAACGCAAAGTCGTCAGGCAAAGGATTCATGGCTATAAACATCGAATATATCACCAAAAACTCTACAGGAGATATCGCCTGTTTTAGATCACGCGATATCTCTTAGGAGATATCGTTTTGTGAGTAGATTTTGCACAATGTTATATCACCGTCAACAGCAAATCACAACGTTTCTACATCATCAAATAATGACTCACAATGATTTGTAATTTTATCAATCGCTGATATCACTTGATATCAGAAAACATTTTGGCGAGATATTCTAGGTTTTGTCTATGACTTCATAAGTCTCGAGGCAATGGTTTTAGCAGTTATGAAAGCCCGCAATCATCACTCAACCATTTACACGAATCGAGCCCAAGACGTCAGAGGGGACAGGCGAGAATATTTGATTGCATGCCTTTGTCTCGCATAGTGGGTATAGAATCACTTCTCTAACCATGTGTGACAAGCCACTAAAACAACGGGATTGCGCCTCAATTATTCAACAACTAAACATACATCGTGGCCGTATCGTCAAATCGCCTCTGGTTACGTTGAGGAAAACTGAAAGACAACCAGTGTAGTTTCACGCTGGGGAAATCACGGTCAAATCACGGACCAAGCGAAGAGCCATAACGCTCCAGATACCAAGAACACAGACTCTTGTATGGAATTAAAATCCGATATGATTTCCGGGATTTGGCTTATTGGGGGAACAGTGGCGGGATAGCCCAATGGTTAGCGAGTTCGGCTTCGGATCAAGAGGTCCGGGGTTCGAATCCCGAAAGGCACGGCAACTTTGTCTACAGTAGAGAACTGTTCTACATTCAGTAAGGTTTGTGTGCAATGCTACACAGAATTTCAGAGTAGTACCACCCATGGTTCGCTAGTTCCAGCCGTTGCTCGCAGGTTTCACCGCAATGCATAGCCACGTGGCGTTGCGGGCTTTCTTCCTGTCGTAATACTAGCAGCCGCGATATAAGTGAAATACTCTTGAAAGCGGCATTAAACCCCAACTCACCTCACCTATTGAGGAAACAATGCCAGAACTGTGAGGTTAATGGGGGAACAAGACTAATCGTCGGGAACAAGGTCGGGATGTTTAAACAGCGAGAGATCAAAAGTCATAGTGAAAATTGTCAGTGGTATCAGCATGTACAGGTCAGTGAGACCCATATCAGGACACTAGAAGTGGTTAAGAGAAGAAAGGAATTCTTCTAAAGGATAGAATAGACAGAATTTCAAAGGGGATTCATCCAATTTACGTGCAAATTTGTTAAACATAGTTCTTATGTTCTTATCAGCTGAATATATGGGTGGAGCTTGTAACCAATCAGTGGCTTAACTGTGGAGTTAGCGTGCTTGCCTCTCACGCCAAAGTCCCGGGTTCGAATCCCGTTGTAGACACCACACAATTGTGACAGGAGTCTCACACTGCGTTGTGCCGTGGACAAGGCACTTCACCCACTCAACTGTTCAATTTGATACTTAGCCACGGGAAGAAACCTATACAGTCGCGCGGAGTAATACAAATTACTTCAGGTTAATAATGTTTTTAATGTACCGTCAGTAGAAAGTGTTAAAATAATTATTATTATTATCAATAAATAACATGAGATGGAAATCGTGATCTCAATCTTTCGAATATTGTTGCCGGTATGTATTATGATTAATTAATGGTGTATCTATATGAATACGTTACTGTAGGAACTGTCTTCTTGAAAACCGTATATGGGCTTTCAAGACACGAATAAAACTGTTCTCTTCGTTCACACTAGGAGAACGAGCATAGGACTGTTAAATTGTGAATGAGAAAGTGATTTATGAATTATTTGAACTCCTATTCAATATTATTGTTTTAAATGTTATGGTTGTGTTGTTAATTACCAAAACACATAATAATCTCTATCCACCATATGCAATACATTGTACAGTCCAACATGCTGGCAGGGGGTGAAAATAAAAATATACTGACAGATTACATCATTACAAGCAAATGAAAAGAACAGGGCACAGTTTTCACATGCACTTCGTCCTTTTCCGTTTCTCTTCGGTATATTCCGGTGGCAGTAGCCGGATTCCCCGACTCCCATCAACCTTTGCGTCTCGGGAGCAACGCTTAGGACAACGGGAGTGGGAGAAAGGGGCTTTAAAATAAAGTGACGTCATATCCTTTGAAATAAACATCACTTCCGGTCTCGTTGTTTCTCGTGATCACGCTGGTTCGATTCCATCTGGGGTTGGTTGTTGCATTCAAAATGATAATGGTTAAAGGAAAATATGAAACGTAAAAATATGAAAACAAAATGGCTTCTTCGCTGCTTCCGGTCTCGATTTTCCTCGCAGTTTTACGACAGACATGCAAACAAGGGAAGAGGCAGTCTCATTGCACAAAATGCAAAGCATTGGATTACAATAAAACAAACTAATTCAGAAATCGGTTATAAAATTGTGCAAAGAAAATTAAACATGGGCATGTAACGATGGGTGACTCATTGACGTCAGGTGATAAAGATATAAATTTCTCAGGGAAATTGCAGGAAGGGATATAAAAACACGTAACGAAGCTAAAACTGCCTTAGCACTTCATTGTCATGTAATTATTTTCCTAAAATTGGAAGAGTTGCCAGCACGACTTAATGCAAGCCGCACGACGTGGAGCTTGTGATGTTAAGTATTACATGGGGTGTTGGGGACGCTTCTTCTTTTATGACCAATTATCACGCGACTTTTGGCGCAATTCACACTAGGAAACCATAGAGAGAATGGTGTCCTGACATGAAAGCATATTGACAATTTTTCTTTTATTGAAAGCCTCAAGCAGGAGATTGGAGTTGGCCAATATCTCTCGAAGCCCCGAGCTAGGGCGAGCTTCCGACCATGCGGTGTTTCCGTAATATTGTCGCCAGCAAACAAAATACTTCGTAACCTTAGAACAACCTGACACTTAAAAAGAGGCATGTTCTTCTTGAAGGCAGCTTTAAAACAGACCATAGGGAGGACAGGTAGTTCATAATGGAAACTTCTAAAGTTCATGTTCAAACCGTTGACTGTAATTTATGGGGCCTGGCGGTTATGTGGTAAGCTGTTGGTACGGTCAGTGCTGGCGATAGTTGCCTAACTCTGAGGGTGTGGGTTCCAATCCCACAAGGGACTGGGCCCGAAAAATTACAAGAATTTGTTGAAGGTAGTGTTATGCCTTATGAAACAATGTTATTTTTGTTCACTATCTAAATGGCACGTAGTTCTAATGTAATGTATGGCTTTGAGATTTTGACCATTTTACAACACTTATCATGTGAATCATTTAATATGAACGTCTAAGAAAACTAATACTCTGCTCGTTTGTTCATTATATGATAAATTACATTTTGAAATAACTTCAAAACTACGAATGTGAACACTATTATCTTTTCAAAAAGACAAAATTTGACAACAAAATATCTTTTTATTCCCTTGTATTGCTTTGGAAAAATCAGCGATGACATATTACGAATAAAAATAACAACTTCCTTTGCGTTTCGCAGAAAAACACTGACTTAAAGAAAGAATAATCGCAATTTCGTTCCAAAGATCAATATTAGCCCAAACACGGTAGTTATCGCCAGGTCAATTACTGGCATGGGGTCGGCGACCCAGCAAGCAGGCAAGCTATCAAAATAGGGTCTTAAATTTCTCTGGAACTAATCGATGTTAAATTGAAAATTAAGATATTCTTAGTTTTTTTTCTGAAATGGTAAAAACGGATCTTTCGCTGAGTATTTGTTCCACCTGGAGGTTCCATTATCTTGAGATTTTTTTCTCATAATTGTTGAAGCCTGTTTCCGATGCATTACGTTTCAAAAAGCTTTCAGTCATTACAAGGGGAATTAAAGAGTCGTTACGCAATGGCAATATTTTCCTTTGTGGTGTTAAGTATTTTGTCAATGATGGGTTATTTCCCTTGTAATGGCGCAACTTCCGGTTTAAGTGAAATAAAGGACTTGGAGTTGACATGATGTCATGTTTTCCAATCGGAAACCAGCTTCGTGAATTCTTTATCAATATCAAGACGACGAATAGCATGACATATGTTGACAATACAAATGTACTGTTGCATAGTATTTGACCAATCAAAGAGTTGCGATAAATTACGTAAACAGATTGGGAATGACGTTTTGAGCACATTGCAATTAAGTATAAAAGAACGGGTGTAAGAAAAGTAAGAATGCAAGTTTGTGTTTCAATGACTTTCTGCAGTTCAGTATTTCAGTATTATAGAATTGGTGTGAGGAAAGATAAATTGCAAGTTACATATTAAAGGAAGGGGCAGTAGCACTTTTTTCGCTCAAATAACTTGATGAAATGTATTTGAAAAATAGTAAAACACCTTTCTCTCTTCGGAATATCAAGTTTAAACATTAGTGTACATGGTTCGGTAAAGCCATGGAAGTCGTTTTTGTAATTCTGAATAATAAAATGTGTTCACATAAAAATGGCCGCCATGCAATTTTTGCTTTATACGCAACACCGTTTTTACCACTACTGATAAATGGTTTGTGTAACGAGATGTTTTACCCTCTAAAATAAATTCAAATGACATAAACTATCATTTTTAAAAGGAAATTTGAAAATATAAAATTTGCAAAAAAAACGTGCTACTGCCCCTTTAAAAAAATGTAAGTTCCTAGACCGCTATGTAAACGTTGATGTCCATGCCATTCAAAGCACTGTCTTAGATTTTAGATTATGTTAGTGAATTATTCTAACCAGATGTTTCTTACCACAGAGATTACACCCTTCAGAGTTTCGAACCTAACCTCTGTTCTTCTATTGGGACTTTCGCGACTAGAAATGGCGAGTCCTGATTGGTTGCAGTTGAGCCGAGTGGTGCAATCGGCGACACCGTTGTGAAGGCGCCCTTTGCCAATGACAGGTCACGATGTTATATTTTAAACATAAACGTAGGATAATCTCTTTCTCGTTTATTGTGTTTTTCTCGAAAAATGCTATTTTATTTTGTGAAAACAATTGATCATAACATGCTGTAAATAAAGAAGACCATACCAGACACCAAAACCGAAAATAGGTAATTTATATAACTTACATATTTACATATTTACACATATTCGAAGGACATGTGCTAATTAGCAAAACCATTTACAGCCAAAGTGTAAGATCTTTGAAATAACTTGGTCGATGTTAACGATGACACCGATGTAAAAATTGGATAAAAAGCAGTGATATTATATGTAGACTCCTTTTTTGCTTCAAGAGGATTTTGTTAGAACGAGAAAGTCCTCATTGTAGAACAGAGGTTAGGATAGAAATTCTGAAGGGAGTAAACACATTTTCTTCGGATATCGTACTTCGTATCAAATATGAGTATCGTACTGGGATGAAAATCGAAAAGAGTTTATCAAGTACATGACACACTGGCTAGGCCTACAGTTATAATTATTATCATAATATTTAACTATAGGGAAAAATACAAAGTCTCGCACAGGACGACATGTTGAGATTTCTATACAATGAAACACATTGATAAGATTCTTTAAAACCTACTATGATAATATGCTGATTGAATTACGTGGAAACATAAAACATGCCTTTGGAGAAATTCACAATGTAACGAGTGCTGACGAAGTCTCATACTCGACGAGATTTGGTCACGGAATTTGAGTGTCAAACACACGATAGGTCGAGAACTTCTATGTATAATCAATGAAAATATAAATAAACAGGTCACCCACAGAGGAATTGATTCACGTGAAAACAGCTAACATATGTTCTCACAGTAATGTGTCTAAATCTGTCATCATGATGTGCGCATGCGTCAACTTCGCCACGGAATCTCTGGCGGGAGTTAACGAGATTGTGTTGACCATATTCCATGCTTCTCGTAACAATCTCTTGTAAAGATTACTTTAATGCTGAACCATATGGTGTTTTATGACTTGCTGGGAAAGTGCTTGGGTTTAACCCTTCATATTCAGCGATTAACTCTTAGATATATATATGGACCTTTGGAATTCTAAGAGTTAAAACAACGTACCGACAAAATATGCAAATAACACAATTTTTTTTAAAAACAGAAAATTGAAGTTAATATTTCCTTATTCTTTTCATTCAGATGTTTTAGATGATAAATGTAAACTTAAACAAGTGCAAAAATATGTCTCTACACAGTTTTCAACTCTATAAACAGAGACAATCAACATACTTTATACTCAATATTATAGTTGACATTTTACATCTTGGTGTAGCACAAAGAGATCAGATTTTTTAAATATATTTGTAGGCTGCATGGCCATAGGAGGGTCTATTGTCCGGTTTTCGATCACATACCTGCAGACACATGATATCACAAAATGGTCCGAATGACAGCAACGTACATGGTGTCTCGTGCTTCCACCAAAGTTTAATTTTCTCAATAACAGAAAATATTACTATGTTAGTAGATCGCTTTCTTATCAAAATATAAAAATAATAAATGTAATGGTATATTCTTAAACATGATCAATTATGTATTAAGTTCAAGTTCATATACAAATGACAACTGCTCAACACTAATGAGATAATTGTTCATATTTATACTGGAATCAACTTTATATTTAAGTATGTGTTTATATGTGTCAATATACTTGTAGATATAACATCTAAATAATGATGGAGCCCTGACACGTAGTATGAAAACCAAAATAATGAAATCCCAAAATAATGAAATCCCAAAATATTTTTTTTTTAAACCCAAAACAGTACATTTTCATCTCACATCTTCAAAGAGCCGATCAAGCATCTTAAGTGATATTCGCCATGACGTCATAGAACATAGAACGTTCGGAAACTCAATATGAGCTACACGAGTAGCTACCGTTTAAACTCGAGATCTTTTAAGCACGGCGGACGTCAATATGGATTAAACAACCAGTCAATGTCCTCGTATTGGTTTTATTGTTCCGCACAGTATGATATATTGACGGTTATCTCACACCGTGAGAGCTCTAGTCAACGTGAAACGGGCTTTTGTTCCAGTAACTCTGCAATTGTTGATGGTGCGAGGGGATGTCAAAAGGTTTTGTGTCTCGCACAAACATTTTGCTCTTTCTGTATATAGAGATTTAAAACAGGGATTTCAAAAAATTTTGAGCCTCGCATAGATATCTTACTCTTTCTGTATGTAGAAGTTTCAACACGTAGGTCAAAAAGTTTTAAGCCTAGCATGCATATATTGCGCTTTCTGTGCGAGTTAATACTTTTGGACTTCCCCTCGCATGAATCACTTGATCAAACTTTCTGCGTATATTTGAGGACATTGCCTTTACAATGGGCATATAAAACGATCGCATATCAACAGCGTTTGTTTAAAGGTGTAACTTAATGCTCGGGATTGAACAATATAATAAAGTGTGATGAAACAAAACAGAACAAAGCTCTTTATGGATGAGAGAATTCGATTTTGTCAGACAAGATCTCTAACAACATATAATGAAACCTGAATAAGATATGTCAGAAATTCTATGATAATCAAAACAGAGGGTTTAGAAACTGTCAACATTACATATAACAAAGAATTGTACCAAAAGAATTTATCATTGGTTTATGTTACCCAAGATTGTATATTAACTGTAATAATAAGTTTATAAGAAATTATATATCCTCGATGAACGTACGTCATATTGTTAATAATGATTCCATGGCATGGTGTCAATGATGTCCATTCGTCCCATGAATATAATCGCTGTCAATGATAGCTCCACGTGCATGTTTTACAATGTTTCCGCAACATCCATGATGATTAACTGTACTTGATAAACATGGAGCAAACGTAATGGCTGTTGAAGTATAGAACAAAGACACTTTAGATTACAGATGTTAAAGGGAATAGTTAGATTCCACACAGATAGAAACTGAGTGATCAGCGTCAAAACTGACACTTAAAGGGGCTGTACCACGGGGTTTTTTTGCAAATTTAATGTCCTCAAAATTCACATTTATAATTATAGTTTATGTCATTCATGATCATATTTACTTGAGACGATAAACACCTTAATACACAAACCAATTATCCGTAGTGGTTATAACGTGTTGCGTAGAAAGCAAAAATTTACCATTTTTGACATAATTTTTCATTTCGTCGTCTTATTTAAGCGAAAAAACGTGCTACTGCCATTTAGTGTCAAAATAGCATTTATACTCTTGATAACATCAGTTTGAAGATGTCGGGGTAACAATTACATTCAATATATTAGGACGGAAGCGGACTTGTGTTTTAACATGTTCAATGCTGTCAACATGCTGAGGATAACTTCAAATTTCCTTCTTTATTTATCACTTTATTTCTTGTTGATCTGGGTACAGCATTTCCATATGTATAAGTGAAGTACGCTCAACAAGTCAAATATAAGTATCTAAATGAATAGGTTGTGGCAAGACGACCAAAATGAAACACAAGAATCATATTTGCATTGTGAATAGGCATTTGATTTATGTGATTGATAATTGTAGTACAATTTTGGTTGAATTTCCCTTGATAACCCATCAATTAATGAACACATATAAGGGATATGCTTTGTGGGTTCAGGAAAATCCCTTTCACTTTTTTAGAGGGGTAAATATATTTTGCACCAAAGTATACACAATGTTACCAAATGATCGATACTGAAAGAAAATGGTGTATATTGACCGCAACCATAGAAATAGAGACAATAAAACTAAGATTGTCGATCGATATACGGTTTTCGTGTCGACTTTCTTTCATAGACAGCAATTGATGCACGTAACCGACAAAGGAATGATGTAAATAGAATAAGGTATTCAATTTAATATTAAAAATAAAGTCCTATTCTATATTTTAAGATGGACAAATATGTATCTTGAACGTTTTTCACAAAAGCACACGTTAGCAATAATTGAAAATTGTGGTCAATTCAGCGGTTATCCTTCACGATGGAAACAGATCCGGTGTTTTAAATATCAAATTCTACTCCTTTCTATGATTTTAGATGGACAAATTTGCACTTCGGACTTTTTTTCACAGGACGAAAGGTTAGCATGTGACCGATAAATGTGATGAAGTTTTCGCCATGCCAACACCATGGAAACAGATGCAATGATTTGTGATGGTAGCGATAACTCTGTCCTGTATTCCACTCGGGTGATATTGCTCTGTAAAGTGATGAGATAATTAACGTCCGCCTGTTTTATCACCCGCCATCAAGAGCTCATTGAAACACGTGAAGACAGATGGACCGCTCTATCTCACATGACTCTATCAGCTAAGCGCTCCGCTGATCATCAAAACTCGTCCCTGTAATTGATTTTTAATATTCGGAGCTCAAGACGCCTTTATAGTGTTATCAACGAAATTAGTGCCGAAGCTAGGGTGACATTAATGAAAATTTGTTCTCACTTTTTTTACGATATAGTTCTTTTGGGTTTTGATGGTTCTTTTCAACATCGGTTTTCGGATATTACTAAATTTATATTTTAATTTATTTTTTTATTTTTATATATAATTTTTATTATATTAATAGTATGTAAATATTATGTAAATTCTCCCTATAACTAATTCTAAATCCTTGGTAATTTCATAACTAAATGCAACGGTACAAGTCATATGACATATGGGCTCGTGTATTATTCGATATCCGTTTACAGCCTTCATTCGTATTACATCATACATAGAAGTATATCAAATCAATTATATTTTCATTGCAAGATCACATACGGTACCTAAGATATTGTTGACAAGGGACACTTTTACATCGCATAAAATATATATATAGTCAATCAATGTTATAACATTGTAGCTAAGATGTTTATAATTTCAATTATTCTATTGTATCATGCAATATGTACAGTATCCGTCTGCAGTGCTATATAAAGCCTACAAAGTTATTTTACTTTCCTTCAACTGACAACATGAAGCGATGGACCTTACAAGATATACCTCGTTAATGCTGATACAGCACATTTAGATGGTGACACGCTAAGACTTGCAGTTATCGATCAACACAGCCACTTTACAAGATAACTTCACTAACTAACGTATCGTTAACAATCAGCGAATTAATCGATTGGATACAGGTGATCAAATTGCAATTAACAACAGGTGTTGTATCGATCCGTACAGGTAAGCCAGGTAATTATATAGGGCTCATTAAGTCCGACTGATGTGGCCATCTTAACGTTTTGTTGTCACGCTGTGACATTTTGCATGTCAAGCTACAGTCTACACAAGTTACAGTACATATATTTGAAGTATTTAAGATTCGCTCATTATCAGTTTTTCGCGATGCATTTTACAGTCAAACAACAGTTTGAACATATTCTCAATCACATTTACAGTTTTCATGTAAGACCTGTGTGACATAACCACTTTCTTAAGCTGAGGTCTACACTAGTTATCGAGCATTGTAGATACGCCCCTTATCAGTTTTTTCACGATGCATTTCGCAATAAAACAACTATTTGATCTTGATCACATTTACAGTTATCTGTAGACCTGTTTAACATGTACCATTTTCTAAAGATAACGCCAGGGTTCAACAAGAATTATGCCATTAAGAAAAATTGGAATTTTAAATCTTATTGACGCTTATGTCATGGGTATCAATTGTAGCTTTGGCACCTAAAATGTACGACCACTTGATAATTTACATATTCTTTCATATAAAACCAGTCGTTTGAATAATGTCATCTGAGTTATGTTTCTTCCTATCAATAGCCAAAATGGCTGACATTGCTTTTGACAACAGACGTTTGAAAGCAGAGAAATATGATAGGTAAGATGGAAATACATAATGATATTTAGAAAAGTCGTTTCATGATTTGCAAAACGGTTGATTGATATGCTATGAAACCCGTCTTCATAGTTTTATCAAGCAAAACCTGATTAAAATAAACTATCCGTTTGCTACATCTATAATCAGAATATTTTTGAAAAGTAAGATTTGCTGGATAAATCTTTATTGAGAATGTACAGGACGTTTCGGAGCATATGTTTACTCTTGCATCAGTGGGATGTCATGTTTAACACTTGCTCCCTCGTATTGCCGCAGTACAGTCGTTATATAATATAATATAAACAATACAATTCGACAACTGGATATATTACAGACAAACTTGGCCGATACTTGAAAACGATGACGAATGCAAAGTGGGTGAATACGAGACAAACCAAACCAATACGAAACAATATTGGTTATTACATAACAATTTGGCTCCTTTACGAAATGCACTAGGCTAAAACGAGACAAACTGGGCAAATACGAGACAAACCCAGCCAAACCGAGACAACCCAGCCAAAACGAGACAACCCAATATGAGACAAGCTGGGCTAATATGAGGAAAAACCTTGGTCAATACGTGACAAACTGGGCCAATAGGAGGCAAAAACAAACTGGGCCAGTAGGAGGCAACAACAAACTGGGCCAGTAGGAGGCAAAAACAAACTGGGCCAATACGCCCGAGCATACTCAGTCACGCCATGGGCAAGGACCGAAGCTATTGCTTCAGACAGATACGGCATTTTTTCAAATCTCCTCAGAAGTTAAAATGTGTGAGTGGTTTCTTCTTAGTTTGTCTAAATATTGCGTTTTACCGTGGCGATTGACACAGAGAGTCAAATATATACAAACTCAAAACGTACATAACGTTAGTTCTTCTTGATGGAGAATGTGCACCTACCTCGTAGCTTCGAATAAAACAATCAATGTTTAAAACATTAATACAGAAATTGAGATTGAATAAAAGAAAAACACTGGTAAAAGGGAGACACATGAAATCGATGACAGTCCTTGTTAATTCTTAATCAACATTATTTCTAATTCCGATAATGAATATTCTATTTTAATGGAATGAGTCACGTGATCATCCGGGTCCCGTGTGAGGCCAGACTGCATGTTTCACATGGTCGCAGAGTTCGAAAAAATAGTTTTATCAGGAAAATGGATGTTGTCATCCCATTGCAGTTTTCATTATTACTCTGAAATTCTCCCAAAGAGCTTCATCTCTGTCAGATTTAATAATTACAGTTTTTTAATTGAATTAAGCTTGTTCGCTGACTCTCAAATGGATGTTACATTATTGCTGAAAATCAACATAATGACATAATAAATATATTTGAATGCTATGGCAAACAACTTTTTTTTAATTGTCAACGGACCGATCGAGAATATAGAAGTTGTTACCCAGGAAAACAAATTTTAAAGGCACTGTAGCACGTTTTTTGCATATTATTTTTTTCTCAAAACTGCCTTTATTATTAAAGTTTATACAATATATTGTTATGTCAGAGAGTGAACATTATTAAATTACACAACCCAATAAGCCGTAACCATAGAAAACGGTTATCCGTATTGGTAGAAAATGGTCTTACGTATAAAGCGACACCTTTATGGAACTCTTCAGTGAGAGAGGTAGATTTGAAGATGATTGGCCATTTCATCGTTGCACCATATTTAAACTCTAGTCAGAGTGTTTAGGTGTCACTACATCAGTCAGATCACTGAAACTACCTTAGAACGGCCATTTTAGTGTTTTGAGGTTTTAAGATTAATTCGATCTTCTTGTTCATTGTGAAACGTCTGAATATTCGCTAATTTGATGATTTGTTAGTCAGGCGATGCCTACTGAAATCCTAACAACTCCAAGGTAACCACGATTTCTCACTAAATCCTAGCTAACAAGCACTAACACGAACTGACATAAAATCAATTCATAAGAACCTTCTGAAATCGATAGGCATGCCATTCAGACTTGTTTCCAAGATAATAAAAAGAAATATTAATCTCACAAAGCTGTTATGACAAATCACACACTAATTGGATAATGTCACAGTGACGAAGCGATACCCTATATGGATGTATCGATAAACACAAGCCATTACCGATAGTTTCCACTTTTCGCCCAAGATGGACAATCGCTTCGATCCAGACGTATGAACGTCACACGGCGAAGCGGAACTCTCTGTAAACGACACTTATTGACTGCCTTTTTAAGCTTCATTTAACTGCATAAAATCAGTTTGCTTTTCTGTCCTTTCTAATCAACTTGGAGAGCTGGAACAAGGACCCGTTGCATGAAACTCTAAATGCTCGTTCACACTGTCCGATTCGTAGTTACCACTTGTAGTATCAACCCGTGTATCTACATTCTTGTACTATAGATACAAGTCCAAACGACTAACAAGTTCTTACCGTGCAACTGGAGTTGGATACTACACATCGTAACTACAAATCGCATCATGAGAACGGGCCTTAAGGAAATTAGTATGATAACAGATGGCACTAAGGTTAAACTTTGTGTCCGGCTGTTTTCAGCGGACACCTTGGTTTTAAGCCTGCAACTTCCTCCAATGCTCCTTTGACTTAAACATTGGCATGAAGTTTAGTACCAGGCCCCAATGTTAAGAAACTTTAAGTTTGTTTGTGAGGGAGTTTCCTAACCTAGAGTACTTGAAGACAGGGTTCAGCTTCCCGAAGTTCTTTTAGATTACCTTAGTGCCAAACTTTAGATTGTGACATTACTATATACACTGAGAGCTGAATACTAAGTCACTAATCTTAGTGCAGTGTGAACGAGTGTTTAACCTTAATGAAGGTAGATTTTCTTAATGAAATCGATGATATCCTTAGTACACCACTCTAGCATATAAAGAAAATAAATCTATCAGGGCAAAGTTATTTTAACTCCAGTTTCGGACATGCCAATCATTAGATTGCCACACACGTTTTCTAACTTGTGCTTTGGACACCAGACCTCAACTCGCCAGTATATTAAGACTAAGATGTTTGTACGAACTTATTGCTAAAAAACTACCTCTAGAGCAAAAAGAGTTCTCTAGGGACTATCTGAAAATTATTATATCCGTGTCATATCTACAAATTATAATGCATACTGTGTTTGAGAAAGGGTTATAAAAGTGATATTGTAAAGTGGTACTATGTCAATCTAAGTACCAGTTACACAAACATCTCAATAGCATCAATAGTGAATCAAAAGTGAAGTTACTGTCGAGTTACTAGTATCATACACTTATGTTGCTCCTCATAAGAATCATACTTATAATGTTCTCAAATATATGTTCTTAAAATTATTTATAGTGCAGTATGTTGTCAGACTACAGCATTTTAAACACACGTATACGATGCATAGAAAACGCTTGCCCTCGTGTCGTATTGCGGTTTGATAGAAGAATGTCAATCGGCTTACTTTAACTTGACCTCTACACAATACCAGTCAGAACACGTGTTGATGTCTACGCCTTGTGAATCTACCCCATTCAGTCGAATGGCACGCCAGCCCCCCCCCCCCCCCCCCCCCCCCCCCCCCCTTCCTTTAAAGAGTTGTGAGGAGCTCTCAATGCACTTCAAATATACACCGAGTGAACAGTTCGTGTATCGTGTTATCAACACCGTTTTGAATGTCCTAATATATATACTACCAGTGAAGCGTGGTTGTTGACACAGATGTAGCACCGCTTACGGTGATGTTGTGCTTTTTCTCAAAGGTAGCGAGTTCAAACATCAAACGAAATAACTGATCAAATAAAACATTTTAGTAAGTTAAGATACATTCTCTTTCCATAGCAAAGTCAAGGAGTCGGTGAGTGGTTGATGATGCGTCCTCATTACCTGTAATGAATTGCATCGGGCGTGGCAGGTTCGGATTCTTGTAACTTATGAATACGTAGCAAATTTAAATCGAGACAATTTTTTAAATTAATTTTATATTGTTGAATGGGTGGAGTTGTTCAGATTGATATTTTCATCAATGTATATTATACATCTATTGTATTGGGTGTGTCAAGGTTATATTCTTCCTCCTCATGTTTTCATTGTAAATTCAAAAGCACTGTGATTTTATGTACCACACAGACAACACTGTGAAAGATGCATCAGTTACGTACAAGAAACACATACCACCAATATCTCTCTCTCTCTCTCTCTCTCTCTCTCTCTCTCTCTCTCTCTCTCTCTCTCTCTCTCTCTCTCTCTCTCTCTCTCTCTCTCTCTCTCTCTCTCTCTCTCTCTCTCTCTCTCTCTCTCTCTCTCTCTCTCTCTCTCTTTCTCTCTCTCTCTCTCTCTCTCTCTCTCTATATATATATATATATATATATATAAAAATGAGTCGTTTCTCACGTGAAGTAAGGTTATATATACTGTTTACTCTTTTCTATATATATATATATATATATATATAGTCCCTGATCAAACCAACCATCTCCGTAAGTTAACATTAAATGTTACCATTTACATATATGTTAATGGTGTTTGTGAATGAAACATTCAACCAGAAAGACATAATATTGAAATGGATTGTTTTCGATTGAATCAAAGATATATTAACCCATACAGAGTTTAAAATGTAAAATGTAAAAGCCTTTATAGCAATTTCAGATGTCTTATTTGTGTAAATAAGAATTCAGTTCCGTTTGTTAAAACATGACATTGATCACGTAGGGGTGAGTTAATTAATATCCTTCGAAGCGCATTCGTATCCAAATGTTGAAAATACAAATCCCCTTAGGTGATGAAATTTGAAAATTAAAGTATTAAAATGTTAAGCCAGATGTGTTGAAATACGTTCTAGAAGCTCTTCCCCCCATTAACCTTGTCTTACATTTCATAACGAATTGC
Source organism: Gibbula magus (assembly GCA_936450465.1). Lineage (NCBI taxonomy): Eukaryota > Metazoa > Mollusca > Gastropoda > Trochida > Trochidae > Gibbula > Gibbula magus. The sequence continues at coordinate 67,815,986 of OW388298.1, read as the reverse complement.
CAGGAAACGGAAATATAATCAGGAAAGAGATTTAATGTCAACCAAACTGCATTTGGATGATGATTCATAATGAGAATTTATGCTGTTGCTAGGAAACGTAAAACAAATAAAATTACAAATCCTGAAACTAAATAGCTGTACCTTTTCAAAAGCATATCATATTTCAGAGTAATAAAGCTTTCATTAATCGAATTAAAATTCTGGTCTTTAAGTAATGTAATGACATAATGCATAATCCGGGTCCTGCCAAACCACACACGTTAATATTAGCATCGTTTATGTCAGTATTCACTAACCAAATTCATATACCCCAAAAATCCGCCGCAGCCACTGATCGCCATAACCGTGGCACGCGCAGCTGCCATACTGGGTTATTGTTCTTTATCGCAGGTGGCGTTTTTGATATCACGTGACACGTGCGCGGCACGCGCTGTCAAGTGTCATGCTGTAGCGGGATCCGTCTAACCGTATAAATCGACTCTTGGCGTTGAAACTATGGAAATATCTAAGCGTGTGACTTGTTCATTGCCATCCAGATTAAGAGATTGTTGTTATAGACAGATAAAAGTGTGGCACTTCCATCTGCTGTATCTTTATGTCAGAATTTCGGCTTTATACGAACACGGTGAAAGATTTGTGCTCATATTTTAAAATAATTGATGCCATGACAACACGACCTGAAGAACAAATTATAAATAATTAACTATAGTTTCATAGTAAGTGTACAATGAGGGTGTACAAAGAGTGCATAGCCTCTACTTGAAAAGTTCGGCATATAAATGCTCTTTTTTATGACAGTTTACACATACATATATCATTATGACTATTTAAATATAACCGATATACATATAATCAGGCACATTTGTAAGAGATAGACAAATTATCTTTAATCCATCAGTTAGGCAGATATTTTCTCCCATGCAGCACAGCACATACGTTCCCTCTCAAACAACAGTTAGGTTACTTGCATACAAAGACGACAAATGTAAGCAGATATAAGGACACTTTAAGACAGCAGTTGGGCAGAGTCGCTAATTGCAGTACCAGAGTTCGGCAAATAAGGTCAGGACTGATCCGACAGTTCGGTTGATAAAGTGGGTTTATTGACCAGGTGGGTGACTATCATGCAGAAAGTGACAGTTACAGATTGCAATAGATTACTTTCTCTTTGTTTCCAATCACAGGTGTGTCATTTCACACAGGTGTTAACATCCGGGTATCCAGGACGCGGCTTAGAGGAACTCGCGTGACCGTTGGATCGGCTTGGGAATTAACAGCAGAATATTACTTTACTATACCTTCTACTGCGGCTACAACTCTAAGTAATACTGATTATCACGCTACTTTTAATGGTTTTACTATTCATGCTACTACCACTGGTACTGCTGCAACTGGTACTGGTACGAATACCACTATCACCACTGCTAATACTGCTGATACTGCTGTTACACTACAACTACTACTACTACTACTACTACTACTACTACTACTACTACTACTACGTTTACTACCACTTCTACTTCCGCAAACACCACTTCCACTGCTATTAATAATACTACTACTACGATTACTACTACTACGATTACTACTACTGCTACTACTTCCGGAAAATACCAGTTCCGCTACTGCTTTTACTACTGATACTACTACTACTGCTACTTCTACTACTACTATTACTACTACTACTACTACTACTACTACTACTACTACTACTACTCCTACTACTACTTCTACTACTATTACTACTACAACTACGATTACTACCACTACTACTACTACTACTACTATTACTACTACAACTACGATTACTACTACTACTACTATTTCTACTTTTACTTCTACTACTACTACGATTACTCCTACTCAGATTACTCCTCCTCCTACTACCACTACTATGCGCACATATACTATTGAGAGTGGATATCTGGGCTATATAGATATGCCCTGCAAATACTACTACTACTATTACATGTACTGGTATATAACTACAGTTTTGACTATGTTACTGTCACAACTACCACAACTACATATATTGCTGTTGCTATATATACATGTATGCTACTATTGCCACTATATATATATATATATATATATATATATATATATATATATATATATATATATATATATATATATATTGCCACCAATGTAACAATGTTTGCAGTGCACTTTACCACCGTCACTACTGTTGATGATATCTTAATAATGGAAGAACTAACATGTTTATATTTCGAATAGTAAGTGTTCAAGTCTCCCTCCACACAAGCTCGGTGAATGGAATAATATTAAAACACACGGAGGACTTAGACTCATTGGCATAAAACGAGCGAACCCCTTCAGAATTACAATGTAACATAACAAAGCAGGCAGAAATGGATGGTCCCTAGAGGGGTGACGGGTCGTAGTTTTCTCCAAATGGAATGAGTAAATTGAATGAGAGGGGAGAAAATCCCCCTCTTGGGAGAGTCCAATAATATTAGGGGCTCGTCATTCAATATCATAAAATAAAAGCCTGGTCGGTTTAGCAACTGACGAAAGCCCAACATGTTGTTTCTCCGCCATCCTCTTGTATGAAAGGCCTCTCACGCGTGTGTCTCTCTTTCTTGAAGCGACTTTTAAAGTCTCCAGACGCACCAAGTCGTTCTGTCTTAAATAAACATATTGCACTTTCATTTAAATTCTCAAAGACAGCACCAGTGACTAACTGCATGGCTGATAAGAGCTGTTTTTCATTGCGTCAGGGGTCATGTTTAACTATGATATTATTCTGAAGGAATTTCCTTCGAGTGATGCTAGTTTAATGCAGTTAAACATCAATAGCACTTCATCTTTGAATCTGGGAAGAATGACCGATATTAGTCACATATCAAATTTACTTTTTTTGTTAATGGAACCTGCAAATTGTTTGCATTCGAATTCAGTACCATAATTTACCATCTCTTCCCTTTTCGCTTCTTACCCTTACCTCTAACCTTTCCCACTGCTCGGCACAAGTATCCTTAACAACGAACTCAACCACATTCTTCTCCCCATATTTCCTTCATACCGAGCCGCCCTTTCCACCCCACCCTCCCCACTTCCAGAAGCAAAACTATCTAACTCAACAATCATGATTCGTAATATCATCTCCCGTTACCTGCACTATTTCCTCCTAATTTCTCCCTCCTTCCCATTTCCAATCCCCCCCCCCCCCCCCCCCCCCCCCCCCCCAATGTCCAATCCCCCACCACACACACACACACCCACGCTCCCCCGCCCCATCTCAATTTACAATATCATCTCTCTATATCTGTACTCTTTCCTCCTATTGTTTTCCTCCTCCCCACGTCTCATTCCTTCCCTCACCCATCCCCCCCCCCCCCCCCCTCCCCTCCACCCTTCGCCACCTATCCCCACCTCATGTCCCACCACTTCTCAGTTCATCCATCTTTACAATATCATCTCCCTATATCTGTACTATTTCCTCTTAGTTTCCTCATTCTCCCCACTTCCCACTCCCCCCCCCCCCCCCCTCCCCCTCTCCACCTCTCCCCCTCCCCACTCCTCTCCCTAATCCTACTCCCCCACCTCTCAGTTCCACCATATTTACAAGCCACAGATCTAAAGCTTCACACTAAGAACTTCTCAGATCGTCCGGATTATTCCCGCGCATCCGGGCTATTAATTCCTAATACTCGCTCCATCATCTGGTATTGAGAATGTCCTGATGTTCAATTTGTCCCCATTAATCAAGCCATCATTCACGATGTCACAACTATATCTGCAAACAAGGCCCTTGGTTTGACAACACTCATGCGACCCTACACACAACTTTACCAAGTTGGACAAGATTCAAAAGGTGAAAGAGTCATATTTAAAGCAATAATCATATAAGCTTTTAAAGCTTGTTTACCAATCCTTTTCTTGAATGAAATAAATATGTTTAAACCATATCTAAAGACCGTTCAAATAGGCTATATTCGATTAACTCTCGAAAGCCAAAGCAATTCCCCGATTTAAGCTACAGCTAAACATTGTGTATATTATTACCAAGCGTATTACATATTCTAAAACAGTTCACATTCACCTAATTTATATGTGTATCCAGGAACATAAAACTTATTACATTAAACCCTTTACCTTTGTCTATAAAACTAAAACTATAATTCTCCTAAAATGACATATATTTCTAATATAATTCTCCTATAACGAGGTCTATTGAAATGACGTAATACTATTCGATCTACATGTATTTATCATAATTACATTATGTATTCTAATTCTCTTCTTAACCACTTTTTCAGCCTCACTAATCTTAAACCACACCCTCTCTGAAGTCAGCTTGATCAATAAGGGCTATTGTACCTATCGGAGGTAGGATTGTCAAACAATACCTGATTAATTCAGTTGCGAAGAACACTAACCTTCACTTAGAGGCATTCCGTTCTGGTATTCAAACCTTTCTATTCACATTGCAACGTGAATCAATTACGAAAGTTTCATAGCCCAATACAGAGGGCACGTTTCCTGTGTAATGCAATCGCCTGATATAAAGAAGTGGCTTCGTGTTTGACTCAATGATATAAAGAAGTGGCTCCGTGTTTGACTCAATGATATACATCAGCCACCTGCTATTAGATTTCACTCAACTTTTGTTGTTCGTGGATGAAAATTATCCAGTATCGACATATTGTATTTACAACATTAATGACACTGCCATTTTAATTACAACTCTAAAAGAGCACGCGATTCGCTCAATACTGTTTGTCTATTGTACGCATGGATCTAGATCCAGATTCAGGGCGTACGTACTGCTATACCAGCCCTTAACGAGGATTTGGATAAATGTTCGGTTCGTTATCCTGAAGAACTAATATTCATCGCTATGCTTTATTATTCAGAACCGTTCGAGGTTGGCGTGTGCCAAGGTGACATGCTCAATGAAGTCATTCGGAACCTGTCGATAAACTCCGTAATAGTGTATGTATACCGATCAGATCCGAATTGTTCCAGGTGGCTTCGTTCGGATTCGCATGGTTACGTTATGCAAACAAGATGTTTTTCTCCGTTGTTTGTTGGAGGAAATTGGCCCTGTGAGAGATGGAGTCAAACAAATTCCAGATTGAATTTGTCTGGGGAATTAATTAGCTCCTGATCCTTGAAGTAATGTGCACTAATTCTCGATATAATAATTATGTGACTAGACACTCCATTATTAGTCGTCTATAGAGAATGTTATTTGTATAAAGAAAACCTTTTTTAATTTATAAAAAATTTTGATAAAGAGCATACGAGAAAGTTTCAAGTTTCCTTAAAAGGAGGGTTCTATCGGGGTATTTTTTGTGGAAACGAAATTCGAGAGGATATCCCTGTTTACACATATGTGCTATTACTATTGATTGACAGTCAAATTGAAAGATATTAATGAAGTTAATACTTTGATGACTTTACATTTGACAAATTGATAAATACAAGCGCACATTTGTTGAAAAATCAAAACAATGAGAATTGAAGCCATTCATCGGGAAATTCAGTGGGGAAAACTTCGCTACGGCCTAACAGCATACTGTTTATTACTTTTATGATACCTTATGTGTTACTATGTGAATATTCTATCAGTGAATATGTTTTATTATAACAAAAAATTAAAATTCGGTTAATTATAGCGTGTTTTCATTTCACGAAATGTCAAGGATCCAAGATGGCGGATGCTGCCGACAGATCGTTGATAGAACTTTACCTTTAAATGAGTAGTTCACGTAGGTATCTGCCTTTGAAATAAAAAAGAAATTTACTGAGAAAGAATATATCATATCATAATAGATCAGATGAATGTATGAACATAAGAATAACCTCTTTATTGTGAACAGACGCGGAGTACACAAGGACGACGCACTAATACTTAGCAGGTGGGTTGTATAATACACCAGGGGCAAAAGAAACGATACAATACAAAATACAAGATACTTCAATCCATGAGCGATACATCCGACTGAAATAGAGTTACATAATTTATTTCTTTTCAGAAGCCAACTAAACCATATTTGAATACATCATTTGTTCATAGTTCTGAGAAACGCACATTTTAAAGGGGCAGTAGCACGTTTTTTGCAATTTTTATTTTTTTTAAATTTCCAATTTAGAATAATGGTTTATGGCATTTATATTTACTTTAGAGGGGATATCATCTTATTACACAAACCAATCATCCGTAGTGGTAATACCATTTTATTGTGGACACATTTTATTATTTCGAATGTCAAAAAACGATTGCCATGGCTTTACGGAACCATGTACACTCATTTATAACTTGATTTTCCGAAGAGAGAATAATGTTTTACTGTTGGTGACATTATTTATACATTTCATCGACATATTTGAGCGAAAAAAACGTGCTACTGCCCCTTTAAGGAATTGTTGTTATGCCTGACAGTGTACTACCAAAATAGAATACATACATGTATATACTTCAATACAGAAAACATATGGGTAAATGAGTAAACTCTATCAAGGACAATTAAAATACCAGAATATGTTAACATAAAATGGGGATTTGCAATAAAACATATAAAGAGTGAGTAAATACAACTTTGGTAAAACAAGTGACTAATTGTGAAATCATAAATATGTTAACTTCATGTCCACTGTATAGATATTTACAGCGAAAATACGTTAATAATTTAGAAGATTCCAACAATTAAGACATCCTGTTTCAATACGATGTTCTTTAGTTCGTTTGGCCCTGTTCTTGTTTTATTTAACACAAAAGTACTACGATTGAGACATGATTTAGCTAATGTCTGAAAGAGATTGAGTAAAATTCATAACAAATATCACTAAATATACATTTTCCATGACATAACCTAATGTGACAATGTTTAAATAAAAATTCCAAATGTTGTATTTTTCAAATCTACGATGTACAAAGGCCAACAGATATGTATATATACTCATTCATAATTTCTCACAATCTCACAAACATATGTTAACTTTAAAGTCTGAGATATCATCATTTATGAAAATGGATATCATTAATATTTAAACAAACGCTGAATAATAGAAGAATATTATTAAGACCTCCCATATCATGTGCTAGATCTCTGCAGTAATTGCCCGAGAAAGATGGTATCAATAAATATCAATAAAGCATATTCCCATTGTGCTTATTAAAACAAACGAGTCGTGTATGAGACACCTCTTTGTACCTCACCTATCAGCTGTTACATCGAGCTCTTAAAGGGGACCTAACCTGGTTTTAAATGACGGGGAAACGAATATGAGACGGCAAGGGAGTTGCAGGTGGGTGGGTTGCAAAGGTAGATTATACCAGATGCTAATATCACTGTGTTTTATTTGTTATTTGATGAGGGATCATCAATAATGCATTTGAAAGGTGTACTTAGATACCTCTATGTTTCAGAGAGAAAACAAGAACGATGACATTATATTTTACATCACACTGGTCCCTGACAATCGTTCCTCTTCAACTGTATAAGAGGGGCGGGATAGCGCAGTGGTTAGCGCGTTCGGCTTCGGATCAAGAGGTCCGTGGTTCGAATTCCGCCAGGGGCACGGCAACTGTGTCTGCAGTAGAGAACTGTCCTACAGGCAGTAAGGTTTGGGTGCAATGCTACACTGAATTTCAGCGTAGTACCACCCATGGTTCGCTAGTTCCAGCCGATGCTCGCAGATTTCACCGCAAAGCATAGCCACATGGCGATGCGGGCTTTCTCCCTGCCATAATACTAGCAGCCGTGACATAAGTGAAATACTCGTTAAACACCAACTCACCCACTCACTCAGTCAACTGTATAAGATGTTCTTTTAATTTTCAGATGGAAAACATGGACTATGACACTTTTATACATCGCCATGGTCAATAGGCAATTCCGTTTCTCTCCAATCGATACGATTTTGTTTTAGAGTCTGTAAAATATTGAAAAATCCAGGAACATATAGACCAAAAACAATAGCCATACAAACACGCTATTGTTGAAACTAATTTTAAGCACCTTTATTATACCTGGAGGTAAACATCGCAGATAAAGATTTGTATCGATTGATGAACTATTTCTATTGATTAACATAACTAAATCACAATGTTTCGGGTCATTCTGATCCTCTCCACCTGTATAAGATTTGGTTTTTCGGAGAGAAGAAGAAGAAGAATTCTTTTTTTTATTTCTGTGTCACGTGGTACAATATATATATCCATTAAAAGAAACACAATACATGCAATAAAAGAAAGTACCACCCGGCCATACGGTCTATGAGACACATAAATGTCTAAAATATGCATATATAAAAATAATGTTACACGTTACAACACAAACATGTACAAGAGATAATATTGCTATGATAGTTATACATTGCAGGGGCTGATTGCATGTTTTCGCCTATTTTACATTGTTAATGCAAGAGCGGCAAGAGGCTTCACAAACCTCTCATTGCGTAATATGAATACAGATTGGGCTGTTTTTGACAGACGGATAGAAAGCTTGGACTATAACAAGATATCGGTTCTTATTTACAACGTAATATGACATTATGTAACGTAGGTTAATATTTATTAAAGGCGCGTTTATTATGAAATACGTTAATAAGCACACTGTAATATAATTGTACAATCTCTTTTATTTGTATAATTAACAATCAGCTGTCACCATCTTCTCTCATACAACTTGAACCAATGCCGGCTTGTTAATCTAACGACTGTCTTTACGAAAGATACACGAATCGAACATCATTGTTAATTTTACTTATCATAACTATACTAGGAAAACTATCATTAATCTTTCATTGAATTGATTTGATTATTATGCTGATTATATGATACTATGACTCGATCATTCGCAATGATTAGGCTTATTCATTAGATAGCTTGAAGACAGGCTAACGTTATACAACACCTTTGGGGATATCGTGTAGTTTGGCCATCTGGAAGGTACTGCATATCGTTTGGTGGTATTGGTGACGTTCTCCATTCGTGGATATATGCTTTATTTGCATATATAAGATACCCACGGCAATAAAACACAGGCGGTCAATGGGACCGACAGCGTGCTTTATGGGACAATAAAACATGCTCGTGATTTAAGACGTCAGTTAGAGCGTCGCTTAGCAAATGACGTCATATTATACGTCACGTTGATTATTCAATGCTAGCGAATGTGTTCTACGACGGGATACATTAATATTTTAAAAATTGGTTTTTAGAAACAAAATATCTCCACGTTTTTTTAAATATGAAAGCGAGTAGATGTTTAAGGGCATCTCATGTAAGAAATAGAAGACTCGTTGTTGTGCTTCATGCGCCCTTCGTGTTTTATGCTCCCTGCTATGTTTTATTCAACGATAAAGCACGCCAACGAGTCTTCTATTTCTTAAAGAATCTGACAAATGACTATTGAGAAGTCAAAGAACATAAGGACAAAAAACAATGAAAGTCTTACAGAAATATAACTGAAGGACGACGTTTTCAAAGGATTTACAACTTCACCGGCACTTTATCTAAATGATAGCGGTGTTAGACTCTACACCGAAAAATTGCACTTCTGCAATAAAGAAGTTGTTTATCCAAAGAACTCGTTCTCCTTCATCTTATCAACTTCTAAATGCCACTGAAAGAAGAAATATAACTGTTGACTCGAATTTTGAAAATACTCAATTCAATTCTTTAATTTCGGTTTGTAGGCCATCGGCAACAATGCAACCAAATTTACCTGGCCATTCACATGAATATAACTATCTCTTATTACATTATAAGCATTCCTTTCAAAAAAAATGTATAGCATTTTCAGTCATACCAAGTTCACCAAGTACCATGTGTATATATTGATTTGAAGAAAAATGTCCATTGAAAGAACTCAAAGAATCTGTTGCAGACGCAGTTGAAAATGAGATTCATTTTATCTTTACCTGTACAACTTATGATGCAATTAGAAGGAAGTACATACCCATTTATTACTTGTCGAAACCTCATGCTATAGCTCTTAATTCACTATTATGTTCTTCTAATGAACAGGATATCAAGAATTTGTCTTTATTTATAAAATATGCTAGAAAATTAAGAGATGAAATTTTGCAATGATTTTCTTATAAACTATATTTATGTATAACTCTGTAAACTGTATATGGGCCGGAGGCCTTGAATACAATAAACTTCTTGTCCTGTCTTGATTAACATACATGTTTATTGCTTGATAGTACTACTACACAATGTGTTGTGATGATATAGTTGTAAAAGTCATCCATCACACGAGGATAGCGTCAAACTCAATTTTCACAAGACCATCGAGATTTCATCTTGTGGGCAGCGTCTACTTCTGCCTACAGGGCACTTTGCCTACAGTCTTATCAAAACAAATTTATGCACCAGTGGTTATTGCTAACACGTTGTCACTGACCTGTCATCCCCACACATAAAATAGACTGCCCCAGACAATTTCTATTAAGAAAGGAGATATTGATATTCAACACAATTTTAACAGTAGAATATACATATTGATAATATTATTTCCAAGGTTAGTCCTATGATGGGGAAGCCTAAAATGTCGCCTTCACAGGAAAAGCCTTCAAACGTTGTATTCTTATTTTATTTTACCAATTCTTGTGCAGTTTTGTTGTCATAATATTGCCCCTGTAACTTCAATGCAAGATGCCCGCAGGATACATTGTAATCGCAGTGTATGAAATAAGATCAAAACGATTCGAAATTGTCCCTAGCCAGCCAGAAAACAAAATCCTACAGGAGTGACCTGTAAATACCAACTAAAAACATTATTGCTCATGATTCATCAGCGCCATATTATACCAATATTGAAGCCCTTGGCATCAGAAATGTCCAAAGCGAGGCGATGTGATTAAAGCACATGAAACCATTCCCCTTGGCAATTCATCAAACAAAAAAATATGCAACTTTTATTTCAATCGATTTTTCCGCTCATATCAGCACAACTTCAAAACACAATACATCGATCAACACGACTTTCGCCAATTACAGGTGCGCAGGGGTTATTCTAAATACAGGTGACATGAAATTTCACTTTGGGAAAGTTCTAATCGAAATATGCTTTTTCTTGTTCTTTGGAATTGTCTGCATTTGGATATTTGATTTCAAACCAACAGGTCACTAGAAAAAAGCATATCCCATTTTAAGGTCAATTCAACATAGTTTTATTAATTATTTAGTTCTCAATTATGCCTCACGATGTAAATTAAGATGCCTTGTAGTAACATACACGGGTTCACTATGAATTCATATTATTTTTGAAAACCCACTTACTTCTTGTTCTGATCGTGAGAAGATAAATACGGACTTGATGTTATTCTATTAAACAATCATGGTATGGATGTACAGACTGGTTTAATGATAAAAATGATGGTAACAATAATGGATATTTATACTTCGCAAGTTATCCACGCTCAATGTACTTCACTGACGAAATTGTACTTTCGAAGCTGCCGAAAGTCATACGAAGTCATTTATCAGGTACCCAATAATGTTGGACTGGGTACACAACACAGTATGAGACCCAGGTCCCATTCTTGTGTGTCTCCTTTGGCGTGAAAGGCCAGAACGCTAACCACTTCACCACTGTGCTCAATGATAACCCTGGTTGTTTATGTAAGATATCTCAACATTGAATTAAGAGTATGAGGAGCGAACTACGAAATTTGAAACGATTTGAGTGACGAAATAGAGATTTGGGCACACTATGCATGAAGTTGAGAAATTTCGAAGCATAAAAAAATCATACATCAGATAGTCTAATGAATCTAATATATAAATCTGACTTCAAAATACATTAAATTATATAAAATTTAACATATATTATCCAGACTTGCTTCGCCAGTGACTGATCACAAAACACCGACTTCGTAAATGCGATTCAGGCTAAGTCTGTCACTCATTTCATGCAAAAGTGAGTAAAATAAGAGGAACACAATATCATTGTATATTAAATAATAATTTTAAGAGATACAACTTCTATAATATAATTTGCTACTTTATCACAAATGCTGATAAGGCAAACGTTTCATTTAAGTTGTGTGTGTCATTGGGTGGGTTTAATTTCTTAAATTACTTTGTTTGGAATGAAATATAAATTTTGTCTTGCACCACATGGACTTTGATGTTCAAAAATAGAATGCATTCATCAGCATCAAATGAAGATTGACAAAGTTTATAATTTCTATAGAATCGCGTAATGACAAAGTTTATAATTTCTATTGAATCGCGTAATCCCAGCGGTCAGTTTATATTGGTGGATTGTAGTTACATGTGAAATGGCACGCATGAACATGTTACACTAATATGTAGTGAAACGTTTACACCCTGTACGACGCCACCATATGGACACATAACTCTAGCTTACTTATGTATAATTGCTATACACACCAGGGTATTAATCAAGCGTTGCATTATCTGATTGTAACATATGGCACGGATTTTGAAAATATATTCATTGCATATTGTACAGTTGCTACCAATGTCTTGGTGTTTAACGATTAACGATTTATGTCTTGCAATTCATATCCTTAAGTAATCTAAGGAAGCTATACTATTTTAATGTTCTTAATGTATCCCAATACCGTGAATATGACATTAAGCTCTTTCATTATGGCATTTATGACTATGAAAATAGGACATTATATAAGTGCCAATGCCATACTTTGTTTATGACACGAAGTCTGAATATGTGTATTTCCCGAGTGAAAGCGAGGGGTATAACGATAATTGGTCTCGATTAGCTGGCTAGTTAGTGTCTCTGTATTTATAAAGCAGCATCCTCTAACATCATTATTATGATTTTTGATGAAAATTATTAACAACGATATGCGATATGCGTACCCTCGTGGCTGTGGCATATCATGCCGTGAGTTATAATAATTTATGATAGTTTAACATTTTGTATAATGCTTTGCCATCACAGATACTGCTGGTATTGGCACAATTTTTCAAAACATGATTTTACTTTTTACTTCCGTTTTTCACAGCCGAGAGTCTTTTAAAACTTTATCTGAAGAGTGACTGACTTTGTTACACTTGAACAAGCATGACGTCATAACAATGTTCAAATGATATGTGTGCCTTCGTTGGTCTAATTGATATCAAGAAGATCATTATTTCAACAAATATGTGGCACTTGTTCTCAATGGAATAACCTTGTGGCGGCAATGCTATCAAAATATCGTGTTACCTTTTTATTCCAATGATATATCATGTTTGAGAGAGGCTTGGATGAACAAATAAAATGAAGGCACTTTACAGAAATACAATCAAAGCAACTGGACTTAAAAGAGCATTAGCTCTCATTGATTTGTCCAACGATTCTGTATTGATTACAGTTCACTAAACTGAAGACAGTTAGGATTGCTTAGCCCTCCCCGCGCATATTGAATTTCATGATGCCTTGACCTACAGAGCGGATCGTAGCTGACAGTACATGTTTAGACCTCAGGATATGATTATTTCATACAAAAAATAAAATCACAAAACTTCACACAAACAACGCCATGCTAATGTTTTAATAATTTGACATAGGAAATATATGTCTATTTAATCTAGCAGAATTTCTGCAATCTAGATAAAAAAAAAAAGGTTCAGCCTCTTCTTTAGGTGAAGATATATATTATTAGTTATATTATATTAGAAATATCGACAATTATCTTGGCTTGTTATGATGTAATGGTATCACTGGTATCTTTTTATTAGGGGCCAAGACATCACCATGAGTGCTATACTCTACCAATTATATATATTTGGAGAGCGTTTTTGTCTCATAAGTGGCAACGAATATGGATAAAACAATTTGGTCAACATATTTAAAATAGGGATCGATTTTACTGAAAACTTCACACTCAGTATAAACTTTACATTTTTTATAGAAAAATAGAAAATGCTATATTCTCACTGACTTCTATTCAAATTTCTATAAGAAAACAAACAATACACTCATATAAAGATAAACATAGGTAAAATTATAGAACCACTAAATATTGAGACAGAGAAGGCTCGTCTGTTCAAACTTCTACATCATGTCAAGGGGCCGAATTTCGAAATAAACCCATCAAATTGTGAACAGACGTCAAAATCTAAAAGCAGATAACTAAATACTGAACAAATCATTACGAATTCCCATCACTTTGCAATGATCACGAACCCGGGAGCTGCAATTACCAAGTGATTAAGTGTCCGAATTTTTTTAAACAGGGACGATGGGGTGAGACAAGGTCTCCTTATCCATCCCCAACACAACAAAGTAGTGTCTCCTAAATTCGTGATCTGTCTTGCTTAATCGGGACATGGCATCTGGTCCCGTGTTTGACTTGCCGTCAGCACAAGAGATTTATTGGGGGTTGAAATCAGAGGAAAATTAAATCAAATAATTTATTATCACATCTTTTCCAAGCATCATATGGCTTCAGTATGAAGTAGAACGTGGGCAGTACTATTCGGATTGGAAAGCGAGGCTGAGAGGTAATTTCTACAATATTAATGATTATTTTCTGACAAGAACTCAAATTAATTTGAGTAGTGGCATCTGTTTTGTCGTCAGCAAGGCTATCTAGGCTGAGATCATGTTACATCATGTGATTGCTGATGTAGCTATCATTGTGCAATTATTCGGACTTTGGATGGGAGGAAAAATTAGTTGCTATGGAAACACTTGAGGGATATTGGAAAAGCAAAGTTATTGGGCGCAAATAAAAGCACTAATGTCCCATTATATAACCGAAACGGCCACTTCTGTGCCTATATATCAACATTCTACTTTTATTTCTCTAGTTCAAAGAGTGGCGTTGACAAATTTATTTGAACATCTAAACACTTAATATCCTTATAACCAGATGCGTCATAAAAGATGCGCCATAAAACATAACGCAAAACAAATAATACTTAAAAGTCGTGTTATGCGCATTTACTAAGTAAAATTTCATCGATATAATACTATTATAATTACTATATACTATTACTATTATAAAATTATATTAAATGATAAAGAAATAACATATAGAGGAACTTATTATTAATGATAAGGATACATTTATACTGAAGATTGTGTTAGATAAAAGTACAAATGTCTATAAACAAAAGCGGGTGTAGTGTGCAAGTGGAAAACAAAGGAAAATATCAAATGTGAAAGTTGTACTTATAAAGAACTGTTCAGCTGTCTTGAAATCATAAAACATACAAACTGTCGTTAAATCTCATAATCTCAAAATACTTACTTTGATAAATTACCTTGGGCTATAGTCAACAGGGTCAGTCGTATGAGATGCAAACAGGTTTTTGAAAATTCAAGTTTAACCAAACTTCCCACCACAAGGCATAACTCTTAAGTCTCCATTACTGGCTGATTTAAGCCTTGCAGAATTCTTTAATGTTTCTGTGCTAGGAAACCAGAGCCAAATGTGCATTTCAGGTGAAGCGCTCCACTATTTTAGCACGGTAAAATGAGGAAAATACTGCAAGGCTTAAATCAGCCTGTTATGGAGACTCGCAAAAGTTATGCCTTGCGTATGGAAGTTGGGTTAACCACGCACCTGATTTCCTGAATGAAACATTCCTTTCGGTACATAACGGGTGCACGACAAGGCGGTGTTATTGGACCGTGGTTATTCAACTGAGAACAGGTTGCGACGGTATTCAGGGACGAGGCATGATTGTAATTCCATGCCATTGTGTAGTTGAGAGGAGCTCTTGGCCGATTATCGGGCTTTAATCTCAATAACATCGCAACTGTTTATTACACGAGTTTGATGGACGTTTTATTCATTATCAGAGGGAGCGAGATTGCCCGTATGAAGGCCCAACTATTCATCTCGGCAATTCCAACTCTTCAGCTATTAAATACACGCCAGGTTTAATTGAATACACTGTTAGATAATAACACGTTGGGTTGACGTCAATTTTAACAAGATTTACCGTTAACCTTTTATCGGTGTTCTGATCATAACAAGATTACCTCCCCTTGAAACGATTCACGGCAGGACTTCATTCTCTGAACTGAAAGCACGATGAGTCTAGGTCAGTATTATACTTGTCAGGCCCGGTCATTATCAAAGGGTGATAAACAGTGACTGTTCAACCTTACTCAACAAACACCTCATCTTTCTCATATTGCAGTAAAAATCCTGGATATTTATCAGAGGATAAAGGGTGATAAACAGTATCAAGGGGTGCGTTTTCAAGTAATATCCCATCTAAATAAATAACAGTAAAAAAACTAAAATCTCTTGGATATGTATAAAAGGATACATGGAGATAAACAGTAATTTCAACAAATACCCTATCTTACTAACTGGCAGTTAAATAATCTTTGCCATCTCCAAGGGCACAGAGGTGGGGGAGGGTTAAACTTGACATGTGTAGATTTTTCAACAAATATCGCATCTTTCAAAATGAAAATTAAATATTTTGGACATATAAAGAACAGATAGACTGGAGTTCAACGGATATTCAATCTTTTGAAATGGAGACAACATTTTGATTGTTTTAGAGTACATGGGGCGATGAATTATTTATCATCAACACGTCTATTGCCTATACGATATGGGGTGTTAACAAACTATAATTCATGCTTGTCCAAGGTAAACGTCATTGTTTTAATTGCAGTTAAAATCATGGCTGGTTTCAAGGGCGCATATTATTTCAAAATAACTCATGCCTATGTGAAAGACCCAATAGCGTTTCAAACATTGACCATTCAAGCCTTTTCAACGAATACAACATTTGTCCATGTGTAAGAGGCATGTTGAACTATTTTAAGAGTATATAAGGTGAAGAGCAGTAACCATTTAAGATTTTTCAAGGAATCATCTAGGTTATGATTATTGAACAAAATTTGATTATTCTGGCTAGACCTTTGTATTCAAAGGAAAAAGTAGAACACACGCTTCAGCTGTGTGACCTGGGCCCCGTTCCATAGCAGCGAGCGCTTATAATCGCTCATTGATTGCTCAAGTAGCGCTCAAGTAGCGCTCAAGTAGCGCTCAAGTAGCGCTCATTCTCTCCTGAACGACATGGTGAAAAAAACCTCAAAGTTCGCTCGCTTTGCTACGCAGCGCTACATTGAGCAATCGCGTTCAAGAGAGGTTTAAAATTAATCGCTAATTGAGCGATTACTTTGAAACCTCTCTTGAACACGGCCCTTTTGTGCCTCTACTTGCTAAAGTTTATCCAATGACTATCATTAATATCAAGGGGAAACACACTACCCCAAGTCAAAACCACCAAATGTCGCCAACCCCTCCCAAACCTGTTCAGCCCCTATCATTCAATCCAAACCATCCTAGAAGATCCATTCTCCCGTTTCGCTCCATTCCTCCTAAAAACTCTACATGCACTCAGAAATATTATAAAAATGTCCTGCTGTAGTTATCGTGCTACACACAGTGCGTGATGAAGCTGCGTGTTACTCTACCCCAGATATTGACGTGTTGTTAACTGCCTATAAATTACACTGCTTCCATCCGACCTGCAGACCTGACAACTCCGTGTAGGGCAGTGGACGTTCAGGGATGGCGGCCTCCTGTTCATATATAGAGGATAGTATATGAGTGTCTATGACACACTATGTTTACGACACGAGTGACTGAATATTATATACTGATATTCAGGCACGAGTGTCGTAAACATAGTATAACATATACACAAATATAATATTCTGTTTATTATTGAAGTCGTGAAATTAATGGAAACACGCTAAAATCCACTTTCAACCATAATCTAGCGACCCGCCGTCGCCGAATTTGGAACGCAACGTCATAGACGAAGCGTGACGTCATAGTATTGTTTATGACGTCACGTCACCATGACAAGGTGATATTTTGCCCTAGGGCATCGTATGAAAAATAAGAACCCCTTAGAGAATAACCAACGAGGTACGAGTGATTACGGGAAATATCCATGAGTCTAAATAATGTTCAGCCACGAGCTTTAGCGAGTGGTTCTGAACATTATTTAGACGAGTGGATATTTCCCGTAATCACGCGTACCGAGTTGGTTATTCTATATATTACCCATTATGCAATTAAATTGATCAAATTACGCTTGGTTATTACATTTTCATGTTGGGCGGCCGCTGTGAAGGACCCGTCGCCACAGTAACATTGTGACGTCATAAGATGATTCGTCGCGTCAGACCATTGTTTTATGACATCATAGTTATTCTTTCTCCGGGTAACCGACCAATCAACGTTGAGAATCACTTGAAAGCACGTGTGCAAATATCACAAAAATAATCACCTGTGTCTTCTCACCCGTATGGGTAATATTATATGATTGCCCTCGTAGGTAATAATGCTCGTGAATAAATCACAACATTTAAAAATATCTCCTTGGAATATTTTCGATATTCAACACTCACTCGTTATGTAATCTCTATGTATTTGCAGTTTCACTTCACTAGTATGAGTCTGTTTGTATTTATACAATCTTAAATGTGTATATATGTTATATGTATTTATTACTCACTCTTTGAAGATACTGAAGGGTAACAACTATAAGGCAATATTAAACTAGCGTAATACCGCATCAAGTATTACGTCATAATACTGTACAGTTGTGACGTCACAATTGCCGTACCGCCGTCACCATGGTACATCTTAGTTTCTACACGTTGTTGTCAATTTCGCTTGATTAAGTGTGTTATGTGTATGTTATGGACGTGTTACTGCTTGAGTCTAACTGATGTGAACATGCATACGTGTATTCACACATATGATATCTCTATTTATAATATTCATCATGATGATTTTAGTGTCTCATAGGTCATCTTGGCCGGACACTTTTATATGTGTGACACTTAAATAAAATATTCTTCTCCTATTCTTCTTCTTCATACACGTGTGACTAGTGTGAAAATGTGTTTTTGAGTACGTGTGTGAATGTGTCTGTATGTCTTTTTATAATGTTTATGTCTAGAAGCTACCTAGTGTTAGTGTGTGAGTATTAACATGTATATATATATACCTTTAATATTTGACTGTTATTAATCAAAATTTACCTCTAATCATATTCTCTTAGTCTCACTTTATAATTTCCATCATCAGTTCGCATAATAACCAAAACTTCAAATCCAAGCTTGACTTTAAGCCCTTGCCAAAGGTTCCGTGTAAAATGAACTTGACCTCTTCCCTACATCAATGAATCGACCAGAGATGTCAGTGTGTATGCTTATCAATGAGTTCACTAAGCAACATCTGGAGTACGGGCCTTGCACTAACGTATTGAATACCTCTAGATAAACCTACATCCCAGCTGTCGCTCTCATTGGTCTAGCTTCACCATTGACTCTAGTATAGCACATATAGGGAATATTACCCGAGGGAGTGTTTCATATCATGTGTTAATATTACACGATTGCAAATGAGTTTATTATCAAAGCGAGTGCGATAAACACACATATTAGATATGTGCTGATATTAATCAAGCGTCAAATATAATGTCTGCAAAATATGACAATCGGTATTACAAATCAACTGGATTGTGGTGTAAGCATGTATTGATAACATATATGTATAAACTTGAATATATCTTAAAATATTTCGAGAAAATACCACCTACGAGAAATCCTGAGTAAGAACATCATTCATAAAAAGAACCTTTTTAAAATGACGATTCAAAATGACATTAAAAGAACAATACGATAAGGTGTGGGAGTCGGCCTGCTACCTTCTTCAATCTCTGATCCCATCTTACAAGAAGATCGATGACGACAAAGATCCTAGAACAAAACGAGGGGTGCGCAGATCGATACAGTAGCTATTAATGATTTACAGGTGTTGTGATTGGCGTGTATTGGCTGTGTAAAACATAGTAAACATCGACAATACTCATGTACGAGTTATATACACTAATGTAGATTTACAGGTGTTGTGATTGGCGTGTATTGGCTGTGTAAAACATAGTAAACATCGACAATACACATGTACGAGTTATATACACTAATGTAGATTTACAGGTGTTGTGATTGGCGTGTATTGGCTGTGTAAAAAATAGTAAACATCGACAATACTCATGTACGAGTTATATACACTAATGTAGATTTACAGGTGTTGTGATTGGCGTGTATTGGCTGTGTAAAACATAGTAAACATCGACAATACACATGTACGAGTTATATACACTAATGTAGATTTACAGGTGTTGTGATTGGCGTGTATTGGCTGTGTAAAACATAGTAAACATCGACAATACTCATGTACGAGTTATATACACTAATGAAGATTTACAGGTGTTGTGATTGGCGTGTATTGACTGTGTAAAACATAGTAAACATCGACAATACTCATGTACGAGTTCTATACACTAATGTAGATTTACAGGTGTTGTGATTGGCGTGTATTGGTTGTGTAAAACATAGTAAACATCGACAATACTCATGTACGAGTTATATACACTAATGTAGATTTACAGGTGTTGTGATTGGCGTGTATTGACTGTGTAAAACATAGTAAACATCGACAATACTCATGTACGAGTTCTATACACTAATGTAGATTTACAGGTGTTGTGATTGGCGTATATTGGCTGTGTAAAACATAGTAAACATCGACAATACACATGTACGAGTTATATACACTAATGTAGATTTACAGGTGTTGTGATTGGCGTGTATTGGCTGTGTAAAACATAGTAAACATCGACAATACTCATGTACGAGTTATAAACACTAATGTAGATTTACAGGTGTTGTGATTGGCGTGTATTGGCTGTGTAAAACATAGTAAACATCGACAATACACATGTCCGAGTTATATACACTAATGGTGTTGTAATCGGCGTGCTGGCGAATGAATAGTTGTGTAAAATATTGTGAACATCGACAATACACATGTACACGATATATACACTAATATATAGATTACAGAGTGGTAATGAGTGTTTAACTATATGTGCCTTGTCACAATGATTACATGTGTTGTGATTGGCGTATTGGCCCAGTATAAGTATTATCAATATACGCGACATGTGTACTAATATATAGCACTGGGTGTTAAAGGCTCTGTAGCACGTTTTTTTGCAAATTTTATTTTTTTAAATTTCTCATTTATAATGATGGTTTATATCATTTATATTTACTTTAGAGGGTAAAACATCTTATTACACAAACCAATTATCCGTAGTGGTAATAACGGTAATGTGTATAAAGCAAAAATTGCATGGCGGTCATTTTATTGTGAACACATTTTATTATTTCGAATGACAAAAACAATTCCCATGGCTTTACGGAACTATGTACACTCATTTGTAACTTGATTTTCCGAAGAGAGAAGGGTGTTTTGCTATTGTTGACATTATTTTTAAAATATATTTCATCGACTTATTTGAGCGAAAAAACGTGCTACAGCGCCTTAAACTGTCTGTACTTCGTTACATATATGTATGGGAATTTAAAATTCTGAGTGAACAAAAATAATTCGGTGACTGAGTAACAAAGTTTCTACGAGGAGTACAAAGTAATACTTTCAATTGAATAAAACGATATGTATGGCAGCACATGCTAATAGAGTCCATAATAAAGGGAGTTGGTGCCATTTTACATTTAGATTTTTTACTTTGAGTTTGAAGTTTCAATGTTAATTCAAACGGTTTTTACGTTGAAATACTTCACGTTACACCTAATCGATGATTCAGTGATCTTATTCCTTTTGGGGTTTTTTCTGTCAAGGAAAATGTTTCCACATTCGAAAGATACTTCAAATTAAACCAAAAGCTGCTACTGCTACTGTTACTGCGACTACTGCTGCTAGTTCTTCTACTGCTACTGCTACTACTATTTCTACTTCTACTACAACTGCTACTATTCCTACTGCTGCTGCTGCTACTACTACTACTACTACTACAACTACTACTATCTTGTTTTTATAATGAGTAGTAGAGGTACTACTACTAATAATATTACAACTATTTCTATTTCTACTACAGTTTATGCGGTTATTCTACTATTACTTCTACTAATACCACTACTACTACTATTATTAGTATTATTACTACTACAACTTCCACCACCATCACTTGTTTTCTTTTTATCTACTCAGCTATCATTATTACTACCATTATTGCCACATATATTACTAATACTACAACTACTTCTCCAATTATTACTGCTACTCAATGTACAAACAGTTTTAATATCACACTTCAAAACCGAAATTTCCAGTTTCTTTGAAGACTTGTTTCTGTCAGCATCAGTTTGCCCATGTTCTATATAGGTCAGTCTACTACTACTACTACTCCACTACACGGTTATTGATCCTCCCTCCTGACCTACAGCATTACACGGTAGCTGAGATCACTCAGTGTGATTACAGTCATGTTCCCTTCCTGTATCAGGAACAGCTTCCCACTCACAGCTCCTGCCTGTTCTTCACTATAACAGCTTCCCACTCACAGCTCCTGCCTGTTCTTCACTATAACAGCTTCCCACTCACAGCTCCTGCCGTTTCTTCACTATAACAGCTTCCCACTCACAGCTCCTGCCTGTTCTTCATTATAACAGCTTCCCACTCACAGCTCCTGCCTGTTCTTCACTATAACAACTTCCCACTCACAGCTCCTGCCTGTTCTTCACTATAACAGCTTCCCACTCACAGCTCCTGCCTGTTCTTCACTATAACAGCTTCCCACTCACAGCTCCTGCCTGTTCTTCATTATAACAGCTTCCCACTCACAGCTCCTGCCTGTTCTTCATTATAACAGCTTCCCACTCACAGCTCCTGCCTGTTCTTCACTATAACAGCTTCCCACTCACAGCTCCTGCCTGTTCTTCACTATAACAGCTTCCCACTCACAGCTCCTGCCTGTTCTTCACTACAACAGCTTCCCACTCACAGCTCCTGCCTGTTCTTCACTACAACAGCTTCCCACTCACAGCTCCTGCCTGTTCTTCACTATAACAGCTTCCCACTCACAGCTCCTGCCTGTTCTTCACTATAACAGCTTCCCACTCACAGCTCCTGCCTGTTCTTCACTATAACAGCTTCCCACTCACAGCTCCTGCCTGTTCTTCACTACAACAGCTTCCCACTCACAGCTCCTGCCTGTTCTTCATTATAACAGCTTCCCACTCACAGCTCCTGCCTGTTCTTCATTATAACAGCTTCCCACTCACAGCTCCTGCCTGTTCTTCACTATAACAGCTTCCCACCCACAGCTCCTGCCTGTTCTTCACTATAACAGCTTCCCACTCACAGCTCCTGCCTGTTCTTCACTATAACAGCTTCCCACTCACAGCTCCTGCCTGTTCTTCATTATAACAGCTTCCCACTCACAGCTCCTGCCTGTTCTTCACTATAACAGCTTCCCACTCACAGCTCCTGCCTGTTCTTCATTATAACAGCCACAGGCGTCTGGACACTGGCTAGGGTCAGCGTTTTAAAATTATGGGAATATATGTATGATGGTCTGGAGTTCTTGTTTATACAAATTTGTAATATTTAAATATTTTATGATACAGGTGATTTTAGATTATGTTGAGGAAATCATTTACCAAGTACGAATATGACAGTATCTCACTCTATATCGAGAACAGCTTCCACAACAATACACTAAGTTTTCTTCCTTGAAATCCCGGAATCGGGACATGGGGGGAAAGTGTTTTAGGTAAGAAAAATATTTTTTTGTCAAAAAATGACTTTTAAAACATTTCAAAACAGTTCTGAAATCAGTTTCGTCACCATTTCCAACATAATTTCCAAAATTACATTGATATTTTTGTTTATGCATTTCAGATAACAATGAAACAATATACACTACTCCATCAAAAGCCTTTCTTCTTCTCCTTGTTATCACACGGCGGTACGTATTAATTGATCTCGTGTCCTTTACACCAGCATGGTTACGTTATACCATGAATATCTCGCATTCTATTATCGAATTCCTCGCAGTAATTAGTCTGCCGGGAGTTCGGTATAAATACTTATGTTGTGTTTTATACTCGTGTCTCTCTTACCAGTTATGTTAATTATAGGAGCAACGCTAACAAAATGATTAAGTCTATACTAGCAGCCCAATCATATATACAGAATGTTACTTATAAGTGTCATATACATGACTAAGTACATAATAACGTTACATTTATTCAGATGATTTTAAGTATGATATACATCATATGTGCACATGTGTCACTCACTACTGACTGTTTGGAATAAAGTTCTATTTGAAAAGTGTGTGATATGACTCATTATTACTAATTTACATCATCAATACATTTCAAACTTTCACAAACATTTCCAGTGAAATTCGTAATATTTAATTAATGTATCAGTTTGAGAAAAATAAACTTGATTTTAAGAGGTATAAATATACGTTTTTTAATCAAACTATAATATTTGGATGTGATTAAACAATGTTCACTTCCATCAAATTTCATGAACAAATCTTACGTGTAGTTTTCATTTTCAAATTATTTTATAAATATGTATTTCACTTCTTCTCTTTCACGGCATTTCAACATAATATTATAATCTTTCACAAAGAATCAATTTTAGCGGATTTTAAAAGTGGAATTATCAATCTAAAGTATTATACCAAATTGAGAATATCTTAATACAAGTTCTTACTTTATGTTTAGACAGTTCTTATCGAAATATTGATATTACTAAAAACAAATTCCATATTCATAATAAAAAATTAACACATAATACAGTCAATCTCAATTTCAAAATGTCTCTTATTTCAGATTACAATATAAATTTACAAGCCGTAATGTTTCTCTTTAAGAACCAACATTTATGTTAAAAATATCTAAACATATACCCATATAGTTCAATCTAATTTTAAGATAAATAAATGCATTTATTCATGTAAAGATAAGTTCTCTTTAATCCATAATTACATCTTTCTCGCTTCAAATTCTTCAGGGTTCAACAAGAACCAACTGTTACCCATAATTCCTTGACACGTGACATGATGACTCATTCTCAAATAGGTCACGTGACACCTCATCGAGCCAATTCTCGTGCAAGGGTGAATTTATGCGCGACGTATCTTTCACGCTCGGTCAAAACAACATCAACCTTGAACAACGAAATCCAATCCGATGGCCAGGCAAACTCGTCAGAAGTTAGGACATGAATTTAATCCGACATTAATCCATAGAAAGTTCCATCAAAGTTCCTGGAGACACTCTGGGAATCGCTTGAAACCTTCGGGTACTAATGACGTAGCTCTATTTATAGAATTTACCCGCCCAGCATCGTCACGTGATGAGGTGTTACGACTTTAGAAGGAAAAGGTGAACTGGTATTGCAGTGTTTTGCTTGCATTTAATTCCTGGACGCATTCCCTGAAACTGTTTCTCTTTATCAAATATTTGTTGAATTTGTTGAAGTTATTGTTGAAATCATTTTGCATCAATTCCTAAATAAACTACCACAATAGTATGCGTCTATCACTGAACAAATTTCTCAAAATATTTTGCCTCTCTTCCTGAAGATTTTGCTGAAAATGCTATGCAGATATTGTTGAACACTTGCTGAAAAAATAGTTTCCCTTTGTTTTGGAACATTTTGCTGAAAATTATTTGCATCTGTTTCTGAATAGTCGGCCAGAGTTATATGCATTTATTGTTGAGGTTTTTCTATTCTTCTATGTTGTACAATTGCTGAAAACATTTTCTCTTTTTTTTTAACACTTTGCTGAAATTGTTTGGATCTAAATCATCTACCAAAATTTAAATGCATCTAAAGATGAAGAATTTGTTGAAACTATTTTGCTGCTATTCGTGAGGATTTTGCTGAGATTATTTCGCATCTATGCCTAGAAATTCTACAAAACGTTATATATATGTTGTACATGTCTTTGTTCCACGCTGACGCATTTTGCCTTCTGCGCATTTTTCTAAAACTCTTTGGCAAGCCTTAGTCAAACGTTCACCTTAATGTTTTGCAGTTATTCTTGAAAATTTTGCTTGAAGAATTTCCTGAAAGTTTGATTTAAGTGTTTGAATAAATCTAAAACAGTTTTAGTTTACAACAAATTTGTTTACATAATTTTTAGATATACAATCATGAAACGAAACGAAGATTTCTTATTTCTGGTATCCTTCGGTCTATACTGGTATCATATACATTTACAAGTAATTATTTTGGGATATAATTTTTAGCGTTAATTTCTCGGAAACACACACCTCTTGGTGAATGAATACGTTAAAAGTTAAAAGAAGAATTTAAAGAAATTTTTTGAATGTTCGTACCGTTATTTCTTGGTTTCACGATAAAGAAACTCCTTTTAAATAAACTTAAATATATTGTGTATGGTGAAAACCCGTTTATACATATGCACACAGTATGAAAAGGCAATGGTATCAACAGCAATTCATGTTGGGTCACTGAAGTAATGATTACTAAAATACTAAATTACTAAATTACTAAATTACTTTCAACACTTCTGCTATGTACCATATGTTCCAAGTTCAATTATGGCAGAATTTATTTTCAACTTTATTCTCTATCATTTCTTAAAGGGGCTGTAGCATGTTTTTTGCAAAATTTCTTTTTTCAAATTTCCCATTTTAAATGATAGTTTATGTCATTTATAGTTACTTTAGAGGGTAAAACATCCTATTAAACAAACCAATTATCCGTAGTGGTAAAAACTATGTTGCGTATAAAGCAAAAATTGCATGGCGGCCATTTTATTGTGAACACAATTTATTATTTTCTATTACAAAAACGATTCCCATGGCTTTACCAAAACATGTACACTCATTTTAAACTTTATTTTCCGAAGAGAGAAGGATGTTTAACTATTGGTGAAATTATTTTTCAAATACATTTCATCAATTTATGGAGCGAAAAAACGTGCTACTGCCCCTTTAAATTGTTCCAAATGTTATAAATTGATTAATCATCCACACTATAATTAAACATAATGAAGATGATTGTTTTAAACATGTTATACATTTCAATTTTATTCTATAATGTTCGGTCGTTTTCTGGCAATTTTAATATTGGAGCAGGAAGTTTAAATTTAAACATGCGTTAATATGTATTCATTAGTTATATTCATTTGTAAATGATAATAATCTGTTTACTACTACTTATATAAACGATCAATTAGACATCACGTCTCGAATTCATTAGCATTGGCGGTCAGTTAGGCTGATATAAATTCGATCGTGATATCTGTTTAATAACAAGCATACAAACTCACATTAATCATTATGTTGACATCAGCTTTAAAATTCATTAATATAGGCGATCAGTTAATTTATAGGAGAAAATCTTATCTTCTTATTAGTTTAATCACAAACAAACAAACAAACACACATCGATCAGACATCATATTTTGACATCATTTCAAGAATTCATTAACATCTGGGATCAGTTAGCTAGAATAAATTTGGTCATGATATCTGTTTACTCATAAACAAACTAATATCCATCATCTATAACATTTTGACATCATTTCGGCACTTTATAATCATCAATAATTAATCATGAAGAAAATTCAATTTGATATTCATTCATTTCACAATCACAGGCCAATAAAAATGCAAACACTTACTCCACCTAAAAGGCCAATTCACATCAACTAAGTGATGGTTCTAAAGAGCATGGTTTTGATATTTTATCTATTTCACAATCACACACAACACTCTCTGTCAAGTATACTAGTTTAACATCTGTTCTACATTTCATTGATAACAACGATTATATTTCGTTTCATATTTCGTTTTATGCAAAAATGACAGATCTCGTCATTTATCAATTTATATCTGCATATACTGTTATTTCATATTTAGCTTGAAGCAATAGCATTTGCGGAAAGGTCAGAGCTGTTCCGTTTCTTCAAATGATGACAGATATCCCCAGTGGAAAATACAATTACGTCAGCGTGGCTTTCTTTCATGGCACAACTTTCCCTGGAGGAACGTGTGGTGAAACTCTATATAGGAGGACATGCTAAGCCCTCAACAAAAATAGAACTAATTTTATTGGAGAGAATATAAAAAAAAAAATCTCTTTATCTTAAAAATGGATTTTTTTCATATTTTTAAACAATATAATCTTTTTATGTAAATAATGTTTATCCTTAACTTAAATAAAGGGGATATTTCATTCATTGCTTTTGAAAAATATACATGTTTCTGTTATTTATCTTTTATGTAAAACAATCCTTACCTCAAAGAAAAGAGAATTAACGTTGTTCTTAAATGTGGGAGCCTAGAGGGCGGTTGTGGTGCGGGTGGAGAGCGGGGCGGGTGGGGCGCTGGGGGCGTCTTATTATTTTCTTGGTTGTCACGTTTTAGAAAAGGGGTGCACCCATGGGTAATGGATGTAGGTATATGGTGTACATTCGATGGGAGATGGGAGTAGGGAGATTGGGGGTACCTTTGGCGGGAGATGAAGGGAGTACGGGATTAGATATTGGAGGGACATGTGCATAGGGATAGGAGGTTAGGAGATAGGAAAAGCATTGGAGCAGGGTTAGGGGTAGGAGGCAAGGGAGCAGGGTTAGGGGTAGGAGGCAATGGAGCAGGGTTAGGGGTAGGAGGCCATGGGGCAGGGTTAGGGGTAGGAGGCAATGGAGCAGGGTTAGGGGTAGGAGGCAATGGAGCAGGGTTAGGGGTAGGAGGCCATGGAGCAAGGACTGCACAAGATAGGTTTGACATGAGGTAAGGGTTAAAATATAGGAGGTGTATAGGGGGCGAAGGATAGAAGATAGGCGGTGTATAAGGGGAAGGGATAGAATATAGGCAGTGTATAGGGGGGCAAGGGGTAGAAGATAGGCGGTGTATAGTGGGCAAGGGATAGAAGATAGGCGGTGTATAGGGGACAAGGGATAGAAGATAGGCGGTGTTTAGGAGGTAAGGGGTAGAATATAGGCGGCGTATAGGGGGCAAGGGGTAGAATATAGGCGGTGTATAGGGGGCAA